>CM060970.1:92136258-92763758 GCA_030765045.1 Tenodera sinensis
TTTTAACCCCGTCCACTCCGCCACACAATAGTTAGCTACCAGGTCAGGGCCCCCAGTGTTATCTATCTACCTCAGAGAACCGGTCGCTTCTCAAATTGTTACAGTGGAGGAATTATGTAGCATAAGAAGGTAAAGAGATACTTAAAAGTCGAATGGGAACATAAGTACTTTTGTGTTCCTAGTAAAAATAAAGCATTGTGTTTGCTATGCCAAAATAAAATTTAGGTAACATAATCATAATCACGTAATCACAAAACTAATACATCATGTTTCTCTTTGGTTCCACCAATGCGCGCCTTGAAACTTACCTTGTTTGTAAAGATGTGTGTATCCGTTGAAAAACGAACTGGAAAAGACAGACATTGCGTCCATTGATTTCAAATGTACCCCATGCCAAAGGGTTCACTCCGACTGACCAGCCAAAAATGTCTGTTTCCTATGAACTCCCGTGACGCTCAAAGAGAGAGAGAGAGAGGGGGGGGGGGGAGAGAGTTTCACACTACTTGGATTTTTTAATTCGCGAGGCTACCCCCTTTATATGTTCGTTTTTTCTATCGAAAATGATTCAGATTACTGTTTCTAAATGGTTTATTTTATATCTTATGAACCTCTTAGGATGTGCATAGAGGTGTATAGATACAGCTGAAAGGCACTTCCAACATTTACTTTAAAGATAAATAGAGGTGCATTCATTTATTCACTTTATTCCATTTTAAGTTTGTTTCAAATGATGTTATAATACGGGCCAGTTTTATCTGCCAAACCTGTATGTTGCCATCCAAAACTTTTGTCGATTATCATACCTGTTTCTTGTTTATGAAAGATGAATGTATAACTGCAATGAATGTGTGTTCTGTTTTTCAAAAACCTCGTAACAGTTTTGGCATCTCTGCTCAAGATGAATAAAGTTCTTCAGTGCTTTTTAAACAGTTTTGTGCTCAAAATGGCTCTGAAAAACAATCATTTGGATCTTTCAAATTGAGAAATAAAAAGTTTATTCATTAAAAGGTTAATAATGAACAAGAATAAAACTCGAGCATATAGTGACGATTGACTGAACAAAGAAATCTTGAAGTTATCTAGCAAAAGTTGAAGTAACTATTGACAGTTTTGGTTGGTACATTATTAAGCCAATTCTTTCTCACAGATGAATGTCCTCGGAGAATCACAGTCAGCCACCACCATGCCAGTTTTTGCTCCTATGACGAGACCACCACATTTCTTAGATTGATCCTGAGATGGATGATTTGGGTGCCAATGGATGAACTTGCTTTCCACGTTTTCGTCTGAAAAATAAAATGCCTTACAAGAAACTTGGCATTGGTTCCAAATTAAGTTGACACTGCTTGAATTAAACGTTATGTTCTATAAAGTGTGTAATGTGCTGCACTCACATGACTTTCTCTAATTCTATTTTGGAACTATTCTTACAAACTACTTCTGTCTACTGCATGTAGGGCAAACGATTGGCTTGCAAACATTTGAAGTCCTAGAACCCCAATGATATTTTTGTGTCATAAATGAGAAGGATGTGCTCAAGGAGATTCAAGAATTGGAAGTTGAGACGCTATGGTTGGTGGGAGGTTACATGTGTTAGCACCATGCGGTTTCTTAAAATGGGTCCTGGGTTCAATTCTAGCTCAAGATTGCACGGATCTTTAGTCCCAGAGATGGTACATCACATGCATGATTCCTTTTTCTGTTCCTTTTCACCCACACACACACGTATTGCCTTATGCACTGTCACTGCCGTTGTTTCATAAATACATACCTGCATAGGCCTCTGGCCGTCGCTCGGTCCAGTGTTGATGGAAACATTCTTTTCGGTCCTTCCAATGTTCCTGTCTTTACGAATGATGGTTCTTATTCATATCACCATTCTTATTAACTCGAATATTATAATGTTACATGTTTCGCAGAAAGTAATACTTCAGAATTCTTTGTCCTGAGGCACAGCCATACTACAGATGATAGCTATATAACCATGGATTTTTACATTCTCTACTAGGTATAGTAAGCAGGGGAAGTAAAGTATTCCACCCAAAAACTCAATGTTGAGATTTCATCTCAAATATACGTGTTGAGGCCCTCTAAATAAAAAAAAAGCAGATTTAGAAAAAGTCCCACGCGCGCGTGTTTTTAAACCCACAAGCCGTGTGTGGGCAATGTTTAAGAGATGGAATCAGGACTTAAAAAATTCAATGCCATGTTCGGGATTTGAACCACGGAGCAGCTGCTTTAGCCACTAAGCTGCCATAGCCAACTTGCCAGTACGACATTAAATTTCCCAGGTAATTTGTACTTTTCCCGGTTAGACCACAAGGTAAAAGTACGAAGCAGCTGGGAAATTTAATGTCGTACTGGCAAGTTAGCCATGGTAGCTTAGTGGTTAAAGCAGCCACTCCATAACCGGAAGATCCATGGTTCAAATCCCCACTATGGCATTGTTTTTTTCAATCCTGATTCCATCTCTTAAACTCTTGTATATTTTGAACTTTGAGCTTTCTGGCTACATCTGTAGTCCTCTCTACTCTTGATGACTTTTACATAAATGTTAAACCGTAAGAGATAGACCAAATCTTATTATATAAAATTGTAGATCTCGTTAAAATATACAACTTATGTCTGTGTGCATATTTATGTGGAGTGAACCGTTTCGGAGATATTCCTTGTTATTTGTGTGAGTTTTGGAACATATAGGCGTTCGTCAATTGGGAGATCATTATTCATTTTTTCAATTGTTAGCCTGCAAAGAGAGCGGATTATACACTAGTTACATAAATAACTGTTATGTGATGCGTTTTCCTTAGTTTGGCGTGGAGGAACCACTCCCAACGTTTTACGCACACCGCATAGAACTGGGAATTCGTATTTCTATCTAGTTACAGGTCACAAGAATTCAGAGTCACAATCACAGCAATGTTTCAATATTCAATTCCAGTCAACAAAATCGGAAAACAATAGCAGCCACTTTCTTTATTGGAATAGAATGCATTACAATAGCAATTCAAGAATACAAAATGCGTTTCATGCATGAATTTCACATTTTGTTGTGGGATAACGTTTGCTGTTCACGTCAATGAGGGAAACGCCCCCTCTCTCTCTCTGCTTCAGTGCCCTCTATAGGACCATAGTGAAACTCGCAGATACCGAAACAAGGAAAGGAAACTAATTTGCAGAGTGGCACTTTCCATATGCTCTGGAAATAGAGGAAACATCAAAATGGTCGTCCGCTTTTTTACGAACAGCTTCCACCAGGACCTGCGTATCTTCCAAAACTAATTTAGAAAAAGGTTCGTAATCAGAGAAGTCGTAAAATTTTTGTATATTGGACAGAGTGATCACATATTAAAATACTGCCATTTGTGTTCCAAATAGGGTCTAAGATTGGAGATGTTGCTACTGAATATGCAAAAAGAGTATAAAAACATCCGAATTTCCGTTTTGGCATAAAGACATTTTTAACTTTAGAAGTACAATACAATCTGAGTTTCCCTTCCTTATTTTTCAATTATTTGATTCGCCCTTTCTGAATGGAAGTACTTTAAACATCTCTGCAACAGCGGTCCGGAATTTTAAACTTGGTGTATGCTACGTATTTCATTTTTGAAAAAATCATCAAAGGTACCACATGTATTAGATTAGATATATGTAGGTTGTTTAAGCCCTTCGGCCTGTCTTCACTCTGACCTTCATTAGGTCATTGCGAACACCGTTATCTATAATTCCCAGCTAAATTTGAAGTTTTTAATATAACCTATAGTTTTTGGGGTTATGTCGAGGCAATTTGTCTTGGGGTCACGCTCCAGGTACCTTATTCTTTGTTGGGCAGTTGCTTCGCATTCACAAAGTATACGCCCTGCTGTTTGCTTTTCCGTGTACATATGTTCACCTCAGATTTGTCCATCTTATACAAATGATCTCTAAGAGGGCAGTGTGCAGTAAGGAGGTCATTTAAAGTCCTCAACTCCTGTTTACTAAGTGTGAGCATCTGTTTTGCTCTTTTCGCTGACAGTTCAATGAATAGTTTTGCGTGATTTAGCTTTGGAACTTGTTCCCAATAGCAGCTTGTTTCTTGCGTTCCCAGGATTTTATCTTTTCCTTGATATAACATTGTGGTACCCCACAGAACGGTTCTGGGCCAATGAATGGAGTGTCAGCTCTTTCTTTAGCTTAGCAATCAGCAATTTTATTGTCTTCAATTCCTTCATGACCTGGCACCCACATTAAAATGTCCTTATTGTGTTTTGCCAGCTGATTTAATATTTGCAGACAGTCTTCGACAAGCTTTGACTCAATGGTGAAAGCAATAAGAGCCTTTAAAGCTGCTTGACTATCCGATAGGATATACATTTTGGCACCAAATATGTCTTTATTGACATTTATATGGGCACATATTTCTATAGCATAAACTTCTGCTTGCAATATGACGGATTCATTGCCAAGAGCTTTTGCTTTGTTTTTTAAATATTTTTGAAAGCATTTTGCATGTTTAAAAATTTTCCACGGCTTTACTATGTTTAACTGTTTAAACTTATTCCTGGTTTCCGCATTTTTGTTAATATTCCGACATTGTTAGATCTTTTAACTTTATTAGACATGTTTAGATCTATAACAGTTTACAGCCTTATATGTTTTCTACCCTTTTATTGGAATTTAATCGCTTTTTAAAATAATTTCTTTGCGGCAAGGAAGATTCCATTAAATCGGCGACAGTTAAATACAGAAAACATTGGCAAATACATAATTATGCGCCTATGTGCTTTGTTAAAAACATAGTTGGAATAGTTCTGGGCACAAGGACATAACAAGTGTGCTACCACAAATATTACTAGCAATAACTCTAATAACAATAGTAATAATAATAGTAACAATGATAATAATGATAATTATAGTAATAGTGACAATAATAATACTCTAGTGTAGTATATAGTATAGTAGTGTATAAGCGATCTTTCTACTGACGCCTCCGACATTGAGAAAAACTGCCTGCTTATAAGCAGGTTGGCCCACGGGAAACCTATCTGCTGGGGCAGGTAGGTGCCAAGAATTAAAATTATTTTGTTGTTTAATGACGCTGATCACATCAGCGTCACCAATGTGCCGGAATTTTGTCCCCCAGGAGTTCTTTTACATGTCAGTAAAAGCTGTCGTTTTTAAGCACACTTAAAATCCATCGGTTTGGGCTGAATTTGAACTGGTGACATTGCAAACACTAATTGATTTACTGTCCATTCAGCACTGGCAGTATTCAGAGTCCAAGAAAGGCAAAACTTATCCTAACAAACTAAATAGTTTTCCAATTATTTTTTAATTTAATACTGTGATATGTTTAGTTTTAATTAAGTTCTTCAAAATATCCCGTCCAAATGTTAGGGGGTTATGTTGTGGGGTAATTGACAATTACTACAGAGATTTAAACGTGTTTTTCCCTTGTCATTCGTGACCTATTATGTCTGTATTATCAGAGGAGGTGGCAATTAACTCGGATAATCACGAATCTGCTATAGTCTGAATGTAGAGCTCCTTGTTACTTACTGTATATATTGACAAAGACATGAGGAAGGTAGAGCCGATGATAGCCGAGGTATGAAGCCATGGACACCAGGCTAGTGTACCGATCCCGGAGCGCCACCAGGACGTCGTACTCTCCCTGCCAGTCCACGGTGGCCAAGTGGGCACCCTCGGACTCACATTGTCTCCACGCCTCGCTCCAGCTGAGCAGAGTCAGGTTTATTTTGTACATGCCAACCCCGGGAAACAGCTCGTACTCGTGAGGACCTTCCTCTTTTATCTGAGGATGTTGTACTGCAGGTCCATCTACCTCATCGCCCTTCATTTCCTGGCCCAGGGAAGAGCAGCAGAGTGCCACGGCAACCAGGGCGATCCTCAACATGGTGCTGCAAATAGAAACAAGTTAACATATTAACTAAAACTGGAAATACCATATACCGGGAGGAAGGGAACTTATTAAACTCCTTCTAATATGCGCTTCATAGAAGCATTGCAAACAAAAAGGCTAATGGCATTCTGTTCTTTGAGCAGCCGATTTCGAAAAAAATAAATGGTTTTTGTTCCAAATTGGATGCGTAATTCCACAAGAATGTTCGTTACTTGTAAGATGCGCAGAGTAACTTATTTCTGACACAGGTTTGGTTGTACTTATGGACATCACACAGAGTTCGAGAATCATTTATCACTTAAAAGAATTAAAGGAATGTCCCGAGTAGCTTTTTCAGACGTGAAGTAACTCGGCAACCTTGTGTTGAGGTTGATCAGGAATTTGAACCGGTTTCTGAAAGTAAACAGGTCGGTCGCTTGCAAACACGACGCCCTCCCCTTATGTAGGACTTACAAGCCAGTGCATAGGGTCACATGCCTATCGGGGAACACAGGAACCTATAGACCGGAAGTGGGTAGGAAGCTCAGCACCTGATATAGTAGTGAGAAAGAGGTTGATATGAAATTCAGGCGAAATGGATGATTAGAAAGGTGATTATGGAACAATTTGTGGAATGAGCGGCGAGAAAAACCGGAGAATCCGGAAAAAACCCGCTCAGACGCCGCTTCGTCCATCACGAATACCACATGCGGGTCCCTGGGATTGACTCCGGGCCGCCTAGGTGGTTGGCGCCGCCTCATTCTAATTGTTGCTGGCCATAATTGCACACAATTTGCACTAGTCGTCGTGTAAGCTTTGCTGCAATGAATATCAATAATAATTGTGCATGCTAATGAATAATATTCGAGAACTCTGGATTAAGCAGATTAAGCTATGAAGAGAAAGAAGATTATATTAGAAGGTTATGGTCTACTGTTGAGGGTGAAGCGTCAGATGTCAGTGCAGAAGGTTCTACAGACGAATGGATTCCAAGTAAGGAAGATGCTGCTGTTTCAGATATTGAACATGCCTGTAGTGATATTGACACAGAAAGTGAGCAGAGTGACAATAGCAGTGATGAAAGTGATAGAGCTGACGAAAACAGTGATGTCGTTGTGTCTTTTGCAGGCATTCTACGTGGTAAAGACGGAACTGGATGGCATGAAGAACCTTTTGGGATATGAAGGTTCCTGGGGCATAATGTCCTCAAACAAAAAATGTGACTCATAGAAGCACAGTGTTTCTGCTGGATCTGGGAAAACAGTTGGCAATTCATCTATAAAGCACCAAATCTGAAGTGTTTGAAATAAGTTTCTATGAAATCGTATATTGAGGAGCACCCCAATTCTGGTTCCTGAAGGAATGGAGAATCAACCAAAATGAGACGCTCCTGAATGGCTGCAAATCGTTTTGTATGCATGCCTCAACCAAAGAGCAGGAGGAAGATAAAAAGTTGCAAGATTTGTAAACGACCAATTTGGGATGAAAATTGTATTACAACAGCAATCTGTGGACTTTGTGAATAAATAGACAATAGTTTCAAATATATTTTTGTAATATAACAAGCAGCAAAATTTGCTAGCTATATAACAATTGTAACTCATTCTGTCACAATTGTGAACAATTAATATTTTACACACTATGTTTATTGCATTACTTCTCAGCTGCCTAGTAACAAAACTACTAATCCATTATGTGAAAAAAAATATTAAATGTGCGGACTTTGCATGTGTTCTAATTGAGATATAGGTTACCTGGATAATCTGAATATAGATTACAGGGTGGTTATATGCCTTAACATTTTAAATGTTTTTATTTGAATACAGTTAAATGTTACTTTTATTATGATATTTATAAAGATGTAAATGAGGAATAATCAGAGCCCGATGCATACAAGCTTCAATACATATATATTGACAGTTATAATTATAAATGTTACCCGGGTAACCCAATGTGGATACAAGGGTTAAACCGACTTTTCGTTTTTGAATTATGTTCACAGACAGACGCACTCGCTCGCTCACTTACTCATTCAGTCACTGAGAGAGAAAGAGAACCGTTTCCAAAAATTCTTTGTTTTATTCAGGGAGTCTCAAAATGTGTATTCCCAGTTAAAACCTCGGTATCAAATTTTTGGGTTGAATTTAATGCCTCCTCTACTTACTGTGAATACGCTGATATTTAAACTACTTTGTTATTTTCCATTTTAGGTTCTCATGCCATATTTACATCGGTTCAAAATTTATTTCAATGGTTACATAAATGCATCTAAAGCTGCGCTCAGACTATTGGTTCTGCTACTTGGCCCAAAAAGATCAAAGAAATACATGATATGATAAATACACAACCTACTTAAAAAATATAGTCTTACAGTGGATTCCTGCACACTGTGGTATTTTTGGAAATGAAATGGCTGATATTTTAGTAAAGAAAGGACCTAAAATCAATTTAGTGGTAAAACAAATTTTCTGCTATGAATCAATTAACACAATTTTTAAAAGAAAAATAACTTCAAATTATAATCGACAGATAACACTTCAAAATGAACGGTCAAAATGGAAGAACATTTTGGATGACCCATCAACAGTTCCTGATTTACCAAGAAAATCCTCTTTTGCTACATTTCGACTGAACACAGGACATGAATAAACATATTTTCAGAATTGGAATATGGCATCTCCAAATTGTTTATTGCGCTTTAAAGAAGAAATGGACATGGAACATTTAAAAAAATTGTGAATCCTTTATGCCTTTTGAAACTCTAACATCAAAATATTGGGAAGCAAGAATGAGAATGATTTCATTATTAACATTATATGCTGAGTATTAGACACACACACGCGCACGCATACAGACACACAAACATATTTTAAGCTTTCACAGTAGCCAGAGGCATGTTACTGGAATTAAAACGCAAACATATTTATTATTATTATTATTATTATTATTATTATTATTATTATTATTATTATTATTATTATTATTATTATTATTATTATTATTATTATTATTATTATTATTATTATTATTATTATTATTATTATTATTATTATTATTATTATTATTATTATTATTATTATTGTTATTATTGTTATTATTATTGTTATTATTATTGTTGTTGTTATTATTATCATCATCACATATTTTACTTGGTTTAACGTTGGACTCCTTGGTGTATTAGAAAATATCCGGTAGACTTTATAAAACATTTGTATCACTGTTTATTTAACTGGAGATGTTGGGCCATTATGGGATATATTTATTTTTTGTGTATATATAATGAAGCCTTGTTATTATATATTAGAACTGCTATTCAAAGCAGAATATCTGTATCTCATAAAATAATTACAGAAAGACTGGCTATGGCAGCTTTATTTTAACATTGTTTTCTGTATGTACATCTCTACCTTTAAAAAAACACGCTCTGGGCAAACAGATGATAGCAAATAATGTTTTACAGAACAGAGTCAGCTAGACAAAAAGTTAACTACTTTTCTACATACATTTGTGCACCTATGTTATTAAACGCAATTTAACTACAGCAGAAAGACGTCAGTACACATTTTCAGACGCTTAAACAAAAACAAAACAAAACAAAAAAAAAAAAAAAAAAAAAAAAGGGGGTTAAAAAACTATTAAAGAAGAAATTGGTCAGAGAGCATTAACGGGAGCGTAGGTTTATTTACATGCACGTCAAAGCAGCATTTTCTTGTAAATTTAAAAATATTCTCTTCGTTAATAAGAATAAAAGCTAAAGCTATTTAAATTGACATGGCTGAACTAACAGCGTCTTATAAACAAACAAATACCCTAGAAGCATAAAGATTGTTTAGTGGAAAACTAAAATTTAGCTCTTATGAACTACTTGTGCTGATTTTTATAGAAATCAAGAAAGAAGTGTTTTCTGTCGCTCTCTAATGCAAAATATGGTTTGTATTTGATTTTAACCGAGCGGAATGGCTCAGGTGGTAACCTCTGAGGTCCACATTTGAGAGGTCGTGGGTTTGATCCCCATGGCCAACCTTCGTGACCCATGGGATTCTTCCGAGGTTTCCCTGAGTCGCCAGGCGAATGTTGCTATCCGAACTTCCTGTCACTCCATTTCGTTATATAAAACATTTCACTTCACCTTCATTCCGTTAGGTTTCTTTCAGGGTTGGATGCGTCGGCGGGCATCGCGGCAGCAGCACGGCAGGTAGGGGGATGTTCCGGGGATGCGGTATGGAAATCTCACCCCTACATTGGAAGGCAAGCGAGGTTTCCGGGCCCCTCATAGAATGGTCCTAGCCCGAAGGGGGGAGGGGATGTAAGCCAGCCTCCACCAGTGTTTCTAACCGGGAAAATGTAGGGGCCCTGTCACCTGGTCAGCCGTGGCAACGTTCCGGCCGCCCTTAGGACCCATTTGCCTCATCCATCCTCCCGGGGGTGCCCCGTCAGAGGCATAGGCACAAAAGATCACCTTTCGGTCTAGGTGCTAAGTTATAGATATTATAAATATTATAATATTTAACCTACAGACTCATATAGCCTTTATCGATTTAGAAAATGCATACGACAGAGTAAAGAGACACATTTTTGTGCGAAATATTAGAAGAGAAAGGATACCCCACACATTTAGTACATGTATTAAAAATACGCATAAGACAACTACAGTAAAGATTAGATGAGGAAATGGACGATTTTCAGAAGTATATATATGCTGATGATGTAATAATTAAAGAAACAGAACATTATTTACAGAAAAGTGTTTTTGAATTGGGGAATGTATTATGAGAATATGATCTTCAAATATCAGCTAATAAACTGAGCATAATGACGTTTCAAAGAAAGTACCCTCATAGTAATAAATAACATAGTGCTGGAACAAGTGCACAAGTTTAATTATTTAGAATGCAATATAACATATCAGAATAACCAAGACTTAAATAATAAAGTAAGTAAATTCCAGAACAGTTGCGGAATATTAGCAAGAACGTTAAAAAGAAAAATAAGCAAAGAAAGAAGCTTAAAATTTTACAAAACAGTGGCAATTCCATCGTTAACACATGGTTGTGAAACTTGCACGATAAAGAACAATGAATGGGATAAAATAAATGCAGGGGAAGAGTCATAAAATATGCACAGTAATGGATAAAATAAAAAATGAAGAAATAAGAGAAGAACTAGGTATTTGTCCAATAAATGATAAAATAAACCAATATAGAGAAAGCTGGAGAAAGCATTTACAAAGGATGGACAATACCCGATATCCCAAAATGGCATACAATTACCAACCATATGGGAGATGTTGGAAGACCGATGAGAAGGTGGAGAGAGACTTGAGACTTCAAATTAATCTCAATTTCTATTTAACATTAAAAATATTAATTACTTCAAAACCAACCATGGTCATTTGATTTTGCTGTATAACCGCGGATGTTGGCACAGCTTTTACCAATTCTATCACCTCCGTAAGAAGCCATTGAGTCATTATCAGAATCGGCTGAACAGTTTTTGAGATCATCCTATATATATATATATATATATATATATATATATATATATATATATATATATGCAAGTGTTCTCTTTGTAACACTAATATAGGTTAGAACTCACCTTGGAGACGGTACCGCAGTTCTGGAATACTGAATCTGGGACGTTTCAGAGACGAGTATCGGCAGTTATAAGGCCTGTGCTCGCAACAAAAGAGATAAGTCAATCATTTTGTCAATTTAATCGAAATAGGTACTTGAGAACAGGAAGAAGCGAATCATTATCGCTATCTGAACCGAATTGTGATTTATAAATATCTGTCTATATGAGAAGCAATCTTCCGGCAAGATATGCCAAGCTGAAGTAGGTGAATTTGACAAATGTATTGAACGTCGAGTGCTTTGGTGTCGAAATTTATTAGTATCAAAACTAAAAGCAACTTGTAAAATTGAACTTAAGATGCGTCGTTAAGTGCCTCTTACCAGTTACACAATATTGAAATATATCGGAGCAGGGTAGTGCTTCAATGGTATATAATACAACAAGGGCATAGTTGCCATTATACTCAAGCTTGATAAGGCTCGACCATGAGTCAAGTATTAAACATTTAAAGAAGTTCTTAATATTCTACACTGTATGTTATTGCCACTAGTGTTCACTATTTTAATAATGTATTTG
The DNA here is from genome assembly GCA_030765045.1 of Tenodera sinensis. NCBI lineage: Eukaryota > Metazoa > Arthropoda > Insecta > Mantodea > Mantidae > Tenodera > Tenodera sinensis. The sequence goes on from CM060970.1 coordinate 92,148,293, forward strand.
TTATTAGATTGCACATATGAGAATCAGCAGTTGCACCTTCTAGTTTTATTGCAATGTTGGCCTCGGCATAAGCATACAGGGAGTATATGTTCTGTAAACTTTAAAAGACCTTCAAAAAGGCGAAAACAAATTTAATTTATTAGAATGTTATTTGCAATATTAATACTCATGATTAAACAAACGGACTAGCTTTATTTCATATACAGGAATTAATAGTTTCGCTTTCAGCTGCGTGGGAATATGCGCAGACGGCAGAGTACCTATTGCCACAATGCGGATCTTTTAATTGGTGGTTAAAAGTGTGACTAAGAACAAGTGCACCTTTGATTGGTGGATAGCAGTGTCGTTATTAACTGGTGCACTACATTACTTTGAAATATATTATGTGTTTTGTTTATTAAATATCTTTGTTTACTAAAGCAGGGACGGGTAAAATAGTGTGTGCTCCGAATCCACTGTGCACACAATCCCCGTAACATTCTTGCTGGTTGGGTGAGTGTTAGTTCTTCGCTTCTTAAACTCTTGATAGTGTGGACTGATACAGTTAACGATTAGTACGTTTGTTTCAAACTGCAATCATACCGTTGAATATTGGCTTGAAGAAAACCGTGTAATATTTTGTTACAATTTAAGGGTTTAACATTGTCTCCTTCCACACAACAGAAAAATTCCTCCTCTCATTTTACGTTTAATCTTCGTTTCGCTGAGGTAGACGGAGTTGACACAGACAATTTCTCCACCGATATTGGTTGCGAAACGACTGTAAGTGACCTGCGGGCTGCTAAAATCAACTAAGGAAGGGGACGTGTACCGTTGTGTTGCATAGTAACACGGAGAAAAGTTCACGAATCACACGGATTCATGAATCCACTTTTGCCCACCTCGTACGAAATCCTTTAGTAAAGCTTTGTGTAGCAGCCGTGGAAGACATTGAAGTCAAATACTGAGTTTGGTGTTTAAACAACAATTCGTTTTTAAGTTAAGCTGTTCTCTAATATACATAGAAACGTGTTCCTTTATGTAATTGGTTTTTATTCAGAAAGCTACAATTTCCGGCGATATTGAATTTCCGTTTCTCTGCCCACGATGTGCGTGATACAGAAAGTGGAAAAGAAGCACACAACAATTATTTTAACTCGTTACTGATAACAGTCCACATGACTCCTGTAAACAGGAAAGTTAGATAGCAAAACAAACGACGCGCTTGGTGTCACTGAACACGAACAAGTGAAAGGCAATAGGAAAAGGAAAAACAAAAGTGATAGCTTTTAAACTACGCTTTTTATGTTATGTTTGCACTGGAGGGAAAGAAAAGTAAACATAAACATAAATGTTTACCTTCGGGGGCGATCATTATACCCCACTTTACCTTTTATTTACAAATATGTTAGCTTTTATGTATAGCAGGGGTTAACGTTTACTCAGTAAAAATATAATATTATGTCTCTCGTGCTATACACTCCCAACATTCAACGCGGTAAAAACACCTGCTACTGATAGCTCCACGTTTTTCCTTTCCTTTCACTTATTTTTTTTTTTTTGGGGGGGGGGGAGGGATGTACGTTTGCTACTACAGAGTGCTAAACACATGGAATATTTCTCGAACAGCTGACGTTTGAGAAACAATTTAAAAATAATAAATGTCCTATGAAGCGAATATCTTAAAATTTGTGTACATTATGAATCACTATATCACCAAATACGAATAATAATGCCTTAAATAAGGCATTAGTTAATAAATAAAAGAGCTAAATCAGCAAAATCTATTGAAAAAATGCTCATTATTAAATCAAACTGGATATACATTACGAGCGATAATTTCTGAAAAATCTACTACATTTAGGGACGAAATACTCTACTTAGTTTCTCTGGTTAACTCCGCCGGTAGAAGGGGGTTAGACTCCTAATTCATGCGGTTTACACTGAAGAACTGCTAACGTTTGAACAAAAAATACCGCGAGATTAAAATCAGCTAGCAATGGAGACGAACATAATGTGACAAAATAACAAATCCACGAATCCCACTTCCTGACACCATTTCACAGAATGACAAAATCCAGGTCCGGTTACTTTTGTCACTTTATCACTTTGTCACTTCTAAAATTTTATCATAAATACACAGCTTACTTCTCGTCGTTAACACAGTCCATAGCCTTTCAGGCTATCACAATTCACTACTTTTACTTCTCGTAAACTTGCTCAGTCCTTTCAGTGTCATTTTTCACTTTCTCTGTCTCACATACACTCAATACGACGATGCAATCAGTCTTCTTCAAGACAACCGACTTATAAATATACGACACATACACGCACAGGTGTCTCGCACTCACAAACACACTGCCCAACTCATGTCTGCAGCCGTAAACTCGCACATCGCTGTTCCTGGGGATGACGTCACACGGTCCTTTCTCGAATTCCACAAACGTCCTACCGGTGACAAGGGCTGGATTTTTCGTGAAGGCTCCGGAGAAAGTCCCTTTTGTGTAGTTGCCTCCATTATTATTAGTTACATAAAGACAACCAGTTGCGCGAGTCAGCCTGACCTTGAACGCCTTTGCCCGCTCGCCGGTCCGGCATGTCCCATCTACCCATCCACCAATCCACTTATCCACACACCCACCCATCCACCCACCAACCCACACATCCACCCACGCATCCATTCTACCATTCATCCTTTCATCGACCCATACAACCATCCACCCACCTACTCATCCAACCATCCATCCAACCGTCTACCCATCCATCCATCCTCCCATACTCCCATCCACACATCCACCCATCCACCCATTCATCCATCCACACTTCCACTCTTCCACCCATCCACTTTTCCAACAATCCATTCATTCATACATCCACCCATCCATCCACCCACCCAACCATCCACACATCAACCATCCACCCATCAACCCACCCACCCATCCACCCATCCACCCACCCACCAACCGACCCATCCACCCATTCATCCAGTCACCCACCCACCCAGACATCCAGGCATCCAACCACACATCCACCCACCCACACGCGGACCGTCCCACTCATCCACCCATCAACCCACTCACCCATCCACCCAACCACCCATTCATCCTCCATCCACATATCCACTTATCCACACATCCATACATCCATACATCCACCCACCCACCCATCCACATAGCCACTGCACCGTAAGGTATTCGTTCTTCTGACCTTACTTGGCTATATCCCTCCCATTTTGACTATACATAGTTATAAGGATGTTTGGTTTAAACGTACCAGGAATGGGATACGTGCAAAGTAATAAATTTAGCTTTAAGGTTAGCACACAATATTTAATGCTTGAAAATAAATACTTTGTTGTTTAACGACGCTGTCAATTGCCAGGATCACATCAGCGTCGCCGGTGTGCCGGAATTTCGTCCCGCAGGAGTTCTTTTACATGCCAGTAAATCTACTGACATGGAGCTGTCGTTTTTAAGCACACTTAAAAACCATCGGCCTGGGCCGGGTTTGAACCCGCGACCTTGGGATCAGTAGGCCAGCGTCTAATCAACTGAGCCACCCAGACCGACATTTAATGCTTGAAAGGATTAATTGAGTTTACACCAGTATTTTAGTCATACATGAAAAGCTTTACATTGAGTTGTTGCATTCGACTGGTTATAATGGAATTTCCCCACCCCACATCTCTGAATGTATATCTAGTTTTGCCTAATCCCGGAAATTAAAGAAAATATAATGAGCACTAAATTTGAAGGAAGAACTCACCAAGGCTGCCTGTATGTTACTTGTATTGTCCAAACGGCTATCTTACATTTTAACACTGCTTGAAACGTCGCTGCCTTCCGACGGTAATTGACTGTTGTAGCTCTCCCTCTAGTTCACGAAGCCCAGGGCTGGCGAGAGCCGAGTAATATAAATTACTCGGCTCTCGCCAGTGCTGCCCAACGAGAGGATCGCGTGGTGATGCTCTGTTGTTGTAGTGTTTAACGCCCGCTTTTACTACTACGGCACCGCAGGCGGGATGATGCTCTGATGTTGCGTCAGAGACGTGACGTTGTTCACTGCCTTGTCGAAAGTATGTCCTCTGGTGAATTATATAGTTTGTAGATGGAGTGAGTCGTAGCCTGGTAAAACGGCTCAATACTCCCCCGGTGATGAAAGCAGGAACCTCTGCTGAAAGTTTGTTCACATATGGCTGCACCGGTGCACTCCTCTGCTCCTTCGATGACATCTCTCATGGAAAGAGGCAAAACAGGTGAAATTGATAGTTCGTGAGGCAATACAAGTCTATACTATCTCCAATTAATTGAACTGTCAAGTAGTTTATTAAAATGTAACAAAGAGGATAAAAACATAGTTAATTAGTGCCGAGAGATGTGAGTTGTACTTAAACTCTTTAGAGTTGGTAGGAATTCTTGAATGTACTATTGAGATACGTGTATATATATTATATTATATTATATTATATTATATTATATTATATTATATTATATTATATTATATTATATTATATTATATTATATTATATTATATTATATTATATTATATTATATTATATTATATTATATTATATTATATTATATTATATTATATTATATTATATTATATTATATTATATTATATTATATTATATTATATTATATTATATTATATTATATTATATTATATTATATTATATTATAAATATGATAGTAAGAACCAATTTAGAAGGTATAGCAATTGAAAATATAAAATTTTGATTAAGAACTGTACCGAATCTGGAATTAAATCAAATAGCTTCCAATGGTTAAAGGACAGATTGGAGCAAATTTGAACATAAGATGGAAAGGTATGTTGCGATGTGATTCATGTGTTGCGGTATTCAGTGCTAACTGGAAGTTATGCAAATTCGTATCCCACTGTGTGTGGTCTTCCGAGTAAAAGGTGATCAGAATACTCTTTAAATTACGGTTTACTCGTTCTGCTAACGACAGACGAGGGTAATATGGTGACGTATGTATTAGTTTTATTCCTCGTTCGAATAAAAAGGTATTCAAGATACGAGCCTTGAAATATGAGGCGTTATCCGAAACTATAATGCGTGGAATACCGAATGAGGCAAAAATTCCTTTTAATACGGTAATTGTAGCAAGTGCAGTAACAGCACGCACTGGAGCCAACTATTTAAATTTTGTAAAAGAATCCATCACAACACATAAATATTTGTTTCCTCGGGGTGATCGTGGTAAAGGACCTATGTAATCTATGAAAAGCCTTTACATAGGGCAAGTAGTCACCTTTGAATTAAGTGTGCCCCATCTTGTGGTTTGTGGTGGTTTTGCACGTAAACATGTATCACATGCCTTAACAACGTTGGTAATATCGCGATACATGTTGTACCAGACAAAAATTGTTTAATTTTCATTTTAGTCTTATAGATGCCTAAATGTGCTCCAAAATGTGAAGCATGAAAATACTGTAAAATCATGGGGATTAATGATTTAGGTAAAAATATTTTAAACTTTTTAGAACGGGGGAGGAATGTATACAAAATGTTGTTTTTAAAGGCATATCCTTGTGTTATATATCCTTGTTTACAACGTTGCCACAATATCTGTAAGTCGGGGTCTTTCTGTTGATGTTCAGATATGGAGGTAAAAGCTGCGAGAAAATCACTGGAAATGTTAGCTAACTGAAATATAGCATGCGTAGCATTAATTTTTATGTTTTCAGGTTCTTGAAACATGCGTGAAAGATCATCCACGATGGAATTTTCTGAACTACGGATGTGTTTTACCGTATACTGAAATTGACTCAATTTGACTGCCCAGCGAGCAAGTTTACCAGTTTTCCTCGCGTGTGACAAGACCCACATAATAGCCTGGTTGTCACATTCTAAACTAAAGGGACGATGTTCCAAAAATGTGCGAAATTTTTCGCAAGCTGTAAGTACTGCTAATGCTTCAAGTTCGTATACTGAAAGTTTTCTTTCTCCTGCTGAAAAACATCTAGAAATATAATAAACGGGTCTTCTAACCGTACCTAAATCTTGTAAAACAACTGCAGCTACTGCAAAACGGGAGACATCTGTTTGGACAATAAACTGTTTATCAAAATCAGGCATGGCTAAAACAGGTGGATTCATGATTGCCGTTTTAAGTTTAAGGAAGGCTTGTTGATGTATGTGTGTCCATCTGAATTTTACCCCTTCACGTCTAAGGGCGTTAAGCGGTTCTGCAATATCAGCAAACCGGGGAATAAATTTTGAAAAAAAGGTGACCATACCCATAAAGGAGGCTAATTGCTTTTGAGATTTGGGAGCAAGAAATTTTCTGAGAGCGAGTGTGCGTTCTGGATCAATAGAAATTCCTTGGGGTGAAATTATGTGTCCCAAAAACGAAATTTGAGTAGTGACAAATTTTACTTTTGATGTACTTACAGTCAGGTGCGCTCGCCTAAGAGCGCCAAAGACTAGACCTAAGTGATGTAAATGAGTCGGGACGAAACGGGACTGGACGGGAGGGGACGGAACGTGCCATGCCGTGCCGTGCCGTGCTGTGCCGAGGCGAGGCGAGGCGTGACGTGACGTGACGTGACGTGACGTGACGAGACGAGACGTGACGAGACGAGACGTGACGAGACGAGACGTGACGGGACGTGACGAGACGTGACGTGACGTGAGGTGAGGAGAGGAGAGGAGACGAGACCTTACGTGACGTAACGGGCACGGACACGGTGACGTTGAGGGGCACGAACACGGTGACGGCATTCGACACGGTGACGGTGACGGGCACGTACACGGTGACTGTCACCGATACGGGCACGTTGACGTAACCGGTCACGGTCATAGTCAAGGTGACGGGCACGGTGACCGTTACAGTCACGGTTACGGTGACGGACACGGACAGGGACACGAGACGAGACGTGAGGTGACGTGACTTTATTGATTTATTTGGTTTAAGGGCGCTCAACTTCTAGGTCATCAGCGCCCTTAAAAGATTCATGGCAATAGCCAGATATAAATTTCACTCAAAAAATAAAAATACTAGCATCAAGAAAAGTATACAAAGGTAAAAAGCAGTGGCAATAGCCAGATATGCAACAAGCTGATAAATATGTCCAAAATAAGAAACAGATAATTAAAAATTTTAAATCCTAAAATTGATATTGGACTCCGCTAAAAAATTAAAAACTCTATCAACCGCTGTTTTGACGTCCGCTAGGATCTCTGCAAGTCTGGCAGGCAGCTGCGGAGAATCCCGAAGGTGCGCTAGAGAGCAACACTCTAACAGCACGTGGCGAACCGACAAAAGGTTGTCACACAGCGGACATAGAGGCGCATGGTCCCTTTTAAATAGGTAACCATGCGAAAAATTGCAGTGCCCTATTCTTAATCGTACAACTGACAAAGGCTCTGGCGCACATACAAAACGGCTCGATAAGTTGCATAAAGCTCTGCAGTAAAAATGGAAGTGCTATTTGGAAAACCGAATGTATATGATTCGGTTCCATAAACATAAGCACATCCAACACCGTTGGTGCTCTTTGATCCATCGGTGTAAATATATCGACGGTCAGTGTAGCCTGACAAAAATTCTAAGAAACACGTGCGGATACTTGAAATAGGCATCGTGGACTTCTGGTGTACGGTCATCCCAAGATCTACATGGGGCGTACCAGACAGCCAAGGGGGGTAAAGCCTCTCCCCTTGGCGAACATCCGGGGCAGTTCCACTCCAAGCTTCACTAGAAGGTCTTGGAAACGGAACCCCGCAGGCTTAGGACTAAGGGTGCTATTCCTATATCGTTCTCTTAGCGTGGTGGTGAAAACAGAAGCGAACGTTGGGTGCTTAGGCATACACCTAAGCGCACAACCATAATTTGCCAAGAGAATCTTACGCCGATATTGCAGAGGAGGTACTGCGGACTCGGCGTAAAGGCTCACCATTGGGCTTGTTGGGAAAGCTCCTGTTGCAATGCGGATGCCCCTAATGTGGACGACGTCTAATCTTCTCAGCAGAGTTGGTCGTGCTGAGGTATAAACCATACACCCATAGTCTAGTTTGGATCGGACCAATGCGCGATATATTCGCAACAAAATTGTCCGATCCGCTCCCCACGATTTCGCAACAAAATTGTCCGATCCGCTCCCCACGATTTGCCATTCAGTACTCGCATAATATTTAGGGAACGGTCACATTTCGCTCTTAGCTGTGCAATATGCGACGACCAACTAAGCTTCCCTTCCAAGATCAAACCCAGGAAGCGCGTCTCTTCTGCGAAGGGAAGTGAATCTGGACCAAATCGGAGCGAAGGTGGTAATCGTCTCCTACGGCGCCAGAAATTAACGCAGATTGACTTCTCAGTTGAGAAACGGAAACCGCGTTTCACGCTCCATTCTCTAAGGTTGTCCAAACATTGCTGCAGGCGCCGTTGTAAGAACGCCGTGCGCTGAGAAGCGCAATAGACAGCGAAGTCGTCTACGAATAGGCATGACGAAACTCCAGGTGGAACACATTTCCAGATGGAGTTAATTGCCATAGCAAAGAGCGTGACACTTAGCACCGAACCCTGAGGTACTCCCTCCAACTGAACAATAGAGTTAGAAAACACCGAGCTGACCCTTACTCGGAAAAAGCGGTCCTTCATAAACTCCTGAATGAAAAGTGGTAGGTGTCCACGTATGTTCCAGGCATACAGGGAACGTAGAATCCCTGCTCGGCAGCACGTATCATAAGCCTTCTCAAGATCGAAAAATATGCCAACGGTTTGACAATTCTTCATAAAGCCGTCCATTATATGTGTCGATATTGACACAAGATGGTCAACAGTTGAACGGCGTCGTCGAAAACCACACTGGATGTTAGTCAGTAGGTTACGACTTTCTAACCACCATACCAATCGTCCATTGATCATGCGTTCCATCACCTTGCAGACGCAACTGGTAAGGGAAATAGGACGATAGCTGGAGGGAAGATGACGGTCCTTTCCAGCCTTCAAGATGGGAATAACGGTGGCCTCCCGCCAATTTTCTGGGAGTATAGTGTCAACCCAAACACGATTATAGACCTCGAGCAGGAATGCCTTACCTTCAGGAGAGAGCTGTTGTAACATTTGTACATGAATACCGTCCGGTCCTGGTGCTGAACATCGCGAAGATTTCAGGGAATGCTCCAGCTCCGCCATGGTGAAAAGGCGATTGTAATCTTCTACGTTTCTAGAACGAAACGAGAAGCCTTGAGATTCCACCTGAGTTTTAATTGGAAGGAACGCAGGGGAGTAGTTTTCCGAGCTAGACACTTGTGCGAAAGCACTGCCAAACGTATTGGCCACTTCAAATGAATCAACAACAGCTCCTGTGGCTGTTTTTAGTCCCGCTATTGATATTTGGGTCGTTTTAGCTGCAACACGCCTTAATCTATCCCGCACAACCGAGGAAGGTGTGTGTCGGTTAAATGAAGCTACAAATTTGCTCCATGATGAGTTTTTGGCATCCTTAATGACTTGTGTGGACCTGGCGCGCATTCTCTTGTATTCGATTAGGTTTTCTAGAGTAGGGTGATGTTGGAAAATCCTAAGAGCACGCCTTCGAGCACGAATGGCATTCCGACATTCTTCCGTCCACCAGGGGACGGGAAATCGACGAGGGTGTGAAGTCGACCGCGGAATTGATTGTTCAGCAGCAGATAGAATCGTCTCCGTGAGATGCTGCACCAAATCATTCACTGAGTCGTGCTCGTTGTACGTAAAGACAGCCAGCTGGGTGTAAAGGTTCCAGTTGGCATGGTCCAAACGCCATTTGGGCATTCCTGTGGAGAAAGTATGTTGTCTCAAGAGACTAATAAGACATGGGAAGTGGTCACTAGAGTGTAAATCAGAGGTGACATTCCATTGTAAGGAAATTGCCAACTGAGGTGAACAAACTGCAAGATCAAGGTGTGATAAGCTGTGGTGAGAGTCAGAAATGAATGTAGGCTCTCCAGTGTTGAGGAGAGCTAGGTTATGACTGTTCACGAAATCGGCAATGAGCGTACCTCTCGCACAAACGCGACTTGAACCCCAAAGTGGGTGGTGCGCATTGAAGTCTCCCACCAACAGAAACGGTGTTGGCAACTGGGAAACTAGATCGTCTAAATCAATGTGCGAGAAGTCATGGGACGGAGGGAAATATAGATTACAGATGGTGAAATGGATGTCTGGCAGTAGAATCCTTATTGCAACTGATTGGATGACTGTATTGGTACAGATTGCATATATATGTCATCTCTCACAAGTATCATAGCGCCGCCATGTGCCGGAACACCCTCTTCTGGTGTGACGTCACACCGTACTGGGGTGTATCGCCTTAGATGGAAAGCGTCTTGAGGACGCAGCTTAGTCTCTTGCAAACATGCAACCAGAGGTTCGTATTCTTTGAGCAAAAGCTCAAGTTCTGAACGTTGACTTCTTATACCACGTATGTGCCATTGTAGTATAGCCATGTTGCATTATGTATGGGATAGGTAATTCCAAGGTAACTCTACATTACTTTGGAGTAGACGGTTGTCGAATTAATTTCGCCCTTTTCTTCTCTCTTGGGCTTATAGTTTTCTCAGACGCCTTTTCGCGCCTCTTTTCCACTGGGGGTCTCCCAGTGTGGGCAGATTCTAGTTCCATGTCCTCTGCCGAGGACGTCCGTGTTCCCATAGAGAATTTTGGTTCGAGAGCTTCGAACCGATTTGACAGGGAGACCGGCGAAGATGACATTCGCCGGTCTGTAGCCATACCAGAGGATCCCTCTGAAGAGGATCTCCTAGGAGAGGGCTTTTTCTTTCCCTTTGATGGCTTGGGAGAAACCTTACTCTCCTTGAGGAAATCGGATCCTTTATACTCGGTCTCAAACTTGATCGGTGAAGCATCGTATACAATCGGTCTACTTGTCGAGGTCGGCTTCTTTGTTGGTGACCTTCCTGGTCTGCTGAATTGAACTGCCGTGCTTGTAGAGGCTCTGGCGGACTTAGGTAATGTCTGAGGCTTTGGATGTGACCTAGCTACAAGAATTTTGTCTGAGATTCTTGCCCCATTTGTATCGCTAGTTTGAGTTGCGATTTCCCGACATGGTACTGCTTTAGCTGCAACTGAGCTATAGGTACCGGAGTTCGGGATAGTGGGCTGGCGCAAACGTAAGAGCTTTCGGGCTTCTGAGAAGGACACCTTCTCTCTAACCCGGATCTCCTGGATAGCTCTTTCCTCAATATAGCGGGAACATTCTCGGGAGTTTACTGGATGTTCTCCCCTGCAGTTAATACAACTGGGAGGTGAGGTACAGTCATGGTCATGGGCGATGCCTCCACAGTTTACGCAGGTAGCTCTACCACTGCACGTGTCACTTGTATGACCAAAGCGCTGGCATTTGTAACATCTAAGCGGGCTCGGAATGTAAGGTCTTACTTCAATGGCCTCGTACCTGGCCTTTATCCTTTGCGGGAGATCTACCCGATTAAAGATAAGGAAAAGGGTACGGGTAGGCAGATATTCGCCTCCATCTTTTCTCTGAACCCGATAAACAGATATTACACCTTGATCTGCGAGGTTCTCCTTAATTTCATCATTGGACATATCGTCCAATGCGCGTGTGTTGACAACACCGCGAGAGGAGTTCAACGTTTTGTGCATCTCTACGCGCACCGGATAGCTGCCTAGCATGTTGGCTTTTAATATAGTAGCTGCCTGTGCTGCTGAAATGGATTCAACCAACAGCGTGCCGTTCCGAGATCTCGTGCAGTTCTTCACGGGGCCAGCTATCTAATTGAGACCCTTCTGTATAGCGAATGGATTCACCGACCTAAATGTTTTACCTTCCTCATTTCTTGTAATAACTAAGTAGCGAGGACCACTCAACTCTGCTACTTCCTTTTCACTTACTTTACAATGTTTGTTTTTTTGAGTTTTGAATGTACTCATGGCGATGATATCCTCCACCATTGCAAATGTCTCCGATGGCATGCTCACTTCCTGGGCGCCACCCCGGCTTAGGTGAGAGTCCTGGCCTGGACCTTGCTCACCCTAGGGTCTCACCTCCCAATGTATAGACAGAGGGACCCAATCGCCTTCAGGAGTGCATCAGCTCATGCAATGGCCCCTCCCCGGGACTGACCTTTATCAGCGGATACGCACACAGATCCTACATGATAACCAGGGGCTGGGACTTACGCGATTACCCAGTCACCCCTTGCGTCACCCCATCCTCCTACAACCCGCGCGAAGGTTATCCATCAGACTGTGTACAGGAAGGTAACAGGTGGGAGGTCAAACACAACAGTGGACCAAAGTTGATTGGGCGTTTGGCATGTGCCCTCTCACCTCTTGGAGGAACCCAATCGAGAGTATGGCTCGGGGCCTCGGGTACACCAATCCAGTTTCTACCGTAGTAGGAGCCCCCGGGGGGGCCAAGACTAACGAGCCTCATCTACCCGTATGGAATGTTCTTAGCTTCCCATCACCTCTTGCCTACCAGTGGTCACAAAGACACACTTAGTAGGCCGTCTGGTTCGGGTACTGAGCCCCTCCGCCACGACAAGGCGACACTCCCTCGGAGGGGAGGTGACGTGACGTGACGAGACGTGATGTGACGTGAGGAGACGTGACAAGACGTGACGAGACGTGACGGGACGAGACGAGACGTGACGTGACTACACGTGACGAGACGTGATGTCACGTGACGATACGTGACAAGACGTGACGAAACGTGACGTGACGACACGAGACCTTACGAGACATAGAGGGCACGGACACGGTGACGATGAAGGGCACGGACACGGTGACGGGCACGAACACGGTGACGCTATCGGACACGGTGACGGAGACGGGCACGGAAACTGTGACGGTCACCGAGACGGCACGTTGACGTAACCGGTCACGGTCATAGTCGCGGTGACGGGCACGGTGACTGTCACAGTCATGGTTACGGTGACGGACACGGACACGGACACAAGACGAGACGTGACGAGACGAGACGAGACCAGACGACTCCAGAGGAGACGAGACAACACGAGACGAGACGTCTAAAGAAGAGACGAGATGTGACGAGACGAGACGAAACTAGAAGAGACGAGATGTGAAGTGACGAGACGAAACTAGACGAGACGTGACGTGATGTGACGTTACGTGAAGCGACGTGACGAGAAGTGACGAGACGTCACGCGACGATACGAGACGTGGTGTGACGTGACGAGAAGTGACGATACGAGACCTAACGTGACGTAACGGGGACGGTGAAGGGCACGGACACGCTGACGGGCACGAACACGGTGACAGTATCGGACACGGTGACGGGCACTAGGAAGGGCACGACGACGTAACCGGTCACGGTCAATGTCACGGTGACGGGCACGGTTTCGGTCAAGTCACGGTTACGGTGATGGACAGGGACACGGACACGACACGAGACGTGAGGTGACCATACGAGACGGGACGGGACGAGACAATACGAGACGTGACGAGACGAGACGAGACAAAAGGTGACGTGACGTGACGTGACGAGACGAGACGAGACGAGACGAGACGACACGTGACGTGACGTGACGTGACGCGACGCGACGCGACGCGACGCGACGCGACGAGACGAGACGAGACGAGACGAGACGAGACGTGGCGTGGCGTGGCGTGGCGTGGCGTGGCGTGGCGAGGCGTGGCGAGGCGAGCCGTGACGGTGACGGTGACGGTCTTGAATACGTCAGCGGATCACGTCACAACGTGGCGTTTCGTGACGAGAAGAGAAGTGACGTGACGAGACGAGACGAGACGAGGCGAGGCGAGGCGAGGCGAGGCGTGGCGTGGCGTGGCGTGGCGGTGACGGTGACGGTGACGGTGACGCTGACGCTGACGGTGACGGTGACGGTGGCGGTGGCGGTGGCGGTCACGGTGGCGGTCACGGTGACGGTCACGGTGTCGGTCACGGTGACGGTCATGAACACGTCAGCGGAACGCGTCACACCGTGGCGTTTCCTGACGCGACGAGACGAGACAAGACGAAAGGTGACGTGACGTGACGTGACGAGACGAGACGAGACGAGACGAGACGAGACGAGACGTGACGTGACGTGACGTGACGTGACGCGACGTGACGTGACGTGACGTGACGTGACGTGACGAGACGAGACGAGACGAGACGAGACGAGGCGTGACGAGGCGTGAGGAGACGAGACGAGACGAGACAAGACGAGACGAGACGAGACGAGACGAGGCGTGGCGTGGCGTGGCGTGAGGGTGACGGTGACGGTGACGGTGACGGCGATGGCGACGGTGACGGTGACCGTGACGGTCACGGTGACGGTCACAAACATGTCAGCGGATCACGTCACACCGTGGGGTTTCCTGACTGGACGAGACGAGACGAGACGAAAGGTGACGTATGGTGACGTGACGTGACGAGACGAGACGAGACGAGACGTGAAGCGACGAGACGAGACGTGAAGCGACGTGAAGCGACGAGACGAGACGTGAGGCGACGTGAAGCGACGTGACGTGACGTGACGAGAAGTGACGTGAAGAGACGTGAAGAGACGTGACGTGAAGAGACGTGACGTGAAGAGACGTGACGTGACGAGACGTGAAGAGACGTGACGTGACGAGACGTAACGAGACGTGACGAGACGTGACGTGACGAGACGTGACGAGACGTGACGTGAAGAGACGTGACGTGACGAGACGTGAAGAGACGTGACGTGACGAGACGTGACGAGACGTGACGAGACGTGACGAGACGAGACGAGACGAGACGGGACGAGACGGGACGAGACGGGACGAGACGGGACGAGACGAGACGGGACGGGACGGGACGGGACGGGACGGGACGCGACCCGACGCGACGAGACGAGACGAGACGAGACGAGGCGTGGCGGTGACGGTGACGGTGACGGTGACGGTCGCGGTGACGGTCGCGGTGACGGTTGCGGTGACGGTCGCAGTGACGGTCACGGTGACGGCCACGGTGACGGTCACGGTGACGGTCACGAACACGTCAGCGGATCACGTCACACCGTGGCGTTTCCTGACGGGACGGGACGGGACGGGACGGGACGCGACGGGACGGGACGGGACGGGACGGGACGGGACGCGACGCGACGCGACGCGACGGGACGGGACGGGACGGGACGGGACGGGACGCGACGAGACGAGACGAGACGAGACGAGACGAGACGAGACGAGGCGTGACGAGGCGTGATAAGGCGTGACGAGGCGTGACGAGGCGTGACGAGACGAGACGGGACGAGACGAGACGAGACGAGGCGTGGCATGGCGGTGCCGGTGACGGTGACGGTGGTGGTGACGGTGGCGGTGACGGTGACGGTGAGGGTGACGGTGACGGTGACGGTGACGGTCACGGTGACGGTCACGAACACGTCAGCGGATGACGTCACACCGTGGCGTTTCCTGACTGTACGAGACGAGACGAGACGAAAGGTGACGTGACGTGACGAGACGAGACGAGACGAGACGAGACGTGAAGCGACGAGACGAGACGTGAAGCGACGTGAAGCGACGAGACGAGACGTGAGGCGACGTGAAGCGACGTGACGAGACGTGACGTGAAGAGACGTGACATGAAGAGACGTGACGTGAAGAGACGTGACGTGACGAGATGTGAAGAGACATGACGTGACGAGACGTGACGAGACATGACGAGACGTGACGTGACGAGACGTGACGAGACGTGACGTGAAGAGACGTGAAGATACGTGACGTGAAGAGACCTGACGTGACGAGACGTGAAGAGACGTGACGTGACGAGACGTGACGAGACGTGACGAGACGGGACGAGACGGGACGAGACGGGACGAGACGGGACGAGACGGGACGAGACGGGACGAGACGGGACGGGACGGGACGGGACGGGTCGGGACGGGACGGGACGGGACGGGACGGGACGGGACGGGACGCGACCCGACGCGACGAGACGAGACGAGACGAGACGAGGCGTGGCGTGGCGTGGCGGTGACGGTGACGGTGACGGTCGCGGTGACGGTCGCGGTGACGGTTTAGGTGACGGTCGCGGTGACGGTCACGGTGACGGCCACGGTGACGGTCACGG
This sequence comes from Tenodera sinensis, assembly GCA_030765045.1. Lineage (NCBI taxonomy): Eukaryota > Metazoa > Arthropoda > Insecta > Mantodea > Mantidae > Tenodera > Tenodera sinensis. The sequence continues at coordinate 92,164,322 of CM060970.1, forward strand.
TGACGGTCACGGTGACGGTCACGAACACGTCAGCGGATCACGTCACACCGTGGCGTTTCCTGACGGGACGGGACGGGACGGGACGGGACGCGACGGGACGGGACGGGACGGGACGGGACGGGACGGGACGGGACGGGACGCGACGCGACGCGACGCGACGCGACGGGACGGGACGGGACGGGACGGGACGGGACGCGACGAGACGAGACGAGACGAGACGAGACGAGACGAGGCGTGACGAGGCGTGATAAGGCGTGACGAGGCGTGACGAGGCGTGACGAGACGGGACGAGACGAGACGAGACGAGGCGTGGCATGGCGGTGCCGGTGACGGTGACGGTGGTGGTGACGGTGGCGGTGACGGTGACGGAGAGGGTGACGGTGACGGTGACGGTGACGGTCACGGTGACGGTCACGGTGACGGTCACGAACACGTCAGCGAATCACGTCACACCGTGGCGTTTCCTGACTGTACGAGACGAGACGAGACGAAAGGTGACGTGACGTGACGTGACGAGACGAGACGAGACGAGACGTGAAGCGACGAGACGAGACGTGAAGCGACGTGAAGCGACGAGACGAGACGTGAGGCGACGTGAAGCGACGTGACGTGACGTGACGAGACGTGACGTGAAGAGACGTGACATGAAGAGACGTGACGTGAAGAGACGTGACGTGAAGAGACGTGACGTGACGAGATGTGAAGAGACATGACGTGACGAGACGTGACGAGACATGACGAGACGTGACGTGACGAGACGTGACGAGACGTGACGTGAAGAGACGTGAAGATACGTGACGTGAAGAGACCTGACGTGACGAGACGTGAAGAGACGTGACGTGACGAGACGTGACGAGACGTGACGAGACGGGACGAGACGGGACGAGACGGGACGAGACGGGACGAGACGGGACGAGACGGGACGAGACGGGACGGGACGGGACGGGACGGGTCGGGACGGGACGGGACGGGACGGGACGGGACGGGACGGGACGGGACGGGACGCGACGCGACGCGACGCGACGCGACGCGACGCGACGCGACGCGACGAGACGAGACGAGACGAGACGAGACGAGGCGTGGCGTGGCGTGGCGTGGCGTGGCGTGGCGTGGCGGTGACGGTGACGGTGACGGTCGCGGTGACGGTCGCGGTGCCGGTCGCGGTGACGGTCACGGTGACGGTCACGAACACGTCAGCGGATCACGTCACACCGTGGGGTTTCCTGACTGGACGAGACGAGACGAGACGAGACGAAAGGTGACGTGACGTGACGAGACGAGACGAGACGAGACGAGACGAGACGTGACGTGACGTGACGTGACGTGACGTGACGTGACGGGTCGGGACGGGACGGGACGGGACGGGACGGGACGGGACGGGACGAGACGAGACGAGACGAGACGAGACGAGTCGAGACGAGACGAGACGAGACGAGACGAGACGAGACGAGACGAGACGAGACGAGGCGTGGCGGTGACGGTGACGGTGACGGTGACGGTCACGGTGACGGTCACGGTGACGGTCACGAACACGTCAGCGGATCACGTCACACCGTGGCGTTTCCTGACTGGACGTGACGAGACGAGACGAAAGGTGACGTGACGTGACGTGACGAGACGAGACGAGACGAGACGTGAAGCGACGAGACGAGACGTGAGGCGACGTGAAGCGACGTGACGTGACGAGACGTGACGTGAAGAGACGTGAAGAGACGTGACGTGAAGAGACGTGACGTGACGAGACGTGAAGAGACGTGACGTGACGAGACGTGACGAGACGTGACGAGACGTGACGTGAAGAGACGTGAAGAGACGTGACGTGAAGAGACGTGACGTGACGAGACGTGAAGAGACGTGACGCGACGAGACGTGACGTGACGAGACGTGAAGAGACGTGACGTGACGAGACGTGACGAGACGTGACGAGACGTGACGAGACGTGACGAGACGAGACGAGACGGGACGGGACGGGACGAGACGGACGAGACGGGACGAGACGGGACGAGACGAGACGAGACGAGACGGGACGAGACGAGACGAGACGGGACGGGACGGGACGGGACGGGACGGGACGGGACGGGACGGGCCGGGCCGGGACGGGACGGGACGGGACGGGACGAGACGAGACGAGACGAGACGAGACGAGACGAGGCGTGGCGTGGCGTGGCGTGGCGGTGACGGTGACGGTGACGGTCGCGGTGACGGTCGCGGTGACGGTCACGGTGACGGTCACGGTGACGGTCACGGTGACGGTCACGAACACGTCAGCGGATCACGTCACACCGTGGCGTTTCCTGACGCGACGGGACGGGATGGGGCGGGTCACGAACACGTCAGCGGATCACGTCACACCGTGGGGTTTCCTGACTGGACGAGACGAGACGAGACGAAATGTGACGTGACGTAACGTGACGTGACGTGACGAGACGAGACGAGACGAGACGAGGCGTGACGAGGCGTGAGGAGACGAGACGAGACGAGACGAGACGAGGCGTGGCGTGGCGTGGCGGTGACGGTGACGGTGACGGTGACGGTGTGGGTGACGGTGGCGGTGGCGGTGGCTGTGGTGGTGGCGGTCACGGTGGCGGTCACGGTGACGGTCACGGTGTCGGTCACGGTGACGGTCATGAACACGTCAGCGGAATGCGTCACACCGTGGCGTTTCCTGACGCGACGAGACGAGACAAGACGAAAGGTGACGTGACGTGACGTGACGTGACGAGACGAGACGAGACGTGACGTGACGTGACGTGACGTGACGCGACGTGACGTGACGTGACGTGACGTGACGTGACGTGACGTGACGAGACGAGACGAGACGAGACGAGGCGTGACGAGGCGTGAGGAGACGAGACGAGACGAGACGAGACAAGACGAGACGAGACGAGACGAGGCGTGGCGTGGCGTGGCGTGAGGGTGACGGTGACGGTGACGGTGACGGCGATGGCGACGGTGACGGTGACGGTGACGGTCACGGTGACGGTCACGAACATGTCAGCGGATCACGTCACACCGTGGGGTTTCCTGACTGGACGAGACGAGACGAGACGAAAGGTGACGTATGGTGACGTGAAGTGACGAGACGAGACGAGACGTGAAGCGACGTGAAGCGACGAGACGAGACGTGAGGCGACGTGAAGCGACGTGACGTGACGTGACGTGAAGAGACGTGACGTGACGAGACGTGACGAGACGTGACGAGACGTGACGAGACGAGACGGGACGGGACGGGACGGGACGGGACGGGACGGGACGGGACGGGACGGGACGGGACGGGACGGGACGGGACGGGACGGGACGGGACGGGACGGGACGGGACGGGACGGGACGGGACGGGACGGGACGGGACGGGACGGGACGGGACGGGACGGGACGGGACGGGACGGGACGGGACGGGACGGGACGGGACGGGACGGGACGGGACGGGACGGGACGGGACGGGACGGGACGGGACGGGACGGGACGGGACGGGACGGGACGGGACGGGACGGGACGGGACGGGACGGGACGGGACGGGACGGGACGGGACGGGACGGGACGGGACGGGACGGGACGGGACGGGACGGGACGGGACGGGACGGGACGGGACGGGACGGGACGGGACGGGACGGGACGGACGGGACGGGACGGGACGGGACGGGACGGGACGGGACGGGACGGGACGGGACGGGACGGGACGGGACGGGACGGGACGGGACGGGACGGGACGGGACGGGACGGGACGATGGTTGGATGGGTGCATGGTCGAAGGGACGGAACGGGTAGGATGGATGGATGGATGAATGGGTGGATGGGTGAATGGGTGGATTAGTGGATGGGTGGATGGGTGTTTGTGTGGGTGGGTGGATGGGTGGGTGGGTGAATGGGTGGATTGGTGGTTGGGTGGATGGGTGGATGGGTAGATGGGTGGGTGTGTGGGTGGATGTGTGGATGGCTGAGTGGATGGGTGGATGGGTAGATGGGTGGGTGGATGTGTGGATGGGTGGGTGGATGGGTGGATTGATGGAGGGTCGGAGGGTTTGAAGGGTTTGACGGGTGGAGGGGTTGAGACGTGTGGACGGGTGGACGGGTGGATGGGTGGACGGATGGACGGATGAATGGGTGGATGGATTGATGCAAGGAAGAGTCAATGGATGGATGGATGGATAGATACATAAAGACCTGAAATAATAAACCGTTGCACCTAATTACTTTAGCCAGGGCTTGCATTCCAGATCCCTATTCGTTGATTTAACTTTGAAATATATTTAGAACAAAGCAAAAATATAATATACAATAAAATTTAAAAGAAAAAGAAGAATTACAACATACACAAATTAAACATGCGCAAAATCTATTCATCACATCTTCTATGTATACCAACATTTCCTCTAATACCTAAAACAATCACAATCACAACCATATTGGTTAAAGTGTTATATACATATATAAAATAATTTTTTTAATAAAATATTCATAAATAAACAACTGAAATAAAAAACTCAAATTAAAATTCCAAAATTAAGTAATTAAATTTCTAAATTTCTTAACCTATTTACATAAATAATTATTTCAATTACTACGAATAATAATAATAATAATTAGTTTATTAACTTTTATTATTAATTCATCAAACCAAAAGAACCAGCAAAACTTCCAATTCATATAGTAAAAATCAATCAATATACCAAAATGTATCAAATAAATGTATAATTTAATATTGAATAAATTATACATTTACAAATATTATTTTCATTAAACATTTCCTGAAATCAATAAAACAGCAAATCTTCAATTCAACTTACCAAAATAGCTCCCTTGTAAAAATATAGCAAATTCTTCCAATAATATCATAATTTAATATTTCAAATTTTATATACAAATTTTAATTCAATATCGAACAATATATAACAAAATTTCAATTTATAATACTAACCTAATAACTAAGAAAATCTTACCAAAATTATTTACTCAATTTTACAATTCAAAATTCAAATAAATTCTCATTTAAAAATTTTTAATTAATTTAATAAAAAGATATTCATAAATTATCAACCAAATTAAACAAAGTTTTTAAAATATATAATATTTGAACAAAATTTACCAAATTCATACATATATACAACTTATACCAAATATACAATTATATATTAAATATTTACAAACTTTCAAAAATTAAAATAAAATACTACAAGCAAATAATTTCAAATAAAAAAAGATACATTTTTATCTCCCCTCTTTTTAAGATATACACATATATAACTTCACTCATTTCAAAATTCAAATATAAAATTTCATTACTATTCCCCTTTTTAAATATACACATAAAATTTAATAAAACTTCAATTTCAAACAAAACATCAAAATAATTTTTTATAAATTAAATTTTCTCACTTTTATCCTTCCTTTTTAATTACATATACCAGGTGAGTCAGCTGCCCTTTATTCTCGAGTTTTATGGAATCCGCATTTTATACCCCAACATGAAAACATCGACCCCATTACCAGGTTCTATCCGCGTATTTAATATGGATGTTAAACACTCGATGAAATTAGTACTAATATAGATGTTATCACATCGCTTTTTAATATATTCGTAACTAGAGAGCTGACGTTTGCACTTCTGCAAATGTTCACTGGAACCAACGAATATTACATGTTAAGCGGAATGTTCACCTCACATGTTACCAGGTAACTCAGTTGGAACGAGCGCAAGACTCCGAAGTGATCTGTCTGCTGTAAAGGTGGTTCGAATCACCTGCACGTACTAATTTTTTTTAGCGTGCAATCCTCACAATTTACAAACTATTATTCTGAAAACTGTTGTTATATTCATTTTTATTGTTTTATTTATGTTTTATGACATTGTTGGATGTTTCTTTATTGGTGAACTACAATTATGTAGTTGTTTAAACACACCTATAGGTAGGTGCAATTGAAATAAGGATCATTCATACACATTTGAACACAGAAAGCAAGGAAATTACATTGTCAGAGTTTAACGTGGAAGTTAAACTCTATTTTGCACACAATGAATTATTGTGCTATTAAAATGCAGACAACCAAAAACGATTTAAATTATAATGTCCTAAACCCCCAGGGACTTCATAATTAGATTATTGTGAATTCGGTTTCCAAGTTTTGATGAACATAAAAAAATATTTACAATGCTGAGACTCGAACCTGTGTCATTGGAGGTTAGCGCAGAGGACCCGTCGAAATCCTACTCAGCTATTTCGAGACTTGACTGAAAGCACATACCACGTCCAATAGTAGGACTTGCATGCCTGGCGCTATGCCATTGCCACCTCGCAAGTTACCACGCTTGATTTGGCCTTTTAAGACAGTTTTAATCATTTGCTGGGCATTTTAATATAATTACTTAAATGGCAAAAGCTGTTATGCATATTAATTGAGATGTACGAGGCGTAGTTCACGCAGAAATGTAAATAAACTGTTGTTTAATAATATGTCCGTTTTGACTGTACGGGTCCATGATGGATGATGCGTGTCTAAATTTTTCCTAATTTTTGGCAACCAATCCCTGCTCGAAGTACAAGAATCCGCCATTTTCTTTTTAGCTGACGTTGTTAGTGTACTCATATGATAGATGCATTTTTTCCGAGGCGTTTACTGAATTACGTTGCTATGTATACTCTAATAAAAAGTTTGTAAAATCGGCCGGAAACCGGAATTCGCTCTAAGTAAACGAGTCGTATGTTTTTGAGGTGTACTTTAGCGAGGAGTACGTTCTGTCCCTTAAAGCACTGTTGCCCTCAATTTTTGGCATTCCTCTCTTTAAGAACGTCACGCAATACATTTTAGTAAGAGCAAAATTGGACTAAGGCGCACATGCCGTTAGATGGGTGGCCTACCTTCCAAAAAAATAAGGCGCGGCTGACTCACCTGGTATAATATAAACTAAAATTTAAATTTAAAATAAAATATTCCAAATAATATAAAAAAATTCTTATTATATTTCCCATTTTATCCCCCCCTTTTATAACATACTTATATAAATTTCCATAAATCACTATTTAAACAAATTTCTTGGTATCCAGAAAATAACCGGTAACCGGTAATAAATAATAAATACTACATCTTTTTATTAACACCAAAGGCCGCCGATACCCGGCGGCCAACTGTACTGGTATCCAGCACAAAATTCACCACTTAATATCACCATTATATCCTTATCTCAAATTCATATTTCTTCACTTCCCCATTCAAACTCATAACGTGCCACTTTTCTTCCCTCCTTAAATCACTAATAACATTAAAACAAACAATTCCCAAATTATTATCTACGTGTGGAATTTTAAACCTCTCACTCAATCACTTCCCAAATTACTACCCACAACTTAATATTCACTTCACCTACATCGCCACATAATTTATCATTTAATACTTCCTCTTCCTGCTAATCTCTCCTCCTTAATCCATCTCCTCTCCTCTCCCAGCTGGTTTCTCCTCCATCTCGGTCGATCTCCTCTCCTCTCCCTGCTGGTTTCTCCTCTCCTCTACCTGCTGGTTTCTCCTCCACCTCGGTCGACCTCCTCTCCTCTCCCTGCTGGTTTCTCCTCCATCTCGGTCGATTTCCTCTCCTCTCCCAGCTGGTTGCTCCTCCATCTCGGTCGATCTCCTCTCCTCTCCCTGCTGATTTCTCCTCCATCTCGGTCGATCTGCTCTCCTCTCCAAGCTGGTTTCTCCTCCATCTCGGTCGATATCCTCTCCTCCCCTGCTGGTTTCTCCTCCATCTCGGTCGATCTCCTCTCCTCCCCTGCTGGTTTCTCCTCCATCTCGGTCGATCTCCTCTTCTCTCCCTGCTGGTTTCTCCTCCATCTCGGTCGATCTCTTCTCCTCTACCAGCTGGTTTCTCCTCCATCTCGGTCAATCTCCTCTCCTCTCCCTGCAGGTTTCTCCTCAATCTCGGTCGATCTCCCCTCCTCTCCCTGCTGGTTTCTCCTCCATCTCGGTCGATCTCCTCTCCTCTCCCAGCTGATTTCTCCTCCATCTCGGTCGATCTCCTCTCCTCTCCCTGCTTGTTTCTCCTCCATCTCGGTCGATCTCCTCTCCTCTCCCAGCTGATTTCTCCTCCACCTCGGTCGATCTCCTCTCCTCTCCCTGCTGATTTCTCCTCCATCTCGGTCGATCTGCTCTCCTCTCCAGGCTGGTTTCTCCTCCATCTCGGTCGATCTCCTCTCCTCCCCTGCTGGTTTCTCCTGCATCTCGGTCGATCTCCTCTCCTCCGCTGCTGGTTTCTCCTCCATCTCGGTCGATCTCCTCTTCTCTCCCTGCTGGTTTCTCCTCCATCTAGGTCGATCTCCTCTCCTCTCCCAGCTGGTTTGTCCTCCATCTCGGTCGATCTCCTCTCCTCTCCCTGCTGGTTTCACCTCCATCTCGGTCGATCTCCTCACCTCTCCCTGTTGGTTTCTCCTCCATCTCGGTCGATCTCCTCTCCTCTCCCTGCTGGTTTATCCTCCATCTCGGTCGATCTCCTCTCCTCTCCATGCTGGTTTCACCTCCATCTCGGTCGATCTCCTCTCCTCTCCCTGCTGGTTTCTCCTCCATCTCGGTCGATCTCCTCTCCTCTACCAGCTGGTTTCTCCTCTCCCTGCTGGTTTCTCCTCCATCTCGGTCGATCTCCTCTCCTCTCCATGCTGGTTTCTCCTCCATCTCGGTCGATATCCTCTCCTCTCCCTGCTGGTTTCTCCTCCATCTCGGTCGATCTCCTCTCCTCTGCCAGCTGGTTTCTCCTTTCCCAGCTGGTATCTCCTCCATACCGGTCGATCTCCTCTCCTCTCCCTGCTGGTTTCTCCTCCATCTCGGTCGATCTCCTCTCCTCTCCCTGCTGGTTTCTCCTCCATCTCGTTCGATCTCCTCTCCTCTCCATGCTGGTTTCTCCTCCATCTCGGTCAATCTCCTCTCCTCTCCATGCTGGTTTCTCCTCCATCCCGGTCAATCTCCTCTCCTCTCCCTGCTGGTTTCTCCTCAATCTCGGTCGATCTCCTCTCCTCTCCATGCTGGTTTCTCCTCCATCTCGGTCGATCTCCTCTCCGCTCCCTGCTGGTTTCTCCTCCATCTCGGTCGATCTCCTCTCCTCTCCCTGCTGGTTTCTCCTCCATCTCGGTCGATCTCCTCTCCTCTACCAGCTGGTTTCTCCTCTCCCTGCTGGTTTCTCCTCCATCTCGGTCGATCTCCTCTCCTCTCCATGCTGGTTTCTCCTCCATCCCGGTCCATCTCCTCTCCTCTCCCTGCTGGTTTCTCCTCCATCTCGTTCGATCTCCTCTCCTCTCCCTGCTGGTTTCTCCTCCATCCCGGTCGATCTCCTCTCCTCTCCCTGCTGGTTTCTCCTCCATCCCGGTCGATCTCCTCTCCTCTCCCAGCTGGTTACTCCTCCATCTCGTTCGATCTCCTCTCCTCTCTCTGCTGGTTTCTCCTCCATCCCGGTCGATCTCCTCTCCTCTCCCTGCTGTTTTCTCCTCCATCTCGTTCGATCTCCTCTCCTCTCCCTGCTGGTTTCTCCTCCATCCCGGTCGATCTCCTCTCCTCTCCCTGCTGGTTTCTCCTCCATCTCGGTCGATCTCCTCTCCTCTACCAGCTGGTTTCTCCTCTCCCTGCTGGTTTCTCCTCCATCTCGGTCAATCTCCTCTCCTCTCCATGATGGTTTCTCCTCCATCCCGGTCGATCTCCTCTCCTCTCCCTGCTGGTTTCTCCTCCATCTCGGTCGATCTCCTCTCCATGCTGGTTTCTCCTCCATCTCGGTCAATCTCCTCTCCTCTCCCTGCTGGTTTCTCCTCCATCTCGTTCGATCTCCTCTCCTCTCCCTGCTGGTTTCTCCTCCATCTCGGTCAATCTCCTCTCCTCTACCAGCTGGTTTCTCCTCTCCCTGCTGGTTTCTCCTCCATCTCGGTCGATCTCCTCTCCTCTCCCTGCTGGTTTCTCCTCCATCTCGGTCGATCTCCTCTCCTCTCCCTGCAGGTTTCTCCTCCATCTCGGTCGATCTCCTCTCCTCTACCAGCTGGTTTCTCCTCTCCCTGCTGGTTTCTCCTCCATCTCGGTCGTTCTCCTCTCCCCTCCCTGCTGGTTTCTTCTCCATCTCGGTCGTACTCCTCTCCTCTCCTCTCCCTGCTGGTTTCTCCTCCATCTCGGTTGATCTCCTCTCCTCTCCCTGCTGATTACTCCTCCATATTGGTCGATCTCCTCTCCTCTCCCTGCTGGTTTCTCCTTCATCTCGTTCTATCTCCTCTCCCCTCCCTGCTGGTTACTCCTTCATCTCGGTCGATCTCCTCTCCTCTCCCTGCTTGTTTCTCCTCCATCTCGGTCGTTCTCCTCTCCTCTCCTCTCCCTGCTGGTTTCTCCTCCATCTCGTTCTATCTCCTCTCCCCTCCCTGCTGGTTACTCCTTCATCTCGGTCGATCTCCTCTCCTCTGCCTGCTGGATTCTCCTCCATCTCGGTCGTTCTCCTCTCCTCTCCTCTCCCTGCTGGTTTCTCCTCCATCTCGTTCTATCTCCTCTCCCCTCCCTGCTGGTTACTCCTTCATCTCGGTCGATCTCCTCTCCCCTCCCTGCTGGTTTCTCCTCGATCTCGGTCGATCACCTCTCCTCACCTCCCCTGCTGGTTTCTCCTCCATCTCGGTTGATCTCCTCTCCTCTCCATGCTGGTTTCCCCTCCATCTCGGTCAATCTCCTCTCCTCTCCCTGCAGGTTTCTCCTCAATCTCGGTCGATCTCCCCTCCTCTCCCTGCGGGTTTCTCCTCCATCTCGGTCGATCTCCTCTCCTCTCCCAGCTGATTTCTCCTCCATCTCGGTCGATCGCCTCTCCTCTCCCTGCTGGTTTCTCCACCATCTCGGTCGATCTCCTCTCCTCTCCCAGCTGATTTCTCCTCCACCTCGGTCGATCTCCTCTCCTCTCCCTGCTGATTTCTCCACCATCTCGGTCGATCTGCTCTCCTCTCCAAGCTGGATTCTCCTCCATCTCGGTCGATCTCCTCTCCTCCCCTGCTGGTTTCTCCTGCATCTCGGTCGATCTCCTCTCCGCCGCTGCTGGTTTCTCCTCCATCTCGGTCGATCTCCTCTTCTCTCCCTGCTGGTTTCTCCTCCATCTAGGTTGATCTCCTCTCCTCTCCCAGCTGGTTTGTCCTCCATCTCGGTCGATCTCCTCTCCTCTCCCTGCTGGTTTCACCTCCATCTCGGTCGATCTCCTCTCCCTGTTGGTTTCTCCTCCATCTCGGTCGATCTCCTCTCCTCTCCCTGCTGGTTTATCCTCCATCTCGGTCGATCTCCTCTCCTCTCCATGCTGGTTTCACCTCCATCTCGGTCGATCTCCTCTCCTCTACCAGCTGGTTTCTCCTCTCCCTGCTGGTTTCTCCTCCATCTCGGTCGATCTCCTCTCCTCTCCATGCTGGTTTCTCCTCCATCTCGGTCGATCTCCTCTCCTCTCCCTGCTGGTTTCTCCTCCATCTCGGTCGATCTCCTCTCCTCTACCAGCTGGTTCCTCCTCTCCCTGCAGGTTTCTCCTCCATACCGGTCGATCTCCTCTCCTCTCCCTGCTGGTTTCTCCTCCATCTCGGTCGATCTCCTCTCCTCTCCCTGCTGGTTTCTCCTCCATCTCGGTCGATCTCCTCTCCTCTCCATGCTGGTTTCTCCTCCATCTCGGTCGATCTCCTCTCCTCTCCATGCTGGTTTCTCCTCCATCTCGGTCAATCTCCTCTCCTCTCCCTGCTGGTTTCTCCTCCATCTCGGTCGATCTCCTCTCCTCTCCATGCTGGTTTCTCCTCCATCTCGGTCGATCTCCTCTCCTCTCCCTGCTGGTTTCTCCTCCATCTCGGTCGATCTCCTCTCCTCTCCCTGCTGGTTTCTCCTCCATCTCGGTCGATCTCCTCTCCTCTACCAGCTGGTTTCTCCTCTCCCTGCTGGTTTCTCCTCCATCTCGGTCGATCTTCTCTCCTCTCCATGCTGGTTTCTCCTCCATCTCGGTCCATCTCCTCTCCTCTCCCTGCTGGTTTCTCCTCCATCTCGTTCGATCTCCTCTCCTCTCCCTGCTGGTTTCTCCTCCATCCCGGTCGATCTCCTCTCCTCTCCCTGCTGGTTTCTCCTCCATCCCGGTCGATCTCCTATCCTCTCCCTGCTGGTTTCTCCTCCATCTCGTTCGATCTCCTCTCCTCTCTCTGCTGGTTTCTCCTCCATCCCGGTCGATCTCCTCTCCTCTCCCTGCTGGCTTCTCCTCCATCTCGTTCGATCTCCTCTCCTCTCCCTGCTGGTTTCTCCTCCATCCCGGTCGATTTCCTCTCCTCTCCCTGCTGGTTTCTCCTCCATCTCGTTCGATCTCCTCTCCTCTCTCTGCTGGTTTCTCCTCCATCCCGGTCGATCTCCTCTCCTCTCCCTGCTGGCTTCTCCTCCATCTCGGTCAATCTCCTCTCCTCTCCATGATGGTTTCTCCTCCATCCCGGTCGATCTCCTCTCCTCTCCCTGCTGGTTTCTCCTCCATCTCGGTCGATCTCCTCTCCTCTCCATGCTGGTTTCTCCTCCATCTCGGTCGATCTCCTCACCTCTCCATGCTGGTTTCCCCTCCATCTCGGTCAATCTCCTCTCCTCTCCCTGCTGGTTTCTCCTCCATCTCGTTCGATCTCCTCTCCTCTCCCTGCTGGTTTCTCCTCCATCTCGGTCAATCTCCTCTCCTCTACCAGCTGGTTTCTCGTCCATCTCGGTCGATCTCCTCTCCTCTACCAGCTGGTTTCTCCTCTCCCTGCTGGGCTCTCCTCCATCTCGGTCGTTCTACTCTCCCCTCCCTGCTGGTTTCTCCTCCATCTCGGTCTTACTCCTCTCCTCTCCTCTCCTCTCCCTGCTGGTTTCTCCTCCATCTCGGTTGATCTCCTCTCCTCTCCCTGCTGATTACTCCTCCAAATTGGTCGATCTCCTCTCCCCTCCCTGCTGGTTACTCCTTCATCTCGGTCGATCTCCTCTCCTCTCCCTGCTGGTTTCTCCTCCATCTCGGTCGTTCTCCTCTCCGCTCCTCTCCCTGCTGGTTTCTCCTCCATCTCGTTCTATCTCCTCTCCCCTCCCTGCTGGTTACTCCTTCATCTCGGTCGATCTCCTCTCCTCTCCCTGCATGTTTCTCCTCCATCTCGGTCGTTCTCCTCTCCTCTCCTCTCCCTGCTGGTTTCTCCTCCATCTCGTTCTATCTCCTCTCCCCTCCCTGCTGGTTACTCCTTCATCTCGGTCGATCTCCTCTCCCCTCCCTGCTGGTTTCTCCTCGATCTCGGTCGATCTCCTCTCCTCACCTCCCCTGCTGGTTTCTCCTCCATCTCGGTTGATCTCCTCTCCTCTCCATGCTGGTTTCCCCTCCATCTCGGTCAATCTCCTCTCCTCTCCCTGCTGGTTTCTCCTCCATTTCGGTCGATCTCCTCTCCCCTCCCTGCTGGTTTCTCCTCCATCTCGGTCGATCTCCTCTCCTCTCCCTGCTGGTTTCTCCTCCATCTCGGTTGATCTCCTCTCCTCTCCCTGCTGGTTTCTCCTCCATCTCGGTCGATCTCCTCTCCTCTCCTCTTCCTGCTGGTTTCTCCTCCATCTCGGTTGATCTCCTCTACTCTCCCTGCTGGTTTCTCCTCCATCTCGGTCGATCCCCTCTCCTCTCCCAGCTGGTTCCTCCTCCATCTCGGTTGATCTGCTCTCATCTCCCTGTTGGTTTCTCCTTCATCTCGGTCGATCTTCTCTCCTCTCCCTGCTGGTTTCTCCTCCATCTCGGTCGATCTCCTTTCCTCTCCCAGCTGGTTTCTCCTCCATCTCGGTCGAACTCCTCTCCTCGCCCTGCTGGTTTCTCCTCCATCTAGGTTGATCTCCTCTCCTCTCCCTGCTGGTTTCTCCTCCCTCTCGGTCGATCTCCTCTCCTCTACCAGCTGGTTTCTCCACTCCCAGCTGGTTTCTCCTCCATCCCGGTCGATCTCCTCTCCTCTCCCTGCTGGTTTCTCCTCCATCTCGGTCGATCTCCTCTCCTTTACCAGCTGGTTTCTCCTCTCCCTGCTGGTTTCTCCTCCATCTCGGTCAATCACCTCTCCTCTCCATGCTGGTTTCTCCTCCATCGCGGTCGATCTCCTCTCCTCTCCCTGCTGGTTTCTCCTCCATCCCGGTCAATCTCCTCTCCTCTCCGTGCTGGTTTCTCCTCCATCGCGGTCGATCTCCTCTCCTCTCCCTGCTGGTTTCTCCTCCATCCCGGTCGATCTCCTCTCCTCTCCCTGCTGGTTTCTCCTCCATCTCGGTCGATCTCCTCTCCTCTACCAGCTGGTTTCTCCACTCCCAGCTGGTTTCTCCTCCATCCCGGTCGATCTCCTCTCCTCTCCCTGCTGGTTTCTCCTCCATCTCGGTCGATCTCCTCTCCTCTACCAGCTGGTTTCTCCTCTCCCTGCTGGTTTCTCCTCCATCTCGGTCAATCTCCTCTCCTCTCCATGCTGGTTTCTCCTCCATCCCGGTCGATCTCCTCTCCTCTCCCTGCTGGTTTCTCCTTCATCTCGGTCGATCTCCTCTCCTCTCCCTGCTGGTTTCTCCTCCATCTCGTTCGATCTCCTCTCCTCGCCCTGCTGGTTTCTCCTCCATCCCGGTCGATCTCCTCTCCTCTCCCTTCTGGTTTCTCCTCCATCCCGGTCGATCTCCTCTCCTCTCCCTGCAGGTTCCTCCTCCATCTCGTTCGATCACCTCTCCTCTCCCTGCTGGTTTCTCCTCCATCCCGGTCGATCTCCTCTCCTCTCCCTGCTGGTTTCTCCTCCATCCCGGTCGATCTCCTCTCCTCTCCCTACTGGTTTCTCCTCCATCTCGTTCGATCTCCTCTCCTCTCTCTGCTGGTTTCTCCTCCATCCCGGTCGATCTCCTCTCCTCTCCCTGCTGGTTTCTCCTCCATCTCGTTCGATCTCCTCTCCTCTCCCTGCTGGTTTCTCCTCAATTTGGTTGATCTCCTCTCCTCTCCCTGCTGGTTTCTCCTCCATCTCGGTCGATCTCCTCTCCTCTACCAACTGGTTTCTCCTCTCCCTGCTGGTTTCTCCTCCATCTCGGTCAATCTCCTCTCCTCTCCATGCTGGTTTCTCCTCCATCCCGGTCGATCTCCTCTCCTCTCCCTGCTGGTTTCTCCTCCATCTCGGTCGATCTCCTCGACTCTCCATGCTGGTTTCTCCTCCATCTCCGTCGATCTCCTCTCCTCTCCATGCTGTTTTCTCCTCCATCTCGGTCAATCTCCTCTCCTCTCACTGCTGGTTTCTCCTCCATCTCGGTCGATCTCCTCTCCTCTCCCTGCTGGTTTCTCCTCCATCTCGGTCGATCTCCTCTCCTCTACCAGCTGGTTTCTCCTCTCCCTGCTGGTTTCTCCTCCATCCCGGTCGAACTCCTCTCTTCTCCCTGCTGGTTTCTCCTCCATCTCGGTCGATCTCCTCTCCTCTCCCTGTTGGTTTCTCCTCCATCTCGGACGATCTCCTCTCCTCTCCATGCTGGATTCTCCTCCATCTCGGTCGATCTCCTCTCCTCTCCATGTTGGTTTCTCCTCCATCTCGGTCAATCTCCTCTCCTCTCCCTGCTGGTTTCTCCTCCATCTCGGTCGATCTCCTCTCCTCTCCATGCTGGTGTCTCCTCCATCTCGGTCGATCTCCTCTCCTCTCCCTGCTGGTATCTCCTCCATCTCGGTCGATCTCCTCTCCTCTCCATGCTGGTTTCTCCTCCATCTCGGTCAATCTCCTCTCCTCTCCCTGCTGGTTTCTCCTCCATCTCGGTCGATCTCCTCTCCTCTACCAGCTGGTTTGTCCTCTCCCTGCAGGTTTCTCCTCCATCTCGGTCAATCTCCTCTCCTCTCCATGCTGGTTTCTCCTCCATCCCGGTCGATCTCCTCTCCTCTCCCTGCTGGTTTCTCCTCCATCTCGGTCGATCTCCTCTCCTCTCCATGCTGGTTTCTCCTCCATCTCGTTCGATCTCCTCTCCTCTCCATGCTGGTTTCTCCTCCATCTCGGTCGATCTCCTCTCCTCTACCAGCTGATTTCTCCTCTCCCTGCTGGTTTCTCCTCCATCCCGGTCGATCTCCTCTCCTCTCCCTGCTGGTTTCCCCACTCCCAGCTGGTTTCTCCTCCATCCCGGTCGATCTCATCTCCTCTCCCTGCTGGTTTCTCCTCCATCTCGGTCGATCTCCTCTCCTCTCCTCTTCCTGCTGGTTTCTCCTCCATCTCGGTTGATCTCCTCTACTCTCCCTGCTGGTTTCTCCTCCATCTCGGTCGATCCCCTCTCCTCTCCCAGCTGGTTCCTCCTCCATCTCGGTTGATCTGCTCTCATCTCCCTGTTGGTTTCTCCTTCATCTCGGTCGATCTTCTCTCCTCTCCCTGCTGGTTTCTCCTCCATCTCGGTCGATCTCCTTTCCTCTCCCAGCTGGTTTCTCCTCCATCTCGGTCGAACTCCTCTCCTCGCCCTGCTGGTTTCTCCTCCATCTAGGTTGATCTCCTCTCCTCTCCCTGCTGGTTTCTCCTCCCTCTCGGTCGATCTCCTCTCCTCTACCAGCTGGTTTCTCCACTCCCAGCTGGTTTCTCCTCCATCCCGGTCGATCTCCTCTCCTCTCCCTGCTGGTTTCTCCTCCATCTCGGTCGATCTCCTCTCCTTTACCAGCTGGTTTCTCCTCTCCCTGCTGGTTTCTCCTCCATCTCGGTCAATCACCTCTCCTCTCCATGCTGGTTTCTCCTCCATCGCGGTCGATCTCCTCTCCTCTCCCTGCTGGTTTCTCCTCCATCCCGGTCAATCTCCTCTCCTCTCCGTGCTGGTTTCTCCTCCATCGCGGTCGATCTCCTCTCCTCTCCCTGCTGGTTTCTCCTCCATCCCGGTCGATCTCCTCTCCTCTCCCTGCTGGTTTCTCCTCCATCTCGGTCGATCTCCTCTCCTCTACCAGCTGGTTTCTCCACTCCCAGCTGGTTTCTCCTCCATCCCGGTCGATCTCCTCTCCTCTCCCTGCTGGTTTCTCCTCCATCTCGGTCGATCTCCTCTCCTCTACCAGCTGGTTTCTCCTCTCCCTGCTGGTTTCTCCTCCATCTCGGTCAATCTCCTCTCCTCTCCATGCTGGTTTCTCCTCCATCCCGGTCGATCTCCTCTCCTCTCCCTGCTGGTTTCTCCTTCATCTCGGTCGATCTCCTCTCCTCTCCCTGCTGGTTTCTCCTCCATCTCGTTCGATCTCCTCTCCTCGCCCTGCTGGTTTCTCCTCCATCCCGGTCGATCTCCTCTCCTCTCCCTTCTGGTTTCTCCTCCATCCCGGTCGATCTCCTCTCCTCTCCCTGCAGGTTCCTCCTCCATCTCGTTCGATCACCTCTCCTCTCCCTGCTGGTTTCTCCTCCATCCCGGTCGATCTCCTCTCCTCTCCCTGCTGGTTTCTCCTCCATCCCGGTCGATCTCCTCTCCTCTCCCTACTGGTTTCTCCTCCATCTCGTTCGATCTCCTCTCCTCTCTCTGCTGGTTTCTCCTCCATCCCGGTCGATCTCCTCTCCTCTCCCTGCTGGTTTCTCCTCCATCTCGTTCGATCTCCTCTCCTCTCCCTGCTGGTTTCTCCTCAATTTGGTTGATCTCCTCTCCTCTCCCTGCTGGTTTCTCCTCCATCTCGGTCGATCTCCTCTCCTCTACCAACTGGTTTCTCCTCTCCCTGCTGGTTTCTCCTCCATCTCGGTCAATCTCCTCTCCTCTCCATGCTGGTTTCTCCTCCATCCCGGTCGATCTCCTCTCCTCTCCCTGCTGGTTTCTCCTCCATCTCGGTCGATCTCCTCGACTCTCCATGCTGGTTTCTCCTCCATCTCCGTCGATCTCCTCTCCTCTCCATGCTGTTTTCTCCTCCATCTCGGTCAATCTCCTCTCCTCTCACTGCTGGTTTCTCCTCCATCTCGGTCGATCTCCTCTCCTCTCCCTGCTGGTTTCTCCTCCATCTCGGTCGATCTCCTCTCCTCTACCAGCTGGTTTCTCCTCTCCCTGCTGGTTTCTCCTCCATCCCGGTCGAACTCCTCTCTTCTCCCTGCTGGTTTCTCCTCCATCTCGGTCGATCTCCTCTCCTCTCCCTGTTGGTTTCTCCTCCATCTCGGACGATCTCCTCTCCTCTCCATGCTGGATTCTCCTCCATCTCGGTCGATCTCCTCTCCTCTCCATGTTGGTTTCTCCTCCATCTCGGTCAATCTCCTCTCCTCTCCCTGCTGGTTTCTCCTCCATCTCGGTCGATCTCCTCTCCTCTCCATGCTGGTGTCTCCTCCATCTCGGTCGATCTCCTCTCCTCTCCCTGCTGGTATCTCCTCCATCTCGGTCGATCTCCTCTCCTCTCCATGCTGGTTTCTCCTCCATCTCGGTCAATCTCCTCTCCTCTCCCTGCTGGTTTCTCCTCCATCTCGGTCGATCTCCTCTCCTCTACCAGCTGGTTTGTCCTCTCCCTGCAGGTTTCTCCTCCATCTCGGTCAATCTCCTCTCCTCTCCATGCTGGTTTCTCCTCCATCCCGGTCGATCTCCTCTCCTCTCCCTGCTGGTTTCTCCTCCATCTCGGTCGATCTCCTCTCCTCTCCATGCTGGTTTCTCCTCCATCTCGTTCGATCTCCTCTCCTCTCCATGCTGGTTTCTCCTCCATCTCGGTCGATCTCCTCTCCTCTACCAGCTGATTTCTCCTCTCCCTGCTGGTTTCTCCTCCATCCCGGTCGATCTCCTCTCCTCTCCCTGCTGGTTTCCCCACTCCCAGCTGGTTTCTCCTCCATCCCGGTCGATCTCATCTCCTCTCCCTGCTGGTTTCTCCTCCATCTCGGTCGATCTCCTCTCCTTTACCAGCTGGTTTCTCCTCTCCCTGCTGGTTTCTCCTCCATCTCGGTCAATCTCCTGTCCTCTCCATGCTGGTTTCTCCTCCATCGCGGTCGATCTCCTCTCCTCTCCCTGCTGGTTTCTCCTCCATCCCGGTCGATATCCTCTCCTCTCCCTGCTGGTTTCTCCTCCATCTCGGTCGATCTATTCTCCTCTACCAGCTGGTTTCTCCACTCCCAGCTGGTTTCTCCTCCATCCCGGTCGATCTCCTCTCCTCTCCCTGCTGGTTTCTCCTCCATCTCGGTCGATCTCCTCTCCTCTACCAGCTGGTTTCTCCACTCCCAGCTGGTTTCTCCTCCATCCCGGTCGATCTCCTCTCCTCTCCCTGCTGGTTTCTCCTCCATCTCGGTCGATCTCCTCTCCTCTACCAGCTGGTTTCTCCTCTCCCTGCTGGTTTCTCCTCCATCTCAGTCGATCTCCTCTCCTCTCCATGCTGGTTTCTCCTCCATCTCGGTCCATCTCGTCTCCTCTCCCTGCTGGTTTCTCCTCCATCTCGTTCGATCTCCTCTCCTCTCCCTGCTGGTTTCTCCTCCATCCCGGTCGATCTCCTCTCCTCTCCCTGCTGGTTTCTCCTCCATCCCGGTCGACCTCCTCTCCTCTCCCTGCTGGTTACTCGTCCATCTAGTTCGATCTCCTCTCCTCTCTCTGCTGGTTTCTCCTCCATCCCGGTCGATCTCCTCTCCTCTCCCTGCTGGTTTCTCCTCCATCTCGTTCGATCTCCTCTCCTCTCCCTGCTGGTTTCTCCTCCATCCCGGTCGATCTCCTCTCCTCTCCCTGCTGGTTTCTCCTCCATCTCGGTCGATCTCCTCTCCTCTACCAGCTGGTTTCTCCTCTCCCTGCTGGTTTCTCCTCCATCTCGGTTGATCTCCTCTCCTCTCCCTGCTGATTACTCCTCCATATTGGTCGATCTCTTCTCCTCTCCCTGCTGGTTTCTCCTCCATCTCGTTCTATCTCCTCTCCCCTCCCTGCTGGTTACTCCTTCATCTCGGTCGATCTCCTCTCCTCTCCCTGCTGGTTTCTCCTCCATCTCGGTCGATCTCCTCTCCTCTCCTCTCCCTGCTGGTTTCTCCTCCATCTCGTTCTATCTCCTCTCCCCTCCCTGCTGGTTACTCCTTCATCTCGGTCGAACTCCTCTCCTCTCCCTGCTGGTTTCTCCTCCATCTCGGTCGTTCTCCTCTCCTCTCCCTGCTGGTTTCTCCTCCATCTCGTTCCATCTCCTCTCCCCTCCCTGCTGGTTACTCCTTCATCTCGGTCGATCTCCTCTCACCTCCCTGCTGGTTTCTCCTCGATCTCGGTCGATCTCCTCTCCTCTCCTCTCCCTGCTGGTTTCTCCTCCATCTCGGTTGATCTCCTCTCCTCTCCATGCTGGTTTCTCCTCCATCTCGGTCAATCTCCTCTCCTCTCCCTACTGGTTTCTCCTCCATTTCGGTCGATCTCCTCTCCCCTCCCTGCTGGTTTCTCCTCCATCCCGGTCGATCTCCTCTCCTCTCCCTGCTGATTTCTCCTCCATCTCGTTCGATCTCCTCTCCTCTACCTGCTGGTTTCTCCTCCATCCCGGTCGATCTCCTCTCCTCTCCCTGCTGGTTTCTCTTCCATCCCGGTCGATCTCCTCTCCTCTCCATGCTGGTTTCTCCTCCATCTCAGTCAATCTCCTCTCCTCTCCCTGCTGGTTTCTCCACCATCTAGTTCGATCTCCTCTCCTCTCCCTACTGGTCTCTCCTCCATCTCGGTCAATCTCCTCTCCTCTACCAGCTGGTTTCTCCTCTCCCTGCTGGTTTCTCCTCCATCTCGGTCGATCTCCTCTCCTCTTCCTGCTGGTTTCTCCTCCATCTCGGTCGATCTCCTCTCCCTGCTGGTTTCTCCTCCATCTCGGTCGATCTCCTCTCCTCTACCAGCTGGCTTCTCCCCTCCCTGCTGGTCTCTCCTCCATCTCGTTCGTTCTCCTCTCCCCTCCCTGCTGGTGTTTCCTCCATCTCGGTCGTACTCCTCTCCTCTCCTCTCCATGCTGGTTTCTCCTCCATCTCCGTTGATCTCCTCTCCTCTCCCTGCTGATTACTCCTCCATATTGGTCGATCTCCTCTCCTCTCCCTGCAGGTTTCTCCTCCATCTCGGTCGATCTCCTCTCCTCTCCCTGCTGGTTTATCCTCCATCTCGGTCGATCTCCTCTCCTCTCCATGCTGGTTTCTCTTCTATCTCGGTCGATCTCCTCTCCATGCTGGTTTCTCCTCCATCTCGGTCAATCTCCTCTCCTCTCCCTGCTGGTTTCTCCTCCATCTCGTTCGATCTCCTCTTCTCTCCCTGCTGGTTTCTCCTCCATCTCGGTCGATCTCCTCTCCTCTACCAGCTTGTTTCTCCTCTCCCTGCTGGTTTCTCCTCCATCTCGGTCGATCTCCTCTCCTCTCCCTGCTGGTTTCTCCTCCATCTCGGTCGATCTCCTCTCCTCTCCCTGCTGGTTTCTCCTCCATCTCGGTCGATCTCCTCTCCTCTACCAGCTGGTTTCTCCTCACCCTGCTGGTTTCTCCTCCATCTCGGTCGTTCTCCTCTCCCCTCCCTGCTGGTTTCTCCTCCTTCTCGGTCGTACTCCTCTCCTCTCCTCTCCCTGCTGGTTTCTCCTCCATCTCGGTTGATCTCCTCTCCTCTCCCTGCTGATTACTCCTCCATATTGGTCGATCTCTTCTCCTCTCCCTGCTGGTGTCTCCTCCATCTCGTTCTATCTCCTCTCCCCTCCCTGTGGTTACTCCTTCATCTCGGTCGATCTCCTCTCCTCTCCCTGCTGGTTTCTCCTCCATCTCGGTCGATCTCCTCTCCTCTCCTCTCCCTGCTGGTTTCTCCTCCATCTCGTTCTATCACCTCTCCCCTCCCTGCTGGTTACTCCTTCATCTCGGTCGATCTCCTCTCCTCTCCCTGCTGGTTTCTCCTCCATCTCGGTCGTTCTCCTCTCCTCTCCCTACTGGTTTCTCCTCCATCTCGTTCTATCTCCCCTTCCCTCCCTGCTGGTTACTCCTTCATCTCGGTCGATCTCCTCTCACCTCCCTGCTGGCTTCTCCTCGATCTCGGTCGATCTCCTCTCCTCTCCTCTCCCTGCTGGTTTCTCCTCCATCTTGGTTGATCTCCTCTCCTCTCCATGCTGGCTTCTCCTCCATCTCGGTCAATCTCCTCTCCTCTCCCTGCTGGTTTCTCCTCCATTTCGGTCGATCTCCTCTCCCCTCCCTGCTGGCTTCTCCTCCATCTCGGTCGATCTCCTCTCCTCTCCTCTCCCTGCTGGTTTCTCCTTCATCTCGGTTGATCTCCTCTCCTCTCCCTGCTGGTTTCTCCTCCATCTCGGTCGATCTCCTCTCCTCTCCTCTTCCTGCTGGTTTCTCCTCCATCTCGGTTGATCTCCTCTACTCTCCCTGCTGGTTTCTCCTCCATCTCGGTCGATCTCCTCTCCTCTCCCAGCTGGTTCCTCCTCCATCTCGGTCGATCTGCTCTCATCTCCCTGTTGGTTTCTCCTTCATCTCGGTCGATCTTCTCTCCTCTCCCTGGTGGTTTCTCCTCCATCTCGGTCGATCTCCTTTCCTCTCCCAGCTGATTTCTCCTCCATCTTGGTCGATCTCCTCTACTCGCCCTGCTGGTTTCTCCTCCATCTAGGTTGATCTCCTCTCCCCTCCCTGCTGGTTTTTCCTCCATCTCGGTCGATCTCCTCTCTTCTACCTGCTGATTACTCCTCCATATTGGTCGATCTCCTCTCCTCTCCTCCCCTGCTGGTTTCTCCTCCATCTCGTTCGATCTCCTCTCCCCACCCTGCCGGTTTCTCCTTCAGCTCGAATGATCTCCTCTCTTCTACCTGCTGATTACTCCTCCATATTGGTCGATCCCCTCTCCTCTCCTCTCCCGGCTGGTTTCTCCTCCATCTCGGTCGATCTCCTCTCCTCTCCCTGCTGGTTTCTCCTCCATCTCGGTCGATCACCTCTCCTCTCCTCTCCCTGCTGGTTTCTCCTACATTTCGGTTGATCTCCTCTCCCTGCTGGTTTCTCCTCCATCTCGGTCGATCTCCTCTCCTCTCCCAGCTGGTTCCTCCTCCATCTCGGTCCATCTGGTCTCATTTCCCTTTTGGTTTCTCCTTCATCTCGGTCGATCTTCTCTCCTCTCCCAGCTGGTTTCTCCTCCATCTCGGTCGATCTCCTCTCCCAGCTGGTTTCTCCTCCATCTCGGTCGATCTCCTCTCCTCTCCCTGCTGGTTTCTCCTCCATCTCGGTCGATCTCCTCTCCTCTCCCAGATGGTTTCTCCTCTCCTCTCCCTGCTGGTTTCTCCTCCATCTCGTTGGATCTCCTCTCCCCTCCCTGCTGGTTTCTCCTCCATCTCGGTCGATCTCCTCTCCTCTTCTCTCCCTGCTGGTTTCTCCTGCATCTCGGTCGATCTCCTCTCCTCTCCCTGCTGGTTTCTCCTCCATCTCGGTCGATCTCCTCTCCTCTCCATGCTGGTTTCTCCTCCATCTCGGTCGATCTCCTCTCCTCTCCCTGCTGGTTTCTCCTCCATCTTGGTCGATCTCCTCTCCTCTCCCTGCTGGTTTCTCCTCCATCTCGGTCGATCTCCTCTCCTCTACCAGCTGGTTTCTCCTCTCCCTGCTGGTTTCTCCTCCATCTCGGTCGATCACCTCTCCTCTCCATGCTGGTTTCTCCTCCATCTCGGTCAATCTCCTCTCCTCTCCCTGCTGGTTTCTCCTCCATCTCGGTCGATCTCCTCTCCTCTACCAGCTGGTTTCTCCTCTCCCTGCAGGTTTCTCCTCCATCTCGGTCAATCTCCTCTCCTCTCCATGCTGGTTTCTCCTCCATCCCGGTCGATCTCCTCTCCTCTCCCTGCTGGTTTCTACTCCATCTCGGTCGATCTCCTCTCTCCTCCATGCTGGTTTCTCCTCCATCTCGTTCGATCTCCTCTCCTCTCCATGCTGGTTTCTCCTCCATCTCGGTCGATCTCCTCTCCTCTACCAGCTGGTTTCTCCTCTCCCTGCTGGTTTCTCCTCCATCCCGGTCGATCTCCTCTCCTCTCCCTGCTGGTTTCTCCTCCATCTCGGTCGATCTCCTCTCCTCTACCAGCTGGTTTCCCCACTCCCAGCTGGTTTCTCCTCCATCCCGGTCGATCTCATCTGCTCTCCCTGCTGGTTTCTCCTCCATCTCGGTCGATCTCCTCTCCTTTACCAGCTGGTTTCTCCTCTCCCTGCTGGTTTCTCCTCCATCTCGGTCAATCTCCTGTCCTCTCCATGCTGGTTTCTCCTACATCGCGGTCGATCTCCTCTCCTCTCCCTGCTGGTTTCTCCTCCATCTCGGTCGATCTCCTCTCCTCTACCAGCTGGTTTCTCCTCTCCCTGCTGGTTTCTCCTCCATCTCGGTCAATCTCCTCTCCTCTCCATGCTGGTTTCTCCTCCATCCCGGTCGATCTCCTCTCCTCTCCCTGCTGGTTTCTCCTCCATCTCGGTCAATCCCCTCTCATCTCCATGCTGGTTTCTCCTCCATCCCGGTCGATCTCCTCTCCTCTCCCTGCTGGTTTCTCCTCCATCCCGGTCGATCTCCTCTCCTCTCCCTGCTGGTTTCTCCTCCATCTCGTTCGATCTCCTCTCCTCTCCCTGCTGGTTTCTCCGCCATCCCGGTCGATCTCCTCTCCTCTCCCTGCTGGTTTCTCCTCCATCCCGGTCGATCTCCTCTCCTCTCCCTTCTGGTTTCTCCTCCATCTCGTTCGATCTCCTCTCATCTCCCTGCTGGTTTCTCCTCCATCCCTGTCGATCTCCTCTCCTCCATCCCGGTCGATCTCCTCTCCTCTCCCTGCTGGTTTCTCCTCCATCTCGTTCGATCTCCTCTCCTCTCTCTGCTGGTTTCTCCTCCATCCCGGTCGATCTCCTCTCCTCTCCATGCTGGTTTCTCCTCCATCTCGTTCGATCTCCTCTCCTCTCCCTGCTGGTTTCTCCTCCATCCCGGTCGATCTCCTCTCCTCTCCCTGCTGGTTTCTCCTCCATTTCGGTCAATCACCTCTCCTCTCCATGCTGGTTTCTCCTCCATCCCGGTCGATCTCCTCTCCTCTCCCTGCTGGTTTCTCCTCCATCTCGGTCGATCTCCTCTCCTCTCCATGCTGGTTTCTCCTCCATCTCGGTCGATCTCCTCTCCTCTCCATGCTGGTTTCTCCTCCATCTCGGTCGATCTCCTCCCCTCTACCAGCTGGTTTCTCCTCTCCCTGAAGGTTTCTCCTCCATCTCGGTCAATCTCCTCTCCTCTCCATGCTGGTTTCTCCTCCATCCCGGTCGATCTCCTCTCCTCTCCCTGCTGGTTTCTCCTCCATCTCGGTCGATCTCCTCTCCCCTCCATGCTGGTTTCTCCTCCATCTCGTTCGATCTCCTCTCCTCTCCATGCTGGTTTCTCCTCCATCTCGGTCGATCTCCTCTCCTCTACCAGCTGGTTTCTCCTCTCCCTGCTGGTTTCTCCTCCATCCCGGTCGATCTCCTCTCCTCTCCCTGCTGGTTTCTCCTCCATCTCGGTCGATCTCCTCTCCTCTACCAGCTGGTTTCCCCACTCCCAGCTGGTTTCTCCTCCATCCCGGTCGATCTCATCTGCTCTCCCTGCTGGTTTCTCCTCCATCTCGGTCGATCTCCTCTCCTTTACCAGCTGGTTTCTCCTCTCCCTGCTGGTTTCTCCTCCATCTCGGTCAATCTCCTGTCCTCTCCATGCTGGTTTCTCCTCCATCGCGGTCGATCTCCTCTCCTCTCCCTGCTGGTTTCTCCTCCATCTCGGTCGATCTCCTCTCCTCTACCAGCTGGTTTCTCCACTCACAGCTGGTTTCTCCTCCATCCCGGTCGATCTCCTCTCCTCTCCCTGCTGGTTTCTCCTCCATCTCGGTCGATCTCCTCTCCTCTACCAGCTGGTTTCTCCTCTCCCTGCTGGTTTCTCCTCCATCTCGGTCAATCACCTCTCCTCTCCATGCTGGTTTCTCCTCCATCCCGGTCGATCTCCTCTCCTCTCCCTGCTGGTTTCTCCTCCATCTCGGTCAATCTCCTCTCATCTCCATGCTGGTTTCTCCTCCATCCCGGTCGATCTCCTCTCCTCTCCCTGCTGGTTTCTCCTCCATCCCGGTCGATCTCCTCTCCTCTCCCTGCTGGTTTCTCCTCCATCTCGTTCGATCTCCTCTCCTCTCCCTGCTGGTTTCTCCGCCATCCCGGTCGATCTCCTCTCCTCTCCCTGCTGGTTTCTCCACCATCCCGGTCAATCTCCTCTCCTCTCCCTTCTGGTTTCTCCTCCATCTCGTTCGATCTCCTCTCATCTCCCTGCTGGTTTCTCCTCCATCCCGGTCGATCTCCACTCCTCTCCCTGCTGGTTTCTCCTCCATCCCGGTCGATCTCCTCTCCTCTCCCTGCTGGTTTCTCCTCCATCTCGTTCGATCTCCTCTCCTCTCTCTGCTGGTTTCTCCTCCATCCCGGTCGATCTCCTCTCCTCTCCCTGCTGGTTTCTCCTCCATCTCGTTCGATCTCCTCTCCTCTCCCTGCTGGTTTCTCCTCCATCGCGGTCGATCTCCTCTCCTCTCCCTGCTGGTTTCTCCTCCATCTCGGTCGATCTCCTCTCCTCTACCAGCTGGTTTCTGCTCTCCCTGCTGGTTTCTCCACCATTTCGGTCAATCTCCTCTCCTCTCCATGCTGGTTTCTCCTCCATCCCGGTCGATCTCCTCTCCTTTCCCTGCTGGTTTCTCCTCCATCTCGGTCGATCTCCTCTCCTCTCCATGCTGGTTTCTCCTCCATCTCGGTCGATCTCCTCTCCTCTCCATGCTGGTTTCTCCTCCATCTCGGTCAATCTCCTCTCCTCTCCCTGCTGGTTTCTCCACCATCTCGTTCGATCTCCTCTCCTCTCCCTGCTGGTCTCTCCTCCATCTCGGTCAATCTCCTCTCCTCTACCAGCTGGTTTCTCCTCTCCCTGCTGGTTTCTCCTCCATCTCGGTCGATCTCCTCTCCTCTTCCTGCTGGTTTCTCCTCCATCTCGGTCGATCTCCTCTCCCTGCTGGCTTCTCCTCCATCTCGGTCGTTCTCCTCTCCCCTCCCTGCTGGTTTTTCCTCCATCTCGGTCGTACTCCTCTCCTCTCCTCTCCCTGCTGGTTTCTCCTCCATCTCCGTTGATCTCCTCTCCTCTCCCTGCTGATTACTCCTCCATATTGGTCGATCTCCTCTCCTCTCCCTGCAGGTTTCTCCTCCATCTCGGTCGATCTCCTCTCCTCTCCCTGCTGGTTTCACCTCCATCTCGGTCGATCTCCTCTCCTCTCCATGCTGTTTTCTCCTCTATCTCGGTCGATCTCCTCTCCTCTCCATGCTGGTTTCTCCTCCATCTCGGTCAATCTCCTCTCCTCTCCCTGCTGTTTTCTCCTCTATCTCGGTCGATCTCCTCTCCTCTCCATGCTGGTTTCTCCTCCATCTCGGTCAATCTCCTCTCCTCTACCAGCTGGTTTCTCCTCTCCCTGCTGGTTTCTCCTCCATCTCGGTCGATCTCCTCTCCTCTCCCTGCTGGTTTCACCTCCATCTCGGTCGATCTCCTCTCCTCTCCCTGCTGGTTTCTCCTCCATCTCGGTCGATCTCCTCTCCTCTAACAGCTGGTTTCTCCTCTCCCTGCTGGTTTCTCCTCCATCTCGGTCGTTCTCCTCTCCCCTCCCTGCTGGTTTCTCCTCCATCTCGGTCGTACTCCTCTCCTCTCCTCTCCCTGCTTGTTTCTCCTCCATCTCGGTTGATCTCCTCTCCTCTCCCTGCTGATTACTCCTCCATATTGGTCGATCTCTTCTCCTCTCCCTGCTGGTTTCTCCTCCATCTCGTTCTATCTCCTCTCCCCTCCCTGCTGGTTACTCCTTCATCTCGGTCGATCTCCTCTCCTCTCCCTGGTGGTTTCTCCTCCATCTCGTTCTATCTCCTCTCCCCTCCCTGCAAGTTACTCCTTCATCTCGGTCGATCTCCTCTCCTCTCCCTGCTGGTTTCTCCTCCATCTCGGTCGTTCTCCTCTCCTCTCCATGCTGGTTTCTCCTCCATCTCGTTCTATCTCCTCTCCCCTCCCTGCTGGTTACTCCTTCATCTCGGTCGATCTCCTCTCACCTCCCTGCTGGTTTCTCCTCGATCTCGGTCGATCTCCTCTCCTCTCCTCTCCCTGCTCGTTTCTCCTCCATCTCGGTTGATCTCCTCTCCTCTCCATGCTGGTTTCTCCTCCATCTCGGTCAATCTCCTCTCCTCTCCCTACTGGTTTCTCCTCCATTTCGGTCGATCTCCTCTCGCCTCCCTGCTGGTTTCTCCTCCATCCCGGTCGATCTCCTCTCCTCTCCCTGCTGGTTTCTCCTCCATCTCGTTCGATCTCCTCTCCTCTCCCTGCTGGTTTCCCCTCCATCCCGGTCGATCTCCTCTCCTCTCCCTGCTGGTTTCTCCTCCATCCCGGTCGATCTCCTCTCCTCTCCATGCTGGCTTCTCCTCCATCTCGGTCAATCTCCTCTCCTCTCCCTGCTGGTTTCTCCACCATCTCGTTCGATCTCCTCTCCTCTCCCTACCGGTCTCTCCTCCATCTCGGTCAATCTCCTCTCCTCTACCAGCTGGTTTCTCCTCTCCCTGCTGGTTTCTCCTCCATCTCGGTCGATCTCCTCTCCTCTTCCTGCTGGTTTCTCCTCCATCTCGGTCGTCTCCTCTCCCTGCTGGTTTCTCCTCCATCTCGGTCGATCTCCTCTCCTCTACCAGCTGGTTTCTCCTCTCCCTGCTGGTTTCTCCTCCATCTCGGTCGTTCTCCTCTCCCCTCCCTGCTGGTTTTTCCTCCATCTCGGTCGTACTCCTCTCCTCTCCTCTCCATGCTGGTTTCTCCTCCATCTCCGTTGATCTCCTCTCCTCTCCCTGCTGATTACTCCTCCATATTGGTCGATCTCCTCTCCTCTCCCTGCAGGTTTCTCCTCCATCTCGTTCGATCTCCTCTTCTCTCCCTGCTGGTTTCTCCTCCATCTCGGTCGATCTCCTCTCCTCTACCAGCTGGTTTCTCCTCTCCCTGCTGGTTTCTCCTCCATCTCGGTCGATCTCCTCTCCTCTCCCTGCTGGTTTCTCCTCCATCTCGGTCGATCTCCTCTCCTCTCCCTGCTGGTTTCTCCTCCATCTCGGTCGATCTCCTCTCCTCTACCAGCTGGTTTCTCCTCTCCCTGCTGGTTTCTCCTCCATCTCGGTCGTTCTCCTCTCCCCTCCCTGCTGGTTTCTCCTCCATCTCGGTCGTACTCCTCTCCTCTCCTCTCCCTGCTGGTTTCTCCTCCATCTCGGTTGATCTCCTCTCCTCTCCCTGCTGATTACTCCTCCATATTGGTCGATCTCTTCTCCTCTCCCTGCTGGTTTCTCCTCCATCTCGTTCTATCTCCTCTCCCCTCCCTGCTGGTTACTCCTTCATCTCGGTCGATCTCCTCTCCTCTCCCTGCTGGTTTCTCCTCCATCTCGGTCGATCTCCTCTCCTCTCCTCTCCCTGCTGGTTTCACCTCCATCTCGTTCTATCTCCTCTCCCCTCCCTGCTGGTTACTCCTTCATCTCGGTCGATCTCCTCTCCTCTCCCTGCTGGTTTCTCCTCCATCTCGGTCGTTCTCCTGTCCTCTCCCTGCTGGTTTCTCCTCCATCTCGTTCTATCTCCCCTCCCCTCCCTGCTGGTTACTCCTTCATCTCGGTCGATCTCCTCTCCTCTCCCTGCTGGTTTCTCCTCCATCTCGGTCGATCTCCTCTCCTCTCCTCTCCCTGCTGGTTTCACCTCCATCTCGTTCTATCTCCTCTCCCCTCCCTGCTGGTTACTCCTTCATCTCGGTCGATCTCCTCTCCTCTCCCTGCTGGTTTCTCCTCCATCTCGGTCGTTCTCCTGTCCTCTCCCTGCTGGTTTCTCCTCCATCTCGTTCTATCTCCCCTCCCCTCCCTGCTGGTTACTCCTTCATCTCGGTCGATCTCCTCTCACCTCCCTGCTGGTTTCTCCTCGATCTCGGTCGATCTCCTCTCCTCTCCTCTCCCTGCTGGTTTCTCCTCCATCTCGGTTGATCTCCTCTCCATGCTGGTTTCTCCTCCATTTCGGTCGATCTCCTCTCCCCTCCCTGCTGGTTTCTCCTCCATCTCGGTCGATCTCCTCTCCTCTCCTCTCCCTGCTGGTTTCTCCTCCATCTCGGTTGATCTCCTCTCCTCTCCCTGCTGGTTTCTCCTCCATCTCGGTCGATCTCCTCTCCTCTTCCTGCTGGTTTCTCCTCCATCTCGGTTGATCTCCTCTACTCTCCCTGGTGGTTTCTCCTCCATCTCGGTCGATCTCCTCTCCTCTCCCAGCTGGTTCCTCCTCCATCTCGGTCGATCTGCTCTCATCTCCCTGTTGGTTTCTCCTTCATCTCGGTCGATCTTCTCTCCTCTCCCTGCTGGTTTCTCCTCCATCTCGGTCGATCTCCTTTCCTCTCCCAGCTGGTTTCTCCTCCATCTCGGTCGATCTCCTCTACTCGCCCTGCTGGTTTCTCCTCCATCTAGGTTGATCTCCTCTCCCCACCCTGCCGGTTTCTCCTTCATCTCGAATGATCTCCTCTCTTCTACCTGCTGATTACTCCTCCATATTGGTCGATCCCCTCTCCTCTCCTCTCCCTGCTGGTTTCTCCTCCATCTCGGTCGATCTCCTCTCCCCTCCCTGCTGGTTTCTCCTCCCTCTCGGTCGATCTCCTCTCCTCTCCCTGCTGGTTTCTCCTCCATCTCGGTCGATCACCTCTCCTCTCCTCTCCCTGCTGGTTTCTCCTACATCTCGGTTGATCTCCTCTCCCTGCTGGTTTCTCCTCCATCTAGGTTGATCTCCTCTCCCCACCCTGCCGGTTTCTCCTTCATCTCGAATGATCTCCTCTCTTCTACCTGCAGATTACTCCTCCATATTGGTCGATCCCCTCTCCTCTCCTCTCCCTGCTGGTTTCTCCTCCATCTCGGTCGATCTCCTCTCCCCTCCCTGCTGGTTTCTCCTCCCTCTCGGTCGATCTCCTCTCCTCTCCCTGCTGGTTTCTCCTCCATCTCGGTCGATCACCTCTCCTCTCCTCTCCCTGCTGGTTTCTCCTACATCTCGGTTGATCTCCTCTCCCTGCTGGTTTCTCCTCCATCTCGGTCGATCTCCTCTCCTCTCCCAGCTGGTTCCTCCTCCATCTCGGTCCATCTGCTCTCATCTCCCTTTTGGTTTCTCCTTCATCTCGGTCGATCTTCTCTCCTCTCCCAGCTGGTTTCTCCTCCATCTCGGTCGATCTCCTTTCCTCTCCCAGCTGGTTTCTCCTCCATCTCGGTCGATCTCCTCTACTCGCCCTGCTGATTTCTCCTCCATCTAGGTTGATCTCCTCTCCCCACCCTGCCGGTTTCTCCTTCATCTCGAATGATCTCCTCTCTTCTACCTGCTGATTACTCCTCCATATTGGTCGATCCCCTCTCCTCTCCTCTCCCTGCTGGTTTCTCCTCCATCTCGGTCGATCTCCTCTCCCCTCCCTGCTGGTTTCTCCTCCCTCTCGGTCGATCTCCTCTCCTCTCCCTGCTGGTACTCCTCCATCTCGGTTGATCACCTCTCCTCTCCTCTCCCTGCTGGTTTCTCCTACATCTCGGTTGATCTCCTCTCCCTGCTGGTTACTCCTCCATCTCGGTCGATCTCCTCTCCTCTCCCAGCTGGTTCCTCCTCCATCTCGGTCCATCTGCTCTCATCTCCCTTTTGGTTTCTCCTTCATCTCGGTCGATCTTCTCTCCTCTCCCAGCTGGTTTCTCCTCCATCTCGGTCGATCTCCTCTCCTCTCCCAGCTGGTTTCTCCTCCATCTCGGTCGATCTCCTCTCCTCTCCCTGCTGGTTTCTCCTCCATCTCGGTCGATCTCCTCTCCTCTCCCAGATGGTTTCTCCTCTCCTCTCCCTGCTGGTTTTTCCTCCATCTCGTTGGATCTCCTCTCCCCTCCCTGCTGGTTTCTCCTCCATCTCGGTCGATCTCCTCTCCTCTCCTCTCCCTGCCGGTTTCTCCTGCATCTCGGTCGATCTCCTCTTCTCTCCCTGCTGGTTTCTCCTCCATCTCCGTCAATCTCCTGTCTTCTACCTGCTGATTAATCCTCCATCTCGGTCGATCTCCTCTCCTCTCCCTGCTGGTTTCTCCTCCATCTCGGTCGATCTCCTCCCCTCTCCTCTCCCTGCTGGTTTCTCCTGCATCTCGGTCGATCTCCTCTCCTCTCCCTGCTGGTTTCTCCTCCATCTCCGTCGATCTCCTCTCTTCTACCTGCTGATTAATCCTCCATCTCGGTCGATCTTCTCTCCTCTCCCTGTTGGTTTCTCCTCCATCTCGGTCGATCTCCTTTCCTCTCCCAGCTGGTTTCTCCTCCATCTCGTTCGATCTCGTCTCCTCGCCCTGCTGGTTTCTCCTCCATCTAGGTGGATCTCCTCTCCTCTCCCTGCTGGTTTCTCCTCCATCTCGGTCGATCTCCTCTCTTCTACCTGCTGATTACTCCTCCATATTGGTCGATATCCTCTCCTCTCCTCCCCTGCTGGTTTCTCCTCCATCTCGTTCGATCTCCTCTCCCCTCCCTGCCGGTTTCTCCTTCATCTCGAATGATCTCCTCTCTTCTACCTGCTGATTACTCCACCGTATTGGTCGATCCCCTCTCCTCTCCTCTCCCTGCTGGTTTCTCCTCCATCTCGGTCGATCTCCACTCCTCCCCTGCTGGTTTCTCCTCCATCTCGGTCGATCTCCTCCCCTCTCCCTGCTGGTTTCTCCTCCATCTCGGGCGATCTCCTCTCCTCTCCCAGCTGATTTCTCCTCCACCTCGGTCGATCTCCTCTCCTCTCCCTGCTGATTTCCCCTCCATCTCGGTCGATCTGCTCACCTCTCCAAGCTGGTTTCTCCTCCATCTCGGTCGATCTCCTCTCCTCCCCTGCTGGTTTCTCCTGCATCTCGGTCGATCTCCTCTCCTCCGCTGCTGGTTTCTCCTCCATCTCGGTCGATCTCCTCTTCTCTCCCTGCTGGTTTCTCCTCCATCTCGGTCGATCTCCTCTCCTCTCCCAGCTGGTTTGTCCTCCATCTCGGTCGATCTCCTCTCCTCTCCCTGCTGGTTTCACCTCCATCTCGGTCGATCTCCTCTCCTCTCCCTGCTGGTTTATCCTCCATCTCGGTCGATCTCCTCTCCTCTCCATGCTGGTATCACCTCCATCTCGGTCGATCTCCTCTCCTCTCCCTGCTGGTTTCTCCTCCATCTCGGTCGATCTCCTCTCCCCTACCAGCTGGTTTCTCCTCTCCCTGCTGGTTTCTCCTCCATCTCGGTCGATCTCCTCTCCTCTCCTTGCTGCTTTCTCCTCCATGTCGGTCGAACTCCTCTCCTCTCCCTGCTGGTTTCTCCTCCATCTCGGTCGATCTCCTCTCCTCTACCAGCTGGTTTCTCCCCTCCCTGCTGGTTTCTCCTCCATCCCGGTCGATCTCCTCTCCTCTCCCTGCTGGTTTCTCCTCCATCTCGGTCGATCTCCTCTCCTCTCCCTGCTGGTTTCTCCTCCATCTCGGTCGATCTCCTCTCCTCTCCATGCTGGTTTCTCCTCCATCTCGGTCGATCTCCTCTCCTCTCCATGCTGGTTTCTCCTCCATCTCGGTCAATCTCCTCTCCTCTCCCTGCTGGTTTCTCCTCCATCTCGGTCGAACTCCTCTCCTCTGCATGCTGGTTTCTCATCCATCTCGGTCGATCTCCTCTCCTCTCCCTGCTGGTTTCTCCTCCATTTCGGTCGATCTCCTCTCCTCTACCACCTGGTTTCTCCTCTCCCTGCTGGTTTCTCCTCCATCTCGGTCGATCTCCTCTCCTCTCCATGCTGGTTTCTCCTCCATCTCGGTCAATCTCCTCTCCTCTCCCTGCTGGTTTCTACTCCATCTCGGTCGATCTCCTCTCCTCTACCAGCTGGTTTCTCCTCTCCCTGCTGGTTTCTCCTCCATCTCGGTCAATCTCTTCTCCTCGCCATGCTGGTTTCTCCTCCATCCCGGTCGATCTCCTCTCCTCTCCCTGCTGGTTTCTCCTCCATCTCGGTCGATCTCCTCTCCTCTCCATGCTGGTTTCTCCTCCATCTCGTTCGATCTCCTCTCCTCTCCATGCTGGTTTCTGCTCCATCTCGGTCGATCTCCTCTCCTCTACCAGCTGGTTTCTCCTCTCCCTGCTGGTTTCTCCTCCATCCCGGTCGATCTCTTCTCCTCTCCCTGCTGGTTTCTCCTCCATCTCGGTCGATCTCCTCTCCTCTACCAGCTGGTTTCTCCACTCCCAGCTGGTTTCTCCTCCATCCCGGTCGATCTCCTCATCTCTCCCTGCTGGTTTCTCCTCCATCTCGGTCGATCTCCGCTCCTTTACCAGCTGGTTTCTCCTCTCCCTGCTGGTTTCTCCTCCATCTCGGTCAATCTCCTCTCCTCTCCATGCTGGTTTCTCCTCCATCGCGGTCGATCTCCTCTCCTCTCCCTGCTGGTTTCTCCTCCATCCCGCTCGATCTCCTCTCCTCTCCCTGCTGGTTTCTCCTCCATCTCGGTCGATCTCCTCTCCTCTACCAGCTGGTTTCTCCACTCCCAGCTGGTTTCTCCTCCATCCCGGTCGATCTCCTCTCCTCTCCCTGCTGGTTTCTCCTCCATCTCGGTCGATCTCCTCTCCTCTACCAGCTGGTTTCTCCTCTCCCTGCTGGTTTCCCCTCCATCTCGGTCAATCTCCTCTCCTCTCCATGCTGGTTTCTCCTCCATCCCGCTCGATCTCCTCTCCTCTCCCTTCTGGTTTCTCCTCCATCTGGGTCGATCTCCTCTCCTCTCCATGCTGGTTTCTCCTCCATCCCGGTCGATCTCATCTCCTCTCCCTGCTGGTTTCTCCTCCATCCCGGTCGATCTCCTCTCCTCTCCCTGCTGGTTTCTCCTCCATTTCGTTCGATCTCCTCTCCTCTCCCTGCTGGTTTCTCCTCCATCTCGTTCGATCTCCTCTCCTCTCCCTGCTGGTTTCTCCTTCATCCCGGTCGATCTCCTCTCCTCTCCCTGCTGGTTTCTCCTCCATCCCGGTCGATATCCTCTCCTCTCCATGCTGGTTTCTCCTCCATCTCGGTCAATCTCCTCTCCTCTCCCTGCTGGTTTCTCCACCATCTCGTTCGATCTCCTCTCCTCTCCCTACTGGTCTCTCCTCCATCTCGGTCAATCTCCTCTCCTCTATCAGCTGGTTTCTCCTCTCCCTGCTGGTTTCTCCTCCATCTCGGTCGATCTCCTCTCCTCTACCAGCTGGTTTCTCCTCTCCCTGCTGGTTTCTCCTCCATCTCGGTCGATCTCCTCTCCTCTCCCTGCTGGTTTCTCCTCCATCTCGGTCGATCTCCTCTCCTCTCCCTGCTGGTTTCTCCTCCATCTCGGTCGATCTCCTCTCCTCTACCAGCTGGTTTCTCCTCTCCCTGCTGGTTTCTCCTCCATCTCGGTCGTTCTCCTCTCCCCTCCCTGCTGGTTTCTCCTCCATCTCGGTTGATCTCCTCTCCTCTCCCTGCTGATTACTCCTCCATATTGGTCGATCTCTTCTCCTCTCCCTGCTGGTTTCTCCTCCATCTCGTTCTATTTCCTCTCCCCTCCCTGCTTGTTACTCCTTCATCTCGGTCGATCTCCTCTCCTCTCCCTGCTGGTTTCTCCTCCATCTCGGTCGATCTCCTCTCCTCTCCCTGCTGGTTTCTCCTCCATCTCGTTCTATCTCCTCTCCCCTCCCTGCTGGTTACTCCTTCATCTCGGTCGATCTCCTCTCCTCTCCCTGCTGGTTTCTCCTCCATCTCGGTCGTTCTCCTCTCCTCTCCCTGCTGGTTTCTCCTCCATCTCGTTCTATCTCCCCTCCCCTCCCTGCTGGTTACTCCTTCATCTCGGTCGATCTCCTCTCACCTCCCTGCTGGTTTCTCCTCGATCTCGGTCGATCTCCTCTCCTCTCCTCTCCCTGCTGGTTTCTCCTCCATCTCGGTTGATCTCCTCTCCTCTCCATGCTGGTTTCTCCTCCATTTCGGTCGATCTCCTCTCCCCTCCCTGCTGGTTTCTCCTCCATCTCGGTCGATCTCCTCTCCTCTCCTCTCCCTGCTGGTTTCTCCTCCATTTCGGTTGATCTCCTCTCCTCTCCCTGCTGGTTTCTCCTCCATCTCGGTCGATCTCCTCTCCTCTTCCTGCTGGTTTCTCCTCCATCTCGGTTGATCTCCGCTACTCTCCCTGCTGGTTTCTCCTCCATCTCGGTCGATCTCCTCTCCTCTCCCAGCTGGTTCCTCCTCCATCTCGATCGATCTGCTCTCATCTCCCTGTTGGTTTCTCCTTCATCTCGGTCGATCTTCTCTCCTCTCCCTGCTGGTTTCTCCTCCATCTCGGTCGATCTCCTTTCCTCTCCCAGCTGGTCTCTCCTCCATCTCGGTCGATCTCCTCTACTCGCCCTGCTGGTTTCTCCTCCATCTAGGTTGATCTCCTCTCCCCACCCTGCCGGTTTCTCCTTCATCTCGAATGATCTCCTCTCTTCTACCTCCTGATTACTCCTCCATATTGGTCGATCCCCTCTCCTCTCCTCTCCCTGCTGGTTTCTCCTCCATCTCGGTCGATCTCCTCTCCCCTCCCTGCTGGTTTCTCCTCCCTCTCGGTCGATCTCCTCTCCTCTCCCTGCGGGTTTCTCCTCCATCTCGGTCGATCACCTCTCCTCTCCTCTCCCTGCTGGTTTCTCCTACATCTCGGTTGATCTCCTCTCCCTGCTGGTTTCTCCTCCATCTCGGTCGATCTCCTCTCCTCTCCCAGCTGGTTCCTCCTCCATCTCGGTCCATCTGCTCTCATCTCCCTTTTGGTTTCTCCTTCATCTCGGTCGATCTTCTCTCCTCTCCCAGCTGGTTTCTCCTCCATCTCGGTCGATCTCCTCTCCTCTCCCAGCTGGTTTCTCCCCCATCTCGGTCGATCTCCTCTCCTCTCCCTGCTGGTTTCTCCTCCATCTCGGTCGATCTCCTCTCCTCTCCCAGATGGTTTCTCCTCTCCTCTCCCTGCTGGTTTCTCCTCCATCTCGTTGGATCTCCTCTCCCCTCCCTGCTGGTTTCTCCTCCATCTCGGTCGATCTCCTCTCCTCTCCTCTCCCTGCTGGTTTCTCCTGCATCTCGGTCGATCTCCTCTTCTCTCCCTGCTGGTTTCTCCTCCATCTCCGTCAATCTCCTGTCTTCTACCTGCTGATTAATCCTCCATCTCGGTCGATCTCCTCTCCTCTCCCTGCTGGTTTCTCCTCCATCTCGGTCGATCTCCTCCCCTCTCCTCTCCCTGCTGGTTTCTCCTGCATCTCGGTCGATCTGCTCTCCTCTCCCTGCTGGTTTCTCCTCCATCTCCGTCGATCTCCTGTCTTCTACCTGCTGATTAATCCTCCATCTCGGTCGATCTTCTCTCCTCTCCCTGCTGGTTTCTCCTCCATCTCGGTCGATCTCCTTTCCTCTCCCAGCTGGTTTCTCCTCCATCTCGGTCGATCTCGTCTCCTCGCCCTGCTGGTTTCTCCTCCATCTAGGTGGATCTCCTCTCCTCTCCCTGCTGGTTTCTCCTCCATCTCGGTCGATCTCCTCTCTTCTACCTGCTGATTACTCCTCCATATTGGTCGATATCCTCTCCTCTCCTCCCCTGCTGGTTTCTCCTCCATCTCGTTCGATCTCCTCTCCCCTCCCTGCCGGTTTCTCCTTCATCTCGAATGATCTCCTCTCTTCTACCTGCTGATTACTCCTCCGTATTGGTCGATCCCCTCTCCTCTCCTCTCCCTGCTGGTTTCTCCTCCATCTCGGTCGATCTCCTCTCCCCTCCCTGCTGGTTTCTCCTCCATCTCGGTCGATCTCCACTCCTCCCCTGCTGGTTTCTCCTCCATCTCGGTCGATCTCCTCTCCTCTCCCTGCTGGTTTCTCCTCCATCTCGGGCGATCTCCTCTCCTCTCCCAGCTGATTTCTCCTCCACCTCGGTCGATCTCCTCTCCTCTCCCTGCTGATTTCTCCTCCATCTCGGTCGATCTGCTCACCTCTCCAAGCTGGTTTCTCCTCCATCTCGGTCGATCTCCTCTCCTCCCCTGCTGGTTTCTTCTGCATCTCGGTCGATCTCCTCTCCTCCGCTGCTGGTTTCTCCTCCATCTCGGTCGATCTCCTCTTCTCTCCCTGCTGGTTTCTCCTCCATCTCGGTCGATCTCCTCTCCTCTCCCAGCTGGTTTGTCCTCCATCTCGGTCGATCTCCTCTCCTCTCCCTGCTGGTTTCACCTCCATCTCGGTCCTTCTCCTCTCCTCTCCCTGCTGGTTTATCCTCCATCTTGGTCGATCTCCTCTCCTCTCCATGCTGGTTTCACCTCCATCTCGGTCGATCTCCTCTCCTCTCCCTGCTGGTTTCTCCTCCATCTCGGTCGATCTCCTCTCCCCTACCAGCTGGTTTCTCCTCTCCCTGCTGGTTTCTCCTCCATCTCGGTCGATCTCCTCTCCTCTCCTTGCTGCTTTCTCCTCCATCTCGGTCGAACTCCTCTCCTCTCCCTGCTGGTTTCTCCTCCATCTCGGTCGATCTCCTCTCCTCTACCAGCTGGTTTCTCCCCTCCCTGCTGGTTTCTCCTCCATCCCGGTCGATCTCCTCTCCTCTCCCTGCTGGTTTCTCCTCCATCTCGGTCGATCTCCTCTCCTCTCCCTGCTGGTTTCTCCTGCATCTCGGTCGATCTCCTCTCCTCTCCATGCTGGTTTCTCCTCCATCTCGGTCAATCTCCTCTCCTCTCCCTGCTGGTTTCTCCTCCATCTCGGTCGATCTCCTCTCCTCTACATGCTGGTTTCTCATCCATCTGGGTCGATCTCCTCTCCTCTCCCTGCTGGTTTCTCCTCCATCTCGGTCGATGTCCTCTCCTCTACCAGCTGGTTTCTCCTCTCCCTGCTGGTTTCTCCTCCATCTCGGTCGATCTCCTCTCCTCTCCATGCTGGTTTCTCCTCCATCTCGGTCAATCTCCTCTCCTCTCCCTGCTGGTTTCTCCTCCATCTCGGTCGATCTCCTCTCCTCTACCAGCTGGTTTCTCCTCTCCCTGCTGGTTTCTCATCCATCTGGGTCGATCTCCTCTCCTCTCCCTGCTGGTTTCTCCTCCATCTCGGTCGATCTCCTCTCCTCTACCAGCTGGTTTCTCCTCTCCCTGCTGGTTTCTCCTCCATCTCGGTCGATCTCCTCTCCTCTCCATGCTGGTTTCTCCTCCATCTCGGTCAATCTCTTCTCCTCGCCATGCTGGTTTCTCCTCCATCCCGGTCGATCTCCTCTCCTCTCCCTGCTGGTTTCTCCTCCATCTCGGTCGATCTCCTCTCCTCTCCATGCTGGTTTCTCCTCCATCTCGTTCGATCTCCTCTCCTCTCCATGCTGGTTTCTCCTCCATCTCGGTCGATCTCCTCTCCTCTACCAGCTGGTTTCTCCTCTCCCTGCTGGTTTCTCCTCCATCCCGGTCGATCTCTTCTCCTCTCCCTGCTGGTTTCTCCTCCATCTCGGTCGATCTCCTCTCCTCTACCAGCTGGTTTCTCCACTCCCAGCTGGTTTCTCCTCCATCCCGGTCGATCTCCTCATCTCTCCCTGCTGGTTTCTCCTCCATCTCGGTCGATCTCCTCTCCTTTACCAGCTGGTTTCTCCTCTCCCTGCTGGTTTCTCCTCCATCTCGGTCAATCTCCTCTCCTCTCCATGCTGGTTTCTCCTCCATCGCGGTCGATCTCTCCTCTCCCTGCTGGTTTCTCCTCCATCCCGGTCGATCTCCTCTCCTCTCCCTGCTGGTTTCTCCTCCATCTCGGTCGATCTCCTCTCCTCTACCAGCTGGTTTCTCCACTCCCAGCTGGTTTCTCCTCCATCCCGGTCGATCTCCTCTCCTCTCCTTGCTGGTTTCTCCTCCATCTCGGTCGATCTCCTCTCCTCTACCAGCTGGTTTCTCCTCTCCCTGCTGGTTTCTCCTCCATCTCGGTCAATCTCCTCTCCTCTCCATGCTGGTTTCTCCTCCATCCCGCTCGATCTCCTCTCCTCTCCCTGCTGGTTTCTCCTCCATCTGGGTCGATCTCCTCTCCTCTCCATGCTGGTTACTCCTCCATCCCGGTCGATCTCCTCTCCTCTCCCTGCTGGTTTCTCCTCCATCCCGGTCGATCTCCTCTCCTCTCCCTGCTGGTTTCTCCTCAATTTCGTTCGATCTCCTCTCCTCTCCCTGCTGGTTTCTCCTCCATCTTGTTCGATCTCCTCTCCTCTCCCTGCTGGTTTCTCCTCCATCCCGGTCGATCTCCTCTCCTCTCCCTGCTGGTTTCTCCTCCATCCCGGTCGATCTCCTCTCCTCTCCATGCTGGTTTCTCCTCCATCTCGGTCAATCTCCTCTCCTCTCCCTGCTGGTTTCTCCACCATCTCGTTCGATCTCCTCTCCTCTCCCTACTGGTCTCTCCTCCATCTCGGTCAATCTCCTCTCCTCTACCAGCTGGTTTCTCCTCTCCCTGCTGGTTTCTCCTCCATCTCGGTCGATCTCCTCTCCTCTACCAGCTGGTTTCTCCTCTCCCTGCTGGTTTCTCCTCCATCTCGGTCGATCTCCTCTCCTCTCCCTGCTGGTTTCTCCTCCATCTCGGTCGATCTCCTCTCCTCTCCCTGCTGGTTTCTCCTCCATCTCGGTCGATCTCCTCTCCTCTACCAGCTGGTTTCTCCTCTCCCTGCTGGTTTCTCCTCCATCTCGGTCGTTCTCCTCTCCCCTCCCGGCTGGTTTCTCCTCCATCTCGGTCGTACTCCTCTCCTCTCCTCTCCCTGCTGGTTTCTCCTCCAACTCGGTCGATCTCCTCTCCTCTACCAGCTGGTTTCTCCTCTCCTTGCTGGTTTCTCCTCCATCTCGGTCAATCTCCTCTCCTCTCCATGCTGGTTTCTCCTCCATCCCGCTCGATCTCCTCTCCTCTCCCTGCTGGTTTCTCCTCCATCTGGGTCGATCTCCTCTCCTCTCCATGCTGGTTTCTCCTCCATCCCGGTCGATCTCCTCTCCTCTCCCTGCTGATTTCTCCTCCATCCCGGTCGATCTCCTCTCCTCTCCCTGCTGGTTTCTCCTCCATTTCGTTCGATCTCCTCTCCTCTCCCTGCTGGTTTCTCCTCCATCCCGTTCGATCTCCTCTTATCTCCCTGCTGGTTTCTCCTCCATTCCGGTCGATCTCCTCTCCTCTCCCTGCTGGTTTCTCCTCCATCTCGTTCGATCTCCTCTCCTCTCCCTGCTGGTTTCTCCTCCATCCCGGTCGATCTCCTCTCCTCTCCCTGCTGGTTTCTCCTCCATCCCGGTCGAACTGTTCTCCTCTCCCTGCTGGTTTCTCCTCCATCTCGTTCCATCTCCTCTCCTCTCTCTGCTGGTTTCTCCTCCATCCCGGTCGATCTCCTCTCCTCTCCCTGCTGGTTTCTCCTCCATCTCGTTCGATCTCCTCTCCTCTCCCTGCTGGTTTCTCCTCAATCCC
This sequence comes from Tenodera sinensis, assembly GCA_030765045.1. Lineage (NCBI taxonomy): Eukaryota > Metazoa > Arthropoda > Insecta > Mantodea > Mantidae > Tenodera > Tenodera sinensis. The sequence goes on from CM060970.1 coordinate 92,205,548, forward strand.
GGTCGATCTCCTCTCCTCTCCCTGCTGGTTTCTCCTCCATCTCGGTCGATCTCCTCTCCTCTACCAGCTGGTTTCTCCTCTCCCTGCTGGTTTCTCCTCCATCTCGGTCAATCTCCTCTCCTCTCCATGCTGGTTTCTCCTCCATCCCGGTCGATCTCCTCTCCTCTCCCTTCTGGTTTCTCCTCCATCTCGGTCGATCTCCTCTCCTCTCCTCTCCCTGCTGGTTTCTCCTGCATCTCGGTCGATCTCCTCTCCTCTCCCTGCTGGTTTCTCCTCCATCTCCGTTGATCTCCTCTCTTCTACCTGCTGATTAATCCTCCATCTCGGTCGATCTTCTCTCCTCTCCCTGCTGGTTTCTCCTCCATCTCGGTCGATCTCCTTTCCTCTCCCAGCTGGTTTCTCCTCCATCTCGGTCGATCTCGTCTCCTCGCCCTGCTGGTTTCTCCTCCATCTCGGTCGATCTCCTCTCTTCTACCTGCTGATTAATCCTCCATCTCGGTCGATCTCCTCTCCTCTCCCTGCTGGTTTCTCCTCCATCTCGGTCGATCTCCTCTCCTCTCACAGCTGGTTTCTCCTCCTCCATCTCGGTCGATCTGCTCTCTCTCATTCCACCGGTGCTCCTTCTTCAGTCCATGTATCATCAGTGTCACTGCCTGCGGTGCCGTAGTAGTAAAAGCGGGCGTTAAACACAACAACAACAAACACAAAGATCTGCTCTCATCTCCCTGTTGGTTTCTCCTTCATCTCGGTCGATCACCTCTCTTCTCTCAGCTGGTTTCTCCTCCATCTCGGTCGATCTCCTCTCTTCTCTCAGCTGGTTTCTCCTCCATCTCGGTCGATCTCCTCTCTTCTCCCAGCTGGTTTCTCCTCCATCTCGATCGATCTCCTCTCCTCTTCCTGCTGGTTTCTCCTCCATCTCGGTCGATCTCCTCTCCTCTCACTGCTGGTTTCTCCTCCATCTCGGTCGATCTCCTCTCCTCTCCATGCTGGTTTCTCCTCCATCTCGGTCGATCTCCTCTCCTCTCCATGCTGGTTTCTCCTCCATCTCGGTCAATCTCCTCTCCTCTCCCTGCTGGTTTCTCCTCCATCTCGTTCGATCTCCTCTCCTCTCCCTGCTGGTTTCTCCTCCATCTCGGTCGATCTCCTCTCCTCTACCAGCTGGTTTCTCCTCTCCCTGCTGGTTTCTCCTCCATCTCGGTCGATCTCCTCTCCTCTCCCTGCTGGTTTCTCCTCCATCTCGGTCGATCTGCTCTCCTCTCCCTGCTGGTTTCTCCTCCATCTCGGTCAATCTCCTCTCCTCTCCATGCTGGTTTCTCCTCCATCCCGGTCGATCTCGTCTCCTCTCCCTGCTGGTTTCTCCTCCATCTCGGTCGATCTCCTCTCCTCTCAATTCTGGTTTCTCCTCCATCTCGGTCAATCTCCTCTCCTCTACCAGCTGGTTTTTCCTCTCCCTGCTGGTTTCTCCTACATCTCGGTCGATCTCCTCTCCTCTCCCTGCTGGTTTCTCCTCCATCTCGGTCGATCTCCTCTCCTCTCCCTGCTGGTTTCTCCTCCATCTCGGTCGATCTCCTCTCCTCTACCAGCTGGTTTCTCCTCTCCCTGCTGGTTTCTCCTCCATCTCGGTCGTTCTCCTCTCCCCTCCCTGCTGGTTTTTCCTCCATCTCGGTCGTACTCCTCTCCTCTCCTCTCCCTGCTGGTTTCTCCTCCATCTCCGTTGATCTCCTCTCCTCTCCCTGCTGATTACTCCTCCATATTGGTCGATCTCCTCTCCTCTCCCTGCAGGTTTCTCCTCCATCTCGTTCTATCTCCTCTCCCCTCCCTGCTGGTTACTCCTTCATCTCGGTCGATCTCCTCTCCTCTCCCTGCTGGTTTCTCCTCCATCTCGGTCGTTCTCCTCTCCTCTCCCTGCTGGTTTCTCCTCCATCTCGTTCTATCTCCTCTCCCCTCCCTGCTGGTTACTCCTTCATCTCGGTCGATCTCCTCTCCTCTCCCTGCTGGTTTCTCCTCCATCTCGGTCGTTCTCCTCTCCTCTCCTCTCCCTGCTGGTTTCTCCTCCATCTCGTTCTATCTCCTCTCCCCTCCCTGCTGGTTACTCCTTCATCTCGGTCGATCTCCTCTCCCCTCCCTCCTGGTTTCTCCTCGATATCGGTCGATCTCCTCTCCTCTCCTCCCCTGCTGGTTTCTCCTCCATCTCGGTTGATCTCCTCTCCTCTCCATGCTGGTTTCCCCTCCATCTCGGTCAATCTCCTCTCCTCTACCTGCTGGTTTCTCCTCCATTTCGGTCGATCTCCTCTCCGCTCCCTGCTGGTTTCTCCTCCATCTCGGTCGATCTCTTCTCCTCTCCTCTCCCTGCTGGTTTCTCCTCCATCTCGGTTGATCTCCTCTCCTCTCCCTGCTGGTTTCTCCTCCATCTCGGTCGATCTCCTCTCCTCTCCTCTTCCTGCTGGTTTCTCCTCCATCTCGGTTGATCTCCTCTACTCTCCCAGCTGGTTTCTCCTCCAACTCGGTCGATCTCCTCTCCTCTCCCAGCTGGTTCCTCCACCATCTCGGTCGATCTGCTCTGATCTCCCTGTTGGTTTCTCCTTCATCTCGGTCGATCTTCTCTCCTCTCCCTGCTGGTTTCTCCTCCATCTCGGTCGATCTCCTTTCCTCTCCCAGCTGGTTTCTCCTCCATCTCGGTCGATCTCCTCTCCTCGCCCTGCTGGTTCCTCCTCCATCTAGGTTGATCTCCTCTCCTCTCCCTGCTGGTTTCTCCTCCATCTCGGTCGATCTCCTCTCTTCTACCTGCAGATTACTCCTCCTTATTGGTCTATCTCCTCTCCTCTCCTCCCCTGCTGGTTTCTCCTCCATCTCGTTCGATCTCCTCTCCCCTCCCTGCCGGTTTCTCCTTCATCTCGAATGATCTCCTCTCTTCTACTACTGATTACTCCTCCATATTGGTCGATCCCCTCTCCTCTCCTCTCCCTGCTGGTTTCTCCTCCATCTCGGTCGATCTCCTCTACCCTCCCTGCTGGTTTCTCCTCCATCTCGGTCGATTTCCTCTCCTCTCCCAGCTGGTTTCTCCTCCATCTCGGTTGATCTCCTCTCCCTGCTGGTTTCTCCTCCATCTCGGTCGATCACCTCTCCTCTCCTCTCCCTGCTGGTTTCTCCTACATCTCGGTTGATCTCCTCTCCCTGCTGGTTTCTCCTCCATCTCGGTCGATCTCCTCTCCTCTCCAAGCTGGTTCCTCCTCCATCTCGGTCCATCTGCTCTCATCTCCCTGTTGGTTTCTCCTTCATCTCGGTCGATCTTCTCTCCTCTCCCTGCTGGTTTCTCCTCCATCTCGGTCGATCTCCTCTCCTCTCCCTGCTGGTTTCTCCTCCATCTCGGTCGATATCCTCTCCTCTCCCTGCTGGTTTCTCCTCCATCTCGGTCGATCTCCTCTCCTCTCCCAGATGGTTTCTCCTCTCCTCTCCCTGCTGGTTTCTCCTCCATCTCGTTGGATCTCCTCTCCCCTGCCTGCTGGTTTCTCCTCCATCTCGATCGATCTCCTCTCCTCTCCCTGCTGGTTTCTCCTGCACCTCGGTCGATCTCCTCTCCTCTCCCTGCTGGTTTCTCCTCCATCTCGGTCGATCTCCTCTCTTCTACCTGCTGATTAATCCTCCATCTCGGTCGATCTCCTCTCCTCTCCCTGCTGGTTTCTCCTCCATCTCGGTCGATCTCCTCTCCTCTCACAGCTGGTTTCTCCTCCCCCATCTCGGTCGATCTGCTCTCTCTCATTCCACCGGTGCTCCTTCTTCAGTCCATGTATCATCAGTGTCACTGCCTGCGGTGCCGTAGTAGTAAAAGCGGGCGTTAAACACAACAACAACAAACACAAAGATCTGCTCTCATCTCCCTGTTGGTTTCTCCTTCATCTCGGTCGATCACCTCTCTTCTCTCAGCTGGTTTCTCCTCCATCTCGGTCGATCTCCTCTCTTCTCTAAGCTGGTTTCTCCTCCATCTCGGTCGATCTCCTCTCTTCTCCCAGCTGGTTTCTCCTCCATCTCGATCGATCTCCTCTCCTCTTCCTGCTGGTTTCTCCTCCATCTCGGTCGATCTCCTCTCCTCTCACTGCTGGTTTCTCCTCCATCTCGGTCGATCTCCTCTCCTCTCCATGCTGGTTTCTCCTCCATCTCGTTCGATCTCCTCTCCTCTCCATGCTGGTTTCTCCTCCATCTCGGTCAATCTCCTCTCCTCTCCCTGCTGGTTTCTCCTCCATCTCGTTCGATCTCCTCTCCTCTCCCTGCTGGTTTCTCCTCCATCTCGGACGATCTCCTCTCCTCTACCAGCTGGTTTCTCCTCTCCCTGCTGGTTTCTCCTCCATCTCGGTCGATCTCCTCTCCTCTCCCTGCTGGTTTCTCCTCCATCTCGGTCGATCTCCTGTCCTCTCCCTGCTGGTTTCTCCTCCATCTCGGTCGATCTCCTCTCCTCTCCCAGCTGGTTTCTCCTCTCCCTGCTGGTTTCTCCTCCATCTCGGTCGTTCTCCTCTCCCCTCCCTGCTGGTTTCTCCTCCATCTCGGTCGTACTCCTCTCCTCTCCTCTCCCTGCTGGTTTCTCCACCATCTCGTTCTATCTCCTCTCCCCTCCCTGCTGGTTACTCCTTCATCTCGGTGGATCTCCTCTCCTCTCCCAGCTGGTTCCTCCTCCATCTCGGTCGATCTGCTCTCATCTCCCTGTTGGTTTCTCCTTCATCTCGGTCGATCTTCTCTCCTCTCCCTGCTGGTTTCTCCTCCATCTCGGTTGATCTCCTTTCCTCTCCCAGCTGGTTTCTCCTCCATCTCGGTCGATCTCCTCTCCTCGCCCTGCTGGTTTCTCCTCCATCTATGTTGATCTCCTCTCCTCTCCCTGCTGGTTTCTCCTCCATCTCGGTCGATCTCCTCTCTTCTACCTGCAGATTACTCCTCCATATTGGTCGATCTCCTCTCCTCTCCTCCCCTGCTGGTTTCTCCTCCATCTCGTTCGATCTCCTCTCCCCTCCCTGCCGGTTTCTCCTTCATCTCGAATGATCTCCTCTCTTCTACTACTGATTACTCCTCCATATTGGTCGATCCCCTCTCCTCTCCGCTCCCTGCTGGTTTCTCCTCCATCTCGGTCGATCTCCTCTCCCCTCCCTGCTGGTTTCTCCTCCATCTCGATCGATCTCCTCTCCTCTCCCTGCTGGTTTCTCCTCCATCTCGGTCGATCTCCTCTCCTCTCCCTGCTTGTTTCTCCTCCATGTCGGTCGATCTCCTCTCCCCTCCCTGCTGGTTACTCCTTCATCTCGGTCGATCTCCTCTCCTCTCCCTGCTGGTTTCTCCTCCATCTCGGTCGTTCTCCTCTCCTCTCCTCTCCCTGCTGGTTTCTCCTCCATCTCGTTCTATCTCCTCTCCCCTCCCTGCTGGTTACTCCTTCATCTCGGTCGATCTCCTCTCCCCTCCCTCCTGGTTTCTCCTCGATATCGGTCGATCTCCTCTCCTCTCCTCCCCTGCTGGTTTCTCCTCCATCTCGGTTGATCTCCTCTCCTCTCCATGCTGGTTTCCCCTCCATCTCGGTCAATCTCCTCTCCTCTACCTGCTGGTTTCTCCTCCATTTCGGTCGATCTCCTCTCCGCTCCCTGCTGGTTTCTCCTCTATCGCGGTCGATCTCTTCTCCTCTCCTCTCCCTGCTGGTTTCTCCTCCATCTCGGTTGATCTCCTCTCCTCTCCCTGCTGGTTTCTCCTCCATCTCGGTCGATCTCCTCTCCTCTCCTCTTCCTGCTGGTTTCTCCTCCATCTCGGTTGATCTCCTCTACTCTCCCAGCTGGTTTCTCCTCCAACTCGGTCGATCTCCTCTCCTCTCCCAGCTGGTTCCTCCACCATCTCGGTCGATCTGCTCTGATCTCCCTGTTGGTTTCTCCTTCATCTCGGTCGATCTTCTCTCCTCTCCCTGCTGGTTTCTCCTCCATCTCGGTCGATCTCCTTTCCTCTCCCAGCTGGTTTCTCCTCCATCTCGGTCGATCTCCTCTCCTCGCCCTGCTGGTTCCTCCTCCATCTAGGTTGATCTCCTCTCCTCTCCCTGCTGGTTTCTCCTCCATCTCGGTCGATCTCCTCTCTTCTACCTGCAGATTACTCCTCCATATTGGTCTATCTCCTCTCCTCTCCTCCCCTGCTGGTTTCTCCTCCATCTCGTTCGATCTCCTCTCCCCTCCCTGCCGGTTTCTCCTTCATCTCGAATGATCTCCTCTCTTCTACTACTGATTACTCCTCCATATTGGTCGATCCCCTCTCCTCTCCTCTCCCTGCTGGTTTCTCCTCCATCTCGGTCGATCTCCTCTACCCTCCCTGCTGGTTTCTCCTCCATCTCGGTCGATTTCCTCTCCTCTCCCAGCTGGTTTCTCCTCCATCTCGGTTGATCTCCTCTCCCTGCTGGTTTCTCCTCCATCTCGGTCGATCACCTCTCCTCTCCTCTCCCTGCTGGTTTCTCCTACATCTCGGTTGATCTCCTCTCCCTGCTGGTTTCTCCTCCATCTCGGTCGATCTCCTCTCCTCTCCAAGCTGGTTCCTCCTCCATCTCGGTCCATCTGCTCTCATCTCCCTGTTGGTTTCTCCTTCATCTCGGTCGATCTTCTCTCCTCTCCCTGCTGGTTTCTCCTCCATCTCGGTCGATCTCCTCTCCTCTCCCAGCTGGTTTCTCCTCCATCTCGGTCGATATCCTCTCCTCTCCCTGCTGGTTTCTCCTCCATCTCGGTCGATCTCCTCTCCTCTCCAAGATGGTTTCTCCTCTCCTCTCCCTGCTGGTTTCTCCTCCATCTCGTTGGATCTCCTCTCCCCTGCCTGCTGGTTTCTCCTACATCTCGATCGATCTCCTCTCCTCTCCCTGCTGGTTTCTCCTGCACCTCGGTCGATCTCCTCTCCTCTCCCTGCTGGTTTCTCCTCCATCTCGGTCGATCTCCTCTCTTCTACCTGCTGATTAATCCTCCATCTCGGTCGATCTCCTCTCCTCTCCCTGCTGGTTTCTCCTCCATCTCGGTCGATCTCCTCTCCTCTCACAGCTGGTTTCTCCTCCTCCATCTCGGTCGATCTGCTCTCTCTCATTCCACCGGTGCTCCTTCTTCAGTCCATGTATCATCAGTGTCACTGCCTGCGGTGCCGTAGTAGTAAAAGCGGGCGTTAAACACAACAACAACAAACACAAAGATCTGCTCTCATCTCCCTGTTGGTTTCTCCTTCATCTCGGTCGATCACCTCTCTTCTCTCAGCTGGTTTCTCCTCCATCTCGGTCGATCTCCTCTCTTCTCTAAGCTGGTTTCTCCTCCATCTCGGTCGATCTCCTCTCTTCTCCCAGCTGGTTTCTCCTCCATCTCGATCGATCTCCTCTCCTCTTCCTGCTGGTTTCTCCTCCATCTCGGTCGATCTCCTCTCCTCTCACTGCTGGTTTCTCCTCCATCTCGGTCGATCTCCTCTCCTCTCCATGCTGGTTTCTCCTCCATCTCGTTCGATCTCCTCTCCTCTCCATGCTGGTTTCTCCTCCATCTCGGTCAATCTCCTCTCCTCTCCCTGCTGGTTTCTCCTCCATCTCGTTCGATCTCCTCTCCTCTCCCTGCTGGTTTCTCCTCCATCTCGGTCGATCTCCTCTCCTCTACCAGCTGGTTTCTCCTCTCCCTGCTGGTTTCTCCTCCATCTCGGTCGATCTCCTCTCCTCTCCCTGCTGGTTTCTCCTCCATCTCGGTCGATCTCCTGTCCTCTCCCTGCTGGTTTCTCCTCCATCTCGGTCGATCTCCTCTCCTCTCCCAGCTGGTTTCTCCTCTCCCTGCTGGTTTCTCCTCCATCTCGGTCGTTCTCCTCTCCCCTCCCTGCTGGTTTCTCCTCCATCTCGGTCGTACTCCTCTCCTCTCCTCTCCCTGCTGGTTTCTCCACCATCTCGTTCTATCTCCTCTCCCCTCCCTGCTGGTTACTCCTTCATCTCGGTGGATCTCCTCTCCTCTCCCAGCTGGTTCCTCCTCCATCTCGGTCGATCTGCTCTCATCTCCCTGTTGGTTTCTCCTTCATCTCGGTCGATCTTCTCTCCTCTCCCTGCTGGTTTCTCCTCCATCTCGGTTGATCTCCTTTCCTCTCCCAGCTGGTTTCTCCTCCATCTCGGTCGATCTCCTCTCCTCGCCCTGCTGGTTTCTCCTCCATCTAGGTTGATCTCCTCTCCTCTCCCTGCTGGTTTCTCCTCCATCTCGGTCGATCTCCTCTCTTCTACCTGCAGATTACTCCTCCATATTGGTCGATCTCCTCTCCTCTCCTCCCCTGCTGGTTTCTCCTCCATCTCGTTCGATCTCCTCTCCCCTCCCTGCCGGTTTCTCCTTCATCTCGAATGATCTCCTCTCTTCTACTACTGATTACTCCTCCATATTGGTCGATCCCCTCTCCTCTCCTCTCCCTGCTGGTTTCTCCTCCATCTCGGTCCATCTCCTCTCCCCTCCCTGCTGGTTTCTCCTCCATCTCGATCGATCTCCTCTCCTCTCCCTGCTGGTTTCTCCTCCATCTCGGTCGATCTCCTCTCCTCTCCCTGCTGGTTTCTCCTCCATGTCGGTCGATCTCCTCTCCCCTCCCTGCTGGTTTCTCCTCCATCTCGGTCGATCTCCTCTCCTCTCCCTGCTGGTTTCTCCTCTATCTCGGTCAATCTCCTCTCCTCTCCCTGCTGGTTTCTCCTCCATCTCGGTCGATCACCTCTCCTCTCCCTGCTGGTTTCTCCTCCATCTCGGTCGATCTCCTCTCCTCTACCAGCTGGTTTCTCCTCTCCCAGCTAGTTTCTCCTCCATCTCGGTCGATCTCCTCTCCTCTCCCTGCTGGTTTCTCCTCCATCTCTGTCGATCGCCCCTCCTCTCCCTGCTGGTTTCTCCTCCATCTCGGTCGATCTCCCATCCTCTACCAGATGGTTACTCCTCTCCCTGCTGGTTTCTCCTCCATCTCGGTCGTTCTCCTCTCCCCTCCCTGCTGGTTTCTCCTCCATTTCGGTAGTACTCCTCTCCTCTCCTCTCCCTGCTGGTTTCTCCTCCATCTCGGTTGATCTCCTCTCCTCTCCCTGCTGATTACTCCTCCATATTGGTCGATCTCCTCTCCTCTCCCTGCTGGTTTCCCCTCCATCTCGTTCAATCTCCTCTCCCCTCCCTGCTGGTTACTCCTTCATCTCAGTCGATCTCCTCTCCTCTCCCTGCTTGTTTCTCCTCCATCTCGGTCGTTCTCCTCTCCTCTCCTCTCCCTGCTGGTTTCTCCTCCATCTCGTTCTATCTCCTCTCCCCTCCCTGCTGGTTACTCCTTCATCTCGGTCGATCTCCTCTCCTCTCCCTACTGGTTTCTCCTCCATCTCGGTCGTTCTCCTCTCCTCTCCTCTCCCTGCTGGTTTCTCCTCCATCTCGTTCTATCTCCTCTCCCCTCCCTGCTGGTTACTCCTTCATCTCGGTCGATCTCCTCTCCCCTCCCTGCTGGTTACTCCTTCATCTCGGTCGATCTCCTCTCCTCTCCCTGCTGGTTTCTCCTCCATCTCGGTCGTTCTCCTCTCCTCTCCTCTCCCTGCTGGTTTCTCCTCCATCTCGTTCTATCTCCTCTCCCCTCCCTGCTGGTTACTCCTTCATCTCGGTCGATCTCCTCTCCTCTCCCTGCTGGTTTCTCCTCCATCTCGGTCGTTCTCCTCTCCTCTCCTCTCCTCTCCATGCTGGTTTCTCCTCCAACCTCGGTCAATCTCCTCTCCTCTCCCTGCTGGTTTCTCCTCCATTTCCGTCGATCTCCTCTCCACTCCCTGCTGGTTTCTCCTCCATCTCGGTCGATCTCCTCTCCTCTCCTCTCCCTGCTGGTTTATCCTCCATCTCGGTTGATCTCCTCTCCTCTCCCTGCTGGTTTCTCCTCCATCTCGGTCGATCTCCTCTCCTCTCCTCTTCCTGCTGGTTTCTCCTCCATCTCGGTTGATCTCCTCTACTCTCCCTGCTGGTTTCTCCTCCATCTCGGTCGATCTCCTCTCCTCTCCCAGCTGGTTCCTCCTCCATCTCGGTCGATCTACTCTCATCTCCCTGTTGGTTTCTCCTTCATCTCGGTCGATCTTCTCTCCTCTCCCTGCTGGTTTCTCCTCCATCTCGGTTGATCTCCTTTCCTCTCCCAGCTGGTTTCTCCTCCATCTCGGTCGATCTCCTCTCCTCGCCCTGCTGGTTTCTCCTCCATCTAGTTTGATCTCCTCTCCTCTCCCTGCTGGTTTCTCCTCCATCTCGGTCGATCTCCTCTCTTCTACCTGCAGATTACTCCTCCATATTGGTCGATCTCCTCTCCTCTCCTCCCCTGCTGGTTTCTCCTCCATCTCGTTCGATCTCCTCTCCCCTCCCTGCCGGTTTCTCCTTCATCTCGAATGATCTCCTCTCTTCTACTACTGATTACTCCTCCATATTGGTCGATCCCCTCTCCTCTCCTCTCCCTGCTGGTTTCTCCTCCATCTCGGTCGATCTCCTCTCCCCTCCCTGCTGGTTTCTCCTCCATCTCGATCGATCTCCTCTCCTCTCCCTGCTGGTTTCTCCTCCATCTCGGTCGATCTCCTCTCCTCTCCCTGCTGGTTTCTCCTCCATCTCGGTCGATCTCCTCTCCCCTCCCTGCTGGTTTCTCCTCCATCTCGGTCGATCTCCTCTCCTCTCCCTGATGGTTTCTCCTCTATCTCGGTCAATCTCCTCTCCTCTCCCTGCTGGTTTCTCCTCCATCTCGGTCGATCACCTCTCCTCTCCCTGCTGGTTTCTCCTCCATCTCGGTCGATCTCCTCTCCTCTACCAGCTGGTTTCTCCTCTCCCTGCTGGTTTCTCCTCCATCTCGGTCGATCTCCTCTCTTCTCCCTGCTGGTTTCTCCTCCATCTCGGTCGATCTCCTCTCCTCTCCCTGCTGGTTTCTCCTCCATCTCGGTCGATCTCCTCTCCTCTACCAGATGGTTACTCCTCTCCCTGCTGGTTTCTCCTCCATCTCGGTCGTTCTCCTCTCCCCTCCCTGCTGGTTTCTCCTCCATTTCGGTCGTACTCCTCTCCTCTCCTCTCCCTGCTGGTTTCTCCTCCATCTCGGTTGATCTGCTCTGCTCTCCCTGCTGATTACTCCTCCATATTGGTCGATCTCCTCTCCTCTCCCTGCTGGTTTCTCCTCCATCTCGTTCTATCTCCTCTCCCCTCCCTGCTGGTTACTCCTTCATCTCGGTCGATCTCCTCTCCTCTCCCTGCTGGTTTCTCCTCCATCTCGTTCGTTCTCCTCTCCTCTACTCTCCCTGCTGGTTTCTCCTCCATCTCGTTCTATCTCCTCTCCCCTCCCTGCTGGTTACTCCTTCATCGCGGTCGATCTCCTCTCCTCTCCCTGCTGGTTTCTCCTCCATCTCGGTCGTTCTCCTCTCCTCTCCTCTCCCTGCTGGTTTCTCCTCCATCTCGTTCTATCTCCTCTCCCCTCCCTGCTGGTTACTCCTTCATCTCGGTCGATCTCCTCTCCTCTCCCTGCTGGTTTCTCCTCCATCTCGGTCGTTCTCCTCTCCTCTCGTCTCATTGCTGGTTTCTCCTCCATCTCGGTCAATCTCCTCTCCTCTCCCTGCTGGTTTCTCCTCCATCTCGGTCGATCTCCTCTCCTCTCCAAGCTGGTTCCTCCTCCATCTCGGTCCATCTGCTCTCATCTCCCTGCTGGTTTCTCCTTCATCTCGGTCGATCTTCTCTCCTCTCCCTGCTGGTTTCTCCTCCATCTCGGTCGATCTCCTCTCCTCTCCCAGCTGGTTTATCCTCCATCTCGGTCGATCCCCTCTCCTCTCCCTGCTGGTTTCTCCTCCATCTCGGTCGATCTCCTCTCCTCTCCCAGATGGTTTCTCCTCTCCTCTCCCTGCTGGTTTCTCCTCCATCTCGTTGGATCTCCTCTCCCCTGCCTGCTGGTTTCTCCTCCATCTCGATCGATCTCCTCTCCTCTCCCTGCTGGTTTCTCCTGCATCTCGGTCGATCTCCTCTCCTCTCCCTGCTGGTTTCTCCTCCATCTCGGTCGATCTCCTCTCTTCTACCTGCTGATTAATCCTCCATCTCGGTCGATCTCCTCTCCTCTCCCTGCTGGTTTCTCCTCCATCTCGGTCGATCTCCTCTCCTCTCCCAGCTGGTTTCTCCTCCTCCATCTCGGTCGATCTGCTCTCTCTCATTCCACCGGTGCTCCTTCTTCAGTCCATGTATCATCAGTGTCACTGCCTGCGGTGCCGTAGTAGTAAAAGCGGGCGTTAAACACAACAACAACAAACACAAAGATCTGCTCTCATCTCCCTGTTGGTTTCTCCTTCATCTCGGTCGATCACCTCTCTTCTCTCAGCTGGTTTCTCCTCCATCTCGGTCGATCTCCTCTCTTCTCTCAGCTGGTTTCTCCTCCATCTCGGTCGATCTCCTCTCTTCTCCCAGCTGGTTTCTCCTCCATCTCGATCGATCTCCTCTCCTCTTCCTGCTGGTTTCTCCTCCATCTCGGTCGATCTCCTCTCCTCTCACTGCTGGTTTCTCCTCCATCTCGGTCGATCTCCTCTCCTCTCCATGCTGGTTTCTCCTCCATCTAGGTTGATCTCTCCTCTCCGTGCTGGTTTCTCCTCCATCTCGGTCGATCTCCTCTCTTCTACCTGCTGATTACTCCTCCATATTGGTCGATCTCCTCTCCTCTCCTCCCCAGCTGGTTTCTCCTCCATCTCGTTCGATCTCCTCTCCCCTCCCTGCCGGTTTCTCCTTCATCTCGAATGATCTCCTCTCTTCTACCTGCTGATTACTCCTCCATGTTGGTCGATCCCCTCTCCTCTCCTCTCCCTGCTGGTTTCTCCTCCATCTCGGTCGATCTCCTCTCCTCTCCCAGCTGGTTTCTCCTCCATCTCGGTCGATCTCCTCTCCTCTCCCTGCTGGTTTCTCCTCCATCTCGGTCGATCTCCTCTCCTCTCACAGATGGTTCCTCCTCTCCTCTCCCTGTTGGTGTCTCCTCCATCTCGTTGGATCTCCTCTAACCTCCCTGCTGGTTTCTCCTACATCTCGGTCGATCTCCTCTCCTCTCCTCTCCCTGCTGGTTTCTCCTGCATCTCGGTCGATCTCCTCTCCTCTCCCTGCTGGTTTCTCCTCCATCTCGGTCGATCTCCTCTCTTCTACCTGCTGATTAATCCTCCATCTCGGTCGATCTCCTCTCCTCTCCCTGCTGTTTTCTCCTCCATGTCGGTCGATCTCCTCTCCTCTCCCAGCTGGATTCTCCTCCTCCATCTCGGTCGATCTGCTCTCTCTCATTCCACCGGTGCTCCTTCTTCAGTCCATGTATCATCAGTGTCACTGCCTGCGGTGCCGTAGTAGTAAAATCGGGCGTTAAACACAACAACAACAAACACAAAGATCTGCTCTCATCTCCCTGTTGGTTTCTCCTTCATCTCGGTCGATCTCCTCTCTTCTCTCAGCTGGTTTCTCCTCCATCTCGGTCGATCTCCTCTCTTCTCTCAGCTGGTTTCTCCTCCATCTCGGTCGATCTCCTCTCTTCTCCCAGCTGGTTTCTCCTCCATCTCGATCGATCTCCTCTCCTCTCCCTGCTGGTTTCTCCTCCATCTTGTCGATCTCCTCTCCTCTACCTGCTGGTTTCTCCTCCATCTCGGTCGATCTCCTCTCCTCTCCATGCTGGTTTCTCCTCCATCTCGGTCAATCTCCTCTCGTCTCCCTGCTGGTTTCTCCTCCATCTCGTTCGATCTCCTCTCCTCTCCCAGCTGGTTTCTCCTCCATCTCGGTCGATCTCCTCTCCTCTACCAGCTGGTTTCTCCTCTCCATTCTGGTTTCTCGTCCATCTCGGTCGATCTCCTCTCCTCTCCCTGCTGGTTTCTCCTCCATCTCGGTCGATCTCCTCTCCTCTACCAGCTGGTTTCTCCTCTCCCTGCTGGTTTCTCCTCCATCTCGGTCGTTCTCCTCTCCCCTCCCTGCTGGTTTCTCCTCCATCTCGGTCGTACTCCTCACCTCTCCTCTCCCTGCTGGTTTCTCCTCCATCTCGGTTGATCTCCTCTCCTCTCATTGCTGATTACTCCTCCATATTGGTCGATCTCCTCTCCTCTCCCTGCTGGTTTCTCCTCCATCTCGTTCTATCTCCTCTCCCCTCCCTGCTGGTTACTCCTTCATCTCGGTCGATCTCCTCTCCTCTCCCTGCTGGTTTCTCCTCCATCTCGTTCGTTCTCCTCTCCTCTCCTCTCCCTGCTGGTTTCTCCTCCATCTCGTTCTATCTCCTCTCCCCTCCCTGCTGGTTACTCCTTCATCTCGGTCGATCTCCTCTCCCCTCCCTGCTGGTTTCTCCTCCATCTCGGTCGATCTCCTCTCCTCTCCATGCTGGTTTCTCCTCCATCTCGGTCGATCTCCTCTCCTCTCCATGCCGGTTTCTCCACCATCTCGGTCAATCTCCTCTCCTCTCCCTGCTGGTTTCTCCTCCATCTCGTTCGATCTCCTCTCCTCTCCCTGCTGGTTTCTCCTCCATCTCGGTCAATCTCCTCTCCTCTCCCTGCTGGTTTCTCCTCCATTTCGGTCGATCTCCTCTCCGCTACCTGCTGGTTTCTCCTCCATCTCGGTCGATCTCTTCTCCTCTCCTCTCCCTGCTGGTTTCTCCTCCATCTCGGTCGATCTCCTCTCCTCTACCAGCTGGTTTCTCCACTCCCAGCTGGTTTCTCCGACATCCCGGTCGATCTCCTCTCCTCTCCCTGCTGGTTTCTCCTCCATCTCGGTCGATCTCCTCTCCTCTAACAGCTGGTTTCTCCTCTCCCTGCTGGTTTCTCCTCCATCTCGGTCAATCTCCTCTCCTCTCCATGCTGGTTTCTCCTCCATCCCGGTCGATCTGCTCTCCTCTCCCTGCTGGTTTCTCCTCCATCTCGGTCGATCTCCTCTCCTCTCCATGCTGGTTTCTCCTCCATCCCGGTCGATCTCCTCTCCTCTCCCTACTGGTTTCTCCTCCATAGCGGTCGATCTCCTCTCCTCTCCCTGCTGGTTTCTCCTCCATCTCGTTCGATCTCCTCTCCTCTCCCTGCTGGTTTCTCCTCCATCCCGGTCGATCTACTCTCCTCTCCCTGCTGGTTTCTCCTCCATCACGGTCGATCTCCTCTCCTCTCCTGCTGGTTTCTCCTCCATCTCGTTCGATCTCCTCTCCTCTCCCTGCTGGTTTCTCCTCCATCCCGGTCGATCTCCTCTCCTCTCCCTGCTGGTTTCTCCTCCATCCCGGTCAATCTCCTCTCCTCTCCCTGCTGGTTTCTCCTCCATCTCGTTCGATCTCCTCTCCTCTCTCTGCTGGTTTCTCCTCCATCCCGGTCGATCTCCTCTCCTCTCCCTGCTGGTTTCTCCTCCATCTCGTTCGATCTCCTCTCCTCTCCCTGCTGGTTTCTCCTCCATCCCGGTCGGTCTCCTCTCCTCTCCCTGCTGGTTTCTCCTCCATCTCGGTCAATCTCCTCTCCTCTACCAGCTGGTTTCTCCTCTCCCTGCTGGTTTCTCCTCCATCTCGGTCAATCTCCTCTCCTCTCCATGCTGGTTTCTCCTCCATCCCGGTCGATCTCGTCTCCTCTCCCTGCTGGTTTCTCCTCCATCTCGGTCGGTCTCCTCTCCTCTCCATTCTGGTTTCTCCTCCATCTCGGTCAATCTCCTCTCCTCTACCAGCTGGTTTCTCCTCTCCCTGCTGGTTTCTCCTACATCTCGGTCGATCTCCTCTCCTCTCCCTGCTGGTTTCTCCTCCATCTCGGTCGATCTCCTCTCCTCTCCCTGCTGGTTTCTCCTCCATCTCGGTCGATCTCCTCTCCTCTACCAGCTGGTTTCTCCTCTCCCTGCTGGTTTCTCCTCCATCTCGGTCGTTCTCCTCTCCCCTCCCTGCTGGTTTTTCCTCCATCTCGGTCGTACTCCTCTCCTCTCCTCTCCCTGCTGGTTTCTCCTCCATCTCCGTTGATCTCCTCTCCTCTCCCTGCTGATTACTCCTCCATATTGGTCGATCTCCTCTCCTCTCCCTGCAGGTTTCTCCTCCATCTCGTTCTATCTCCTCTCCCCTCCCAGCTGGTTACTCCTTCATCTCGGTCGATCTCCTCTCCTCTCCCTGCTGGTTTCTCCTCCATCTCGGTCGTTCTCCTCTCCTCTCCCTGCTGGTTCCTCCTCCATCTCGTTCTATCTCCTCTCCCCTCCCTGCTGGTTACTCCTTCATCTCGGTCGATCTCCTCTCCTCTCCCTGCTGGTTTCTCCTCCATCTCGGTCGTTCTCCTCTCCTCTCCTCTCCCTGCTGGTTTCTCCTCCATCTCGTTCTATCTCCTCAACCCTCCCTGCTGGTTACTCCTTCATCTCGGTCGATCTCCTCTCCCCTCCCTCCTGGTTTCTCCTCGATATCGGTCGATCTCCTCTCCTCTCCTCCCCTGCTGGTTTCTCCTCCATCTCGGTTGATCTCCTCTCCTCTCCATGCTGGTTTCCCCTCCATCTCGGTCAATCTCCTCTCCCCTCCCTGCTGGTTTCTCCTCCATTTCGGTCGATCTCCTCTCCGCTCCCTGCTGGTTTCTCCTCCATCTCGGTCGATCTCTTCTCCTCTCCTCTCCCTGCTGGTTTCTCCTCCATCTCGGTTGATCTCCTCTCCTCTCCCTGCTGGTTTCTCCTCCATCTCGGTCGATCTCCTCTCCTCTCCTCTTCCTGCTGGTTTCTCCTCCATCTCGGTTGATCTCCTCTACTCTCCCAGCTGGTTTCTCCTCCAACTCGGTCGATCTCCTCTCCTCTCCCAGCTGGTTCCTCCACCACCTCGGTCGATCTGCTCTGATCTCCCTGTTGGTTTCTCCTTCATCTCGGTCGATCTTCTCTCCTCTCCCTGCTGGTTTCTCCTCCATCTCGGTCGATCTCCTTTCCTCTCCCAGCTGGTTTCTCCTCCATCTCGGTCGATCTCCTCTCCTCGCCCTGCTGGTTCCTCCTCCATCTAGGTTGATCTCCTCTCCTCTCCCTACTGGTTTCTCCTCCATCTCGGTCGATCTCCTCTCTTCTACCTGCAGATTACTCCTCCATATTGGTCTATCTCCTCTCCTCTCCTCCCCTGCTGGTTTCTCCTCCATCTCGTTCGATCTCCTCTCCCCTCCCTGCCGGTTTCTCCTTCATCTCGAATGATCTCCTCTCTTCTACTACTGATTACTCCTCCATATTGGTCGATCCCCTCTCCTCTCCTCTCCCTGCTGGTTTCTCCTCCATCTCGGTCGATCTCCTCTACCCTCCCTGCTGGTTTCTCCTCCATCTCGGTCGATTTCCTCTCCTCTCACAGCTGGTTTCTCCTCCATCTCGGTTGATCTCCTCTCCCTGCTGGTTTCTCCTCGATCTCGGTCGATCACCTCTCCTCTCCTCTCCCTGCTGGTTTCTCCTACATCTCGGTTGATCTCCTCTCCCTGCTGGTTTCTCCTCCATCTCGGTCGATCTCCTCTCCTCTCCAAGCTGGTTCCTCCTCCATCTCGGTCCATCTGCTCTCATCTCCCTGTTGGTTTCTCCTTCATCTCGGTCGATCTTCTCTCCTCTCCCTGCTGGTTTCTCCTCCATCTCGGTCGATCTCCTCTCCTCTCCCAGCTGGTTTCTCCTCCATCTCGGTCGATCTCCTCTCCTCTCCCTGCTGGTTTCTCCTCCATCTCGGTCGATCTCCTCTCCTCTCCCAGATGGTTTCTCCTCTCCTCTCCCTGCTGGTTTCTCCTCCATGTCGTTGGATCTCCTCTCCCCTGCCTGCTGGTTTCTCCTCCATCTCGATCGATCTCCTCTCCTCTCCCTGCTGGTTTCTCCTTTATCTCGGTCGATCTCCTCTCCTCTCCCTGCTGGTTTCTCCTCCATCTCGGTCGATCTCCTCTCTTCTACCAGCTGATTAATCCTCCATCTCGGTCGATCTCCTCTCCTCTCCCTGCTGGTTTCTCCTCCATCTCGGTCGATCTCCTCTCCTCTCACAGCTGGTTTCTCCTCCTCCATCTCGGTCGATCTGCTCTCTCTCATTCCACCGGTGCTCCTTCTTCAGTCCATGTATCATCAGTGTCACTGCCTGCGGTGCCGTAGTAGTAAAAGCGGGCGTTAAACACAACAACAACAAACACAAAGATCTGCTCTCATCTCCCTGTTGGTTTCTCCTTCATCTCGGTCGATCACCTCTCTTCTCTCAGCTGGTTTCTCCTCCATCTCGGTCGATCTCCTCTCTTCTCTCAGCTGGTTTCTCCTCCATCTCGGTCGATCTCCTCTCTTCTCCCAGCTGGTTTCTCCTCCATCTCGATCGATCTCCTCTCCTCTTCCTGCTGGTTTCTCCTCCATCTCGGTCGATCTCCTCTCCTCTCACTGCTGGTTTCTCCTCCATCTCGGTCGATCTCCTCTCCTCTCCATGCTGGTTTCTCCTCCATCTCGGTCGATCTCCTCTCCTCTCCATGCTGGTTTCTCCTCCATCTCGGTCAATCTCCTCTCCTCTCCCTGCTGGTTTCTCCTCCATCTCGTTCGATCTCCTCTCCTCTCCCTGCTGGTTTCTCCTCCATCTCGGTCGATCTCCTCTCCTCTACCAGCTGGTTTCTCCTCTCCCTGCTGGTTTCTCCTCCATGTCGGTCGATCTCCTCTCCTCTCCCTGCTGGTTTCTCCTCCATCTCGGTCGATCTCCTCTCCTCTCCCTGCTGGTTTCTCCTCCATCTCGGTCGATCTCCTCTCCTCTCCCAGCTGGTTTCTCCTCTCTCTGCTGGTTTCTCCTCCATCTCGGTCGTTCTCCTCTCCCCTCCCTGCTGGTTTCTCCTCCATCTCGGTCGTACTCCTCTCCTCTCCTCTCAATGCTGGTTTCTCCTCCATCTCGGTTGATCTCCTCTCCTCTCCCTGCTGATTACTCCTCCATATTGGTCGATCTCCTCTCCTCTCCCTGCTGGTTTCTCCTCCATCTCGTTCTATCTCCTCTCCCCTCCCTGCTGGTTACTCCTTCATCTCGGTCGATCTCCTCTCCTCTCCCAGCTCGTTCCTCCTCCATCTCGGTCGATCTGCTCTCATCTCCCTGTTGGTTTCTCCTTCATCTCGGTCGATCTTCTCTCCTCTCCCTGCTGGTTTCTCCTCCATCTCGGTTGATCTCCTTTCCTCTCCCAGCTGGTTTCTCCTCCATCTCGGTCGATCTCCTCTCCTCGCCCTGCTGGTTTCTCCTCCATCTAGGTTGATCTCCTCTCCTCTCCCTGCTGGTTTCTCCTCCATCTCGGTCGATCTCCTCTCTTCTACCTGCAGATTACTCCTCCATATTGGTCGATCTCCTCTCCTCTCCTCCCCTGCTGGTTTCTCCTCCATCTCGTTCGATCTCCTCTTCCCTCCCTGCCGGTTTCTCCTTCATCTCGAATGATCTCCTCTCTTCTACTACTGATTACTCCTCCATATTGGTCGATCCCCTCTCCACTCCTCTCCCTGCTGGTTTCTCTTCCATCTCGGTCGATCTCCTCTCCCCTCCCTGCTGGTTTCTCCTCCATCTCGATCGATCTCCTCTCCTCTCCCTGCTGGTTTCTCCTCCATCTCGGTCGATCTCCTCTCCTCTCCCTGCTGGTTTCTCCTCCATCTCGGTCGATTTCCTCTCCCCTCCCTGCTGGTTTCTCCTCCATCTCGGTCGATCTCCTCTCCTCTCCCTGCTGGTTTCTCCTCTATCTTGGTCAATCTCCTCTCCTCTCCCTGCTGGTTTCTCCTCCATCTCGGTCGATCACCTCTCCTCTCCCTGCTGGTTTCTCCTCCATCTCGGTCGATCTCCTCACCTCTACCAGCTGGTTTCTCCTCTCCCTGCTAGTTTCTACTCCATCTCGGTCGATCTCCTCTCCTCTCCCTGCTGGTTTCTCCTCCATCTCTGTCGATCGCCTCTCCTCTCCCTGCTGGTTTCTCCTCCATCTCGGTCGATCTCCTCTCCCCTACCAGATGGTTACTCCTCTCCCTGCTGGTTTCTCCTCCATCTCGGTCGTTCTCCTCTCCCCTCCCTGCTGGTTTCTCCTCCATTTCGGTCGTACTCCTCTCCTCTCCCTGCTGGTTTCTCCTCCATCTCGGTTAATCTCCTCTCCTCTCCCTGCTGATTACTCCTCCATATTGGTCGATCTCCTCTCCTCTCCCTGCTGCTTTCTCCTCCATCTCGTTCAATCTCCTCTCCCCTCCCTGCTGGTTACTCCTTCATCTCGGTCGATCTCCTCTCCTCTCCCTGCTGGTTTCTCCTCCATCTCGGTCGTTCTCCTCTCCTCTCCTCTCCCTGCTGGTTTCTCCTCCATCTCGTTCTATCTCCTCTCCCCTCCCTGCTGGTTACTCCTTCATCTCGGTCGATCTCCTCTCCTCTCCCTACTGGTTTCTCCTCCATCTCGGTCGTTCTCCTCTCCTCTCCTCTCCCTGCTGGTTTCTCCTCCATCTCGTTCTATCTCCTCTCCCCTCCCTGCTGGTTACTCCTTCATCGCGGTCGATCTCCTCTCCCCTCCCTGCTGGTTACTCCTTCATCTCGGTCGATCTCCTCTCCTCTCCCTGCTGGTTTCTCCTCCATCTTGGTCGTTCTCCTCTCCTCTCCTCTCCCTGCTGGTTTCTCCTCCATCTCGTTCTATCTCCTCTCCCCTCCCTGCTGGTTACTCCTTCATCTCGGTCGATCTCCTCTCCTCTCCCTGCTGGTTTCTCCTCCATTTCGGTCGTTCTCCTCTCCTCTCCTCTCCATGCTGGTTTCTCCTCCATCTCGGTCAATCTCCACTCCTCTCCCTGCTGGTTTCTCCTCCATTTCCGTCGATCTCCTCTCCACTCCCTGCTGATTTCTCCTCCATCTCGGTCGATCTCCTCTCCTCTCCCTGCTGGATTATCCTCCATCTCGGTTGATCTCCTCTCCTCTCCCTGCTGGTTTCTCCTCCATCTCGGTCGATCTCCTCTCCTCTCCTCTTCCTGCTGGTTTCTCCTCCATCTCGGTTGATCTCCTCTACCCTCCCTGCTGGTTTCTCCTCCATCTCGGTCGATCTCCTCTCCTCTCCCAGCTGGTTCCTCCTCCATCTCGGTCGATCTGCTCTCATCTCCCTGTTGGTTTCTCCTTCATCTCGGTCGATCTTCTCTCCTCTCCCTGCTGGTTTCTCCTCCATCTCGGTTGATCTCCTTTCCTCTCCCAGCTGGTTTCTCCTCCATCTCGGTCGATCTCCTCTCCTCGCCCTGCTGGTTTCTCCTCCATCTAGTTTGATCTCCTCTCCTCTCCCTGCTGGTTTCTCCTCCATCTCGGTCGATCTCCTCTCTTCTACCTGCGGATTACTCCTCCATATTGGTCGATCCCCTCTCCTCTCCTCCCCTGCTGGTTTCTCCTCCATCTCGTTCGATCTCCTCTCCCCTCCCTGCCGGTTTCTCCTTCATCTCGAATGATCTCCTCTCTTCTACTACTGATTACTCCTCCATATTGGTCGATCCCCTCTCCTCTCCTCTCCCTGCTGGTTTCTCCTCCATCTCGGTCGATCTCCTCTCCCCTCCCTGCTGGTTTCTCCTCCATCTCGATCGATCTCCTCTCCTCTCCCTGCTGGTTTCTCCTCCATCTCGGTCGATCTCCTCTCCTCTCCCTGCTGGTTTCTCCTCCATCTCGGTCGATCTCCTCTCCCCTCCCTGCTGGTTTCTCCTCCATCTCGGTCGATCTCCTCTCCTCTCCCTGCTGGTTTCTCCTCTATCTCGGTCAATCTCTTCTCCTCTCCCTGCTGGTTTCTCCTCCATCTCGGTCGATCACCTCTCCTCTCCCTGCTGGTTTCTCCTCCATCTCGGTCGATCTCCTCTCCTCTACCAGCTGGTTTCTCCTCTCCCTGCTGGTTTCTCCTCCATCTCGGTCGATCTCCTCTCCTCTCCCTGCTGGTTTCTCCTCCATCTCGGTCGATCTCCTCTCCTCTCCCTGCTGGTTTCTCCTCCATCTCGGTCGATCTCCTCTCCTCTACCAGATGGTTACTCCTCTCCCTGCTGGTTTCTCCTCCATCTCGGTCGTTCTCCTCTCCCCTCCCTGCTGGTTTCTCCTCCATTTCGGTCGTACTCCTCTCCTCTCCTCTCCCTGCTGGTTTCTCCTCCATCTCGGTTGATCTGCTCTGCTCTCCCTGCTGATTACTCCTCCATATTGGTCGATCTCCTCTCCTCTCCCTGCTGGTTTCTCCTCCATCTCGTTCTATCTCCTCTCCCCTCCCTGCTGGTTACTCCTTCATCTCCGTCGATCTCCTCTCCTCTCCCTGCTGGTTTCTCCTCCATCTCGTTCGTTCTCCTCTCCTCTACTCTCCCTGCTGGTTTCTCCTCCATCTCGTTCTATCTCCTCTCCCCTCCCTGCTGGTTTCTCCTCCATCTCGGTCGTTCTCCTCTCCTCTCCTCTCCTCTCCCTGATGGTTTCTCCTCCATCTCGTTCTATCTCCTCTCCCCTCCCTGCTGGTTACTCCTTCATCTCGGTCGATCTCCTCTCCTCTCCCTGCTGGTTTCTCCTCCATCTCGGTCGTTCTCCTCTCCTCTCCTCTCATTGCTGGTTTCTCCTCCATCTCGGTCAATCTCCTCTCCTCTCCCTGCTGGTTTCTCCTCCATCTCGGTCGATCTCCTCTCCTCTCCCAGCTGGTTTCTCCTCCATCTCGGTCGATCCCCTCTCCTCTCCCTGCTGGTTTCTCCTCCATCTCGGTCGATCTCCTCTCCTCTCCCAGATGGTTTCTCCTCTCCTCTCCCTGCTGGTTTCTCCTCCATCTCGTTGGATCTCCTCTCCCCTGCCTGCTGGTTTCTCCTCCATCTCGATCGATCTCCTCTCCTCTCCCTGCTGGTTTCTCCTGCATCTCGGTCGATCTCCTCTCCTCTCCCTGCTGGTTTCTCCTCCATCTCGGTCGATCTCCTCTCTTCTACCTGCTGATTAATCCTCCATCTCGGTCGATCTCCTCTCCTCTCCCTGCTGGTTTCTCCTCCATCTCGGTCGATCTCCTCTCCTCTCCCAGCTGGTTTCTCCTCCTCCATCTCGGTCGATCTGCTCTCTCTCATTCCACCGGTGCTCCTTCTTCAGTCCATGTATCATCAGTGTCACTGCCTGCGGTGCCGTAGTAGTAAAAGCGGGCGTTAAACACAACAACAACAAACACAAAGATCTGCTCTCATCTCCCTGTTGGTTTCTCCTTCATCTCGGTCGATCACCTCTCTTCTCTCAGCTGGTATCTCCTCCATCTCGGTCGATCTCCTCTCTTCTCTCAGCTGGTTTCTCCTCCATCTCGGTCGATCTCCTCTCTTCTCCCAGCTGGTTTCTCCTCCATCTCGATCGATCTCCTCTCCTCTTCCTGCTGGTTTCTCCTCCATCTCGGTCGATCTCCTCTCCTCTCACTGCTGGTTTCTCCTCCATCTCGGTCGATCTCCTCTCCTCTCCATGCTGGTTTCTCCTCCATCTAGGTTGATCTCTCCTCTCCGTGCTGGTTTCTCCTCCATCTCGGTCGATCTCCTCTCTTCTACCTGCTGATTACTCCTCCATATTGGTCGATCTCCTCTCCTCTCCTCCCCAGCTGGTTTCTCCTCCATCTCGTTCGATCTCCTCTCCCCTCCCTGCCGGTTTCTCCTTCATCTCGAATGATCTCCTCTCTTCTACCTGCTGATTACTCCTCCATATTGGTCGATCCCCTCTCCTCTCCTCTCCCTGCTGGTTTCTCCTCCATCTCGGTCGATCTCCTCTCCTCTCCCAGATGGTTTCTCCTCCATCTCGGTCGATCTCCTCTCCTCTCCCTGCTGGTTTCTCCTCCATCTCGGTCGATCTCCTCTCCTCTCACAGATGGTTTCTCCTCTCGTCTCCCTGTTGGTGTCTCCTCCATCTCGTTGGATCTCCTCTCCCCTCCCTGCTGGTTTCTCCTCCATCTCGGTCGATCTCCTCTCCTCTCCTCTCCCTGCTGGTTTCTCCTGCATCTCGGTCGATCTCCTCTCCTTTCCCTGCTGGTTTCTCCTCCATCTCGGTCGATCTCCTCTCTTCTACCTGCTGATTAATCCTCCATCTCGGTCGATCCCCTCTCCTCTCCCTGCTGGTTTCTCCTCCATCTCGGTCGATCTCCTCTCCTCTCCCAGATTGTTTCTCCTCTCCTCTCCCTGCTGGTTTCTCCTCCATCTCGTTGGATCTCCTCTCCCCTGCCTGCTGGTTTCTCCTCCATCTCGATCGATCTCCTCTCCTCTCACTGCTGGTTTCTCCTCCATCTCGGTCGATCTCCTCTCCTCTCCATGCTGGTTTCTCCTCCATCTAAGTTGATCTCTCCTCTCCGTGCTGGTTTCTCCTCCATCTCGGTCGATCTCCTCTCCTCTCCCTGCTGTTTTCTCCTCCATGTCGGTCGATCTCCTCTCCTCTCCCAGCTGGATTCTCCTCCTCCATCTCGGTCGATCTGCTCTCTCTCATTCCACCGGTGCTCCTTCTTCAGTCCATGTATCATCAGTGTCACTGCCTGCGGTGCCGTAGTAGTAAAATCGGGCGTTAAACACAACAACAACAAACACAAAGATCTGCTCTCATCTCCCTGTTGGTTTCTCCTTCATCTCGGTCGATCTCCTCTCTTCTCTCAGCTGGTTTCTCCTCCATCTCGGTCGATCTCCTCTCTTCTCTCAGCTGGTTTCTCCTCCATCTCGGTCGATCTCCTCTCTTCTCCCAGCTGGTTTCTCCTCCATCTCGATCGATCTCCTCTCCTCTCCCTGCTGGTTTCTCCTCCATCTCGGTCGATCTCCTCTCCTCTACCTGCTGGTTTCTCCTCCATCTCGGTCGATCTCCTCTCCTCTCCATGCTGGTTTCTCCTACATCTTGGTCGATCTCCTCTCCTCTCCATGCTGGTTTCTCCTCCATCTCGGTCAATCTCCTCTCGTCTCCCTGCTGGTTTCTCCTCCATCTCGTTCGATCTCCTCTCCTCTCCCTGCTGGTTTCTCCTCCATCTCGGTCGATCTCCTCTCCTCTACCAGCTGGTTTCTCCTCTCCATGCTGGTTTCTCCTCCATCTCGGTCGATCTCCTCTCCTCTCCCTGCTGGTTTCTCCTCCATCTCGGTCGATCTCCTCTCCTCTACCAGCTGGTTTCTCCTCTCCCTGCTGGTTTCTCCTCCATCTCGGTCGTTCTCCTCTTCCCTCCCTGCTGGTTTCTCCTCCATCTCGGTCGTACTCCTCACCTCTCCTCTCCCTGCTGGTTTCTCCTCCATCTCGGTTGATCTCCTCTCCTCTCATTGCTGATTACTCCTCCATATTGGTCGATCTCCTCTCCTCTCCCTGCTGGTTTCTCCTCCATCTCGTTCTATCTCCTCTCCCCTCCCTGCTGGTTACTCCTTCATCTCGGTCGATCTCCTCTCCTCTCCCTGCTGGTTTCTCCTCCATCTCGTTCGTTCTCCTCTCCTCTCCTCTCCCTGCTGGTTTCTCCACCATCTCGTTCTATCTCCTCTCCCCTCCCTGCTGGTTACTCCTTCATCTCGGTCGATCTCCTCTCCTCTCCCTGCTGGTTTCTCCTCCATCTCGGTCGTTCTCCTCTCCTCTCCTCTCCCTGCTGGTTTCTCCTCCATCTCGCTCTATCTCCTCTCCCCTCCCTGCTGGTTACTCATTTATCTCGGTCGATCTCCTCTCCCCTCCCTGCTGGTTTCTCCTCGATCTCGGTCGATCTCCTCTCCTCTCCCTGCTGGTTTCTCCTCCATCTCGGTTGATCTCCTCTCCTCTCCATGCTGGTTTCTCCTACATCTCGGTCAATCTCCTCTCCTCTCCCTGCTGGTTTCTCCTCCATTTCGGTCGATCTCCTCTCCCATCCCTGCTGGTTTCTCCTCCATCTCGGTCGATCTCCTCTCCTCTCCCTGCTGGTTTCTCCTCCATCTCGGTTGATCTCCTCTCCTCTCCCTGCTGGTTTCTCCTCCATCTCGGTCGATCTCCTCTCCTCTTCCTGCTGGTTTCTCCTCCATCTCGGTTGATCTCCTCTACTCTCCCTGCTGGTTTCGCCTCCATCTCGGTCGATCTCCTCTCCTCTCCCAGCTGGTTCCTCCTCCATCTCGGTCGATCTGCTCTCATCTCCCTGTTGGTTTCTCCTTCATCTCGGTCGATCTTCTCTCCTCTCCCTGCTGGTTTCTCCTCCATCTCGGTCGATCTCCTTTCCTCTCCCAGCTGGTTTCTCCTCCATCTCGGTCGATCTCCTCTCCCCTCCCTGCCGGTTTCTCCTTCATCTCGAATGATCTCCTCTCTTCTACTACTGATTACCCCTCCATATTGGTCGATCCCCTCTCCTCTCCTCTCCCTGCTGGTTTCTCCTCCATCTCGGTCGATCTCCTCTACCCTCCCTGCTGGTTTCTCCTCCATCTCGGTCGATCTCCTCTCCTCTACCAGCTGGTTTCTCCTCTCCCTGCTGGTTTCTCCTCCATCTCGGTCGATCTCCTCTCCTCTCCCTGCTGGTTTCTCCTCCATCTCTGTCGATCTCCTCTCCTCTCCCTGCTGGTTTCTCCTCCATCTCGGTCGATCTCCTCTCCTCTACCAGATGGTTACTCCTCTCCCTGCTGGTTTCTCCTCCATCTCGGTCGTTCTCCTCTCCCCTCCCTGCTGGTTTCTCCTCCATTTCGGTCGTACTCCTCTCCTCTCCTCTCCCTGCTGGTTTCTCCTCCATCTCGGTTGATCTCCTCTCCTCTCCCTGCTGATTACTCCTCCATATTGGTCGATCTCCTCTCCTCTCCCTGCTGGTTTCTCCTCCATCTCGTTCAATCTCCTCTCCCCTCCCTGCTGGTTACTCCTTCATCTCGGTCGATCTCCTCTCCTCTCCCTGCTGGTTTCTCCTCCATCTCGGTCGTTCTCCTCTCCTCTCCCTGCTGGTTTCTCCTCCATCTCGTTCTATCTCCTCTCCCCTCCCTGCTGGTTACTCCTTCATCTCGGTCGATCTCCTCTCCTCTCCCTACTGGTTTCTCCTCCATCTCGGTCGTTCTCCTCTCCTCTCCTCTCCCTGCTGGTTTCTCCTCCATCTCGTTCTATCTCCTCTCCCCTCCCTGCTGGTTACTCCTTCATCTCGGTCGATCTCCTCTCCCCTCCCTGCTGGTTACTCCTTCATCTCGGTCGATCTCCTCTCCTCTCCCTGCTGGTTTCTCCTCCATCTCGGTCGTTCTCCTCTCCTCTCCTCTCCCTGCTGGTTTCTCCTCCATCTCGTTCTATCTCCTCTCCCCTCCCTGCTGGTTACTCCTTCATCTCGGTCGATCTCCTCTCCTCTCCCTGCTGGTTTCTCCTCCATCTCGGTCGTTCTCCTCTCCTCTCCTCTCCATGCTGGTTTCTCCTCCATCTCGGTCAATCTCCTCTCCTCTCCCTGCTGGTTTCTCCTCCATTTCGGTCGATCTCCTCTCCACTCCCTGCTGGTTTCTCCTCCATCTCGGTCGATCTCCTCTCCTCTCCTCTCCCTGCTGGTTTATCCTCCATCTCGGTTGATCTCCTCTCCTCTCCCTGCTGGTTTCTCCTCCATCTCGGTCGATCTCCTCTCCTCTCCTCTTCCTGCTGGTTTCTCCTCCATCTCGGTTGATCTCCTCTACTCTCCCTGCTGGTTTCTCCTCCATCTCGGTCGATCTCCTCTCCTCTCCCAGCTGGTTCCTCCTCCATCTCGGTCGATCTGCTCTCATCTCCCTGTTGGTTTCTCCTTCATCTCGGTCGATCTTCTCTCCTCTCCCTGCTGGTTTCTCCTCCATCGCGGTTGATCTCCTTTCCTCTCCCAGCTGGTTTCTCCTCCATCTCGGTCGATCTCCTCTCCTCGCCCTGCTGGTTTCTCCTCCATCTAGGTTGATCTCCTCTCCTCTCCCTGCTGGTTTCTCCTCCATCTCGGTCGATCTCCTCTCTTCTACCTGCAGATTACTCCTCCATATTGGTCGATCTCCTCTCCTCTCCTCCCCTGCTTGTTTCTCCTCCATCTCGTTCGATCTCCTCTCCCCTCCCTGCCGGTTTCTCCTTCATCTCGAATGATCTCCTCTCTTCTACTACTGATTACTGCTCCATATTGGTCGATCCCCTCTCCTCTCCTCTCCCTGCTGGTTTCTCCTCCATCTCGGTCGATCTCCTCTCCCCTCCCTGCTGGTTTGTCCTCCATCTCGATCGATCTCCTCTCCTCTCCCTGCTGGTTTCTCCTCCATCTCGGTCGATCTCCTCTCCTCTCCCTGCTGGTTTCTCCTCCATCTCGGTCGATCTCCTCTCCCCTCCCTGCTGGTTTCTCCTCCATCTCGGTCGATCTCCTCTCCTCTCCCTGCTGGTTTCTCCTCTATCTCGGTCAATCTCCTCTCCTCTCCCTGCTGGTTTCTCCTCCATCTCGGTCGATCACCTCTCCTCTCCCTGCTGGTTTCTCCTCCATCTCGGTCGATCTCCTCTCCTCTACCAGCTGGTTTCTCCTCTCCCTGCTGGTTTCTCCTCCATCTCGGTCGATCTCCTCTCCTCTCCCTGCTGGTTTCTGCTCCATCTCGGTCGATCTCCTCTCCTCTCCCTGCTGGTTTCTCCTCCATCTCGGTCGATCTCCTCTCCTCTACCAGATGGTTACTCCTCTCCCTGCTGGTTTCTCCTCCATCTCGGTCGTTCTCCTCTCCCCTCCCTGCTGGTTTCTCCTCCATTTCGGTCGTACTCCTCTCCTCTCCTCTCCCTGCTGGTTTCTCCTCCATCTCGGTTGATCTACTCTGCTCTCCCTGCTGATTACTCCTCCATATAGGTCGATCTCCTCTCCTCTCCCTGCTGGTTTCTCCTCCATCTCGTTCTATCTCCTCTCCCCTCCCTGCTGGTTACTCCTTCATCTCGGTCGATCTCCTCTCCTCTCCCTGCTGGTTTCTCCTCCATCTCGGTCGTTCTCCTCTCCTCTACTCTCCCTGCTGGTTTCTCCTCCATCTCGTTCTATCTCCTCTCCCCTCCCTGCTGGTTACTCCTTCATCTCGGTCGATCTCCTCTCCTCTCCCTGCTGGTTTCTCCTCCATCTCGGTCGTTCTCCTCTCCTCTCCTCTCCTCTCCCTGCTGGTTTCTCCTCCATCTCGTTCTATCTCCTCTCCCCTCCCTGCTGGTTACTCCTTCATCTCGGTCGATCTCCTCTCCCCTCCCTGCTGGTTACTCCTTCATCTCGGTCGATCTCCTCTCCTCTCCCTGCTGGTGTCTCCTCCATCTCGGTCGTTCTCCTCTCCTCTCCTCTCCCTGCTGGTTTCTCCTCCATCTCGTTCTATCTCCTCTCCCCTCCCTGCTGGTTACTCCTTCATCTCGGTCGATCTCCTCTCCTCTCCCTGCTGGTTTCTCCTCCATCTCGGTCGTTCTCCTCTCCTCTCCTCTCCTCTCCATGCTGGTTTCTCCTCCATCTCGGTCAATCTCCTCTCCTCTCCCTGCTGGTTTCTCCTCCATTTCGGTCGATCTCCTCTCCACTCCCTGCTGGTTTCTCCTCCATCTCGGTCGATCTCCTCTCCTCTCCTCTCCCTGCTGGTTTATCCTCCATCTCGGTTGATCTACTCTCCTCTCCCTGCTGGTTTCTCCTCCATCTCGGTCGATCACCTCTCCTCTCCTCTTCCTGCTGGTTTCTCCTCCATCTCGGTTGATCTCCTCTACTCTCCCTGCTGGTTTCTCCTCCATCTCGGTCGATCTCCTCTCCTCTCCCAGCTGGTTCCTCCTCCATCTCGGTCGATCTGCTCTCATCTCCCTGTTGGTTTCTCCTTCATCTCGGTCGATCTTCTCTCCTCTCCCTGCCGGTTTCTCCTCCATCTCGGTCGATCTCCTTTCCTCTCCCAGCTGGTTTCTCCTCCATCTCGGTCGATCTCCACTCCTCGCCCTGCTGGTTTCTCCTCCATCTAGGTTGATCTCCTCTCCTCTCCCTGCTGGTTTCTCCTCCATCTCGGTCGATCTCCTCTCTTCTACCTGCTGATTGCTCCTCCATATTGGTCGGTCTCCTCTCCTCTCCTCTCCTCCCCTGCTGGTTTCTCCTCCATCTCGTTCGATCTCCTCTCCCCTCCCTGCCGGTTTCTCCTTCATCTCGAATGATCTCCTCTCTTCTACCTGCTGATTACTCCTCCATATTGGTCGATCCCCTCTCCTCTCCTCTCCCTGCTGGCTTCTCCTCCATCTCGGTCGATCTCCTCTCCCCTCCCTGCTGGTTTCTCCTCCATCTCGGTCGATCTCCTCTTCTCTCCCTGCTGGTTTCTCCTCCATCTCGGTTGATCTCCTCTCCTCTCAATGCTGGTTTCTCCTCCATCTCGGTCGATCACCTCTCCTCTCCTCTCCCTGCTGGTTTCTCCTACATCTCGGTTGATCTCCTCTCCCTGCTGGTTTCTCCTCCATCTCGGTCGATCTCCTCTCCTCTCCCAGCTGGTTCCTCCTCCATCTCGGTCCATCTGCTCTCATCTCCCTGTTGGTTTCTCCTTCATCTCGGTCGATCTTCTCTCCTCTCCCTGCTGGTTTCTCCTCCATCTCGGTCGATCTCCTCTCCTCTCCCAGCTGGTTTCTCCTCCATCTCGGTCGATCTCCTCTCCTCTCCCTGCTGGTGTCTCCTCCATCTCGGTCGATCTCCTCTCCTCTCCCAGACGGTTTCTCCTCTCCTCTCCCTGCTGGTTTCTCCTCCATCTCGTTGGATCTCCTCTCCCCTCCCTGCTGGTTTCTCCTCCATCTCGGTCGATCTCCTCTCCTCTCCTCTCCCTGCTGGTTTCTCCTGCATCTCGGTCGATCTCCTCTCCTCTCCCTGCTGGTTTCTCCTCCATCTCGGTCGATCTCCTCTCTTCTACCTGCTGATTAGTCCTCCATCTCGGTCGATCTCCTCTCCTCTCCCTGCTGGTTTCTCCTCCATCTCGGTCGATCTCCTCTCCTCTCCCAGCTGGTTTCTCCTCCTCCATCTCGGTCGATCTGCTCTCTCTCATTCCACCGGTGCTCCTTCTTCAGTCCATGTATCATCAGTGTCACTGCCTGCGGTGCCGTAGTAGTAAAAGTGGGCGTTAAACACAACAACAACAAACACAAAGATCTGCTCTCATCTCCCTGTTGGTTTCTCCTGCATCTCGGTCGATCTCCTCTCTTCTCTCAGCTGGTTTCTCCTCCATCTCGGTCGATCTCCCCTCTTCTCTCAGCTGGTTTCTCCTCCATCTCGGTCGATCTCATCTCCTCTCCCTGCTGGTTTCTCCTCCATCTCGGTCGTTCTCCTCTCCTCTCCTCTCCCTGCTGGTTTCTCCTCCATCTCGTTCTATCTCCTCTCCCCTCCCTGCTGGTTACTCCTTCATCTCGGTCGATCTCCTGTCCTCTCCCTGCTGGTTTCTCCTCCATCCCGGTCGTTCTCCTCTCCTCTCCTCTCCCTGCTGGTTTCTCCTCCATCTCGTTCTATCTCCTCTCCCCTCCCTGCTGGTTACTCCTTCATCTCGGTCGATCTCCTCTCCCCTCCCTGCTGGTTTCTCCTCGATCTCGGTCGATCTCCTCTCCTCTCCTCTCCCTGCTGGTTTCTCCTCCATCTCGGTTGATCTCCTCACCTCTCCATGCTGGTTTCTCCTCCATCTCGGTCAATCTCCTCTCCTCTCCCTGCTGGTTTCTCCTCCATTTCGGTCGATCTCATCTCCCCTCCCTGCTGGTTTCTCCTCCATCTCGGTCGATCTCCTCTCCTCTCCTCACCCTGCTGGTTTCTCCTCCATCTCGGTTGATCTCCTCTCCTCTCCCTGCTGGTTTCTCCTCCATCTCGGTCGATCTCCTCTCCTCTCCTCTTCCTGCTGGTTTCTCCTCCATCTCGGTTGATCATCTCTACTCTCCCTGCTGGTTTCTCCTCCATTTCGGTCGATCTCCTCTCCTCTCCCAGCTGGTTCTTCCTCCATCTCGGTCGATCTGCTCTCATCTCCCTGTTGGTTTCTCCTTCATCTCGGTCGATCTTGTCTCCTCTCCCTGCTGGTTTCTCCTCCATCTCGGTCGATCTCCTTTCCTCTCCCAGCTGGTTTCTCCTCCATCTCGGTCGATCTCCTCTCCTCGCCCTGCTGGTTTCTCCTCCATCTAGGTTGATCTCCTCTCCTCTCCCTGCTGGTTTCTCCTCCATCTCGGTCGATCTCCTCTCTTCTACCTGCTGATTACTCCTCCATATTGGTCGATCTCCTCTCCTCTCCTCCCCTGCTGGTTTCTCCTCCATCTCGTTCGATCTCCTCCCCCTCCCTGCCGATTTCTCCTTCATCTCGAATGATCTCCTCTCTTCTACCTGCTGATTACTCCTCCATATTGGTCGATCCCCTCTCCTCTCCTCTCCCTGCTGGTTTCTCCTCCATCTCGGTCGATCTCCTCTCCCCTCCCTGCTGGTTTCTCCTCCATCTCGGTCGATCTCCTCTCCTCTCCCAGATGGTTTCTCCTCCATCTCGGTCGATCTCCTCTCTTCTCCCAGCTGGTTTCTCCTCAATCGCTGTCGATCTCCTCTCCTCTCCCTGCTGGTTTCTCCTCCATCTCGGTCGATCTGCTCTCATCTCCCTGCTGGTTTGTCCTCCATCTCGGTCGATCTGCTCTCATCTCCCTGCTGGTTACTCCTCCATTTCGGTCAATCTGCTCTCATCTCCCTGCTGCTGACTCCTCCATTTCAATCCATCTCCTCCTTGCTGATTACTCCTCCATCTCGCTCGATCTCTTCTCCTCTCCCTGCTGGTTTCTCCTCCATCTCGGTCGATCTGCTCTCATCTCCCTGCTGGTTACTCCTCCATTTCGATCCATCTCCTCTCCTTGCTGATTACTCCTCCATCTCGGTCGATCTCCTCTCCTCTCCTGCTGGTTTCTCCTCCATCTTGGTCGATCTGCTCTCATCTCCCTGCTGGTTACTCCGTCATTTCGATCCATCTCCTCTCCTTGGTGATTACTCCTCCATCTCGGTCGATCTCCTCTCCTCTCCCTGCTGGGCTCTCCTCCATCTCGGTCGATCGATCTCCTCTCCCTGCTGGTTTCTCCTCCATCTCGGTCGATCTCCTCTGCTTGCTGGTTACTTCTCCATCTCGATCCATCTCCTCTACTCTCCCTGCTGGTTTCTCCTCAATCTCGGTCCATCACCTCTCCTTGCTGGTTACTTCTCCATCTCGATCCATCTCCTCTACTCTCCCTGCTGGTTTCTCCTCCATCTCGGTCCATCACCTCTCCTCTCTCTGCTGATCTCTCCTCCACCTGGAATGATCTCTTCACCTCTCCCTTCTGATTACCCTTATACCTCGATCCATCTCCTCTGCCTGCTGATCTCTCCTCCATCTCGATCCATCTCCTCTGCCTGCTGATCTCTCCTCCATCTCGATCCATCTCCTCTCCCTGCTGGTTACCTCTCCATGTCGATCCATCTCCTCTCCCTGCTGGTTTCTCCTCCAGCTCGATCCATCACCTCTCCTCTCTCTGCTGTTCTCTCCTCCACCTGGAATGATCTCTTCACCTCTCCCTTCTGATTACCCTTATACCTCGATCCATCTCCTCTCCCTGGTGATCGCTCCTCCATCTCGATCCATCTCCTCTCCCTGCTGGTTACCTCTCCATGTCGATCCATCTCCTCTCCCTGCTGGTTTCTCCTCCAGCTCGATCCATCACCTCTCCTCTCTCTGCTGATCTCTCCTCCACCTGGAATGATCTCCTCTCCCCTCCCTGCTGATTACCCCTGTACCTCGATCCATCTTCTCTCCCTGCTTATGTCTCCTCCATCTCGATCCATCTCCTGATCTCTCCCTGCTGATTTCTCCTCCATGTCTACTCACCTCCCTTCCTATCCCTGCTGATCTCTCCTTCATCTCGATCCATCTCCTCATCTCTCCCTGCTGATTTCTCCTCCATGTCTACTCATCTCCCTTCCTATCCCTGCTGATCTCTCCTCCATCTCGATCCATCTCCTCATCTCTCCCTGCTGATTTCTCCTCCATGTCTACTCATCTCCCTTCCTATCCCTGCTGATCGCTCCTCCATCTCGATCCATCTCCTCATCTCTCCCTGCTGATTTCTCCTCCATGTCTACTCATCTCCCTTCTATCCCTGCTGATCTCTCCTCTATCTCGATCCGTCTCCTCTCTCTTCCTGCGGTCTCTCCTCCATTTCTGTTATCATTATCCTCCTCATCTTGCGCTACTACTGTTTCCTCTTGTACCTGATTAGATCTTGATCTCCTTGGTTCTATAACTACATTAACATTATGTGGTTGTTGCCTAGCTGGTAATCGCTCCTGCCCCCCCCCCCCCACGGAATCTTACTTATTTTATCCGCCAGCTTGTGAAGATGCTCGCATAAATCCTTATTCCTAATAATCTTATAAATATAATTGCCGCTCAGTGCCTGTCTCTCTTCTCTTGTTTGCTCCCTGTACTTAACACGTTCAAATAGCACATGCTCAGGTGTGTCCTGCACATTGCTTCTGTCACATACATCGTTTTCAGTCCTTTTTATTTTTAGCCAATATCTCTTATATGGTCCATGCCCAATTAAATAATGTAATAAACCTCTAGTGGGCTGCACATGCTTCAATTTTAATCTTTCTTTAATATTATTAAAAAGGTGATAAGTCCTCCTTCCGGCGATCGTACTATCCCATTCCTCTTGAAAACTTAGAAGTAAATTAAATGTTATTTCTCTTATATTTTCACAATTTCTTCCCACTATGTCTTGAACCCTTTTTAAATCACCTTTTTTATGCCAGAAAA
Source organism: Tenodera sinensis (assembly GCA_030765045.1). NCBI lineage: Eukaryota > Metazoa > Arthropoda > Insecta > Mantodea > Mantidae > Tenodera > Tenodera sinensis. The sequence continues at coordinate 92,240,050 of CM060970.1, forward strand.
TTGCCCCTCTTAACTTGATGGTGTAATCGATCGGCCAAACGCCAATGGAGACTAATAGTGCTAGTGTCGGAGTAGTGCTGACAGTTCCTGTATACCTTAAAAAAATTTTTCGCTGTGTTCTTCTTAGTAAGGTTTTAATTTGAATATTCCACATCCTAAACGCCCATACACTTGCGCCATACGTTATTATGGAAGCAAAAATGCTGGTGTGATACGAGGTTATTGCATTAAACGGTATTCTATATTCAAACTGCACTATTCTGGCTAATTTCATCATAACTTTCTCTGCCTTTGTCCGAACATACTCAGTATGGTTTCTAAAAAGTAATTTATCATCTAACAGTATGTCTAGATATTTTTCTTCCCTTTGTCTTCTAATATTTTGATTATTATATTTAAGTGTAGGATTCCTTTTAAAGTTTCCTTTTAAAACCATATAAGTTGACTTGGCTGGGGCCACTTCTAGTTTGGTTGTACAGCACACACCACTTAATGTTGTGGTTAAATTCCTGGCCCTTTCCTCAATTTCATTTCTATTATTGCCTTCGATTAAAAATAATATATCATCGGCATATGCAATAATCTCCATTACATTATTATTACTTATCAATTCATCTAATATGATATATAATTTAATTTATTTATCTTTATAATTTGTTATATATTATATTATTTTGTAATTTTATTTTAAAAATTTTCTGTAAAGTATGTTGTATGTATGAATGTGTAGAATAAATAAATTTTAAAGATCTGGCATATTAGCCCTGGTGTAAGTAATTAGGTGCCAGGGTTATTATACAGATTTTTATTTTATATTATTTTATTTTATTTTATTTTCGTGTCAATGTGTGTTAGAGGTATGCACGGACTAGGGCTTAGGGCCGGTTTCGGGCCTAATTTTGAAAATGTTTGTGGGACTTTGGCTGGGCCCGGGCTTGAAAATAGGAGATAGAAAATTATGTACTATATGTTTTTCCGAGGATAGCACAATTATCACAGCATTCTATTTCTAGGAATTCTATATTGTTATTCTGCTGTAAGTTTTCAAATAATAATGATAATGATGATTAATAATAATAGTAATAATAATAACAATAGTAATAATAATACAATAGTAATAATAATAGTAACAGTAATAATGATGAGGATGATAATGTCATAATCATAATGAAATGAAATAATCGAGCCGTTGCGGTCTCGGGCCCGGGCATTATAACCTCTTCTTGGGCTCGGGCCGAACTCGGAGTTGGTTTTGACCGGGTGGGGCCGGGCCGGGCCGAGCCTAAGAATGTGGGCCCGTGCAGGCATCTAAGGTAAACAGCTAATGGTTTCAGGCAAATAGGGTACACATGTTGTCTCATAATGACAGTATAGCGCAACGTCATTGTGCATAATAATTATGGGGAAGAAGCAGATCCTAAATTCAAGCGTAATCATTGCGCAAGATTCAAAACTATTTCTGGCAAGGCAAATACACATAGTCTTAGTTATAATTACTCAGTTCAATGTGATGTTAAAGAAGTTGGAGAAGTAACTGCAGCTAGCTTGAATTATAATCTCTGCTCCATGCATGTAAATTTAAATGAAGTTGTCAAAATAGCTGCAGCTAGCTTGAATTATAATCTCTGCTCCATCCATGTAAATTTAAATGAAGTTGTCAAAATAGCTGCAGCTAGCTTGAATTATAATTGCTGCTCCATGCATGTAAATTTAAATAAAGTTGTCAAAATAGCTGCATCTAACTTGAATTGTAATTATTGTTCATGTAAATTTAAGTGAAGTTGGTGAAATAGCTCCACTTTACTTGAAATATATTCTGCACATTGCATCCAAATATCAATGACGTTGGTAATGTAACTGTAGTGTTTAGGAATGTAATTACTGCTCATTGCATGCAAATTTCAATAAAGTTTGAGTTATAATTACTGTTCAGTGCATGTAAATTTAAATAAAGTTGGCAAAATACCTGCAACAAACTTGAATTATAATTACTGCGCAGTGCATGTAAATTTAAATAAAACTGGCAAAGTAGCTGCATCTTATTTGAGTTATAATTACTGAACCTTAGCTGCGTATAATATTAAGTAATTTTACAATAGTAACTTCATTTCATACAGTACCAAATAGGCCCAGATATAATAGTGATTACTTTAACTAAGTAGTGGTTAAAATGTCAAAGAGAATTCAACTATATTTAACTTTTGATAACTTCAACTATATTATGCATATAGTGACAAGAGAAAGTCACCTATATGTAATAACAACTTCAGATAAAACATGCATATAGTGCCCAGTAAACTTAGGTTTAAGTCTGGTGTTTATAGACCCTCAGCTGGAGTGTGCATGAAATGTCATATTCAACTCCGCTGAACGCATCTCTGGCAATCGTTACGCAATTCATCCCCATGAATATCAGTCATCTGAAGATACGCACACTAAAATATGTAACAGATTCTCAACCAATCAAAGATTCAATAACACAATATTAAAACGTACTCCGCAAAACAAGGGTCCACGGCCTGGAAGCTTTTTGAAATCACTTTTCGCTCGAACCCAAAAAGCACAATTTAGAATATGCCTTACGGAAACACCAACTGAGTCATTTTCAAAGCAGTCTTATTGCACTTAACTCTCAAACCCAGTACCAATAGTTACAAAACCTGACTGGCCATCCTGCAACAAAATGTTAATGACATCTAGTACCAACTGCGGAAAGTCAAACACCCGTAATGATTAAGAGCTCAAGTAAGGATTTTATTAATAAAAACAAGGACGAGTAAGAATAAGAATATTTGTTGCTTTGTTTTTCATTGCTATTACTGTTTATTACTTTCTCTAACCTGTACGCTCACCTCCGTTAATGCGCTCACAACAGCACTCCCTACAATCTTGCCGTATCTGTTACCTGTGCAACCTGGTTTGTAGCAGTTATTTGTGCAGTGGTATTCTGTAACATTCAACATTTGTTTTTGCAGTTTGAACATATACACGAATGTATTGTAAGCATCTTATATCCGGGATATATCTGAATGCAGGGTATTAATTTCATGTATAAAATGTTTATTTCAGCAATATAACTATGGAATTTTCGGCCGCACCATAGCTGAATGGTTAGACCATTCGGTTCTCACCAAAGTGGTCCCAGGCAACAGCATGTGGGCTTTGTGGTGGACAAAGCGGCGTTGAGGCGGGTTTCCCCCACCATGTCATTCCAACGGGCTCCATCTTCATTCCATGTATCACCAGTACCACCGCCTGCGGTGCCGTATGTAGTAAAAGCGGGCGTTAAACACTATAAAAAAAAAAAAAAAAAAAAAAAAAAATTATGAAATTTCAATTTTTTCCTATTTTTCTCATCTTTAACACAATGCTTAAAGTTTTATGAATGTGTTGTAAGTAGAAATAACACGTCACTTACTCTGTTGTGTTCTGTAACTGCAAACAATGTGTTAGTACATGCTAGTATAAATTACGCTTTAAATGTTTTTGCATGATTCTTCACATTCGCAATCAAGAATACATCTTAAGATTACTTGAAATACAATAATTAACTATTAGCGGACCATTACTGAGGCAGTAGCTGATATATATATGCAGCAGTGAGGTGGTGACTCTCAGAAGATCTTTAACTGTTTGTTTGTTTAATAAATTACCACATGACGTTCATAATTAGGCACTGATAAGTCTATAACCAGTTGTATGACCTAAGGCAGTATTTTGCATCCTTGGTGAAGTTTCGTTTTAGTTGTGTCTTGTTGATTGTGCCTTTTTTGACAGCACCACTGTATAAGGTTAATCAACTCAGACAGAAATGTGCGTAATGGCATAAATGTCATTGCTGCACACGGAACTCTGTTTACAGACGCAATAATTTACTGTTTACAATTCTGTTTACGCGGAATAAAAATGCATAAAGGAGGAGCTTTATTAGGAATAAATTTGATTAGTTTGTATTATTTTATATTTCGCACGGGTTATATAAATAATAATGTTCCCGTTAAGGAAGAAAAAAGATAAAGGGAAATAAAAAGCTGCGTGTTAAATGGGATTTGAACCCATGTTAGCCCACACTGATCATTTGAAACGGCACGCCTTAGCCAGCTCAGCTATAGCGACATACGGATTTGGACTCACTGATTAAACACACGTTGTGTAAGACTAGCACCAAAACTGAATCATTTTAGTTCTAGTCCTCAACTTAATAGAAACACAATAAGAATGTGTGTTCTGCAGGTGCACTGAAGTTGAATCTGAATGTAGAAGGATTGCTGAAATATTACTTTTCCAAACTGCGAGGTGAGGTGAGTTGCGAGGTGACATGGCTGCCAAGTGCTCCGAGCAGCAAGGGAAGCACATGACTAATTTAATTCTCATACCACCTATGCAAGCACGCCTGAGAATTAGGTGACCCTTCGCGCAGGTCTTACTGAAGATGGGTATTTACTTTTGTGAAAGATAGTACTCGTTTAACATTGGGTTTTATATCTTCGTGGTTTTTAATACTTGTATTCACACTCTATAAATGGCAGGTTAAAATATTTGAAACAAAAGCGAACGGAACATGTGAAACTATGGCCGGAGGACTTTGAAGGTGGAACAGGCACTCGATTGCCTATGACACGAAATGAAGAAGAAGAAGAAGAAAAAGAAGAAGAAAATCACACTCTCATTCATAGTTCCAGAGGGAGGATAAGGATTGGCTGTAGAGAATTCCCTAGACCCCTGCCAGGAATTGAACCAGGAAACCCTTGCACAGCAGCATGTGTTGCAATGAGTGAGCTACGAGGCTAGCCTAGATTTGTGGTTACATCCCTGACTTTGCATCCACGATGCACGAATAACCAGGCTGAACAACTGGCAATATTAAGAACACTTAAAAAACTAGATGAGCTTGGATATGGAAAATGCGATGAAAAACGAGCTGCATTATTCACAGACAGTAAGATAACTCTAGATCTGCTCAGGAACAACATAAAACATAACCAGCTGATAGAAGCAATCAAAAGCAAAATCCTTGAACTTTCAAAATCAAAGTGGACACTACATTTCGGATGGGTCAAAGGAGATGCGGGAATACACGGAAATGAACTTGTGGACAGACTAGCAAAAGAAGCTGCCGCGCAAGACACCGAAATAATATATGACAAAGTATCAAAAGAAGCAATAGTAACTAGAGAGAAAGAAACTGGACTCGAAGAATGGCAACAACAATGGACAGCATCAAGGAAAGGAGCAGTAACCAAAGAATATTTCCCATCCGTGAGAAGAAGATTGAAGCAACGGTTACCAATATCTCCGGAGTTCACAGCAATGATAACAGGACATGGAAAGCTAAGATCATATCGTCACAGGTTTGGATTTTTAGATAACCCAATGTGCAAATGTGAAGAAGAGGACCAAACAGTAAACCACATTATATTTCGATGCAAAATACTAAACAACCAGAGAAACGCCATGATTAGGAAAATACAAAGTAAAGGTGCTACTTGGCCCATAAACAAAGAAGAACTTGGAAACAATTTCATACAACCTTTCGTTAACTTCATTAATGCTATAAAATTCACAGAAATAGAATGACTTAAGTCCAAATATATATAATTTCTACTCCTTACCAAGATTGCAATCAGTATCATTGTCCAAACACATTTCAATACTCTACTGCTGTTACGAGTATAATAATATTTGCCTTTCACTATATGACAATTACCAGATTTATGATTTGTAAAGTAGTATGAGGTTAAAGAAATAAAGTCAAACAAAATAAAATAGCATTAAACAACAAACATCAAATAAAAGAAACTGTAAATATGCACAATAGAGAAGTATTCAATTAGACTAAGGTAGATGAAAAATTAGAGGTAAATAAAAGTGTAAATGTTCAAATAGAACATCACCAACAATATATGCATGTATAAAATGTAAATTGTATGTAAATATATAAATGCAAGCATGTAGTATTCATACGGAATGGGGCATGCTATTAAAAAAAAAAAAAAAAAAAAATCCCTGACTTTGGTGTTTACAATTTCAGCTCAGCTTACCTATGTCATTCTTTCCCTCTCCTCACTAACAATAGTACATACAGCGTCCACATATTGTAAGCAAAACGTTATTTGTGCTAGATCTAACATGCTCTTCTGGCGAAATAGGTTTTTTAAGTTTTGGAGATTAAATAAATAAAATACATAAACAAATAAATAAATATAATCCATTATCGGATTCATTTCAGACCGGGCGGGACTGCGTAGACTTTATTTGCAATGTAGTTATATCTACCATCAAGTAATCAAGATGCAGGGTATCAAAGGCTTCTGTAACAGATGGCGTTCCATTTGTTAATTGTTGGAAAATTTCTAACGAATATCAGTTCCTTCAATCGTAGCTGTGTGTTTTTGTTTGGAAATTAAAATTAAACCAGCGTCAACAGCAGCAAAGCTGTATTTATCACATATCTGGCTAATGGTCTCTTTGGAAAATATCATTAGAAAACAAAAGTGAAACTGACAGCGCGGAATAGCATTGACAAGCCAGTGGTCCGTGTTAGCTTGTCTCTTTCAATTAGCTGCTCCAAGCTCCCTGGGGAAGTGCGTCAATCATGGCTTTGAGCGTATGTACGTATGCGTCATATCAGTGAGAGCGTTTATCTGGCGGTGCGTTAATCTGCTCCTCTTTCAACGCCACTGTTGGTGGCTTTCTGAGCCATCAACTCCTTATTGCTCCCTAAGGACGCCGGCGTAACTGTCCACAGCAACCAGGAAGATAGTGCCCCACCGGAAGTATCATCAGCCCGAACTCTCGTGTTCACTATTAACACTAACATTAAAAATATATGCATTTATTTGGCGATATAATTGGTTACAAGTGTTAATAGCACTGTCAGTAAAGTAATAAAAGAAATAAAAATAGAATCTAATGTGTTACATTCGCATTTTTCGCACACATCCCTCGACAACTGTTATTATTAGGCTAAGGATTTCTTAAGCTCTAGGAAATTAGGTTACAGGTAGTGCTGTCGGAGCTTCCATCTCTACCCCCACTCCCTGTACGTCTGTGCGCATATACATTGCACCTTGCCCTGCTGTCTTCAAGTGCCGATTCCGTGTCGCTTTCTCTCACCACGGTAACAGGTACATACATACGTGGTTATATGCAAAAATACAATATGCCTAAATCACTCAAAGAGAAAATATATTAAAGAATTCAACTCACAGTATTTTACTATTACTCGTGATATAAAACAGTACAAACTCTGTCATTCAGAAATAGGAGGGGACAAACGCTTTAACACTGTACAACATTGTCGCAGTAAATGACATTGCCAACAAGTGCATTTGATAGGTTCAAATGAACTCGGTGAAATTATGCCTTATATCCAACCACACAATCAGACCTTTTTGCAGATTTATGCCACATGATGATACGGGCTAATATCCCATTTAACAAATTACACAATCCATATTTTAAAAGTTTCATGGAAAAGTACACAAAAAGAACCTACCATATGCAGCAATAGTACGGAAGGGGCACTTAAAAGATGCAAATGGAAAGGTATTTGATTATATACGAGGTTCTGTGGCTGATAATCCAATTTGCGTCGTAAAGCTTAATTTTCCACGATGTTAGGAATATCTTACGCAAATCGTAAGAGATTCATCTTCAGTAACTTCAAGATGTGCATGGTGATTTACTCCAACAGTTGCAATTAACAATAAAAATGTACATCTTATGGAATATTGTATCACTAAAATTACGAGTTATAATGTTGAAAATGTATATCATGCATATTAAAATTATAAATGCATTGTATATTAAAACAATAATGGTACGTACCAAAATTGTTTTCTAAATATAGTAAAAATACAACAAATATTGCATACAGTAGGTCCGGTAGTATATATTATTTACACCGTGTATATTGGATAAGGTAATGGGAAATCGGTAAACATAGGCAGTATATGCTCTACAGACGATAGCATTGTCCTGCTGTGGTTGTTTATTCACCCGACTGAACGCTTGTAGCGTCCCCTTCCATCTCTGTGACTCACAGCCATGACTGTTTAGATTTTGTGCGACGGATCTAATGCTTTGTGTGTAGACAACCTTAAGCAAACTGCCTGCAAAATCCAGTCTAGTTATTATAGTATCCTTGTTAAATTTGCTGTAGCCAATATATAGCAGTAGGCAATAGAAGCGCGCTACAACTTAACCATATCGTGTGCTTGTGCGTGAAAGAGATAGACATACTACCTGTTCACCAGCTCATGGTCTTAGGGGACTGAAGGGGAGAGAAGAGACATTCCACATAGTGTAACCCGAGTGTGTAAACTTTCTAGATAACGTTGGTGCTGGTTAGGTTATCACCTTAACTCCAATGTTATTCCTGCTGTTTGTATTATCTTTCATTCGTCTGCTTGTTTGTCAAATACTTTAGTATATTTCTTAATGAAGTTTTTAACTCAGAATCGCGTAGCTTGTAGAATTGCTATACTGGTATGCAACATCACTTCTTCAAAGATCTCCGATTATAGTGGTGAACTTTCTTGCTCTTCTGCCTATTTGTATCAAATTCCTCCGCTAACGTTTGTAATGTGGCAGCACGTGATGATTCTAACATACTGAACTTTGTATAGCGCAGAACAGAATGCAAACACAGAGTGCACAACAACCTACCCTACACTGCCAGTACTGCAGTTGAACTACTGACAACCCTGGATCCGAGTGTTCAGTATGACGTCACGAGTACTAGGAAGGGTGATAGTTACATTGGTTCCCCGGTCAGTGAATATTTGTCCTAATCCTGGTTATTAAAAGAGATTCTTATTTTATCTAATCCATATTAATCGAGATACTCTCGTAGAATTGGTTATATGGCGGATTGCAAATTTCGCTCTGTTTGCACGATTACAAAAAAGGGAAAAATTGAATAACAGTTTCCGATTTGAATAAAGCATAACTATTTGAAAATTCAAAATAATAACAAGGAATATCTCGTAAACGGTTAACTCCACCAAAACATTTATTTGACGTATAGTTTGTACCTTAACATTTTCCTTTTTGTGTAGTAAAATGTATCTCTTATGGATTGTCAATTATGTAAAAATCATTCAGAGTGAAAGAGACTTCCGAGGTTCTTCCAAGGAAAACCAGGAAAAAATATTTCATCTTACAAATATCTTAGGTATATGGTATTTAAATAAAAAAATCGCTGTAACATTTTCTAGAGAATCACAATTTTCAAAAAATGTTCAATGTAAAGTATACTTTGAAGAGGGAGATGCCTTTAAAACGTTAGTGTCGTATCCTTAGAGGACTGAATTATCAAGTTGGTGTTTAACGGCATTGCGGCTTGGAGTTATCCCGTTCACAGTCACATCCTTTCACGGATATTTTTTTAAATTAATATCACGCAGAGTCAAAGTGTGTACTTGTGGTGAGATCTCGTTACCGAATTGTTGATTGGAATACAACACTTCCTCTGTTATTAATTGTTCTTTCACGGAGGTCATGTGCAGGATACGGCCGAAAAGGTAGAATCAGACAAAAACTCAATGACTCAGCTAGGAGAAATATTTGCAAAAGCTGTCAGACAAGACAGACCCTGTGCAATCTTCACTTAATTCTTGAAACAATCTGTGATGAATATTAGGCTTTAAGATTGTATTTTGTCATGAATATTTGTTCGACCATTGTTGAATATTCAACACCACATTCTCACATTTCTTCCATTCATTACTGCATCACCATGCACACCCTTTAATTGAGGGTGAATTTCTGCAGTTTAAAATGTTAGGAATTAAAAAACTGAAAATCACCTCTCAGCACACAGTCGGCGAAACTTAATATTAAATAGTTCATTTTGAGCAATCACAGAATGCACATATGCAACTTTTTTTTTCTGTCACCGCTCACGCAACACTGAGAAAATATGTCGAGGAAACTACTCAATATTAGATATAACTCAAGAGGATAGCACAAACGGTGGTTACTTTCTGGATTATTCTAGCAATTTAGAGAAAACAGTGACTTTCTCAGACTTAATGCTATTTGGCAATTTATTGTACAGAATAATTACTTTTCTCAAATGGGAAGTCGTTCTAATTTTTATCTTGGCCATAAAAATAGAACGAAATGCCAAAGCAATTACATAGCAACCAGTTCTTAAAGGAATTGCGTATTGCTTAAGAGATTTGCAAGGATGCTGCTTTGTTTAACTCGTATGAGTTCGTGTACCATTCATCTGATTGCAATAGAACTTTGGTAAATTGTTGTGAACATTCCCGCATAGGTTAATAATAATAGGTTAATAAAACTTCATTATGTTTTAGTGCAGCGCACTTTATGGCACTTTTCAGACCGTTGCTATATTTGATTAACTCCTGAAACGTCTATTCCTCTCATACTGCTGCTGTGATTAGCTGTATGAAATTATGTGTGACCATTCCCTATTTTAATAATGAACCTACTTATAGAATATGTATCAACGTAATCCAAACGACATCATCATCGTCATCATCATCCATCATCATCATCATCATCATCATCATCCTAGGCGGCGCGGGTTCGATCCCAGGGACCCGCATGTGGTATTCGTGGTGGACGAAGCGGCGTCAGGGCGGGTTTTCTCCGGGTACTCCGGTTTCCCCCGCCATCTCATTCCACCGGTGCTCCATCTTCATGTATCATCAGTGTCACCGCCTGCGGTGCCGTAGTAGTAAAAGCGGGCGTTAAACACTACAACAACAACAATCATCATCATCATCATCCATCATCATGTCTCCGGTTTATAACAGCTCGCGCCGTCTTCCGGAAGCCAAACTCCATGCCTCTCTATTTCTCCATTGTCCTGGATCCAAATTTCTTGATGCTAAGGCTGCTTGTACATCATCCTTCCAAGTTGTCATCGGACATCCCCTTTTACTTCTTTCTTCTGGTATCCATTCCAGTATTTTCTTTAGCAGTCGTTCCTCTGGCATTCTTTTAACGTGCCCATACCATAGTCTTTTCTTCTCTATAATATCCAAAATATCTGGTTCTTCTTTTACTCTCATAATTTCCCTTATTTTCTGGTTTTTATTCTTTCCAGTCTTGGTTTCCTAGTATCTTTCCTTAATACATCCATTCCTGTAGCTAGAATTTTATTTTTCTCTCAGGTTGGGATTTGCCATACCTCTGCACAAGTATATGTAAGGATACTTTGGATTATTGTAGTTTCCTTTTCTTTGTGATATTTTTTTCCCACCAAATAATGCTTTTATTGCCTTCTTTGTTTCGGAAATTCTAGATTATATTTCCATTACAATTTTCCCTGTCTGATTTATTGTTGTCGCTAAATAGGTAAAATCGTTGCTTAATTCTATTTCTTCTCCACGGTCGAATTTTATTGATTATTTTTACTCTCCAATATATAAATATTTAGTTTCCTAATATTAATCTTAAGTCCCCACTGTTCATATTCTTCTTTTGCTTTTATCGCCATATATTCTATAACCTCACGGTCTTTCTCTTCAACAGAAAAGGACCATGAAATTTGGAACATGGAATATGCAAAGCTGCAGAAATAAAACGCAAACGACATAATGAAGAAAAAACTTCATTATTTCATATAAGACAATCCAAAAGTTGAATTTTTTTGACCGAAAACCCATTTCTTAACTTTTCGTTTAAGCGTATTAACTATTAAGTAATATTTTTAAAATGTTTCCAAAGAAACACAAGGCTCTTGTGAAAGTGTAACCTAAGTCTAAAAGTTGTAAATCGTCAAACTACGAGAAACGCCGGTTACTTTATCTAGTATTTAATAAAGCAAACGTTTAACTCGATTTTCCAGAAGCATGAAGAAGAGTTTGAACACGAGAAGAGAAAGTCATGTGAGTGCATTACATTTTTTCTCCAAGTAGGGATTTGATCTCACCCTAAGCAGAGATAAGATATTTTGAAAGAAATATCCTTCGCGGTGATTAACAATGAATTTTGTTTGATGATTTCTCTAAGAGAGAATAAATTCAGTTGAAGTGTTTATTCTCAGAACAGAGCAATTCACTTTCAAGTATATCGAGAAGGGCAAAGTAAAAGAGCTGCAGGAACTCTGTTGGGGCTTAAAGTTTTAAAGAAAGAGGAGGATTTCTAATGTTATTCTTGGTAATAAGCTCATCGCGTGTTTGTTAATGTGGTTCAAGTAGAGCAGGCCCGTAAAGCTTCATTACCCTTAAGGAAGTGAGTGCTAAGAGCCTTATACTTTTATGAACGATTTTCTCCATTACCTACCAGCTAATGTCTTTGCTGCTCTAACACTATTCACTCCCAAGTAGCTACCGGTTATTCTCACTGCTACCTGCAAACACAAAGGAGCTGCAAAGGAAAACCTTACTTTCATTCTAAAGGACTTCCTGTTTGAGAAAAACACGAGAGGACTGCACAATTCAATGAGACGTATTTGTGAAAATTGAAAAATCCAAGGCGTTTGTTAGATTTCGTTCAAATTTGTATTTATTTGGCATCATCAAGATAGAAAAGAATAGAAAAACCTGTCGCATACGGGAGGTCCCTGGTTGAAATCTCGTGAGCCAACCAATCTGATTATTCCCCCTCCCCGTGGTTTCCCTTGAGTCACCCAGTCGCCAAGGTAAATACCGGATTGGATGTCGGTCAGGGTGACTGCGCTGCTCCAGGTTGCGGGTTAAAATCCGGACCTGACCGATGGTTTTTAAGTGCGCTTAAAAACGATAGCTCTATGACAGATTTAATAGCATGTAAAATAACTTGCGCAACAAAATTCCGGTACACCGGTGATGCTGATCTGATCCTGGCAATTGCCAGCGTCGTTAAACAACAAAACAATTTTTTTTATATTGCTTGATTAGATATTTAATATCACGATTCAAAGTTTCACCATGTCTAAAACAATAATACAAATTCGGATTTGTTTCTCTACTCTTGTACCAAACATTCTTCTAGCCCCAGCACTACAGCCCATGAAGGGCCAAGCCTTACCGCACAGCCGCTGCGTCCCCCACCTGGGACCACTACAGGCGTCTTTGGTGGGGTGCAGTATTGGAGGGTGGTACGTGGTCAGCGTCCCGGCCCCTCCCAGCAAGTTATTCTGTCTTCACGACCTGGGGCTGCTACTTTTCTATCAAGCAGCTCCTTAATTGGTCCTCCCGGGACCTAACGAGGCTGAGTGCACCCCGTGCCAAACCTCCCAGAGGGAATAAAATCCCCATGCTGGTACCGGGGATCGAATCGGGGTCCTCCGCACCAGACCAAACGTTTTTACAAACTCTTATTCATATATCTTCATGTTAGTGGAGATAAACATTTGCGGGAATTATCTTATTGTTTATTTCCTTGTAGCTGAAAGGCGAATATGAGAATACAGTGTGCCTTGAGCGAGTCAAATCCTTTAAAGATTTGAGATTCTGTTCTCTTTGCACGGCTAAGATATAAAAACGTTCTTCTATTTGACGAAAGTTGAAGTACTCCAAAACACACAATTAACAAGGAATATCTCCGAAATGGTTCTCTCTATAGAAAAATTATTTGGACATAAATGGTGTGGTTTAGCGAGACCTACATCTTTGTATAGTAAGACATGGTCTATCTCCTACGGTTTACCTGTTATGCAAAAGTCATCCAGAGTAAACAGGACTACATAGGCTATAGCCAGAAAATTCAAAATATACATTTCATTTGCCATAAAAGTATCTCAAACATATGACATTTTAATCAAAATCGTTAGAGCCATTTTGAAGAAAATCAAAATTTTCGAAAAATTTCTATGTAAAGAGTAGTTTAGGGAGGAGAAATTTTGTTCAAAATCTTGGTGTCGCATCCTTGGAAAACATTAAACTTAAATAACAACTTAGGTTTTTAACCGACCTTTGGTTTTCGAGTTATGCTGTCCAAAGACAAACTGACATACATGGACCTTTTTCTAAAAATTCTTCTTTTTTTCAGGAGTCCTCAAAACATATATTTCCGGTGAAATCTCGACATCGAATTTTTGGGTGGAATAGAATACTTCCTCTACGTTACTATAGGTAGTAGGGAAAGTAAAAACTAACCCCACGATGCAACAGCCCTATCGGGGCCAGGGCCTACCGCCTAGCCGCTGCATCCCCCGCCTCTGCCCACTACAGGCGTCATGAGTGGGTGCAGTACTGGAGGGTGGTACGTGGTCAGCGCTGGTTATGCGGTCTTCCGACCTGAGATTGTTACTTCTTCATTCAAGTAGGTCTCCAATAATTGTTCCCCCTGGGACCTAACGAGGCTGAGTTTTACCCTACACATGTTATATAATTAAATCCAAGTCTATCCCTAGAAGTAACCTAACCTAACATTGCTAAGCATACGCAGAAAGTTACGGTTGCATTTTATAAATACGACTTTGTTATCTTAACAATATAAAATATATAAGCTACAGTTCTGTGTACACCTATAGTCGCATGAAAAAGTTACTGACTCATTCATGAAAAAACGAAGTCGAGTATGGGATAAAACGCGCAATATATCGTGATATGATAGTCAGCTGTCTGTCACTCGGTTGCAAACATACACAAACTTTGCTGCACCTCAAACAGCTCCAAATTTGAATACAGTATCAGTAACATCACAAGCAATATTAGATTTATCATGACTGTGCTATAGAGTGGCTGTGTCAGTCATGATACACATGTAGGGTTATTTAAATCATCATGTGGTGCTTTTTAGTGCCGCTAGACCAAAGCAAATTTTATATTATTAAGGTACATTACTATTAAGACCAAAACAAAAAATTAATGTTGGATTTTTGTCAGTTTTGGAGCTATTTTCACAGACGTGTCCCCATAAATAATCTGATTAGCCTCCCCGTGTGTAGGACTGACACCCCCTAGGACTTACAAGCCAGCGCCTAGGGTCAGATCCCTTATGGGGCAGCAGACGAACCTATGGACTGGATAGAGTGAAGACCTGGAAGCGAGTGTTCAGTCAAGCACCAGGTATGAGAGCGAGCAAGAGTGCAATATGAAATACAGGAGAAATGGATATTAGAAAGGTGGTGGTGAAGCAGTTGGTGGAGTTAGCGGCGGGGGAAATGGAGAACCCGGAGAAAACCCGTCCGGGTGCTGCTTCCACCACCACGCGGGTTCCTGGCAACGAACCCGGGTCCTCTTGGTGATAGGCGAGTGGTCTAACCGCTCGGCCACGATGCCTGCCTACAACTCTAAACCAATAACAAGAAATAACTCAGAAATGGCCAACTCCACTAAAAAGTAAACTGTGTGTTGTAACAAGATTTTCATTGTTTGTTTAACAAGATTTTGTGTACCTGTTACTGCTTACCAGTTGTGTAAAAGTAATTCAGAAAGGAGAGAATGGAGAAGAGGTTGTTTGCAATAGATTTAAGATGTGCATTTAATTTGTCATGAAAATATCTTCAACATATGGTAATCTAAATCTTTATAGGCATATTTAGTAAATCAAAATTTCGAAAAATGTTTAATGTAAGGAAAAGTATAGAACCGCAGGATCTTTCTTTAAATCTTTGTGACGCATGCTTAGAAAAGTGAGTGAATGGGGTTTAAGGGCCCGTCGACAGCGAGGTCATCTGAGCCCGATATTTAAAAGATGCTGAACTTAAATACCAACTTACTAAACGAGATGGTACCACGGTAATGTTTGAAGCTCGCATTCGGGAGGCCCCGGTTCGATCTCCATGACCGACCTCCCTGACCCGTGTGGTTTTTGGAGGTTTCCCCGGGTCACTAGGCGAATGGTGGGAAGGATAATCACATCCCTCGAATTGCCTGCCCTTCCTTTGCACCTCACTTCTCGTTCCATTTCACGTTTCATCTGCTTGGTTCTAAGTATTGGCGGGAGTGGCGGTGCATGTATCTCTGCAAATACTCGTCCTTCGCACTGTGGGAGATCTTGGACTTCTCATTTTTGAGTTATGCTCTTCACAGATACGCATATATCTTTTCGAAAAATGTTTTCTTTTGATTCCTGGGAGTCTCAAGGCATGTATTTCTAGTGAAATCTCGATATCGAATTTTTGGGTGTAATAAAATGCTCCCTCTATTTGTTATAAGCGAATAGTAGAGAAAGTAAAAACATACTGTGACAAAGACGACAGAATCAGTCTGGTTGCTTTTCTATCACTTTATTATCCTCTAAAAGTTTACCACAAACACAATTTTCTTCTCGTCGTTAACACAATCTAGAGCCTTTTGGGGTATCACAACTCCCTATTTTTACTTCTCATAACCTTACTCAGTCCTTTTAGTGTCTTTCAGCACATCCTCTGTCTTTCATGCCCTAATTATGACGTCACGACACACACTGACCGACTCATGTTCGTAGCTCAACTCTAAAAACTCTCCTCTGGCCTCTTTATGTACTGAAGATGCCGTCACACGGACCTTTCTCGACTTCTTGCAACCGAAGTGGATATATGTCCTCGCTCTAATGATAATACTGCAAACGGTATTATTTAATACTGTTACAATTGTTAACAGTCACGTACACCTAGCAGTCTCGCTAGGCAGCCCGGAGAGGTAACTTGAAGGCTTATTGCCATCAGTCGATATTAATCAAACAGATTTAATTTTCCTTGTAAGAAGAAGGCGTTTGAAAGTAAGAGTATTTCAGTGGAAAATAAAACCCAGAGGCGTGGTGGCAGAGCAGAAAGTAAATGTAAACATAAGCCACAATGACAAGGCGCTTCGAACTTGTTCACGCAGCACCTGTCACCAACTTTGCCTATTGACGCCCTAAAGGGAAGTACTTCTACAAAAGTGAAGGGTCCAAAGTTTGTCATCTTTGACTTACAGATGTTACAGGCAAGCCAGTAGAAATCTGAAGGCATTTCTTCGTCTTCTTTCAATAGTTATTCCAATTAGAGAGTTTCTAAATCATGATACTTTGCCCTCTGGTAAAACATTTCTTTTTCAGTTACATTTTAAAAGGAACGGACAGTAATTATTACTTTTAATTTCCAAACTCGAGTACTTCTTTTGAGCGGGTAAAGTTTCTAAGTTCTTTTAAAAACCATAATTTAAATGCAAATCTCTGTTCAAGGCCTTTTCTTACAGTAAGTTTCATTCTTGTTTCCTTGTTCGTCAACTTCTTTTACTTCGTGAACCTTCGTAAAGTTATTTAATAAAGACCATCCGTCCCGCCTCCGATTCTGCTTCAGCTCTGAGGGTGGTATTGATAGGGTGGAAGTGATGGCAGGGTAAACTTTGAATGCAAAGAAGCTCCTGACTCAAACTAACAAAGTAAACTGTAACATCAGACTGTCATATTTATATATCACTTTCTAAACTTTCTCTTTAACCTTAAAAATGTACAGGCAATTTCTTCCCGTGCCTGCTGCTTGTATTTTATTAAAAGATCATAACAAATAACCTTGTGTATTTATGGACATTTGTACCTGTCTTTAACCTTATACTGCACATTTATCTGGTTACAACTTTAAAAATTAGAAACGAATAATACATCCTTTATACTCAAGGACATCTTTTCCCCAGAGTTTGGTACCACCTGTGAAATAATACTAATTGAGTCTAAATTTATGTGACAATCATGAATGTGAGTTTTGTGGTGCATTGTTGAGAGTTGAGGTGGAGTCAGGTTGAAACCTCGCTGGAGTCGTCCTTACTTTTCTTCCTGATGCCTCCGACTAGCGTCTTACCTTGTCGTCCTAGGTAATGATGTCCTAAGTTTGATACCCGTCTTCGTCTGGCGTCACTATTAGGTTTTTGTTGAACATTGACTGTCCTTCGGTGAAAGGAACGATGATCTCATGTGGCGGAAAAGCAGTGAGAATAACTGGCGTGTTTTTGTTTTGGAGCACTCCTTTGTTATTAATTGATAACTCCTTTCATTACTGATTCAACATCTGCGTCATTGTCAAAACGCTACCCTTCATTCATGCAACGTCATTGATATGCGCGGCTTTTAAAACTCAGCAACATTTTTTTTTTTTTTTACTTTCTCTACTGGTAAGTAGGGGAAGTATTGTATTCCACCCAAAAATTTGATGTCGAGATTTCACCGGAAATATGTGTTTTCAGACCCCTGAATCCAAAAAAAGCATGTGTGTGTATGTGTGTGTGTGTGTGTGTGTGTGTGTGTGTGTGTGTGTGTGTGTGTGTGTGTGTGTGTGTGGACAACATAACTCAAAAACGAAAAGTCGGTTAAAAACCAAAGTTGGTATTTAAGGATGCGACACAAAGATTTTGAAGAAAATAGCCCCACCCTAAACTACCCTTTACATTGAAAATTTTCCGAAAATTTTGATTTTCTTGAAAATGGCTCTAACGATTTTGATTAAAATGTCATATATTTGAGATATTTTGATGATAAATGAAATCTATATTTTAAATTTTCTGGCTATAGCCCGTGTAGTCGTATTTAGTCTGGACGACTTTTGCATACCTGGTAAACCGTTAGAGATAGACCAAATCATACTGAACAAGAAATGTAGATCTTGCTAAAATACACAATTTATGTCTGAATAAATGTTCTTGTAGGGTGAACCAATTCGGAGATATTCCTTGTTATGTGCGTGAGTTTCGGAAAGCTTACCTGAAATGGAACATCGCTGTTCATTTTCTAAATGTTAAGTGTGCAAAGAGAACGGAATCTCAAAGCTTTAAAACATTTGACTATCGCACAAAGCCTACCGTATTCTAATATTCCCCTTGCACCTACAAGGAAATAAGCAATAAGATAATTTGTACAAATGTTTATCATAACTAACACGAAGAAGATATAGGAATAAGAGTTTGTAAGAATGGTTAGTACAAGAGTAGAGGAAGTCATATGAGTGCAACACATCAGTTTTTTGGTTAACTTTACCAGTAACCTAAATTCATCTCGTGCATTACTGCCCTAATATGCGACATACTTATAAAGCAAAATAGCTCCATTTGAATTAGCACTCGCCGATTTACTCATCCCTGGGTGGGTCACTTTGCGCACTTACACACGGTACGAATTTTGTCTTTCCATGCACATTTATTGCACGGGGCGCCTCTGCAGCATAATACATTCTGATTGGTGGATACTTTGTTTGGCATTACTCGTGTTAAGCGGAGGTTATAAGCTCTATGTTTGCATCGTTAGTTTTAAAAAGTTTAACTCCACTTGTCGGAGAAACTGTGAAGTGTGAAATTTGGTACACATAAATCAACTGTTTTAAACCGTACTGACTGTTTATATCACAATATTATTTACATATTTTTAAAAAGGTTCAAACGAGTATGTTATGTTTCACTCATATGCGTCTTTGGACAGTAACATTTATTTTAAAGACGCTTCTGGGACGCTTTTAGGGGCTAAAATTTATATTTTTGACCCAAATCAGCTTACAACTTCCCCTTAACATTTCGAATTTGATTCTTAAATTTTCTTTTGGGGCTTTTCCTCCCCTCCTTTAAAATACCATCTTGGATTCGAGATTTCCCCTGCTTATTTCCTGTAAAATGTCCCTCCTGCTCTTTCTGTCACGCTAAGTTATCCAATAATAGAACTAAGGTGACATATCCTTCTCGATATGACAATGGGTAGGCGAGCGTAGGGACATCCTGAACTGACTTGGTTTCCTAAAATGTACACGTTGCTGGTATCTAAAACTCTGGTCCCGCACAGTTTTTAACGTAATCTTCGATTTTTTTTTAACTTTTAGCGCATAATCACACTCAATTATGTGTATTACCTAATTAATAAAATAATTACTTTGAGGCTTCTTGTTCTAAGAGTGTCGTGTCTCAGAGTCTAATTGTTGAGTTTCATTTAGACTAGACTACCAGATGGCAGGCTGAGAACAGCCCGAGGTGTGTCATTCGTGTACCTGCCCTATTAGGGCTTAACCACTGTATGACGGGATTAGGATGTTATAGGATGGCTGGTGAAGAATGAGGATTGTGGGTTGTTAGGAGGTAGCATAGATTTATGCTCCTCATCGGGTGTTAATTTCAGCGTGCAACTACCGTTGGGCACTGCTGATGGGTGGTCCAAATATGGATATTTGGCGAAAAATTTTGGACTTCCAATCTACTCTTGGAAGGACTGTAAGGAGCTCAGCTTGCGCTGTTGATGGGGTAGCTCCTGTGTTAACGGGGGTGCCCGCAAGCCATGCGGGGAACCCGGTGTCGCCCAAGCGTGCGTTCTCTAGGGATATAGTCCCCAAGAGACCTAACCAGGGCGCTCCGATGTTGTGGAAACTGGTCGTAGAATTTGGTTGCCCGGCGCCTAATTTCGTCCTCCACGTACGGGAGGGACGAGGCTTCGTGCAGTAGTCTCGTAGGGAATCTACGGCATACAGAATAGATTACACGAAGACCTCTATTCTGTATACGTTGCAGACGCAGGAGGTGGGTGTCTGCAGCCATGCCCCTGATTTCGCAGGCATACAGGAGGATAGGGATAATGAGAGCCCGAAAGAGGCGTAACTTTAAGGGGATTGGCATCCCCGACCGCAGCATGGGGTACAGTGAGGCAATTGCCCCGCTGGTCCGCGCTGATAGGTCGTTGATGTGTTCCCGAAAAGTTAGGCCCTTATCGAGCTTTACTCCCAGGTAGGTAAGGGAATCTACCCACTCTATCCTTCGACGAAGGTATGTGAATGTGGGAAAGTTGGCGGGAAAGCGGCGTTTGGTGAAAAGTATGGCGCGGCTTTTCTCCGGGTTGATGGACAATCGCCAACGCCTACACCACTCTTGGATGAGGCGGAGGTGTCGCTGTATGGGGAGAAAGGTTCTGCGAGGGTGTTTATTTGTACAGTATAGCAGCACATCATCAGCATACTGGGCTATGTTAACGTGCTGCTCGGATGGAATGTCGGCCACATATACGCTGAACAGCGTAGGGGACAATACAGTACCTTCAGGGACTCCGCCTCTGATTGGCCTTCGTGTGGATTTGGTTCCCGCAACTGCGACCACAAAGGATCTGTGTTTTAGGAATGAGTGTAGCAGGTGTATTAGGCGTGAGGGTAGCTCCAGTTGGATGAGTTTGCGGAGGAGACCGGCATGCCAGGTCGTAGAGAAGGCCTTCTCAACATCTGGAGAAACCGCGGCGGTATAGGCTTTGTCCTGGAAACCCAGGGCGGCAGCCTCCACCACACGCAGCAACTGCTGAGATGTTGAGTGGCCAGGCCGGAACCCAAACTGATGGGGTGGGATGGCTTGAATATCCCCTAAGATGGGAGATAAGCGGACTAGGATAAGCCTCTCGAGTACTTTCGAGAGCACAGACAGGAGACTTATGGAACGGTAGTTGGCAGGATGAACCGGGTCTTTCCCTGGCTTCAATATGCAGATCACCTGGGCCTCCCTCCACTCGCGTGGAAAGTGACTAAGGGCGAGGCACATATTGAAGACCTTACTGAGCAAGAGCACGGCCTTGAAAGGAAGGTGGCGGAGCATGGCAGGGGTTATAACTGTACGTTATCAGTGCAACGCCATAGGCGAACTGCAGGCCTATCCAACCCACGGTCCGCAACCGAAGCTTTGCGGTCCCTGGATACTTCTAATACAGCAACAGATTCCTCTTTGAAATTGTTTGAACTCAGATATGATATTCCAGCCTTTTTTAAAGATAGTACAGCTGGATTCACCGTTCTTGGCCCCTGACCTTGAGTGTAAGTCCTGTAGGCGAATCTATATCTTCTGTCTCTCTCGTCATCTCATATAATTCTGGGAATGAATCCATGTACAACAAGTGAGGCGGGAAGGGGGAAGGTAGTGATGTCTGCATTTCAACAGTCCTTTCAAATTCATAGTTGCTTTTTAGTGTAGCGTACAGTAATTGAAGACATATTAAGACATTTGCGATAAGAAGTGAATATAATGAATTTATGAGGCATTGGTCATAGCATAAATCAATTATGCTACCACTGTTTTCACATTAGGATCCAAAACATTACACAATCAGAGCAGCGAAGTTGTTTCAAATGTACGGACATACATGAAGAAAATCCCTAAAAGCAAAGAACTGCTTACATCAGAAGAGTTTTTCATAAACATTTAAAAAGTTCAAAAACGCGTATCAGATGCCACAGGAGCGTCAGAAAGAACAGTGAAAAGAATGGTTCAAGAACGCGAACAACATGAAAATCAGAACATTCTGGAACTCCAGGCAAAAAAAAGTTCCGAAATGAGTAACGGATCTAGGTGGCTTCGATAAATGTGTCGTTAGAAGAACGATTCATAATTATTGTGTTCAGGAAAGACGTGCTTTTTTATTTTAATTAACGTCCTCCAACGTAATGTCACATCGGACGGTGAATGAAATGGGTGAAATGATGCTCAAATGGGCCCTAGGGCCACGGAGCTTTAAGTTACCTGACATTCATCTTCTCAGATTAGGGAAAAACTCGGAAAAAACCTTACCCGGATAACTTACCATAAGCGAGATTTGAACTCGCGACCTCTTGGACGTGAAGCAGACACGCTAACCATCACGCTACCGAGGCGGGCAAAACAAAAAGTGATCCTACAATAGCTAAATTACTTAGAATTTTAAGAGAAGGCATTAACTTCCAGGGCAGCAAGTCATCCTTAAACAGAATGTGAGAGAACTGAGTTTTAAACGGAAAAAGGCCAAATTTACAATATCTGCAGTGATGCATGTATTAATACGAACACATTTGCAGAACTAATTAAGCTAGGTACATTGTATAGACATTTTTTTCTGCATGGACTGTACATACTACTTTATGAAGTAGAGCGTTATGTGAGTAGATATGATGCTGACGCACCAATTTCGCTTGCTGTCTGCTGTCACCTGGCTTGGTAAGTAACTCGCTTGCAGCTTTTACATTTACTTTCTTCAGGGGCCAAGAACGCTGAATCCAGCTGTACAATGTTTGTACAATGACTTTACTTCCCTACCGAAGGACGCTCTGCCGGGTTTGAACTTGCTACCTCGGATAGCAGAGGCTTGTTACCCCACGACCAGTGACACTACCCATTACATCACCGGACAAATGTTAATAACAGCATAGTTTAATACCCACATACTGATTTTACCGTCGAATGCCTTCAACACAGCTATCCTACCAGTTTGACTGCTTTGCTTGTTTAGCGAGGAAACGGAGCAAATACTCACAGAAGCTGCTTACAGAAATGAGGATTTACTAGAGACACAAACATGTATACGAAGACGCTCGATTACATATGCACTTCCCTTTCTGTAGGTATATTCTATCATACTAAACACCAATTTCACATCAAAGCAGGATGCATATACGTCTTTACCGTGCCTAAGGCAAGTTTCATTTTGTATAAACAGGTGAAGGAAGCCCTTTGACATCCAGTCGAGTGTCGCAGCCACTTCCAACTTATCATGGAAAACGTAAAATAAATACACCAATAAAATGTTTTGCATTTATATGACATTCTATACTAATTCTGCTATAAACTAATTCATACAAAAGGTTATTCTTCCACCTACATCTAGTTAATTGACATACACTTTCATTATGGACGTATTTTGTTGTTTGTACGAGATGACGATGGTAGTCAGATGTTTTAAACGCGGGTCACTATGTGTTGGCTTTGAAATTCCCATTTCTTTGCATCACCACGAGGAAAGACGAAGAGCGACTTAACATTGGAAAACCTAAGTATTTAAAAGTCAAACTAACAACAAAGTATATCTCGGATATGCTTAATGCCACAAAAATGGGATCTAAATTTGTGTCTAGTAAGACTTTGTCTATCTCTTACGTTTTACAAATTGCACAAATATCCTTTAAAATGAAGAGGACTTCATGCAAAAATTCAGTCTATACATGTCCTTTTTATGCAAAGATTTTAAGTATGTGATATTTTATTTCATAATCGTTAGAACCATTTTTGGGGAAAATGACAAACGACCGCCTCTGTAGCGTGTGTAGCACGCCTGCCTCTGGTGCCAAGAACCCGGGTTCTATCCGCGGTACCGGCGTGGAGATTTTTCTCCCGCTAGGAAGTCTGGCACGAGATGGACTCAGCCTCATTGGGTCCCGGAGAGGCCAATTGAGGAGCTACTAATAAGGTCGCAGAGGTAGCTTGAGACACTGACCACGTCCCACTCTACAGTTCTTCACCCCACTCATGACGCCTTTAGTGGGCAGAGGTGGGAAATGCAGCGTCTGACTAAGCCTTGGTCTGCAAAGGGCTATTGCGCTAGGAATTATTTTATTTAACAGATAACAAAAAATTCTCCAAGTAGAAAGTAGCTTGGGGTGAAGGATTTTCTGGAACGTATTCGTGTAGCATCTTTTACAACGCTAAACATAAATGTCTACACATACCCCCCCCCCCCCCCACACACACACACACACACTTATTCGTTCTTGTAATCTAGGAACTCAAAACGTGAATGACCAGCGAGATATAAGATTTTTGAGCAAAATGCTTTTTCTACTTAATATGGGAAATGTGTCAGGTTTTCAACAAACTAAAGCAGGCAAATATCAAAACTAATATTGTATTGCATTCGGAATATTCCTTTGATGCTCTTCAAGGATATGCTTCAGACAGTTGCTATTAGAACACTGCATATTTCCAATAATAAAACAAAGACTGTAAATGCATATAATTATAACGATACATTTCAGACGAGTTCATACTGTCTGCAACAGACAAGGCTGGCAATGCAACGCTGTTACGTTCGGATGGCTTTGGAGAACTACCTCGAGCTTTCACCATTTGACTGCTTCAGGACCTGAGCCTTGCTTTTGGTCCTGCGCACACGCCACTGCTGCAGTATTCTCGTTCTTGTTGTTGTTACATACAATATCCCGCCTTTTACTATAGTGGTCATGGTGTTGACACATATGCAGTGGTTTATCTTTCGGTCTAGTACATTAGATCACACATACATTCACACTTCCATTTATACTTACAGACTGGAGAGGATAGAGATTAACTTGCTAGATAGTCTTGACGGGAATTGAACTCCGGACCCGTCACATAGCAGGAAGGTAATTTACTGACTGAGCTGTGAAACCAGTTGCTGCAGCACCTCATATCCTTAATTGTAAATAAATGCTTAGAAGTGTGTGTGTGTGTGTGTGTGTGTGTGTGTGTGTGTGTGTGTGTGTGTGTGTGTGTGCGCGCGCGCGCGCGAACAAAGTTGGTATTTAAGTTTAATGTATTTTAAGATTGTAACACGAATATTTTGAAGAAACTTCCTTTATCATAAATTGGAAAATGTTTCGAAAATTTTGATTTTCTCGAAAATGGCTCTAAAACTTTTGATTAAAATGTCTGAGATATTTTTATGACAAATGAAATGTATATTTTGAATTTTCTGACTATAGCCCATGTAGTCCTCTTTACTCTAGATGACTTTTGCATAACTGCTAAACCGTCAGAGATAGACCTAATCTTACTATACAAAAGATGTAGATCTTTCTAAAATACATTTTTCTGTAGAGTAAACCATTTCGGAGATATTAATTATTATTTGTGTGAGTTTTTGAATACTTAAACTTTCGTCAAATAAAAGATCATTACTGATTGTTTTATATGTTAACCGTACAAAGAGAAGGGGATCTCAAAGATTTAAAAGATTTGACTATTGCTCAAAGCCTACTACATTCCCATATTGCCCTTGTACAAGGAAATAAGTAATAACACAATTTCTGCAAATGTTTAACTCAACAAACACGAAGAAGATATAGGAATAAGAGTTCGTAGGAATGGTTAGTGCAAGAGAAGAGAAAGTCATGTGAGTGTAACACATCAGATTTTTAACTTTTAAGATGATATCAGGGGCTTAAACTTGAGAAACAATTGGTGTGGTTATTATTCTGATTATAGGTATTATTATTTCAATACTTACTTGCATACCACCTAAATATTTACGCTAAGTTTTTATAGGAAATACATGTTTTGAGACCTCTGCATAAAAATACATTTTAAGAAAGATGTTCTTGTATGTGTGTCTGTGGATAGCATAGAACAAAAACGAAAAGCCAGTTAAATACCAAACCTGGCATTATGTTCAGCGTCTAACATGGATACAACACGAAGATTTTCAAGAAAATTGTCACACCAAACTACCATTTACTTGCAAGAACGTGCGTTATTTTCTAATTTCTTAAAATCACTTAAGACTTTGGAATAAAATACTATATCTTAAAGATATTTCCATGACAAATCAAATCTATATATCGAATTTTATTCGAATAGTCCGTGAATTCCCCTTCATTTGGAAAGAATTGCGTATATGCTATAAGTTCTCTTTCGTCATAAATACGCAAGTTAGCGAATATTGGGTAGATGCAAAGTTATGCTTAGTTAATAAGTGGTGGAATTAAAAACATAATGTTGTCTCGTTAAGGACGTTAGAGTCAACCACCGTCCGTTTTAAGCGACAGCAGATACCTCTATAACTACATGTTTAACTGTAACTACCATATTCTAAATGTGGATATTATTATCAATTACGTGTATCACTACAAGTTGTGTGTAATAAATGGGTGCAATACACGTGCACGAATAGCGATGTGAACTGTTTTAGCAAATACACAATGTTAACCCACAAAAAATGTATTGCAGCCATTTACAAGATATTCATTATTAATGGCTGTTTTCTGTGATATCATGGAAAGTATGGATTTTTAGTCCAACATATAGGATACTATTTTTAAACGTTTGTCTGTTGATTAAGTTTCTTCAATCCTCTTGTACTTACAATAACACGTGTAATAGAGCTATAAAGTTTATCGCAAAGTAGACCTGACAAAGGTAATATGGCTCTTATGCAATACTCAAATGTTTTAAAGATGATCCTATATGATGGTTTTGAAATGTTCTCTCTGCGCGACCAAGCGATAATAAAATTAACAAGCCTTAGTCGGTCTGGGTGGCTCAGCTGATTAGACGCTGGTCTAATGATCCCAAGGTCGCGGGTTCAAATCTGGTGTGCTCAAAAGTTCCATGACAGCAGATTTACTGGCACGTAAAAGAACTCTTGCGGGACAAAACTCCGGCATACCGGCGACGCTGATGTAATCCTGGCAATTGACAGCGTCATTAAGCAGCAAAATATTATTATTAATTATTATTATTATTATTATTATTATTATTATTATTATTATTAATTATTAATTATTATTATTATTATTATTATTATTATTATTATTATTATTATTATTATTATTATTATTATTATTATTATTATTATTATTATTATTATTATTGATGGCCACCCCTAAAAAGCATTGCACATAAACTGTGCGTTTTTACAAGTTCTATCTTTCCGTGTAATAAGATTTTGACTATCTCTTGCGGTTTACTAGTTATGCAAAAGTCATCAAGACTGCAGATGACTTCAGAGGACATTTACAGAAAATTTAAGATAGAAATTTCATTTGTCATAAAAGTATCTTAAACATATGGTAGAATAATCAAAATTCTTAGAGCCATTGCTGAGACAACCAACACACTCGAAAAATGTTCCAAGTAAGATAATCTATGGTGGAGGGATTTTCTTGAAAATCTTAGTATCGCATCGTTAAAATATGTTTAAATTAAAATAACAGGTTTGGTATTTAACTGACTTTACGTTTGTGAGTTACGCTGCTCACAGACGGACGGACACATATATACGCTCGGAGCTTTTTCTAATTTCTTTTTTTTTTTTTAGGATAAAATATCGATATTGAATTTTTGGGTGGAATGCAATACATTCCATATATTCTATGCGTAGAACAGAAATTAATAAACTATATGCACAAAGCAAGTAATGTAAATGTAACATAGGTTTGTTTAAACATTCGTTTTATTCCCGTTTATTAAGAAATATGGTTTCATTTACACTTCCAAACTGTGGAGAAAAGGAAATGATCTAAATTAAAGAAAAATGCGCTCACCCCAAACGGAAATTAAGCCCGGGACTCTGGATTGGTCACTCGACTAAGAGATAGTCATTTAATATTCGTTGTTGAGTGGGATGGATCACTCCATGGATTACATATCCGCACTTTGACGCTGATTTGGATTTTGAATGTCAGACCAGTGGCGGAAGAGATGAGATGATAGTACTCAAGTGGCGGCCTGAGAGCGACAAGGAGGCTCCCAACGAGGGCCGGTGCCTATAGATTGACATATAGTTCATCTCGACACGAGCACGAAGTCTGCCATCCAGGATTGGGCTGGTGCCGCCTAGGACACATCACCTTGGCGCCGAGAACCACGTTTACAGAGGTCATCCCCACAGACAGGCGCTGCCCTCGTAACGCAATCGACATACAACCGTTAAAATTCGGATGGAAATGCAATGAAATGAAATTATCTTTCCTATAATTCGCCTGGACACAGGAAAATCCCGAAAAATACCCATGGGTGTGAAAGGTCGGCCACAGGAATCAAATCCACGACCTACCGAATGCGAGCCTCACACGTTAGCGTGGAGCCATATCGCATTTTTTCTTCAAGAGTCCTATTATCCGTATTTTCGCAGTTTGCAAGGAATTAATTTGGTTTTGAACAAATCGGGTCCTATAAAGCAGCGCCTTCTGTACATAAATGTCTACGGTGAAACATAAAAATCTTCTGGGTCATCTCCCTTTTGGTAATATTGCTTGATGGAGCGTTTTCCCTGAGGGATCGATTTATGTAAATCACTTGTACTAGTTTCTCTTTCGGAATCTCTGGTTGAATAATGTTAGACTTGTTCATGATGTAGTTT
Source organism: Tenodera sinensis (assembly GCA_030765045.1). NCBI lineage: Eukaryota > Metazoa > Arthropoda > Insecta > Mantodea > Mantidae > Tenodera > Tenodera sinensis. The sequence continues at coordinate 92,268,721 of CM060970.1, forward strand.
ATGGACACTAGCGTTATTTTGTCCTTGGTGCTTGAGGATGGCTCGTAAAGTGTGGGGAAACTGTGATTACATGAGCTGGATTTGAAATGAAGGGCTTTAATATACGACTCACTGCTTGCTTGCTTGCCTTTGTCTCATCCCACAGCTACGTCACGGCTGAGGTCAGAATAAGATATTCCGAGAAGACATTCAGTTGTTAAAGTTTTATTTTAACCATCAAAGCGTAAGGAAACGCGACTTTCAGGTAATAAATTTGCCATTTGCAGAGGATGGTTCTGCCTGCAAAGGTTCTTTACTGATGGAAATGCTAAAGCCTTCTTTGTAAACGAAATTCTCCTAACACTGTTGTGAAACGAAACTCATTCCATTGTTTTTACTATTCGTATATTAGATCTTCAATCTAATTTCCCCTTAAGGTTAGTATTTCAATACTATTACTTTCTATATTACGTATTTCATCGCCCCCGTATAGCACCTGATCTAGGTTCAATCCGCGGTACCGGCGAGGGATTTTCCTCTTCTGGGAAATTTAATCCGGGATGCACGGAGTCTCTAGTACCAATTAAGTAGCTTACTGATGGAAAGATAGCGTCAAGCAGTCGCATTACAATCGGCGGAGTGGGCGTGCTGACCCCCGCCACCCCATCCAGCACTCCTCCGTGGCCTTGGCTGCGGCTGCCGGACGCAGCAGCCGGATGATAAGAGTACCCTATATATAGGAGAAACACTCTAGGGGTTTTTGTTCATCGTCATCATAATTATCATCATCATCATCATCATTTACTTAAAGTAAGAGCAAATATTGTATTGTGCTAAATAATTCGATATCAAGATTTCACCTAAAATATACCTTTTGAGACTTCCATGAATAAAAAGGTCTTAGAAACAGGTTTGTGTGTTTTTTTAATACCGAACTTGGCATTTAAGTTCTTCTAAGAATAGGACACAAAGCTTTTCAAAATAATCCTCCCAACTCAAACTATCCTTTAAATGGAACATCTTCACTTTCTCAAAAATTTTTCTGATAATTTAGCTTAAATTACCATATGTTTAAGATATGTATCTTCACGAGGAATGAAATGTACATCTTGAATTTTCTGGGAGTAGCCTCTAAACTGTTCTTCCTTTTGGATAACCTTCACATAGCTGGCAAACGGTATACAATATCTTACAAACACAAAAAATATAATTCTCGTTAAAGCACACAACATATGATAAATACATTTTTATGGCGCTGACCATTTTCGAGATATTTCGTGTGATTGGCTTGCATTTTCCAATACTCATATATTTCTCAAAATTGGAGGAAGTCGTTACTCTTTCTTTTTCCTGGTCATCCAAATATAATGGAATATTATCCCATTATATTTGGGATATATAAGAGAGATATATATTAAGAGCAACCAGCTCTTAAAATGATTCAATATCGATTAGGCCTTTTCAATCTTCTATTCCTACATTTATACAATTTTTGGAAAAAAAAATTATCTCGATTAACATGGAGTAGGTAAATAGAAAACCAAGCCCATGGCTTTCTCTACTTAACAACAAACAAGCGCTGTCCTTTCATTGTACACTCTCCTCACAACTACCATCTAGTGTCTGCATGGTATACTAGCATTAATTTAACGTCCTAGGAGAGGATGTGCCCGTAGATGGAGGGATATTTTTCAAACAATGCAATTGTAAATCACTCCTTGTTCTAATCTTCAAAATGCGCGATTTCTTTATGCCATTTAGTTTGCTATTAATAGTTTAAAATTTTATTTTAACTTCACATTAACGTTTTGTCAAAATATACGTGTTTATTAATTATCCATTTTTCCTCAAAAGTTTATAAAATTCTAAATATCTGATTTCAAAATGCTAATAATCACTGCTGTTACTATTGGTCATTCATTTGTTAAAGCTTTCCAACAATTTTATTCCTTCGATTTTCCCAGGCACTTTTCTGTGGCTTATTGAACTAAGTGCTGCACTTAAAATTATTGCTGGAAAGGCACATGAAAGAATAAACACAATGCTAGGAAAATAATGATGATGAACAGGGCTATGTTTTGACACTAACATGGGTAAGAATATATAAGGCGTGTTCATAATATGAATATGGGAGCTTCTTTTATGAAGTAGATATATGCACGCCTCTTTGGCAACATAACGCCATTCTTTGATATGTTCTAATGGTTCACCTCATAAAATATTCACCGCCTTTGTCTTCTTTTTAGGACATCAACAAACGTTATACTTGATTACTTAGTGTAGCCTTTCATTTACGGCAATAGTTCATTCTGTCTTTACTTTACCCCCAAGTACGAGTACATGCATAAATTTTCACAGACAGTATCAATAGGTTATACAGTGTGTCTCACAATGATCTTTGCACTATTTCTCAGCAAAGATATGAAGCATAAATACAATTTCTAGTTTCTCTACTACGTATAGTAAATTAGAGGAAGTATTGTATTCCACCCAAAAATTCGATGTCAAGATTTCACCGGAATCCAAAAAAAAGCATTTTCAGAAAAAGGTTCGCGCGCGCGCGCGCGCGCGTGTGTGTGTCAGTCTGTGGACAGCATAATTCAAAAACGAAAAGTCGGTTAGAAACTAAATTTGGCATTTAAGTTTAATATCTTTCAAGGATGCGACACAAAGATTTTGAAGAAAATTGTTCCACCCTAAACTACCTTTTACATTGAAATTTTTTCGAAAATTTTGAAAATGGCTGTAACGATTATGATTACAATGCCATATGTTTGAGATATTTTTATGGGAAATGAAATGCATATCTTTAATTTTCTGACTATAGCCCCTGTAGTCGTATTTACTATGGATGACTTTGCATAGCTGGTAAACCGTAAGAGATAGACAAAATCTTACTATACAAAACTGTAGATCTTGCTATTTCGGAGATATGCCTTGTTATTTATGTGACTTTAGGAGAACTTACACTTCTGTCAAACGGAACATCGTTATTCAGTTTTTATATGTTAACCGTGCAAAGAGAATGATATTTGAAGGCTTTAAAAGATTTGATTATCGCCCAAAGTCTACTGTATTCACATATTTCCCTTGTACCTACAAGGAGATAAGCAATAATTTCTACAAATGTTTATGTCAACTAACACGAAGAAATAAAGGAATATGAGTTTGAAAGAGTAGTTAGTACAAGAATAGAGAAAGTCATATCAGTGTAGCAGATTATATTTTTATTTGTTGTGCTTCCTAAATCCGCAAATATTCAAAATGTCCCTTTTTGTCACAGAACACTCCAAACAAAAGCTAGCATGACTGTGAATTTGTTCCGCACCGCCCTTTCAACACATCTTGCTCGTGGTATAGGATAACATGGTTTCCGAAGTCGCGGAGGGATATGCTTTATTCGGGCGTGAATATCCTTAGCGTGGCTTCGTTTGGAAGAAAAGTAAAGCCTATATTCCCGTATTCTAGATTTACAACATGTAAAAGAATCTCAAGCCTGATAGAGACCTCTTAGTAAAATTAAGCGCTCTTTCACGCCCAATATAGACCACAATAGCTAAAGAGCGTACATAAATAAAATATAATTTAATTTAACACATCCTGGACAATAACGTTTCAGGATCCACTTATGATCATCGATCGTCATATTTCTTTATAAATAGCTGAACGTGTTTGTATGCTTTCCACTGCCTTCTGAATAAAAATAAAAACGAAAACAAAAGAGGAAGAAAGCCATTTCTGTCTCATATCGTTGCTGAAAATTGCTGCTTCAAAGAATATATGCATCTATTTGAGACACTCTGTATAGTTTATACAAGAAAGAGAAACAAACACCTCGTGCTCTGCAACCTACATACTATCGTGACTGCCAGAGAAGTTTAAAAAAGAAATTCCTCCACTTTAGATTTAGTTAAGAACACTCGTTGTTAAGAAGAGCTATATTGCCGTCTATCTTTTACGGTTTAACCATTATGCAATATTTATTCCGAATGAAGAGGATTTCTAATGCTTTTTACTACCGGAAAATTCAAGATAGCTATTAATTTTATTTATCCTGTATATTGCATTTTAATCAAAGTAGTAATTTTTGAGAAATTAAAAGCACTTGGAACTCTTTTGAATGTAATAGGTAGTTTAAACTCGGGAATTTTATAAAAAATCTTGTTGTCGAATCTTTAGGAGATACAGTACTTAAATACCAAGTTTGGTATTTAAGTTTTGGAGTTAAGCCGTTCACACATAGATCTTTCTGAAGAATACTGTGATAAAAACGATAAAAGCCCAATCCAGTTACTGTTTACTCACTTTATTTTTTCATTGTTTTTTCTCCAAACTGCTATCACAGATACACAGCTCTCTTTTACTGACGTTAACACAATCTACGGTTTTTCGTGATGTTACAACTCGCAACCGTTTTCATCTTGTAACATTGACTCAGTACTTTCAGTGTCTTTCTTCACTTTCTCTGTCTCTCATAAATTAACTCCGACAATACAATCACTCGGCACTCGCTAAAATTCCTTCACTTCGACGCGAGATATCTTGCACCACACACCCACGCACGTGCACACGCACGCGCACACACACACACACACACACACACACACACACACACACACACACACACCTTTCGTTAACTTCATTAATGCTATACAATTCACAGAAATAGAATGACTTAAGTTCAAATATATATAATTTCTACTCCTTACCAAAATTGCAATCAGTATCATTGTCCAAACACATTTCAATACTCTACTGCTGTTACGAGTATAATAATATTTGCCTTTCACTATATGATAAGTACCAGAATTATGATTTGCAAAATAGCATTAGGTTAAAGAAATAAAGTCAAACAAAATAAAATAGCATTAAACAACAAACATCAAATAAAAAAAACCTGTAAATATCACAATAGAGAAGTATTCAATTAGACTAAGGTAGATAAAAAATTAGAGGTAAATAAAAATGTAAATGTTCAAATAGAACATCACCAACAATATGTACATGTATATAAAATGTAAATTGTATGTAAATAAATAAATAAATAAATAAATAAATAAATAAATAAATGCAAGCATGTAGTAGTTATATGGAATGGGGCATGCATTAAAAACACACACACACACACACACACACACACACACACGCACACAGTCTCTCACTCAGACATACTGACCGACTCATGTGAGTGACTCTCTCCTCAGCTGTTTCCTCGCCTCCTTATATAGCGGGGATGACGTCACATGGCTCTTTCTGAAACTTCTACAAACACGCCGACCGCCGTATAGTTTTTGAAGGCTCTGAGAAACCCTCTGTGTTGTCGCTTGATTGTTGTTTGTCCAGTGTTTGTTCACGTGAGTGGTGTGGGGAAACTTGACTTTGCGCCTTTGTGTGTTTACCGGCCTGATACGTGGTGTAATGTAACTTAGCCACAACCGTCCTTTGTTGGGCGCCACGCCTGGCGTCACAATGCATTTACTGTGTTCATTTAACCCACAACAGACGCATATATTGGCAGGGGTCTCTTTGGGGCAACAGTACCCTTTCTGGCTACATTTTGGAAACGCCAACCTACAACTTTAAACTTCAAGAGATCAAGAATATTCAATTACATATACCTACTGTAGATTCGTTACAGATTCCTTATTTCAAGTTATACGTATAATGAAAATGTTATTCTAATTTTCATTATTAAGAACTACATATTTTTAACCTGTAAATTATGTCAAGTATTTAATTCTTATATTTCTGATGTTGAAAACTTGGCATAATTTATCTGTAAAGGATTAAATTAATTATTTATCCTTTTAAATTTATACACTTTATAATAAAGTATTTAGGATCCGTGTTGTAAACTTCATTGGAGGACTGACTATTCTATTCTAGAGAAATCTCGATATCGCTTTTTTGATTGGAATACAAGACCTCCTCTACCTTCTGTAGGCAGGTGATAGAAAAACTACAATTTGACGCTGGAAATGAATCAGAATGCACACTTTTATGCCGTGTAAAACATGTTTCTGAGCATACGCTTGCTGACACAGTCTCTAGCCTTTCTTTCATCACCCTGGAAACAAATTCCATTTTCTTTGTCAGTCCTTCTGATGCTTTATTCTTTTGTGCAGACTTTCTCAATTTGAAAACATAGATGGGTAGTCATGCATGCTAAGATTGCCTGTAGATGCGTGAACAAAAAGAAATTTATTTGCTGAAATGGAAAACGCATGCGAAATTTTGGCACCAAATCCCTTACATTGTTTGTTTATCCTTTGGGGGATAAACTGAAAAGAAATAAAGGTTTATACATGGTACAAACTTCCTCGAATGTGCAACATGGAATTAAATGCGTCTTCTCTCTTGAGGGACAGCCCTTTCAGGCAAACTGGAAATTAAATGAAGTGTGTGTTTACTATTGTGAAGTCAGGGTATGAAAAGCGATTGTATTGTCATATTAGCGTGGAGGTAGTTTTGTGTCCTCCTCGTGGCCTAGGGGTATTGTGCTAACCTCTTGTTTTCGAAGTCGTAAGTTCATACCCGGTGAAGGTTGATGCACTTTTTCAGGTTAAAAATCCTTCCCCGAAGAGCTAGTGCTCTTGTACCGTGGATTTACGCACGTAAATCTAATAAAGAGGCCTATGAGCAAAATTAGCGATCTTTCACGCTCAATATACAATGGGACACTGAAAAACACAGCAATTAAGGAGCGTCCATAAAAGTAGTGTCCGAAAAGTACAGCTCGAAAAGGAGTCCTCAAATATTTTCAAGAAAATTCCCGCATACCAAACAACCCTTAACATGGCAAAGTTTTCATTATTTTCGATTTTATCAGTAACACTCTAATATTTTGATTAAAATATCATATGTTTATGATATTTACTTTACAAATAAAATGTGTATATATGTTGAATTTTCTGCAATTAGCAAGTGAAGTTCTGTTTATTCTGAATGAATCTTCTATACCCTTAAGAGTTAGACAAAAACATAGAACACAAAACTTATCTAGATATTTTAGTTTAATGTTCTCCTAATCCTTTTAAGGGATAGTATAAAAATAAAGAGAAAGGGAATGGGGACAATTGAAGATATTCAGCAATAACGGGTCTTTTCTCAATAATGTAAGAATGAATTTTGCACTGTTCATTCTTTTGCGTTTAGTGATGCAATACAGGTTAGCTGGAAGCAGAGTGTGAATGACGTCAGAAGTACAGCACTGCCATTAAATGTGCAAACAATTGCCACTGTAGAAGCAAGAGTAAAAAACAACGTACCGTGGTACTTTGCGAACTAGTGAAGCATTGCCTTGCAAGTGTATGCAGACGCAAGATCGAGATGTAGTATAACGCGACTCTTTTGTTTCTTCTCGCAGTGAGCTGCTGACATGGAATGATAGTGTCGTTTAGTGTTCATATGATGTTTGTTGGTTGTGCTGCAGTGAGCTGCTTTTCATGGTCAGGCTATGCCTACCTGCAGTTGTTTACATGCGCGAGCGATAACAGTTAAGTCCATGTGCAGTATATCTATGGAAAAACGCACACGCCTCCGGCCTTTAGTGATGTGGGTAATGGGAGTTGGCTTACAAATGTTGAATGTGGACAATAAAGTTAAAAGAATTGAATATCCGTAATACTGTGTTTGCCTTAATTCATTTAATTATACACAGAGTGTGGTTGGGTTGAAGCAAAATATTTTTAACAAACATATTTTCTTGTGCTTCGAAATTTCATCTTTAAGATCTTGCATCAATAAATGTATAGCTATAAGTGCATTATTTTAAATTGTCAATAAAGTTCTCCACGTGTTTTTTCCACTTCAAACTGTGATGATTCATATGGTACAGAGCAGGAATACATAAAGTTACGAACATCTGAAGACTGACTCCACTGTTTACTTTTTTACAATTTAAGAATCTTTCTTTCTAGTTCTAGTAAGTATGAAATGTTCCGGAATTTATGTTGTATTTAGATGTTATTAAGATTAAAGAAGGCATAAAAATAAAATCATATGAATATTGTAATTAAAGAGAAAGATTTATGGATCGTGAAGTAAAATAAAAACAAACTGAAGCATCAGTGTGAACACACCGTATCCATATAAGCAGTGTAAAAAGATTACGTGTAGCTTTAGTGGTTCCTGACACAATGTACCTTATATTACATATAGTTTTACATTATGAGAACAGGACACTCCGTATACCCTTATGTGTAAAATAAATGTTTGAAAAATATATGTTCTACCAAGAATTGCAGATTCATGGGCAACACCGGATATTTTCAGGAATGGAAGGTAATTTGGAGTTAAGTTTTTAGAATTCATTCACTGCATACGCGGTTGGCAGATGCCTTAGAGCCATTTGCTTGCTATTTGGGTTTAATTTGTGTTCTCTTTCCTTGATGAATTTCGCATATCTCAGTAGTCACCAAATGCTGGGCACGATATGTTGCCTGAGCTTTGAGGCGGATACCCCATAAAGTGGTGCCCAAAGGGTCGAACCACCAATACCGCTAGTATCAGCCGCTGATTTATGGTAGCTGTGGGGAAGTGACCTTTTAAATTTCACTTTGAAGTCGTGAATATTGTGGTTGGAGGTAAAGCTGCTTGAACCGAAGATCTAGCACCCCGCAGACATGCTGGAGGCCACTCAGAAATCCCTTAGCATTAGCACTGAACGACCCTGTTGTGCACTGATCACAAATATTCAGATCTGTGATGGTTAAGTCGATTTCAGAAATGATCCTGTAGCAAACAAACGAACATGCTTTCCAAAAGTACACCCTTCAAATTAATAAAAATAGTTCCTTACTGTTACTGCGCTGCATTTTTATTTATTTTGCTTCAATTACACGAAAATGAGTGGGTTATGTGGAAATCAAAACAACACAACACGGTAGGCACACAGTAAGCATGGAAGTTCAACTTAATCCTATTTTATTCTTTCTCGTAAATTAACTTGAGATAGAAAGCAGGAATATATGAAGCTACAAGGTAAAATTGTTCCCTCAAGATGATGTCACAACACACACTGTTTGAATTTACGTGGCAGCTGTGCATCAGTTCTTTGGCAATTAACTTGTATAGAAAGCTAGAGATGTAATAATAAAGAAGGTCATATACTAAGATTGAAGGCCTGAAAGACAGACAGACAGACCGACGGACCGACGTTCACAGACAGACCGAAGGACTGATGGACCAACATACACAGACAGACGGACCGACGGACCGACGAGCCTATCGACACAGACAGACGGACCGACGAGCCTACCGACACAGACGGACGGACGGACAGACAGACAGACAGACAGACAGACAGACAGACAGACAGACAGACAGACAGACAGACAGACAGGCAGACAGACAGACAGACAGACAGAAAGACAGAGGTAGATTTATTTGCACATCCTTTTTTATATGCCCACTTTATATATTCTTGTATTTAAATCGAAGTACAAATAAGTCTTTGCTGTCTGTTTCAGTTTCCGCCTCTCTTTCATCTGGCCTCCTGACCTTCCGCTTCTCAAGAGGTCTCCTCCTATCTTCTAATATTTTAGCTTCCCTCCTTTCTTTTACCTTCATGTTTTATTTTCCTACTCCATTTCTCTTTTGATTTTCTTAGGAAATCTCTCACACTTTTATTCCCTGTCAACATTTTTGCCACTATTTTTATTAATGTTATGCTACATTCCTTTCTTCCATTTTTTTGTCATATAATGTTCGATGTTTTCTTTCGCGCATAATTCACACATCCCCTTCTTTGCTCGTATTAGATCCGTTAGGAATATTGCACTTGTTCTCATCCATAGCATCCCTTCTTCTCTCCTTTAGTGCATGGATCTACATATTTGTCACTATCCTACTCCCTTTTAATTTCTCTGTGAAATATCAGTGACTTTTGTTCTCCAAACTATTCCATATCTGTTGTTTACCTGTCTTCCACCGTAATTCTCAGCTTCTTCCGGAATCTCTGTTCGCCGTATGAACATTAGCATTTAATACTGATATATGCTATTAACTATTCTGAGCTCATGTCATGAATACGTTCGCTTACTTATATTTATGCTCGACCATGGCATAATGTAGTGGTTATATGCCACTATAAGGGACCTCATAACCATCTCTTCATAACGATACTGCTTTCCACCAATCAAGGGTGCACCAGTTCATAACGACACCGCTAATCGACTAACCAAAGGTGCACCAGTTCATATCGATACGGCTACTCACTAATCAAAGCTGCACCAGCTCATAACAACTCTGCTAACCACCAATCAAAGTGTGCGCATGTAACAATCAATACTTCGCCTACTGCGGGCATTCCCACGCAACTGAAAGCGAAGTTATCGATTCCTCTATATGAAATAAAGTTACTCTTGAGTGTTAGTATTATAAATAACATTATAATAAATTCAATTCGTCTTCTCGTTTTTGAAAGTGTACTATTTTAAAGGTTATAGCATACATACTCTGTAGCATTGTGTCAAGAGCAACATAACAATAAAAGTTGCAGGTGCAACAATCGATTCTCGTATGTACATTGGAATAACAAATATATAATTAAAATGTCGGGCAACAGTGACAATAACATACAGCGTAGAATATTAGAAATATTTTATAAATGTTTTAAACTTGAGTCATGGTCGAGCATAAATAGTCGGATGAAACTTGAGTATAATGGTAATAGAAGATGCTTGTATGAATATTATGAAACTCGCATCTTAATTGCTGTCATTATGCTCTTGTTGCATAATATAGTATGAGATGATACTAATTTGTTTAGCTCTGAGATGCTGCTAATAGTTTTCATTATACAACATCTCAGCGAGTTACACATATTCCTTTACACAATAGTGACTGATTACCTGAATCAATAGTTGTGGACCATCCAACTCTGGACAAGGTAACTTCACGGTTTGGAAAACAGAGTGAAGTAATCTTGGAAAAGGACGTCCCTCAGGTGTTCCTGATAAGGAAACTCAAGGAGAATGTAACGACAAGACGTTTACAGTGAGAAGCAAATGCCTCCATTTCCTGCAGGCAGATGCACCTGGCCTCTTCAGTTAAGTCTAATAGGTTTGGTTTCACTGTCCCTTGATTTCCCTCTACAGCAGCCAATTTAAGGGGATGCACTGATGCAATATTGGGCAAAAAGTTGACATTTTCACTTTCTCTGTCGCGTAAGTATCAAAGTAGAAGCAATTCAGTGCAAAATTCAACATCACAATTTCCTGGAAATACATTTGAAGTCTTTTGAATTTAGAAAAAAGTGGTATCGTTACATTCACATGTGTTAAACAGTGACAAAAATGCAAAAGTGGTAAAAGATTTCAAAAACACAAAATTAAAGAAAATTCCTCAAATGAAAATGACATCACATGCCGTGCCGGTGAGCGGGCAAAAACGTCCAGGTCGACCTGCCTCGGTGGACTGCTGTGTGTACGTAACTTTCAACAATCGAGGCGATAGAAAGAAAAGGGGTGTCGAGAACGTTCGCGAGACTTTTAGCTGAGTCATTTCCGGTGCGTATGTGTGGAACTCGAGAAAGATCTCTGTGACGTCATCCACAGTATAGAAGGAGGCCTGCGAAGAACAGTTGGAGTGAATTTTAGAGTGGAGTTACGGACATGAGTCACTCAGTGTGTCAATGAGTGTGAGAAGCTGTGTGTGTGTCGTCGTGATTCATCGATCGTCATAAGAAGATTCAATGAGAATCGCTAGTGATTGTAACCTCTTAATTAGTGTATTTGAGTCAGAGGAAATGAAGAAAGACTCTGAAAGGATCAGCACGGTTATGGGAAGTAAAAATTGTGATTTGTGATAACCCGAAGGACTGTAGATTGAGTTAACGACGAAAAGTAAACTGTGTGTTTGTGGTAAACTTTTAGAAGATAATAAAGTGATACAAACGGAACCAGACTGAATTTTTGTCGTTTTGCCACATTCGGACATATTCCGACGTATTTGTAACAATTCATTTTTTATGCACGTGGGCTGAAAATTTTATTCACAGTAAAATCTCAGTGTTAAAATTTTTGGTGGAATGCGTTGCTTCCTCTGTTCGTATGGGCACTTAGATTTATAACTGCAGATATTTTGATAATAGGTATTTTAATACGTATTGACCTACGTGTGGTAGTTGTTTTTTGTGTTCGTCTAACGATTTTCCCACAATATTTACTACCTGATGTTTTCTTTTGTATCCTAACTGCATCCTAAATGAACAACAGCTGTGAGATAGATTATCCGTTTGGTTTCAGATTTCAATGCATGAGCTACTGGCCTAGATAATGTGAGGTCATTGGTCTTGCAGGAAGCATTCCAAATCAGTTTCGATGCAGCATTTGTTACCGCATTACAGCATTCGTTTCGATCACTCTGCGTCATGTTTTCTGTGGCACGCCTCTTTAGAGGTGCTAACTAACCTGAAAACATATTACTGTTAATAAGAAAAATTATAGTTTGCAAGTGAGGCAAATGTTCATTACACTGTCCTCAATTACCAATAAAGATTTCCGTACTTATATCCGTAACATCTTGTATAGGTAAGTAGTAGAGAAAGTAAAAATGTGTTTATATGTCACAAAAACATTGCTAAATAACAGAAAATCGACCAAGTTTCATATTTGAGTTAACTTATGTAAAGTTATGTCTTTTTTACCTACTCAATATACAATTATCAGTGCAAGGTAGTGAGCAGGCTGCACTCACTGAGCACCAGTAGCCCAGCCCTGATTTAAAGGAATGTAAAATACTCCTTCAGAGCCAATAAAGGTTTAATCAGGTCCTTTTCTTGCTAACGTATCTACTTTTTCATTGCCTAAAATTCCTTTATGTTCACGCACTTAAGCGATCAACATAAACCCCCTAACCTCGTAGCGCAACAATCCATCCAGGCCAGGGTTGCCAACATTTAAAAGTAAAATTGTCGTACCAGCCACTCAAAATTATAGATTTGGATTCAAAATTATCGTACATCATAAACCAAACGCTACAACAATAAAAATATCAGTATAATACTTATGAAAATATAAGAGTAATGATGTTTATAATATCCACTTACAAGATTGATGACGTCAACAAATATTACAACTTTAGCACTTATGTTTCTCGCACTATTCATCTGAAAGTTGTTCTTCCTCAACCGTTGCAGCATTGCACCAATTTGCTGATGAGATAAACCTTAACATCTTCTCGGTGTCTTCCAAGTTTTAAGATCTACCACGTTCTTTCATAAGTTGAGACGACAAAATGAGTTCATTTACCGTATCTAGTGCCAATCTGTTTCTAACTTTGGTTTTTATTAAACCCAGTTTAGAAAAAAAAGAACTCTTTAACAAGAAGTGCTTCTGTAGGGCAAGGAAACCACTGATAATGCAAAGGCCGCTAGTTCTTTGAAATCAGTATTTCCACCAAGGTGACATGTTTAACAGCACTCCAGAAACTGTCAGGTTCAGGCATGTTCTTTATTTCACACGGAATATCACGTATTCCGAGTTTTCTACATTGATCGTCAATTTTCTGAACAGTGCCTTCTTCTTTGAGATTATCAGACCCTTCCACACTGGCAATAAGAGGATAAGGGGTAGTAGGCTTAGTAGCTATGGGGTGGAGAGAGACAAGGAGGACAAAAGTAGTGTTATTTGTAATTAGTTTCACTTTGCTGGAGTGACAAACCAGTGAAAATTATATTTCGCCGATATCGAACTATCATACATTCAAATTATCGTATACCCCCATAATTATCGTACGGGTTGACAGCCATCGTACAAACATTAAAATTATTGTATGCATCCATAATTATCGTACGAGTTCGCAACCCTGATCCAGGCCAAAGCCTACCGCCCGACTGCAGCTCCCCCCACCTCTTCCCACCACAGACGTCATGAGCGGGGTGCAGTACTGGTTGTGGGATGTGGTCAGCACCCCGCACCCTCCCGGCCGATTATGCGGTCTTCTACACCAGGAGCCACTACTTTATGATCAAGTAGTTCCTCAACTGGTCCCTTAGGGACCTAACGAGGCTGAGTGCACCCCGGACCGGGTCTCCTAGCGGGAGAAAATCACCACACCGGTACAGGAAATCGAACACAAAGATGTGTCAACAATTTATACATTTCTTTGCCAGTTTGTACGAGCTTTATAAGGAATTTGATGTCAATACACTCATCTACTTTAGTACTCAGAATTATTACAACGGAGATATTACACACAATTCGCTTCTGATATTGGTCACGACCAGGTTAACCGCTTCATATGAGTGAAACTAAAGAAGAGTTCACAAGCACATACATACCCTACACCCGTTTGTCCTGTTGTTGGCGGAAAGTGAGTAAATAAACTGGTCCGTTTTCTTTATTGTCACACGTGCATAGTGGCATAAGTCTAGCGCACCAAATGACGAGTACCCGAACCTGTAGCTTGCGAGAGGGTGTGAGATGGTTGTGATAGAAGGATTAAGGGGTATGTTACGTATTAATATTTTAAGTGGTAAACATGGCAAGATGTGTACTAAAAGCAGCTAGTTGATATGTTACGAATTGATTTATCTCACTGTAAATCCTGCGCCCCGAGGATGGGAGAACCATTCTCAGCACAGCCGGCGTAGAAGCAAGATAAGAGGGAGGGAGGAGGGTATCTGTTCCGTGCTTCAATTAGACCCGCACCCCGTATAACCCAACAAAGAGTATGCAAAGCCTTTGTGAAACTAGTCCTTTCGTTTTTAGGGACAAGGCTCATATTAAGCATTCTCTACGCATTGTACCACGGGTACCAAGAGGTCCACGGTCCATATTCCGCTTGGACCGTTCTCCGCCCAGAGCTTCCTCTAGTTCTCATAATCGTCAAATGCTGGGGAGACACCCTAAACTTGGGCCAAGAACCTTTTCCCAAGTCTCCCTTCCTAGTTACTGCTCTGCATCAAACATGTTTTCAAATGTATACATGTTCCTAAACAGATTTTTTTTTTTTTTTTTTCGCTGAGTTGAATGGAGTAATCCATTTTTACTTTCTCTACTGATAAGTAGAGGAAGTTCTGCATTCCACCCAAAAATTCGATGTCGAGATTTCGGCAGAAATATATGTTTTGAGACCTCCTAATCCAAAAAAGTCATTTTTAGAAAAAGGTCCATGTGTGTGTGTCTGTCAGTCTGTGTGTCAGTCTATGGACAGCATAACTCAAAATCGAAGTCGGCTAAAAACCGAAGTTGGTGTTTAAGATTAATGTCTTTCAAGGATGCCCCACCCTAAACTATCCTTTACGTGGAAAATTTTTCGAAAATTTTGGTTTTCTTGAAATTGGCTCTAACGATTTTGATTAAAATGCCATATGTTTCAGATATTTTTATGACAAATAAAATGAATATCTTGACGTTTCTGGCTATGGCCCATAAGTGGTAAACTATAAGAGATGGACAAAATCTTACTGTACAAAAAATGTAGATCTTGCTAAAATACACAATTTTTTGTAGAGCGAACCATTTCGGAGATATGCCTTGTTATTTGCGTGAGTTGTGGAGAACCTATACTTCTGTCAAATACAACATCGTTATTGGTTTTTTATATGTTAATCGTGCAAAGAGAACAGCATTTGAAAACTTTAAAATATTGGCTACCACTCAAGCCCTGCTGTATTCCCATATTCTCCTTGTACCTACAAGAAGATAAACAATAAGATAATTTCTGCAAATGTTTATCTCCTTTAACATGTAGAAGATATAGGAATAAGAGTGTGTAAGAATGGTTAGTACTACATATGTAGTACTAACAGCAGGTGATTTTACTGGACCTGAGATCAGGAAATTAATGTGTGACATCGTCCACTGTTCCGAAAATATTTTTCCCTATCCTAAATACCCGAATGATGTTTTTCCGAAGACGTTTTCTTCCGATTACAACTTTCCGAATTCATTTTTCCAAAAGTATATGTCCGAACAGACACTTTTTCAACATATATTTATTTCTAACTTCTTCCGAAACTAGTGTATTGAAAATATTTCTGCATGTGCAATGTTGCCAAACAGTAGTAGTTTTTTTTTCTTCAAAATTGGTCAAAATCTGCAAAATTACATTTTGACAGTTTGACAGCTTACTGAAATCCACATGATTTTGCCACTCGCGTTTGTCCTAGTAGCAGACGACAGTACATGCTTTCGGAAGCTAAGAGAATCTGCAGATGATGAAATTTTGCAAATATGGATTATTTATTTTAATGCTACATTGGAGAATGAACACCGTATCAATAACATTATAGAAGGATTTCACAGCAGAATCCAGCTGGTTCTGAGAAAACGTCATCCAAATATGTATGCTGCATTGACAGAACTTCAAGGAGCAAGGAAATACAGAAACAATGGTACGGGAATTTTTATGGGGAGTAGTACGAGGAAAGCCGAAGAAGAAGCAACACACCTTGCAGAAAAGAATTAAGTCAATAGTACTACAACATGAACAGTTTAAAAGCATAAATCCACAGCTCGAGTATTTACGCACCATTGAACATAGCTTCATACTTTCAGTTTTGCTCTGCACATGCAAACATTTTAATAAACACGAATTCGAAAACACTGAACTTCGGAAAAATGCTCATTCGCAAAAATCTTTTCGGAAAAACGTACGGATACAATGAGCCAAACAGAAAAGCAAGCTACAAAGACGTAAAAGCTTTCTAGGAAACAGAAGGAGCGAAGATTACAAAATCTTTTTGTGAGCACCATGTTGGAAAATTTGAGAAAACTAGGCTGTAACATCGGTTTAAAGTAACGCTTACTACAGGCTCACACGAACTATTTTTCAGATTGTTGTCTTAGATTTCTGAGCGAGGAACACATGAATGTTTTCATTAACATTTGTAAGACATTGAGACCAACTGTTGGTACCTGAAAACGGAAAATAATTCTCACGCTTATGGAAGAAGTGCCAAAAGAATACATTTTCTTCCTGTAAAATATCACTTATATTAATTCTTGGTAGTTCTTGTCAAGTGCTCATAAATTATGTTTACAATTACACAATCATATAATTTTAATATATACTTTTGTTCAGAGTCTTTTGAGACAGTGGAAATGGAAGATATAACCTCCCATTGTCTCAAAAAGTCTGAACAAAGTATACAACGTATATAAATCGGCAATGAGCTAATATAAAAATTGTGTTAATTGTGTTAATTGTGTTAACTTAACTTAATGCTGGTGTTCTTAAACACAAGGCGTGTGTCGGCAATATTCAAGAGGTGGAATTAGGACTGAAAAATTCAATGGCATAGCCGGAATTTGAACCACTGATCTTCCGCAGCAGCCGCTCGATAAGCGGATAAGCGTGGTTCAAATCCTGTCTATGGTATTCAATTTTTCAGTCCTGATTCCACCTCTTTTGGAAACTGTGTGTTCATTTTAAAAAAATCGGGACATGATAAAAGAAAACTGATAATATATTTGGAATCAACATGGGAAGAGGCATTCAGACCTAAAGCATAATTTATTTTTCCTTTCGAAATGTCATAATAATTTAATTTCATGTAAGACTAATGTCACTGCCTAAGGCCATGTAAGGGATAGTGTTGAACATTATTAAAATATCTATTTTTAGTTTCCCTTCCCGTTCGTGAGAATTTCACATTTCAATTAATTTCAGTAAACGTGCTTTAAGTGTACTTAGAATCTATAGCACAATTTCTACTATACCTCTATATCCTGTGTCTTTCCTCTTAGATTTTTTCCCCAAAAGCTAGTGGAAATATCATGGTCAGAGAGGCTGCATTTGTGTTCTTGTGTTAGGTAACAATAGCTGGAGGGTGTGCCACGTTTACCGTGCTTATGCTTCGTATACTACAATTTGCATATTTCACTCGAGGTAAGACTGCCTCAAGCAGTGCAGCACCATGGTAAGAGGATCAATGGTTTGCAGGCGGTGCCGTAAGCCTCTTCAAACTGCGATCTGATTTTGGCAGCATAATTTCCCAACAGGAGAAGTATCAAACCCTCTATAGAACCATGGACCTTTCCTGGACAGAGCTTAAATATCATCAGGGCTATTTACCTAACCTAGCATCGCCTACTGAAACTGAACAGGATTAATTATAGTCACCAGTAATTACACCTAAGGCTTGCCCTGGTACACGAGAACAACCCCTGGAATACACTTACTCGTCTGTAATATAGAAGGAATAGTTATTCTTATTAATGGTGCACCTTAGTGCAATTATTTATGAGGATGTTGGAGGTGCTGTTTTAGTTTAGTCTTCAAATCTGCTAACGTTATGACCGTTTGAAGTGGGGAACTGTCTTAGAATAACCATATATGACACATAGATGGCAGATAAAAGTAGAATAGAATATTTGTGTCGAACTTGCACAAAGAGTACAATTTTTCGACACGTGTATATTTACATTTTAACACAAATTGAGTCCGATGTTCATTTATTAAGACCTTACGTCTGGCACCCTGACCCTTTGACTTTCAATTAGCTTTCTTACTTTCCCTCCCTCCTCCCTCCCTCCATAATATAATTCACACACCCACAAACATTCACTCTCTCATTCATACTGCCAGACTCTTGGCTAGAGAAAAATCCCCACTCCATCGATCGGGAACCGAACCCGGGACTCTTGCACATTAAGCAAGTGATCTA
Organism: Tenodera sinensis; assembly: GCA_030765045.1. Lineage (NCBI taxonomy): Eukaryota > Metazoa > Arthropoda > Insecta > Mantodea > Mantidae > Tenodera > Tenodera sinensis. The sequence goes on from CM060970.1 coordinate 92,287,316, forward strand.
CCGATTGAGCTATTAATATTCTTACACCATTTTCTTGCTTATTTTGTCCTGCTTCAGACCTTAAAGAACCTCTCTCCACTTCCCTAACTCCTGGCATTCTACCAAATGTATCTTATTCTTCTCCTCTTTGTGATTCCGATTCGTTCTCTCTTAACCTCTAAGGGGTATATCCCCTGTTATCACTAAACCTTCCCTTTCCTGTTTAAGTCAAAATAACCTCTCTTCCCCAATCTCACTTAATCGTTCTATACACAGAAAAGTTAAGATTATATATAACAAATTACACGTAGTCACCCCGCGAGGGTTAGCCACAGGAAACATTGGAAACACTGCATTCATCGATGTTATCTTTGATGCCGGAATTACTGCATTATTGTATTTTATAAAGAAATGATTGGGAGATTGGTAAATACTTACAATAAATTTCCCTATGTAAATAAGTACTTAATAAATACTCCTGAGTTTAAAATCATTAGCGAGACAGTTTAAGAGTTGAGCTAAAAGTAATTATCATAAGTTGGTTTAGCGCACCACGTAATTCTTTGTTTGTGGTTTCGTAACCACATTTATCACATAAATACAATGGAAAAGTCAATATGCAGATGGAAGCGTGGGTGATGTGGGAAATATATGTACATATACAGCAAACTTACCACAGGGCACGAGGATGCCCCCGTAAATAATTAAAGCGAGAACTCTATAACTTGATTTATTCATGCAACAAAGGAATGATCTTCACGAGAGCATGAAATTATAATAAAGCAAACAAATTCAAATATTAATATTACCGATTACATCAGAAACACGCATGATTTCCCATGATGCTTTCGTGTACTTCCGTGTACTGTCGTGCCCAATTTATACGGAACTTTATCCCCGAACCATACCAAATGTTTAGAAATATAAAGCACTTTCTGACGTCACAGACGCATAATGAATGGGATATCACACGAATCATAGATTCACACTCATTGTTACAATCCAATATGGCGCACATATCTGCAGAGTTTTTCTGAAGGACATTTTTCAATTAGCCAATAATAGATTCTGAGTCTCATTCACCCAGTTCTTAAAATGGTTCAATTATGAACTGAGGAACCCAAGATACCTGACGTCTGCAGATCTGATACGGATTTAGAGAAATCTTTATAACGTACCTTAATTAATAGAGAAGGCTCCATTAACCTATCTAAAATGAGAGATTTTAGAATAGTCAGTGCACTGCCTTCTTCTGAATCAAATATATTTTGAAGTGCTACCCCACACCTCAGGACATCAACACAAACCCAGCTTCAGTCTGCTACCTCTGCGACCCAAAATTGAGGCCAGATTAGTTTAGTAATACTAGTTTGACAAAGTTTGACATGCCCGTTGACATATTCCCTTGGCCAGCATTACCTCTGATTCAATTTTTCCAATGTTGTTTACTTACAAAGCTTGGTAAATAAATGGATTTCACTGATGATGTGTATAGCACACAACGTATAGATAGCGACACAAGATGGTGACTGGGCGCAAGACTAGCTATAGCAAGACATTTTGCCCTGTAGTATAGTTGGAGTTCTTCTCTTGTTAGCAACGGTAGCCATAGAATAATAATAGACTAGAGAGCCAAACAAAATGTTCACTAATGACAACATTAATTCGAAAGTCACGTGATATTTGGGTTTCGTGAGCACTGTCTCCAGTGGAATACACTCTAGAACAGCTATATTTACATAAGTTTCAGTGACAAGTGAAATGATTTTTATAACATAAAGGGAAATGATGCATTATTTTTGCTGCTTTGGTTGCAATGAGAAATTCGCGAAAGGAAATAGAAAAATTTTCGTTCGTAAGCGTACAGTTGTACTTCTCTTGTAATGCCGTTAGAAGAGTGGAGGATGATAGGTGGCACAAGACCTTTTTAGAATGGTCACCCCGTGGAAGAAAGAAGCGGGGCAGGCCAAGAGCAACTTGGAGGGAACATATTCATAGAATGATGAATGATCGATGCCTGGAGAAAGATTACTTTTTTAAACGAAAAGAATGGCAAATGGGAACACAGGGCAACTGCTGAAGAGTGCAGAAGCCCTTAAAAGTAGTAATAAAAAGTAAGTAAATTTAACTGAAATTGGTAAGATAATAAACGCATTCATCAACAGCTTAGAATAATTATATTTCATTTAAAATACCTCTTTACCAGTGATTTTTTTAAGCAATACTTGCTAACCATACTTTTCTTTCATGGTTTTCCAAGATTGAAAAATTTGTGTTCAGAATATAGAAAGGGAGAGTTTTGTTCCTTCAGCTTACTCTAAAGAATGCTCAAAGCAATGGAGTTTCGCTTGTTCTAAAACCATATCACTTTTATCTTTAACTTACGATTATGTAAATAATATGAGGCCGGCCATGGGCACACGCCCCAAAGAGACAGGGTCAAGTTACTTCACACCAATGCTTCTGAATACGTGACCGACGACACTGAGCGTGGCAGAACAAAGGTGTTTTCAGACTGTTCTAAAAGACTTCCGACTGCCGGCTTATTGACGAGCGGTTCGACAAAAAAGACGAATTTCGAGAAAAATCCGTGCTACATCATCTTCGTCTATATGGCAAAAGTTGAGTTGTTTTTGTAATGGAGTTGTGAGTGCTGAACCAGACGAGACAGCTGTTTGTGTGTGAAATTGTCGTTGAGAGAATGTATCTTCAGAGACAGCTGTAGTCATGGATCATCGCGTCGAAGTTGTTTGTTGTGTGAAGCAGATTTAATGAGTGTGATCACCGGAAGAAATTTGTGAGAAAAACAGTTAAGTACGCGTTAAGGTTACTATGGGAAGAACAGTGTCGGTCACGAAGAACTGCAGACTGTGTTAATGATAAAAACCGAACTGTGTGTGCTTTAGTTTTAGAGAGAGAGAAAAAAAAACTGATGTGTTGCACTCACATGACTTTCTCTACTCTTGTAATAACTATTCTTACAAACTCTTATGCCTATATCTTCTTCGTGTTTTAAGAGGTTGAATCAGGACTGAAAAATTCAATGCCACAGCCGGGAATTGAACCACGGATCTTCTGCTTATCGAGCGGCCGCTCTAACCATTAAGCTACCATGGCCAACTTGCCAGTACGACATTAAATTCCCCAGTTGATTCGTATTTTTTTCCCGGTTAGACCACAGGGGTGTTAGTTGAGATAAACTTTTGCAGAAATTATCATATTGTTTATTTCCTTGTAGGTACAAGGGGAATACATGGGCTTTGAGCGGTAATCACATCTTTTAGAGCTTTAAGATTCCGTTCCCTTTGCATGGCTAAGATATAAAAAATGAATAACGATTTTCTATTTGACGAAAGTTGATGCATTTTAGAACTCACACAAATAACAGGAAATATCTCCGACATGGTTCATACTTAAAAAAAAAAAAAAAAAAAAAAAAAAAAAAAAAAAAAAAAAAAAATTGGACATAAATTGTGTGTTTTAGCAAGATCTACATTTTTGTATAGCTAGATTTGGTCTATCTCTTATGGTTTACCAATTATGCAAAAGTCATCCCATCTACATGGGATACATCCAGGAAATTCAAAATATACATTTCATAAAAATATCCCAAAGATGTGACGTTTTAATCAAAACCGTTTGAGCCATTTTCGAGAAAATTAAAATTTTTGAAACTTTTTCCACGTAAAGGGTAGTTTAGGGTGAAGGATGCATCGTGTCGCATCCTTGAAGCATGTTAAATACCAACTTTGGCTTTTAGCCGACTTTTCGTTTTTGAGTTATACTGTTAGAAGACACACACACACACGTGGACATTTTTCTAAACATGCTTTTTCTTTATTCAGGTGGCATCAAAACATATATTTCCGGTGAAACCTCGACATCGAATTTTTGGGTGGAATACAATACTTCCCCTAGCAGTAGATAAAGTAATAAAGTGACAGAAAAAGTAACTGGAGTTCGTTAGTTTGTCACTGTAGTAAATATAACGCCATATAATCAGTTCAATTAATTGCTTTCACGATTTTGCAATGTATTTTCTATGCAGTATTTGAAATGCCGCTCCTTGTACCCACAAGTCACGAGGTTTTGATTTCAGCATAATGTTAGTGTGTTCAGCGTATGTCAATCTGCTCAGGTTGCCACAGAGTATTTAAGAACAAACTGAAAGCTTGCCCATCCTACTTGAAATACACTCTAATCGATTTAGTTTTTTGCTGTAAGACCTGCACCGTTGTAATCCTTTCATTGTGTTGGCTTGTAAGCCAGTACAAAAGAAAAAGGCAGGGAGATTTAAGAGACAGCTATTTCACGTCACAGCAGTAAACTGACGGAGCGCGTAAACAAATCTTGTATCGTAACAGACATGAGGCGGGCTGTGCTTCTTACGAGGATTTCGACTGTAAAACATCGACCATAAAACTACTAGATCGTGTAACACTCTGTCTTCCTCTGCACAAGCGTGACTGAAATCCCGAGAGGAATGTTTCTAACCTTGTAATAATGCACAATGTGAAAGTGACGGTTATCACACAAGACGATAGATAGTACACTTCGAGTATTTCAGAAATGGAGTACACATTTTGTGCTGCAAATTCTATAGATTCTATCAAAAGTACTGCCTGTTCACCAGCATATGGTCATAGGGGACTGAAGGAGAGAGCGAAGACATTCCACGAGTTTTGTAAACTTTCTAGATAACGTTGCTGCTGGTTAAGTTACCATGTTATTTGTACTATGTTTCCTCGCTAATATGCTAATGTATCTTAACTTCAGTTAAAACTGGAGCAGTTACTACTGTTATCTGGGAGTTAAAGATAAAAGGAGTTGAGAAGTAGAAAAACCCACGCCTAAGTGTGGTGTGAAATCTGCTATGATATTATAGTTGCAGAACAAAGGGTTTCATAGTGACAGTTCCACATGTAAAACCAGATCTTTACAGGATGATTGAAACAAACAATGCAATTACTCTGATAGGAATTGCACGATATAATGCTCGAGGGTATATAACTTGTGACCAAAACTGGCTGGTAGGGTTTTTGAAAACGCATAGAAAAGGAAGAAAATGGTAAGTGGGAGAAAGAGGGAGTAGTTGAAAATATCGCTACTTTTTGTAAGCTAAATATGCTCCATGAACTGAAAACAACATATAAGTTATGCTACTTTGAGCGCCTTCTTTGCATTATATAATGATAATGGCAGTGGTAGTGGTAGTGGTGATGATCACAATAATAATAATAATAATAATAATAATAATAATAATAATAATAATAATAATAATAATAATAATAATAATAATAATAATAATAACAATAACAATAACAATAACAATAACAACAACAATAATAACAACAATAATAACAACAATAATAACAACAATAATAACAACAATAATAACAACAATAATAACAATAATAGCGATAACAACGATGACGATGACGATGACGACAACGACGACAACGACGACGACAACGACGACGACAACGACGACGACAACGACGATAACAATAACAATAACAACAACAATAACAATAACAACAATAATCTAGGTGTATCAAAATTATTGTAATCATTTTCGAATACGTTAAATAACAGAAAACACGCTTAAGTTGCATTTTATGAGGTTTTATTATTAGTTGTGTGAATGTCACGGTCACGACATTTTGGTTATGTTGTTTGTTGACACACACAGAAAATCTCCTCAAAATGCCTCTTTTGGGCTTCAGGACACTTCAAAATGTCGACATCGAATTGCACTACTCCCTCTACTTCTTGTACATACAGTAAGAAAGTTGTGTGCAGAATTAAGCCTCTGGTGTCGCATATGCAGTTGCCTTCACACAAACACTGTCTACACTTGTGCCAAAGAAACGCTTAGAGCTGCAGAGAAAGTTAAATGTGTGTGTATTTGCTTGGTAACAGCATGCCAAGTGCAGAACTGCTGCTTGTGGGAATTACAGTGCTCTTGCTGTTTACTGCAAACTTGCAGATCCTACTCTATTGAAAATTCTCATTCTTATGTTCATATTACTGTCTCCAACCATTATTTTTATTGCCATACCCCTTGTGCACTCTGTTTTTATAAAGTCTACTTTTTGTCTATACGTGTATTTGTTCGATGTTTTCGTTTGTCATTTGTTTGTTTAGGTTTCGTCCATTGGCACTACTATTATCGATCTTTAGCTTTATCTGCCAACCTCTATTAACAGAGGAGGCCATGGTTGTTTTCTCAACAACTTGAGGTTAGCTGTTAAGAGTATTATTACCATCCAATAAAAACTTCTAGCTGGTATTGAAATTAATAACATCCTTACTCACAATAGGTGAAGATTAGATTACGCTTCCTTGGAGATAATATTAATGTTGCAGCTTATACTTGGGACAGTGCATTTATTTCAATAATGAGACTAAAAGCTTTTCGCACCAAATGTTTGTCTCAATATCGCCAACTATGTGTTCTCGCATTGAAATTGGATACTTTCTTTATGGCATCGCTAGAAGCAGGCTAATGGTGAAAGCACTTCAAAAAATCTGAAGTGTTGCACTCACATGGCTTTCTCTACTCTTGTACTAACCATTCTTACAAACTCTTATTCCTATCTCCGTGTTAAATGACAAATATTTATAGAAATTATATTATTGCTTATTTCCTTGTAGGTGCAAGGGGAATATTAAAATATAGTAGGCTTTGTGCGATAGTCAAATCTTTTAAACCTTTGATATTCCGTTCTCTTTGTAAACTTAACACACAAAAAAATCTGATGTGTTGCACTCACATGACTATCTCTACTCTTGTACTAACTATTCTGACAAACTCTTATTCCTATATTTTCTTATTGTTTGTCGAGATAAACATTTGTACAAACTATCTTATTGCTTATTTCACTCCTAAGCACGCATCAGTATACTCCAACCCGCTAAAATATTATAGCTGCAAAGACTTACAACTAAGCGGTATTATGTCGTATCGGCACTACTGTGCATAGAGCGCAACGTCAAAAATTGAGTGAATAAGGACCAGTGATGGAAGGGAATATGTTTAATAAATGAAAATACATTATACTGTCACAAAACAAATGTTTACATCTTTCTCCACATCACAACAAAATATAACTTAGATGCTGCGACCTTTATTAGTAACTCATCAACTCAGAATATATAGTTATTATTAAAACACTAAATTACAGATTAATATGGTTGTAATAGAAAGAATATAGTAGGGCAGTAAATCTAAAGTTGCAATAAATGCTATTGCATACCAAGTTAGTTACATCTAGTAATATATCACTAGAACAGGCAAGTGTAATGACAGCCATCATATTCTTATCTGATAGTTTAGCCCTTAATCTTGGCTTTGTTTGGCTTTTCTTTTTTCTTCAACTTTTTTTTTGAAGGAATTTTTATTTATTTTGAAACCTAAAGATATTTTTTGTTTACAATTTCATTAGCACAAAATTTGTATTTAGTTAACGCTCTTTTACTTTTTCACTTATCTGTATTAGTTTAATCTAATCTTCATAACCTGTTTTGTTATTCTTTGTTGTGTTGCATATATTGCAAATCGGGTGATACATGGCTGCATGGATCCAAGGAGACTCGAGGTTATCAGTTACTAGAGCTCTTGTCTCAGGAAGCTGAACCAGTCCTTCCTCTTCGCAACTGTGCTGCTATTTCATTAAAGGATCCAGTGCAGTGTTCCTGTTACCAACCAGAACATACAACGTTGGAGTGGTTTATTGTTAAAACAAAATTCCAGTCGCTGATGTTTCTGAAGGCATGATGATGCCTGCGGAGTGCATCATTTAGCAATGTAGTTTTGGAACACCACTCATATGACATCAACCTGCTTACATGAAAGAAAAAAAACATTCACATGAATATGAACATTGTCATAATTGGATACTGTACAAGATTTGTAAAAAGTAATTACATCCAGGTCATTGTATGCATGCTTTAATAGCGTTGTAATCCTTTGCTGCATTCGTGGTTACTGTCAGTTGTCTTTTGTACACTCCTTCCTCAAACCCAGACCCACTGCCAGGTGCTCCGAGTGCTCTAGCGGCGCATGCGTGCGCTCGGGCTGACATCCCTGCACCTGACTGTAAAGAAACAAGATACTTCAGTTACACCCTGTATTCTGTTTTCTGTGTGGGTGCTTTAAGTAGGCTGTTGAATGAGGTTTTCCTAACAGAATAACATTAACTTCAGCTCATGTATCATTAAGTACGCTGGACTGAAACTAGAGTGACGTCATTGTTTAGACAAGCACAATTGAACCACTAACTGTCTCAGGGTTCCTTTTTATCCGCGAATCCTCTTTCTCTAAGCCCATACATACATAGACAACGGAATATAAATCAGGCACTCGGATCGCATTTGAAATGTTCTTGCTATAATCCCCTGCTCCTAGCGTATCGAATACAATGTGCAGATTATGTGCTTTGCCCCTGGAAGTAGACAGCACCAACTGACATTTATACTTGCTTCAGTGATCTTCTCTAACACCTGACTTTTCAAATATAATTCCTCGCCGATTGGATGCAAACTATCAAAATACCTGATAAACCTCTTGTAATATTTATTTAGAATACAGCTTGCTAAAGTTTCATCTGTTGCCCCCAAATTTCTCTATTCACTCTTGTACAAATTCTTGTTACAAAAATTTATTCTTTTATCTGCCTCAAATTTACTGACGTAAGAATTTGTAGAAATAATTCTATTGCTAATATCCCTGTCGACAAAAAGAAAGTGTCTGGAACGGATACACATACATACCATACATTACATATATACCATACATACCATACATTACATACATAGTAATGTATACACACATACGTGACAGACAGACAGTGAGACATATCTACTTGTTGAAAAGTGCAAGTTTTTTGCTATTCGTGGAAATGTTATCTGCCGTAAAAGTAGTCTCGCGTTTCACACATTACTTATTTTTACTTTCTCTACTGGTAAGTAGAGGAAGTATTGTATTCCAATCAAAAATTAGATGTCGACATTTCACCGAAAATATATGTTTCGAGACCCCCTGATTCCAAAAAAAGGCATTTTTAGAAAAAGATCCGTGTGCGTGTCTGCGTCTACCTGTCAGTCTGTTGACAGCATAACTCAAAAACGAAAACTCGGTTAGAAACCAAAGTTCGTATTTAGGTTTAACGTCTTTCAAGATGCGACACTATTTTCTTTTGAATAAAACGTCTCCACCCTAAACTACTCTTCACATGGAAAATTTTGATTTCCTTGAAAGTGACTAACGATATTGATTAAAATGCAATACGTTTGAAATATTTTTATGATAAATGAAATGTATATCTTGAATTTTCTGGTTATAGCCCATGTAGTTCTTTACTCTGGATGAATTTTGCTTAACTGGTAAACCGAAAGAGACAGATCAATCTTACTATAATAACAGGTAAATCTCGCTAAAACATACAATTTGCGGGTTTTTTGTTTTTTTTGGTAGAGTGAAACATTTTGGAGACATTCCTTGTTATTTTTGTGAGTTTTGGAGAACTTATTTCTGTCAAATGGACTATCGCCCAAAGTCTACTGCATTCCCATATTGACGTTGCACGTAAGAAAACTAGCAATAAAATTTCTGCAAGTCTCAACTAACAGGAAGAAAATAGAAGAATAAGTTTGTAAGAATGGTAATACAAGCGTAGAGAATGTCATGTGAGTGCAACTACTGTACTACGTATAATAAAGTAGATAAAGTATTGTATTCCACCCAAAAGTTCAATGTCGAGATTTCAGTGAAAATTAGTTTTGAGGCTCCCTGAAAAAAAAGGTCCCTGTGTGTGTGTGCCTGTCAATCTGTGGACAGTATTACTTAAAAACGAAAAGTTGGTTAAATACCAATCGTGGTGTTTAAGTTTATTGTCTTTCAAGGAAGAGATACGAAGATTTTGAAGATAATGGAAATGATTCTAACGATTTTGATTAAAATACCATGTGCTTGAGATATTTGTATGGCAAATGAAGAGTATATCTTGAATTTTCTGGCTGTAGCCTATGTATCTAGTCCTGTTTACTCTGGATGACTCTTGGATAACTGGTAAACAGTAAGAGATAGACCCAAAGGATACCATTTGTGTCTATTTTTTTTTTTTTTTTTGGCTAGAGAGAACCATGTCGGAGATATCCTTTAGTATTTGTGTGAGTTTTGGAGAACTTATACTTCTGCCAAATGGAACATCGTTTTTAATTTGTTTATATGTTAACCGTGCAACGAGAACGGAATTTGAAGGCTCTAAAAGATTTGACTATCATTCAGAGCCTACTGTATTCCCGTATTTCCCTTATACCTACAAGGAAATAAACAGTAAGATAATTTGTGCAAATGTTTATCTCAACTAACACAAAGAAGATATAGGAATAAGAGTTAGTAAGAATGTTTAGTACAAGAGTAGAGAAAGTCATGTGAGTGCGACACACCAGATTTTAACCACCACCACCACCGCCGCCGCCGCCGCCGCCGCCGCCGCCGCCGCCACCACCACCACCACCACCATTTTTCCCCTAGAAAAAAAAAACTGCTGCTGCTGTCTGCTACTACTACTACGAATACGAATAACAACAACAACAATAATAATAATAATAGTAATAATAATAGTAATAATAATAGTAATAATAATAGTAATAATAGTAATAATAATAATAATAATAATAATAATAATAATAATAGTAATAATAATAGTACCAATAATAAACACTAATAAAATAATTACCTTAAAATAATAACAAAAATAATTATTATAATAATATGAGAAATAATAACAATGATAATAATCAACAATAATAAATTAATGAGAATAAAATAATAAAAGCAATAACAATAAATAAAAACAATAATAAGATACAACAACAGGTCCTGTAAGTAAAGTGGCAAATATTCTAAGACTGTTCATCTGTTATCACGCGCTACGCACGCCAGTTGAAGCCTGGGCATTTTCCCTGCCGCTCCGCTCTCTTCTGTTACATCCGCGCGCGCGCGCGCGTGTGTGTGTGTGTGTGTGTGTGTGTGTGTGTGCGTGTGTGCGTGCGTGCGTGCGTGTGTGTGCGTGTGTGTTTGTGTGTGTATATAAAGAATATCTTGAAAATGTTTCACTCCACAATATTTTTTATAGTTTTTGTTTTGTAGTGAAACATTTTCAAGATATTCTTTGTTATTTGTATGAATTTTCACTACTTGTACTTTTCTCAAATGGGAAATTATTCGTTTTCTTATATCCCTTGCATACAAAGAGTGGAATTTCAAAGCCGTCACAGAGCGACCAGCTTTAAAATATTTGACTATGACTTAGAGCCAACTGCGTTCATATATCCTCGCTGCACGTATGAGAAAATTAACAATAAGATCATTTCTACCATATTTATCTTGATTAACATGGATTAGATAGAGGAATAAACATTTGTATAATTTGTATAAGATTAGAGAAGTTATGTGATTGAAATACATCAGATTTTTGTTTTGTTTTGTTTTTTGCAAGCGACTAGTTTAACATAATACTGCAAATTACATAAATACATTTCTAGCGCGATATAAGAAACAAAGGTATAACATATTTATTGCGTACTAAAATGTTCCAGTTTATCCGGTGTCTTTGACAGACCCAATTTAATTTCCATTGTCATCTTATGTAATCCTTTTTTCTTCTTGTTCGACATTTTTACGAGCACAAACACAACTTAACACAACACTAACAGTAAGCCTGAAAACTTGGAATCTGCACTGCAACCAGAAGTACTCGTATGTATGTATGAAAGTTTAGCTTATCACGTACAGGGGTACTTTTAGACGTGGCAAATGACCTTGCTAGGATCTGTGCTAGTTGGATCATGCAAAATGATGATGTGGTAATGTCTCTTTCCTTCCTTGAAATAAATAAGACACTTCACGGGCACTGTACTTAATCACGCACAATCCGCGATGTTTATGTTCTATACGGAAGTCGAACAGATAACCTGACACCCTTATAAAAACAAAAGTAAACTCGATCGTAAACCACTGCGCAACTCGTCACGTCTAAAAATATTGTAACAAAATGAAATGCGTAGTTCGTTTACTTTTCTAATACTTTATTTCCTCTAAATCTTACGACAAATGCACAATTTCCTTCTCATTGCTAACACTATTATTACAATTCACAATTGTTCTTCCAATAATCTTTCTTAGTTTCACTGTCTCTTATATCTTTACTATTACGATACAATCACTCGACGACACATACACTTGCTGACAGGCTGGCCGATGCACTCTTGTAACTGAAACTAACTGAACACGACGACTTAAACAACTAATCTGACACAAAAACTAAGCTCTAGCTCTAAAAGCACACACTAACTGAACTGAACTGCTCACTGTCTGTCCTAGGTATACCCGAGCCGGCGTGACGTAAGCTCCTTCGAGTTATTTCCACACTCAGGTGCACATGACTCAACAAAGAAGACTCTAGAGGTTGCTGGACACTACGGTGTTACCACGCTATTCGATCGCATACCCACAGTCGCAAGTTGTCCTGTAGCCCCAGACCTCCTCCTCGCCTCGCCGTCATTAGGTCACGCACACACACACACACACTCGCTCATCGTATCCAAGGACACCCGATCTCCTCTTGCACGTATATTGTTGAACGACCCTATGCCATAATACCTTTGTGCCCGGTAAAGCAATAAACCTTCAAACCTTCCTAACAAGTGTATGTGCTTTGTATTTAAGCGGGGAGCTTTTGGTTTCGTGACAATGTTCTGCCAGCTGCATATGTTGTGACTATATATCGCGGTCAGCCCTTCTGTCACTGTAAGGGAGAAGGGGGTAGATTTTATACTAATTAAGTGCTACAGATACTATTCATACCGCATAGAAACTATTACAGTCAGGTTTAACGATAACAAAGAAAAACATTAAAATAAAAATTGTCGAGTTACACGAAATGTTGAGTTATCGAGAGTAGAGTTATCGGGGTCCTACTGCACTGTGATTCTATATCAGACTTTTTCTAAGCTCCCGCTATATACATTAGGGATTCTCTCATGCACTCAAGCCTCTCTTTGAAGCTTCCGCCATTTTGAATATTAAGAAGTGCTAGATATCTGGAGTCTAATGAAATATTCATTTTGTGATGCACGGTTAGTAAAAGCAAATTCAGTGGCACTAGGATGCAGACGTAGATGTGATTTAAAATATGCGCTACAACTTTCACGCGTTCGTTTCTTTCTCGCTTTTAGCTGAGAGATAATTAATTTAAGATGACGAAGATATAGATGTGAGGTATTTCACAGACATTCCTGTTTATTCGTCTGCAGTTATTTGCTTTTAAAAGTTTACATAAACGTTAAAATAAACCTTTAACACTCACTCACTTACATTGCTAACTTTACTTTGACCAACAACTGAAGATTCACTGAAAAGTCTTTGCAAATTCTAATTGTAATTATGCACTTTCACAGGGCACACAATACACCACTTAAAGTAATTATACAAAACTAGCTGAACTATCTGGTGCATATTTTGACAATTTTATCCTTACACCTATTAGACTTAAGTTGGCTACTTTAAACAACACAAAATAAATAAATAAAAACATTGGGAAGACACTATGCAAAAGCACCGAATACCACATGAAAAAAGTAAGTAGAGAAAGCTGTGTGAATCCAATAAGTTGCATTACTATTTCAGTCATAAAAACGATATGAAAGGCGAATAGAAACGACATGTGAATGTGTTACGTAAATGAAAAACAAGTAGTAGAAAACCGTGTGAATAGAGGTCATCTGAATGAGTTACGTAAAAGATAAGTGGGTAGAGAAGACCGTGTGAATGTAATATGTTGCATAGTAAAATGAATGCCACAAAAACCTGCATGAAAAACACTTAGATGCGCCAATTTTCAAGATCGTTCAACACGGAGTAGGGAAGAACATGTGAATGTGTTATGTAAAATAAAAGTGTGTAGAGAAAGTCGTGCAAATGTAATACGTTGTTTCTATTTCAATTATAGGAAATTGTATGAATTGTATGTTGAAGGGCGAATAGAGGAAGAAATGTGACCGTGTTTCGTAAAAGAAAAGTGAATAGAGAAAACCAGGTGAAGGCTATGTGTCATAGTGAAATGGATAGCATGAAAACGTCCATGAAAAAATAAATATACTTGCGGAATTTCGCGGTGATTGGTCAAGCGGTTACACACACACACACACACACACACACACACACACACACACACACACACACACACACACACACACACACACACACACACACACACACACACACACACACACACACACACACACACACACACACACACACACACACACACACACACACACACACACACACACACACACACACACACACACACACACACACACACACACACACACACACACACACACACACACACACACACACACACACACACACACACACACACACACACACACACACACACACACACACACACACACACACACACACACACACACACACACACACACACACACACACACACACACACACACACACACACACACACACACACACACACACACACACACACACACACACACACACACACACACACACACACACACACACACACACACACACACACACACACACACACACACACACACACACACACACACACACACACACACACACACACACACACACACACACACACACACACACACACACACACACACACACACACACACACACACACACACACACACACACACACACACACACACACACACACACACACACACACACACACACACACACACACACACACACACACACACACACACACACACACACACACACACACACACACACACACACACACACACACACACACACACACACACACACACACACACACACACACACACACACACACACACACACACACACACACACACACACACACACACACACACACACACACACACACACACACACACACACACACACACACACACACACACACACACACACACACACACACACACACACACACACACACACACACACACACACACACACACACACACACACACACACACACACACACACACACACACACACACACACACACACACACACACACACACACACACACACACACACACACACACACACACACACACACACACACACACACACACACACACACACACACACACACACACACACACACACACAAACTAAGTTAACGAAGTGACATACTCAGAGCACTATATATCAGCAAGAAACTTAGGTAAGATGAAAAGCAGAAAGCATTTTAGTATCTAAATCAGGCGTGTCAAACAGCACTCACCAAGTGTGAAAATATTCCCCTATTTTCCCTCCCTTCAAATCGGAGAACGAGAAAAACAAAGCGAAAACCGGATCTACTAGCGTGTGCTACTGCAGTTAAGGAGGGGTGGACTCCTCTCTTCACACCCTCGGAGTGATGTTTGACATGCCTGATCTAAATGGAACAATAAACACAGTACTATGTAAAATTATGTTGCGACTCGTTCATTGATAGTTGTGTATCATGTGATCATATCTTGTTAATAAAACCACGTGCAGAAATCGTTATATTTCTGAGCCTCCGAAATGGGAACAGGGATGACATCAGCTGTTACGTGATGCGCAGCAGTTCTTCACTGTACCTACAGCCAATGGAAGTGTTTAGGGTATTATTCTGTTTAGTTTGTGTGGTTATTGTTAGACAGGAGTAAACAAAGGTGGTGGCCCTGTACACAAATGCAAAGTACACCCAGGTTGGTCTCATCTAGCGGAAAGCTCGAAGAAAGATAAGCTTGCTGGCTCTATCAATAACGTCATCTCAACAGATGTCACCCAGCCCACACCATATTTCCAAATTAGAAAGACTTTAAAGTAAAACAAGCAGATTACGTCGTAACAAATATGTCCGTGGACAAGCAATGTTGGTACACCAAATTTAATTCCAATTCTAATCACATTCTTGATATATGAATTAATTTATATAAATTTTATATTTTCTTAAATAATGAATATTATTTCAAGAAAATGAAATATCCCTTCAGTAATCAGAGCCTGTGCATTTGAAGTTTCTATCGTCACCGCTGAATCAGAAGGAGGCGTCCCGTAACCAAGGAAAAGGTAAAATAATGTTTAACTTCAAAACTTATCCATGAAACAAACATACCAAAAGAGTAAAATATCAGCTATCTGACAACTACAAATGACTCACAAGTGCAGTGACAACTGTAATTAATAAATTGTGCTGTAAAGAAATGCTCTATATTTAACCCTTTAAAACAATGCTTGTATTGTGTGCACAAACCACAGCCATGTTAAGAACCAGACAATCACGTAACCCTAGAGAACTCAGTCCGCAGATATTTTAAACGAGTACTGATGGCACAGCCAACAAATCTACAGAGCCGTATTTCTTCCAGCAATAAATTGGGATCATTCCAAGACTCTTGACAGAGAACTACTACGCATAACATCATACAACCGATAAAATCACTTCACACATATCTAGAATGTTTTATGAAAACTGAAATCTACTGTTTGTCTCACAAAGTGACGATGTTTTTCCTGATGCATCTGGGCAAATTATAACAGGATGAACGATTGTCTCTTTAATGGTTGTCATAAATGTTGTACAATACCTACGAAGTATAGCTACAAAGGAGATAGTGACAATCAAATGTTTAAAATATAGCAACTACACATTCTATCAAAAATTGAAATAAATAATTACAGAACTGACTAAAGGCACAAAAATATTATTTGATATAAATTGTGTGTTTTAAGGAGAGGCACATTTTTATGCCTCTTAACGCAACTTGTTAATATTGTGACGTCGGCCGCAGCGCACAACAAAGGAACGTCGGAGCCAAGTTACCTCACACCACATACCAGGCGCGGCGCGTATCATTGGTGTTCAAGGTCAAACTGCCCCACAAGAGCAAACACGTGATGAAACAATGAGCGGATTTCGATATTATTCGACAAGTATCCGGCGGCCGGTGTATTTGTAGAAGTTCCAGAAAAGATGAATTTCGAAAAAGGTTCGTTTTACATCGTGAGAAAACTGGCGCGTCGAAAGGAAGATAGCGAAGCAGTTAATGAGTGTTGAGTGATCGTATCATCATAGTAAACTGTTTTAGAGACAGAGAAAGTTAAGAATAATTACAGATAAGAGTGGGTCAAGGTTATGTTTTTTGTTATTAACGTCCTCCAACGTAGTGTGATATCAGATGATGAATGAAGTGGATGAAATGATGCTAAAATGAGCCACAGGTCCATAGAGCTTTAAGTTACCTGACATTCGTCTTCTCAGGATAAGGGAAAACCTCGGAAGAAACCTTATCCGGATAACCCACCCTAAGTGAGATTCGAACTCGCGGCTTCTTGGACGTGAGGCAGAAACGCTACACAGGTGGCCGAGTCAGGGTTACACAAAGAAAACAGTTGTGAGTTGTAATATCATGAAAGACTGTAGGTTGTTGACATCAATAAAGAGAATGTGTTGTGCATAGAAGAAAATAAAGTAAATAAAAAAATAATGATTATATTTTGTAGTTTTATCACACTATTGTGACAATGAATAAGTCCAGTTATTTTTTCTGTCACTTTATTTCCCTTAAAGCTGAATCACAGCTGTTTGGTCCTTTCGTAACCTTGGCATGTACTTGACTGTCTTTCAGGTTAGTCTTATTAAAAAACCCAGTGTTATATGATATCATTTGACTCTGCACCACTCACAAGGCGAGCACCACTCCAAAGGAGGACCTTTTGTGTAACCATCTGTTCTTAGTATTCCCTATATTATAGTTAATAAACGGTATGAAAATGTCTTGGATAGTGTCGTTCTTCATTGTGCTTCTCATGTTTATAGTTTTAAAAGAACCTATGATATGACTAGGTATATATATTAGCAATTATACTCAGGGGTCTCCGTCTAGGGGATATGTGAATAGCGACCACAAGGTACCCAAGCTGAGCAGAACATTACTTCCACTTACTGGTGTTTTGCTCCTCACTGTAACTTTTCTATCTGACCTTACCTTGGTCATCTCTTGTTCTCTTCCGACCCCGATGCTATTAGGGTTCCCAAGGGCTAGGGAGTCTTTATTTCTCCAACCTCTCCATTTCTCTAATTTCTCTATAAACTCTTAACCGCTAACATGCTGACCTGTCATGGCATGTAATACGTCCTCTGATTGGTAATCAGAGGATATGGTCGGTGAATTTATTTTGATAATTCTCCCGGTCAGGTCGGTGAGACCCGCAAACCAACGACAGGTGTGGTCCTCCAGACATTCTGGGGGTTGTGAGAGAGCGATGTGACCGCCAAAACATAAAAATATGGTGCTCTCTAAAAAGCAGTTACATTTACTGCTGAGTCTCTTCAATATTTATGAAATATGACTTGAGGGGTAAAATCTTCCGGAGTTAAAATAGTTCCCCGTTCGGATCTGCGGGCGGGGACTACTTCTCGAGAACCAAAACATTCTATGCCCGGCCACTTCGAGTGCCCCATCCATCAGTGAAAAATATTGGAGAGCAAGAGGATTAATGACTTCATTGTCAGAAATCCAGCATTAGCTAACAACAACAACATTTTTATGCAGAGCTTTTTGTGTATCTCTATACACAATTCGTACAGAACGATGAGGACTTCAGAGCCTATTCGCAAAATATACAATATACAGGTGTTAGGGTAGCTGTGCGTAGACTAACGGTGACTTCTTGACGTTAAGGTGAAAGATAAATGTCTCTACCATTTTCATCTATAATATACAGTCCCATGAATAACAAATATAATTTGATGAATGTTTTATTACCAACCAGTTATTGTTTACTTCTGCAATTAGTACACAGAAGTAGAGCTTCAAAAGAAGAGTTATTTCTATATTTCCCATTTGTTGCTAAAATGGGAGGTTTAGCCAGTCATTAAATAGTTGGATTCCTGCATTGCTGTTGAAATAAATTCGTGAACTTATCCCTCAGCTTTGACATATGTGTAAAGTGTCAGGAAAGTATTCAGGTGTCCTGTTACTTGGAGTAGCTGATAACTCAGAACGAACCTTCATACAGAAAACGAATAGTTAGAGTTTGGACTATAGGAAGTGGGAGAGATCAGTATGTCACATGATCACAACACAGAGGAGCCTAGGTACAGTCGAAGCAACGAATATTGTAGATCAAGTTTTTGCATAACTTACATTCAACGTTGTCACCATTTGCAGTAAAATGTTCACTTCCAAATTCTTGTACAAGTTCAGCAATACGTGAATATTTCGATTTTCATGCTGGAGCAATTTTACTGTGTGGAACTAGTGAACACATTCGAGAGACACTATGCATTGGAGGCAGTGTGTTTTGTGCTGGCACTACACTGGGCCAATGACGTCACGACTTTTTGGGCCCTGACTTACTTTGGGTTTTCAGTTGCAGTAGGTGTGTATGGGGCAGAGGAGATCGATTAGTAAACAGAACATTCGCCGTTTAGTTCAAATATGTGATATTTTTATCCAAACTGTTTTAGCCATTCTTGAGAAAACCAATATTATATGCAATTTTTCCATGTGGAATGTATTTTGAGATGGGAGATCTGTTCTTTTTGAAAATCTTGGCTTTGTATCTTTGGAGCGTACTACGTTTAAAACGAAACTTTTGCGTTTATAGAGCATTTCATTTTCAGTTATAATTTTCAAAGACATACAGACTTACATCACACATGTGGACATTTTTCTGAAAGTGCACTCTACTGCAGACTTACAGTAAGTAGAGGAAATATTGGATTCCATCCTAAAATTTGATATCGAAATTTCATCAAAATCACCATTTAAGATTTTATTTCTCAAAGGTGGTTCTAACAATTTTGATTACATTAACATATGTTTAAAGTATTTTCATGACGAATAAAATGTATTGGAAGCAAGGAATGCATTCTCTGGCAATAGCTTCTGAAGCCCTCTTCTTTCCGAATGGATTTTATATAAGTGGTAAAGCATTAGCTCTTACTACACAAACATGTAGAACTCTTAAACCACACAATATATGTCAAATTATTTTGTTGTGTAGTTAACCATTTCTAAGATATTTCTTGTTACAGTTTGAATCTTCCAATAATTATGCTTTTCTCAAAACAGTGAAGTTACTCGTTTTTTGGTCCTGTTCAAGCCTAGAAAGAAATTTCAAAGCCATCGCAAGGTGACTAGGTCTTAAAAGATTTGACTAATGCTCAAGCCCACTGTAGTCCCCTAATCTCATTCTATTTACAAGTAAATATGTCATAAAAACATTTCTACAACTGTCTCTCTCGATACATATGAGTTAGATTGAAGAATAGGCTTTTGTATGAATAATTTGTAGAAGAGGGGTAGAAAAGGTCATGTGAACGTTATACATGTTTATTTAGTTTTGCATTTGACAAACACACACACTGAAAGAAAGCTCTTGCTCTATTTGGCAATACAGAGCAATGCTTGACCTACTGAGAAGTGTTTTATCATATAATCGATAGATGGCTCTGACAACTGATTTTCCGCGGCTGTGAGTAATCCCGGAAATTGATTTGGTACCCATATTCATGAAGGGTAGGGAAAAGAGGGAGAAGTTCCTATACAAATGATGCATCATTGTAATAAGCTAATGCCATTCGTGTTTTCCAATATCCTGCATAAAAATCTGCTTGTTGTTGAATAGATGTCAACTGTAACAAAACACACTACTGATGCCCTTGAAAAAATCAGGCTTCCTGTTGTTTTATTGGGAAAATTGCTGTTTGATGTTACCCAATATTATTTGGGATAATTCAATAAAAAGTAAACGAATATTCGCTATACAAAAGAAGGTTCTAGGAATATTTGCAACATTCATAGTAGACACTCCCACAAAGATCGTTTTAGAAGACTGAAAATAGTGTGACGGCTACCGGCAGATGCCTCAAAGACGCTCAAGAACAAACTACTTCTCATTATTGTGTGTAAATATGTGGCCGATGACAATAGAGTGGCCAGAAAAAGCACAATGAGCGCGGCAGAATAAAGCGTTTCTAGATTGTTCGCTAACATTTGGTATGTCGTTTTCTTTATGACAATTTCGAGAAAATGTGCATTTCGAGACAAATTCATGCTCCGTCACTCTCCTCTATATAAGCGAGTCGAGATGGCGAGAGCTTGAGTGTTGAAGAGGCAGCAAGTAGAAGCTATTTTTATCTCTCTCTCTCTGTGTGGATGTGTGTGTGTGTGTGTGTGTGTGTGTGTGTGTGTGTGTGTGTGTGTGTGTGTGTGTGTGTGTGTGTGTGTGTGTGTGTGTGTGAAAATTCAAAATATACATTTCATTTGTCATAAAACTATGTTAAGCATATGACATTTTAATCAAAGTCGTTAGAGCCATTTTCAACAAAATCAAAATTTTCGAAACATTTAAGAGTAGTTTAGGGTGGGGCTACTTTCTTCACAACCTTCGTGTCGCATCCTTGAAAGACATTAAACTTAAATAACAAATTTGTTTCTAACCGACTTTTCGTTTTTGAGCTATGCTGTCCACAGACTGACACACACACACGCGCGCGCGGACCTTTTTCTAAAAATGCTTTTTTTTTTTTTTTTTTTTTTTTTGATTCAGGGAGTTTCAAAACATATATTTCCGGTGAATTCTCGACATCAAAGTTTTGGGTGGAATACAATACTACTTACCAATAGAGAAATTAATATATGTTGACTTCACCATTCCCACTTTCGAGATTATCCCCTCTTTTACTAGTTTTCTCCTTATAGTTTCTTGCATTTATTTCAAATCATTACGATATTATTAATTATTAAATGTTTTAATTTACTTTTATTTAATTAATTACTCATTTTAAATTAGTTATGAATCTCAGCTTCAAAATACATTTCAGTATCAGTGTAGAATTCCTTGACACATTCTATAGCCTTTATGGCTTATAGAGAACTCGCTAAATGCAATCCGTACCCTGTCGAGCCACGTTCAAAGGCAATGCTTTATCTGTGAAAATAAACGAAAAGTCGATGAAATACCAAACATGGTACTTAAGTTCAGGTTTCTACAACGATGCGACACAAATATTTTTAATAATATACCTCTACCTCAGATAACCGTTTATAGAGAAACATTTTTGTTATTTACTTTCTGCTCTAACAATTTTAATTAAAATACCTTATGTTTAACATATTTGTATGACAAATTTCCCAAATATCTGGCAATAATCTGAAAAGTTCAATTTATTTGAATGCACTTTGTATAATTTCCAATTAGAAAAAAACCTTAAAAGATTGATAAAAATTTATACCAGGAAGTATTAATAAATACACAATTTCTGTCAGACTTCTCCATAGTGTAGACTGCTTTGAGAAATTGTGTTTGTTATTTTCCATGCTGAGTATCACAATAAACATGCTTGCTTCATCCTTCCATTGTTATCTGCTCATATGAGCTTGTTACCAGGAACAGACAAATGAATACTGTTTTCGGAAGCAATAACTAGGGACTACTTGTTTAGTACAAAGTTAACTCCATGCAAAATATATCTGAGAAATGTTGTTGAATAGAAGGTTCCTCGTACTGGATTTTATCAGGAAGATATACACAGAGAAAGAGAGAGAAGCATATATATAAAATTCCTCAGAAACGACTGTAGGTCGAGGTATTCCCAGAAGACAAGCCAGGGCATTCAAGGATTGATTCGACACCGTGATGGTCTAACATCGAGTAAATGGCATGAGTCTATACAAATAACAATTGTGCGTTCCATTCCAGGTAGATCTCATGGGTTGTCATAAACATATTCAAGCTCTTGTACACGTCTTGGGATCGTGCCCATATTAAGAAATACCGGGAACTTTTGCCATCACAAAATTTACCCTGTGATTGCCGATGAACTGTGAACGAACCACGCAGTCTGACATAGGTTTTTCCATGGTTTCCCGATGTCACTTATGCTGGCGTGCGCTATTTCATACCACGGTTTCCTTTCCATCATTTCCCTTCACTCCATTTCCTTATCATCTTTCAGGTGTGCTTTAGACGTGTAGTGTTGGCAGTGCCGGGCCGATGGCGCGGACGATTGTACATGGTAACTGCTGTTCTTGGCGCTAGGTGGCTTTTGGCCGGCCTTGCCCTTCATGTTACTCAGTGCGACACCGGAAATGGCTGCTCGGCGGGGCCTGGCGCCGGGATAAAGACATCTCAGCACTTGTTAGGGACTTCCACGCGTCTCTGTGGCCTATCTAGCTGCGACCCTGCGTGTGGCATCTTCGGTTTCCTCATTTCATCCTTGCCTCTTGGGGGGTGGTACCACAATGTATCTGTGTAGGTCGAAGTGAGCGAGGTGTCCCCTCTGTTTTATACCCATTACCCTTTATCTGGACTACTTTATAAACAAAATGTAAATTTAAATACTGTATGGCAAACATTTGTCCAGAAAATGTAAAAGTATATAAAAATTACCTAAAATATATTCCTTCTGATTAGTATATTTCGAGTTACTCAACACTGCTAATTAAGAAAAATGAAACCCAATAGTTACACGTATTTCGATCTTCTCTTGTTATAACAGAAAACAAGTTTATAATTTTAAATAAATCTCATTTTATTTTTAACATAGACAAATAAGTTTTCTTCTGGAAAATACATTAATTATTAGAATAACAATGTAAAAAGCACAGTTGTCAAATTGAAATGAAGTTTTATATTGATTCTTAATCGATTGTAATGTGTAATACCTTGTTTTTCAGCGATTTATGGGGTGGGTGCACTTGACGACTCTGACTGAACAAAGGAATGGTAGGGATAATTTGCACAAAACAAAATAATGACCAAGTGATAATGCGTACTAAACAAAAGAATGACCGGGTGATAATTTGTGCTAAATCGATAGTTGCGCCTTCAACTTTTAATGTGTACAGACGGCGAAGTTTTTATTGCTACCTAGGGATATTTAGATTGTTGCATTAGCAATACCGTTATGAACTGGTGGACCTTTGATTGGTGGATAGCAGTATAAGCGATACATTGTGGCAGGTCAAGCATAAAAAGAAACAAAAACACTTGCATAAATATAGGTTACGATATATTCAAAACTTTCAAGAAACACGCATATTTTGGAGAGAATAGTGTCATTTATAGATGGAGAACATTTTCCCCTGCACAAAATAAATAGAGCTATTTTTAGGAAAATAAAAAGGTTCTCTATGACTCATAGAAAATCTTCCTTACAAGGAACACGTTTGCTCCACTGAGACAAACTGATAATAGTAAGATTAGTCTATAAATCAACAATGAAAATAGAACTCAACAGTTAGACTTTCGGAACTCTTTACACAATTTAATTTAACGACTTTCTCTAAGAAAGTTAAATACACATATAAACTAACTAAACCCCGGCGCAACAGCCCATGAAGGGCCAAGGCCTACCGCCCAGCCGCTGCGTCCCCCACCTCTGCCCACTAGAGGCGTCACTGGTGAGGTGCAGTACTGGAGGGTGGGACGTGGTCAGCGCCCCGAGTCCTCCCGGCCAGTTATGCGGTCTTCTAGACCTTGGGCCGCTACTTCTCCATCAAGTAGCTCCTCAATTGGTCCCCCCGGGACCTAACGAGGCTGAGTGCACCCCGTGCCAGACCTCCCAGAGGGGATAAAATCCCCATGCTGGTACCGGGGATGGAACCCGGGTCCTCCGCGCCAGAGGCAAGCGCGCTACCAACTGCGATACAGAGGCGGTCAAATACACATATATCCGCTATATATTAAAGTGTTGATATTATTCATTTATTGAAACAGTAACAGTTTCCTGCACTTACAAACTGCTATCAGGAACAAAGTAAAACAAATAGATCATAAATGAAGTTTCTCCATCAAGAGCATTCATCAAATTGAAACATATAACAATTGATATCGATAATACAAAGCTTTTACTGTAATATGACAGTCAAAAATAAGACTAAAGGGTATAAAAGAACTATTAAACGTGATAATAAAACTCATATATAGTAAATAATCTATAGCAATTGAATATAAACCGTAAAATACTAAAACTGAATAGACATTTTTGTTGTTTGCTGGAAATATCTCTAAGTATAGCACAGAAACACTGTCCGTTCTAAGGCATGCAAAGCATATATAAATCCTTGAAAAATATCAATTAGGTAAGTGTTGAATTGTGCCCAAATGCTCTTTATCACTAGAAAAAGTTAACATGAGTTAAAATTTCCGCTACGTTACACTTGTAAAGGCTAAATCAGCTATCATGTCCACGCAATGAGAACCAAGTTAATTAGCCATTATTGATTCTAAAGAGCCTTTTGCTTTCGTGTGACCGAGGATAATGTGATTAACCTTAATTAATCAAGTGCAGTGCCTGGTTTTCACATTAACCTCGTGTGGTGCAAGCAAGTAATGAAGGGTCAGTGTACCGAAAGACCCCAGGCTTCCGGATGGCACAACAGTAAACTGACCATCTCATATTTCAATCATTATCAATTGTAGAGGCTCTAACTTCATAATATATGGAAATGGGGCGTAATCTACATCGATTATTGTCGCTGTCAATGCAGAGGTAAACTCTAGTGAAAGAGAACACAAACGAAATTGTCAACCAACAGCTTCATTCTTCTGGATTAAATCCTTTGTCACTGATTTGACACGATTCATATACAGGCTTCAAAATACCACCGACAGCGGTTATTGGGATTCATTCAATTTTCACTGTCACTTCATTGTTGTTTTTTCTTCTTTTTCTTTGCACTTAGCAGCCTCCATTTCCTTCCAGTCGCTCACTAAATGTCGAAATGGGACTTATCTCTTCTCTGTAGTCACACTTTTACCCACGCTTTATCTCACAACTCAATAAGACACTATTTGCTACGAGCGTGATATAAAGTTGCAGGAGATTCGAAGGAGTTCGCAAGAGGCGGGGGAAAGCGACAGCCTAAAATATCCCGTTATAACTCGATAGCTTTCCTCGGTATCTCAGTACACTGCCCCTTCTCCCTCGAAAAGCTAGGGCGTCAAGGTTCGTTCTGAATTGCTCGAACTTCCTAATATTTATGCAGCCCATTAAGCATTACCGTTTAATACACCTGAATGTTTTTCTACGCATGAGCGATAACACTCGCCAATCCAGCGGTTCTCAGACTGTGGGGCACGTGATCAAATTAGAAGTTCTTGACATTCATCACTTTATACAAAGAGTTGTTAAAATTTAACGACTCCAGGCTCAAATCTCCATTTCACCACATAGATGCATCTTGAAAATATCTGTGTTACATTTACATGACTTTCCCTGCACGTTATCGTTTATTTTATAATGCTTTTCAAAATATTCTTACGAAAGCTTCTTTTTCTATCTTCTTGATGTTAATCGAGAGAAACCTGCAGAAATAATTACATTATTCAGGATGGAAGTGAAATGATCCACCAGACTTTAACAGCGAATTTCTCATGTGAATAACAAGAAAGTCTAATACCAAAATTTTGAAAAGTTTATAGTTTTTTAGAAAAAAATATTTTTATCAAAAAAATTTATAATCGCCTGACTAAAAAAATATTCATTCAAGGTTCTTGATTTATGGCTATATTCATAGAAAATTGAACAAACAACAACTTTTTCCTTTGGCGTATTTCAACGGATTCAACGGTTTTTGTGTAAATGAAATTTAAAAAACCCAGAATTTATTGCAACAAAAAGGCAACAAGTTGTGGGTTCTTTTAAATTTAATTTACACAAAAACCGTTGAATCTATTGTCATACCCAAACGAGAAAACTGTTGTTTATGAAATTTTCTATGAATATAGCCAGAAATCAAGAACCTTCAGTCACTAATAATTGAGCCAGATGATGATAAATTTTTTTTATAAAAATATTTTTTTCCAAAAAACTATAAACTTTTCAACATTTTGGTATTAGACTTTCTTGTTATTCACAACATGAGAAATTTGCTGTTCAAGTCTGGTGGATCATTTCACTTCCAACCTGTACATGTCACTCCACGTACAAGAGCCAGATGTTTAAATGTGAATTGCTATATGGTGGCCTAAAAATTCCATAGTATTTTCCTGACATCGCGAGGAACAACTAAATAATAACAGCCCTTTATCATTATAGAAAATTATAAAAAAGTAATAATGCATATTTCAGAAATGACTTTCCACGAAAGAAGTTATTTGAAAATATAATCTATTTAACAGAGATCTACATTTTTGTATAGTGCATTCTTAGTGCTTATAAAAAGTATACAAAATTCCATTCGAATGAACACTTCAAATACTACCCCCTGAAGATCTAGTATATACATTTTATACAATTACTCCATCCAAACAACATTCACGTGGCAAAAGTTTCCTTTTTCTTCTCTCAGAAACGATTCCAACAAGCTATAATGTCCTTACAGTGTGAGATGAAATCCAGCCATAAACAAGTAAATGCGCATCTCACTCAAAATATGTGAGAAATGATCCAAAGAAAATCAAAAGGAACACGAGGTTTAAAACCAAAGGAAGACTCGCATTCAATCTTTGGATGCAGATAACACTTTTATCCTCGTCTCCTTAGGTGAATCAGTTTTAGTAAACCCAGTTTATTATTACTAGGCTTCGGACATGCATTTAAGTTAGGTGCACTTCCAGTATACCAACCGGTACGTTGTTTACAAGCGAGCGCTTAGAGTGAACGGCAGGCAGTGCTTGGGGAAGGGAAGGCGGTAGTGAAACCCTGTGCGCACGTAACCATTTTCCAGCCAAAGTCCAACGAAACAGCAACCACATCCGAAGTCTAATTATGACACACCTGAAGAGGAGAACCCTGACTGCACTTCTACTTTCTCTGCTACGTATACTAAGTAGACAAAGTATTGTATTGCACCTAAAAATTCATTCCTAAAAATGCATGTTTAGAAACAGGTGTGTGTGCGTGTGCGTGCGTGTGTGTGTGTGTGTGTCTGTGAACAGCATAAGTCCAAAACGAAAAGTCGGTTAAAACCAAAGTTGGTATTTAAGTTTAATGTCTTTCAAGGATGCGACACGAAGATTCTCAAGAAAATATCCCCACCTTAAACTAACCTCTGCGTGGAAAATTTTTCAAAAACTTAGATTTCTTGAAAATGGCTCCAACGATTTTGATTAAAATGCCATATGTTTGAGATATTTTATGGCAAATGAAATGAATATTTTGAATTTCCTGGCTATGGTCTATGTAGTCCTGTTTACTCTGGATGAGTTTTGAATAACTCATAACTCATAAGAGATAGACAAAATCTTACTATACAAAAAATGTAAGTCCAGCTACACAATTTATGTCTAAATAAATTTTTTCGTATAGTGAACAATTTCGGAGATACTCCTTGTTATTTGTATCAGTTTCGGAAAACATAGCTTTCAAACGCAACATCGTTATTCATTTTTCATATGTTGAGTGTGCAAAGAGAACGGAATTTCAAAGTTTTAAAACATCTGACTATCGCTCAAAGCCTACTGTATTCTAACATTCCCCTTGCACCTACAAGGAAATAACCAATAAGATAATTTCTGCAAATGTTTATTTCAACTAACACGAAGAATACATAGGAATAAAAGTTTGCAAGATTGGTTAGTACAAGAGTAGAGAAAATCAAGTGACTGCAACACGTCAGATTTTTTAATATGAAATTCACACACACACATGCTTCCAGACACTAGGGCGGATGGGGAATAATCCTAGTGGGAGAAAAAATCCCACCGTCCCAGCCGGCAACCGAACCCGGGACAGCTGTTGCACAGCAGACAGGTGCTCTACCGACTGACCTACGGGGCCAGCCAATGGTGAATTCAATAACTCGAGATCTGGGGAACTATGGATCAAGTGGAACAATTGGGGCAGATGGACGCACTTAGACTGTTCTACTTGTGGGAATGAGAGTTTCATTTGTCACTTTTGTGCTTGAAGTGGTTGTTCTTTATATGTTCTCCTAAGTCTAAGCGCTTTTGAAGTCCATTGAAAACACTGAAAAAACAATTTCAACTACATTACGCATGAGCGAAACTATATTTTTTTCTGTATTGAAACTCAATCTGTTGCGTTCCACTTCCTTATAACTTTGAAAATGCAACATATATAACACTTTTATGACTGATGGTGCATTTGAGAGGTCTGTTACTCTCTGTTCTACATTACCAGCCAAATTTAAAGATCGTCAAAACTGCTACAATTTTGTTTTATAAAATTGAATATTAATATAATGTAATGTGCTGCACTAAAGATCATGAGAAATTGTTTCTGCCAAGATCTCAAGAATAAGTTATAAAAATTGCTATGTATTTTAGTACTTGTGTAAAAAAAAGATGCCCCATAATACCAACTTTTCCTCCACTCAAAAAGATTTGAAAAAGCTTTGAAAGAACGAAATTCAATATCTGAAAGACAGTTCTTCGTATTTTACCTGTCTTAGTCGTTAAAACGTGTTGTATCGTATCGGCATTATATATTCCTGGGCCCTAAGGAACAGGTTTTTAGTTTTCTTCTTTACGGAAAACTCCTTTTTTCGATACTTGAGTTGGAAGCAAAGTTTTCTGCAAGGGGAAATCAGAAGAGGAAAAAAAGCGGTAAGTAAAGTTGAGAAGCAGTTTTTAATGCGCTTGACATGTTAGGCGAAGTTTTACAGTGTACAACAGCTTAACACCACATGCCCATAAATGTCTTTGACGACGGAAAGAGAGTACCTGCCTGCCGCGCAGACAGGCTTCAGCCCCATGTCGCAACAAAGGCTGCACCACTCAGCTCACAGTTTAACGGAAAAGAGAAATACTAAACATTTTGGAATATGTTGCTTCTTTGATCAAACTAATGGCTCATATTACAGAATTCGGTGTTTGTGAGAGCTTTGTAACCCAGTTGCTGTTCTTTTTATCAGGTTTATTATTTATTGCTTTCTCTACTACTTATAGTAGGTAGAGGAAGTGTTGTATTCCATCCAAAAATTCCATACCAAGATTTCAGAGGAAGTATGTTTTGAGCCTCCTGTAACAAAAACATATTTTTTAGAAAAAGGTCTCGGTTTATTTCTGTGTGTGTTCAATTATTTTCTTCGTTACGACGCTATCAATTATATAGCGCCGCCGGTATGTCGTAATTTTGTCCCACAGGAGTTCTTTCACTCGTACATGCTAGTGACATGGTGTTTATTTCTTTAAGCACGCTTAAAAACCATCGGTCTGGCCCAGGTTCGAATCAGCAACCTTGGGATCAGTAGGCCAGCACCTTACCAACTGAGACACCCAGACAAACGCGCGCGCGCGCGCGTGTGTATGTGTGTGTGCGCGCGCATGTGTGTGTGCCCAAGAGTGCCCTTTAAATGGAACATTTTTCAAAAATATTGATTCTCTCAAAAATGCCTCAAACGAGTTTGATTAAAATACATGTTTAAGATATTTTCATGACTTTTGTGGGCATGTCCGCAAAAGTCTTCTTCATTCTGAATTATTTTTTCAAACTGGTAAGCCATAAGGGATAGAGGCAATCTGACTACGCAAAAAAGGGAGATCTTGGCAAAACACACACTTCAAATCAAACATATTTTTTTGTGGAGTGAAGTACTTCCAGATACACCTTGTTATTCTTTTTTAATTTTCCAATGATTATTCTTTTTTCAAATGGGAAGTCACTTTTCGTTTTTTATCCCTTGGCCATGCAAAGAGAAATGGTATTTCAAAACTTTCCCATAGCTAGCAGTTCTTAAACAGTTCTCTGTCGATTAAAGCCTCCTGTATTCCCATGTGCTCCTTGCACCTACAAGAAAATTAGCAACAAACTAATTTCTACAAATGGTTACCTCGATTGACACGAGCTAAAGAGAGAAATAAGCGTTTGTAAGAATAGCACCATGTAACAAAATTATAAGTTAATTTAGTTGTTTCTGATGTAGTGTGTTTCAAAACACCATGTAAACACAATTTTGCACGTGGGAAATTGTTTTTGGAGAAATGACATTACTTGTCTTAATTTTAGGAAAATGCATTTATTTAGAACAATGAATGCTCATTTACATAGACTCATGAAACGAAACAAAAGAAGCTCTTAAATGCAACGTTTGAAGCAATGTAAATGCTAAAGAACATGAAACTGTATATATGTCATGTACAGTATGCTTAAAAATGTATTGTCTTCCTACATTTCCTCTTACATCATTCTCTCTGATCAGTCGCCAGATACAATCACCAAACATTCACTCATTATACTCTGCCTGGTACCTTCTTTCAAACAACTGTAAGTCCTGATGCAATCTTTCGCCTGTTCCTCCGAATATACATCCATATAAGACTTGAAAACATCCAGAAGCGAATGGAGCACATACAGCTTTAGAGACATTCTGCACCCCATTGATTTTTAGTTCTTCAATACTCCCTCCACCACACCCCTGTAATTGTTCATTCTGTGATTACCTAGGAAACCATTCACAGCATCCCGAAGCTCTTCCAGACCTTTCTTTCATTTCATTTTTCATTAAAATTATCTTAAACGTGTGGCATTTTAATCAAAATCGTTACAGGCATATTGGAGAAGATCAACATTTTCGAAAACTTTTCCTTGTAAAGGGTAGTATAGGCTGGAGAAATTTTCTTCAAAATCTTGGTGTCGCATCCTTGAAGGATATTAAACTTAAACACCAACTCTGGTTTCTAACCTATTTTCGTTTTTCAGTTATGCTGTCCACAGACTGACACACTGACAAACACCAGACACACACACACACACACACACACACACACACACACACACACACACACACACACATACACACACACACACACAAGGATCGTTTTATAATTTTTTTTTATTCAGGGGGCCTCAAAACATGTTTCCGGTGAAATCTCTACATCGAATTTTTGGGTATAATACAATGCTTCCTCTACAGTTATGTAGCGGTGAAAATAAAATTGACTGACAATTTTGATGAAATTTTCATGATCAATAAAATCTTGAATTTTCTGTTCTTCATTCTGGATGACATTTTCATAACTCGTAAATCGTAAGAGATAGACCAAATCTGACTACACAACAATGTAGATTTTATTAAATACACACTTTAGGTCTTTATGTGACCTAAAGACATGTTCGAGATATTCTTTATTATTAATTTGAATATTCAAATACTTATATTTTTGTCAATTATAAAGTCTTTCGTTTTATAGCTTTGCTATGTAAAGAGAATGGAGTTTACAGTCATCACATAGTAACCAGCTCTTAAAATATTTGACTATCACTTAAGGTTGTATTTCCGTACTCCCGCTGTACCTACAAATATGTGTAAAACAAACAATTTCCAAAAACGTTTACTTCGATTAACATGAAGTAGATAGAAGTGTTTATGAAAAATGGTTTTGTACAAGAATGAGTAGCACTAGTGCCGACAAACAAGTTTTTGGATATTTTTCAGTTGCTGAATAATAGCTTCTGTTGGTAGCAGTGTTATATTTAGTTGGATTTATTTTCTATCCTTTGTTTTCTGTCCTGTCTTTGCAATATGCAATCTACTGTTGAAAATAAAAGAATGAAAATGAATCAAATTAAAAGAAAACCAATATGAAAATAAAAAGCCACACTTAGTTCTGCAATCTCAGGATGCTAAATAATTCAACGCCGTAAGGAGTATTAAGTTTCATGATAAACAAGAAACCCTTACTTCATTGTAAAAGACAACGAGAAGAATAGAACTGTAAGCATTGAGCTATTTCCATCTTTCTTCAGACAATATGCTTTTATTATACCAGATCTCCAACTATGTCCTTCACTTGTTTATGCACATTTTTGCTGCTATTAGATCTGCTCGATTTAATTTTCCTTAAATGGCACTAATGGTTTGCTTTCAATATCTTGCTTATTACTTGCAGAGCAGTAAGTTTGTTTTCATGAGATTTTAAGATGGCAATTAAATCTGTATTTATATCCTTACATCTTCATTCCCTTACTTTTAATTTCCGTTTCTGCACAGATGCAATTACTTCCTTCATACTTTAATAAAAGAGCTTCATTCTTAAATGTGCATAAAAATAAAATAAAATTCTAGAGAATTCTGGACCATTGTACAATCTCCAAAGAGCTGCAAGTTGTCATTATGGTTATTCACTTTAATAGTCCTACTACGAAACATGCAATTAGCATCTTAAAAAGGAGGGTATATGGATATTTACGTCTACTTAGCTAGGAAGTAGCACAGAAGCCTACCCAGCAAGGGGCCCAGGTGCGATTCCCGGTAACGGAGTACTCGTAGATGTTTTCTAACGCTGGGAACTATGATTCATTTGCACTCAACCGCGTGAGGAAATTGAGGAATTACTTAATGGAGAAGTAGCGCTTCATGATTGTGAAGAACCCATTCACTGGCCGGGAGGGACTGCGAGCGCTAACTACGTCCCACCCTCCAAACTGCACCCTACTTATGACCAGAGCTAGGACAAGTATCTACCGAGGCGAGAATCAACGTAACTATAGCCTGTCTCACCCTTAGATGACAGTATGGAGTTAAATGAGATATGTCTGCCTCTATCCAGGCATACAAGTTGCCGTTAGCTTCATCCATTTCTACTCTCGCGTTGTTGCCAGGTTCCTAACAGCATGGTGTAAATATTCAGCTGTTATACATTTCAGATTTGAACACATTATCCTATGCAGCATTTTTTCTCCATCAGCTTATATCCTTTTTAGTCATTATACATATTTATCGGAGCACATTTTTACAGAAAACGTTCTTTTCAGTAAAGGTCCTATACCTATATGCTGTTTCTATACTCATTACGCACTAATAAACTAACTGCTAGAATACGTTTATATTTTTTTCTTAGCTAGAGTAAACTATAGTGCTATTACCATAGTAGAAGAATTTGGTACAAATAATTTCACCGTGGATGGGGAAAACATACAATTGCGAAGAGAAGGAAAAATTGTTAAACTAACACTGTATTACAATAAACAAACAAGCAAATAAATAAATAAAATAAACAAATACATCACTTCTTGCATAATCAGGGAGTAAAAGGGCAGAAGAACACGAAAGTTCACAATTTTAACTGGAGTTCTGTATAAAATGGTGGTACAATGTACCATTTTTCAAGTTTCACCATCTCGAGTTTAAAAACTTCATTAGAAAATATACTAAACTATACTCAGTTCTTTGTGGTGTAAAAGTTGGTTAAGTACCAAAATTAATATTGAAGTATACTATCTTCCCAGAATACCGCACGAGATTAAAAACTACTCTTTATATGGGCATTTTCCCGAACATTTTGATTCCTTAAAATGGTTCTAACGATTTAATCCACAAAGAATGTAAATCTCGTTAAGGTATAACATTTAGCCAAACATATTTTTAGTGGAGTTAACTAACTCCCAGATTTTCCCTATTATTGGTTTGAATTATGCAGTGCTACTTGCCAAAGCGACGAAGCGTATTAACCATGGTAGTGGAGCGCTGCGATCGCTTCTTATCTTGTTTATTAGAAGAGCGAAATAATAGTAACTTGGCGTATAGCCAGTGATAACACACAAATAGATAATCTCTCGCGCCTGCCAATATAAAAGACGTTGCTGTCATGAAGATATGATTGCATCTGAACAGAGTGTACATACATGTCTCGCCGTGTTTGTGCGACAAGTTCTCGTAAACAACTCGGCTGTTTCACATTCTTTCCGATACGCCTCTTGGCTTTGCCAAGCAGTACAAGCATTTGTAAGTGTTAAATAGTTCGGTGAATAATGGTTAGAGGAAGGCACCTGAATGAAGCACACTCGATTTTTTCCTTACTGGCTGCATCCTTCGGGTCAGCAAAGTTTAATTTTTTACTTTCTCTGCGTAGAGTAAGTAGACGAAGTATTTCAACCAAAAATTAGATGTGGAGCTTTCTCCGGCCCCTGAATCCAGAAAACCATTTTTAGAAAAAGTTCCGTGTGTATGTGTGTGTGTGTGTGTGTGTGTGTGTGTGTGTGTGTGTGTGTGTGTGTGTGTGTGTGTGTGTGTGTGTGTGTTTGTTGACACCGTAACACAAGAATCATAAGTCGGTTAAAAACCAAAGTTGGTATATAAGTTTAATATGCTTCAAGGATGCGATGCAATGCTTTTGAGGAAAATTCCTCTAACCTAAACTATCCTTTAGGTGCCAAATTTTTCGAAAATTATGTTTTTCTTGAAAATGGCTCTGACGATTTCTGGCTATAGCTTATGTAGCGACCAGCTCCGTTATGCAGTTGGTAGCGATCTTGCCTTTGGCGCGGAGGACCCGGGTTCGATCCAGCGGGTGCACTCAGCCTCGTTAGGTCCTGGGGAGACTAATTTAGGAGCTGCTTGATGGAGAAGTAGCGGTCCTAGGTCGAGAAGGCCGCATAACTGGCCAGGAGGGCTCGGGGCGCTGACCACGTCCCACCCTTCAGTACTGCATCCCACCAATGACGCCTGTAGTGAACAGAGGTGGGGGATGCAGCCGCTGGGCGGCAAGCCTAGGTGCTTCAAATTCGCTGGGGCTTAGTTTAGTTTTGTTTACTCTGGATGAATTTTGAATGACTGTAAACCGTGACAGATACACCAAATCTTAGTCTACAAAAAAATATAGATCTCCATAAAACACACAATTTATGTCCAAATGAACTTATTTGTGTAGTGAACCATTTCGGAGATATTTCTTGTTATATGTATGCGTTTTGGGGCACTTAAACTTCCAAGAAATCCTAACCGTGCAAAGAGAACGGAATCCCAAACCTTTAAAAGATTTGATTATCGCTCAAAGCCTACTGTATTCTCATGAATGATCCTCTTGCACCTACAAGGAAATAAGCAATAAGATAATTTGTACAAATGTTTATCTCAACTTACACGATGAAAATAATTTTTTTCTTTACCTACCTTTTGTGATTGCATTAAAATATATTAAGAAAGTGTACGCAAAAGAATAAACACAAAAGTATCGCTGTATAAAGTAATGTTTGGTTTTAATTAAACTCTGTTAACACATATAAACTGACTTCACCGGATCAAATGAGAAATGCAAATATTAACTCTTTGTCTAGACGTACAAGTATTTCGGTTAAAATGTGAATGATGGTAAACATGTGGTAGCATTGATTTCTGTATAAAAAGATAAAATTGGAATTTAGAAAATCAGCGTATAATTAAAATATATGTAGATAGGGTTCAGTGCTGCAAACCTTAAGGAGGGAAAATGAAAAGACGACGAAGAAAACTTCGGTAGATGGATTATATTTGTGTGTAGCTGAAAAACGAAAAGATGGCTAAAAACAAATTTGGGTATTTATATTCAGCGTCTGCTGATTACGCTTTACATGAAACATTTTTCCAAAAAAATGTATGGCTTCAAAAGTGGGCCTAAGATTATGATACCATATGTTTAATTTATATTAATTACTAATGAAACGTATATCTTGATTCTAGAAATGTTCTCTGAAGTCGTCTTCATTGTGGAGACTTTTATACAACTGGTAAACCGTAATAAATAGAAAAACTTATTGCTGATCTCGTTAAATCATTACGCTTTTTGTCAACTATTTCTTGTTCTTGGTTTCAAGTTTTCAATACTTGTAAACTGTTATCACAAATACACTTTTATTCTCGTCGTTAACACAGTTTACAGTCTTTTGTGCTATCGCAACTCATACATTTCATTTCTCGTAACCTTTCTCAGTCCTTTCAGTGTCTTTCTGCACTTTCTCTGTCTCTCGCACCCTAAGTACGACGTTACAATCACTTAACGCTCGTTAGATCTTCTTCATGTGTATCCTTCGCGACCCCCCCCCCCCCCCCACACACACACACACACACACTCGTTGGCACACTGACCGACTCATGTCTGTAATCATAAAATTCGCTCCTCTGCTGTTCCTCACCTCCTTATATAGAAGGGCAGACGTCACAGGGACCTTTCTCGATCTCCACAAACGCACTGCCGGTCACGCAGCTGGGTCTATCTTGAAGGCTCAGGAGATAAGCCCCTATTTGTGTAGGTGCTTTGATTATTGTTAGTCATGAACACAGAAACAGGCTCGCGAGGCAACGTGACCTTTTTCCGCTCACCAGCCTGGCATATCCAACGAAGCAGTCCGGCCCCAACAGTCCTTTGTTTTGCGCATGGCTTCACAATATTTATCTGGATTAATATAAAGTAGATAGAATAAAAATCTGATGTGTTGCACTCACATGAATTTCTCTGCTCTTGTACTAACTATTTGTATAAACTCTTATTCCTATATCTTCTTCGTGTTAGTTGAGATAAACATTTACAGAAATTATCTTATTGCTTATTTCCTTGTAGGTGCAAGGGGAATATTGAAATACAGTAGGCTTTGAGCGATAGTGAAATATACTAAAGCTTTGAGATTCCGTTCCCTTTGCATGGCTAAGATAAAAAATAAATAATGACCTTCCCTTTGACGAAAGTTTTAAGTATTCCAAAACTCACACAAATAACGAGGAATATCTCCGAAATGGCTCTCTCGGCAAAAAAAAAAGCCACTTGGACATAAATTGTCTCTTTTAACAAGATCTACATTTTTGTGTGCAGAAAGACTTGTTGTAACTCTTACGGTTTACTAGTTATACAAAAGTCATCAAGGGTAAACAGGACTACGCTGTCTATAGCTAGAAAATTCAAAATATACATTTGATTGATCATAAGAAAATTTTAAACATAAGGATTTTAACCAAAATCGTTAAAGCTATTTTCGAGCAAAAGGTTTTCGAAATGTTTTTCATGTAATGGATAGTTTAGGGTGAAAAAATTTTCTTCATATCTTCGTGTTGCATCCCTGAAAGGCAAATACCAACTTTGGTTTTTAACGGACTTTTCGTTTTTGAGTAATGCTGTCCACAGATTGACTGACAGACACACACCCGCGCGCGTATCTTTTTCTAAACATGCTTTTTTTTTCATTAAAGGGGCCTCAATACATATATTTCCGGTGAAACCTCGATATCGAATTTTTGGGTGGAATACAATACGTAATAGAGAAAGTAAGAGGCTTTTGTAAGCTGTAGGGGTAGTCATGTGTAAGTAACGGAACGATTTTTAAAGCCCTGGTGAATTTGAAAGCTGTATCCGCAATGAAATCTCGATTTCGCAGTTTTTGTGTGAAATAGCTACAGTTTATCTACAATAATAAGTTTGGAGGGAGAAGAAAAAGGTCAGCAGTTAACATAAATGAGCTTTTATCATATTTATTAAAGAATAATTTAAGTAATCAGTGGTTTAATTGTGATGAATGCAAATTATAACAAGAAAAGCTATTGTAGTTAAAAGTGTGCTGTGTAAATAGTTTTGTAGCCATGAAGAAATTGCTTTAAACGCGTGGAAACTTAACTGCAAATGCATTTAAAGCATGGGCTATGCGCTGGAAACCACAAGTTGCATTATTTACGCAAGAATTGGACCACAAAGGATTAAGCGTGTGCATCGTAGCGTATTTTAAACTGGCCCGTAATTTAAACGTTGTTTTGAAAATATTATCATACCGGAATCTACCTGGTAAGCTCTGCGCTCTTCTGTTTATAATTAATGGTGTAAGAGGGGAGTGCCAGCAGTTCTAATTATTTGTGAATGTGGGCAGTAAACACGCCACGCAGCGCCCAAACGTTAATCTCTGAAGGAATGCAAAGTTCTCTGCAGCCAGCACATGGATGAGAATGTAATCATGTAACGTTCTTTCATTCACTTGTCATGCCGGCACTGGTAACCTAACCTATCTCCGTGTTTCGTCTATTTTGCTGCACATACACATATTATGTATGCTCTAACAACATTAAATCCTCCAACTTTTGATATGCTTATTATTTTAAGCATGGAATATGGTCATATTCGGATGGTTTAGTTCCACCAATTAAATATTTCTTTCTTTTTTATTGTTCCATTTTTAATCTGCATTAATTTCAATGGTCATATGGGCAGCTTTACTTGGAGCATATTGTCTGCAAGCTCATGCCTAAACTATGAGCTCAGTAAATAAATTATTATTTAAAATGGACTTAATAAATGAAGAAATAATTATAATCCTAATAACTTATAGATGAAGAATATAATGTACCAACTATTTGCTGTTTTAGACTATGTGAAAGTATGTGATAGAGCAAATAGGCGTAAACTATGGAATATATATAGAGAGTATAGGATACCATTTGCACTACGTTTACTACAAAACTTGGCCGGCAGGAGCACGGCTCGTGTGACCATTTCGCTGTGTACGCGTGCTAATCGTCACACGTGTGTTAGTCTTACTTCTATTAGGTAGGTGTTGTGTGCTATCCCAG
This sequence comes from Tenodera sinensis, assembly GCA_030765045.1. Lineage (NCBI taxonomy): Eukaryota > Metazoa > Arthropoda > Insecta > Mantodea > Mantidae > Tenodera > Tenodera sinensis. The sequence goes on from CM060970.1 coordinate 92,326,610, forward strand.
TACAGCTCACATGTGAATAACATTAGGAATATTCAGAAATGTTTAGGTTTGCGTGAAGTGTTTTCAAAATGAATCGATTGCAGTATACAGTACAACAAACAGTGTTTATGTAGGATACGTATGTGTTTACTTTATCTTACAGGGAATTTGAAAAGCAATTTCAAACTAAACTTCCCGATGTGGCTGTTCCGTGTACAGATACCGTTCGACTGCTTGTAAATAAATTTAGGGAGGCGGGTTCAATTCGTGATAGGAAAAGAAAAGTAAAACGCGTGTACTTACGAACAGAAATAAGACGAAATCAGAGAAAGGTTAGATCGGTCATCTCGAAAATCTCTTAGGTGCCTTGCACAGGACAAAATTAACACAAAATATCAGGAGGGAAATTAACATTATAATGGAAGGTGAACTGCACGTGAATTAAAATTTCCTTATAAGATGCCATAGATGGATTGTTGCATATGGACTGCATTTCCAACATATCCTGTGATAAGCAGTGTTTCGTGTTTATTCTGGTAATTGTTAATGTAGTTTAATATTTAATTCGACGTGCATGCATGCGTGACTAGGACACGGGCCGTGCGGCTGCCAGCCAAGTCGTGTAGTACGTGTCCGGGAGAAGGGCCGTGCGCCTGCCGGCCAAGCTTTGTGGTAAACATACTGTAGTTTAATTAATGCTAGTAAGTATTTGTATGATCAGACACAAATTTAAAATGCAAAATAAATATAAATCAAATTTGAACACAATGAAAAATACAGGATTGCGACAGTCTGTGGATGAGCTCCTATTGTATTCGATATTTGTATGAGCCGATCTTGAAGGAACGGGAATTGGCGGAGCCAACATGGATAGACATAGGAAGAAATAAGGAGATTAAAACTGTTTTATTTGCGTATGACCAGGTACTGTTAGCTAGAAAAGAGAACGACCTCCAATATAATGTAATCAAATTGACAAATATATTTTAAAAAATTTTATGTGTTGCACTCGCATGACTTTCTCTACTCCTGTACTAACCATTCTTACAAATTCTTATTCCTGTATCTTCTTCGTATTAGTTAAGATAAACATTTGCACAAATTATCTTATTGCTTATTTTCGTGTAGCTGCAAGGGGAGTGTTAGATTACAGTAGGCTTTGTGCGATAGTCAAACGTTTTAAAGCTTTGAGATTCTGTTGTCTTTGCACACTTAATATATAAAAAAAAGTGAACAACGATGATCCATTTCACGAAAGTTCTAAGTTTTCCGAAACTCACACACATAACAAGGAATATCTTCGAAATGGTTCACCCTACAAGAAAATTTATTGAGACATAAATTGTGTATTTTAGCAAGATCTACATTGTTTGTATAGCATGATTTGGTCTATCTCTAACGGTTTACCAGTTATGCAAAAGTCGTCCAGAGTAAATACGACTACAGGGGCAATAGCCAGAAAATTCAAGATATACATTTCATTTTTCATAAAAATATCTCAAACATAGGGTATTTTAATCAAAATCGTTAGAGCCATTTTCAAGAAAATCAAAATTTTCGAAATTTTGTCCACTGACAGGTTAGTTTAGGGCGGGGCTATTTTATTCAAAATCTTCGTGTGCCAACCATGAAAGACATTAAACTTCAATACCAACTTTGCTTTTTTTACCGACTTTTCGTTTCTGAGTTATGCTGTCCACAGACTGACACACATGACAAACACAGACACACACACACACATACACACACACACACACACACGAACCTTTTTTTAAAAATGCTTTTTTTGGATTCAGGGGGACCTCAAAACATATATTTCCGGTGAAATCTCGACATAGAATTTTTGGGTGGAATACAATACTTCTCCTACTTACCAGTAGAGAAAGTAATAATACCATGCAGATATCCTGTAACAAAACAAAAGCAATGGTAATGGAGGGTAATACAAAGAGCAGAACAAAAATAGTGATAGGGGGACAAGATGTAGAACGTGTGAAAATTGTCAAGTACTTAGGATGCAATATTACGCATTGTAAAATGAATTTAGATTTAGATAAAAAGAAACACAAATATAATAGGAAAATGGAATTATGGAAAATATTTTAGAAGAAATATCAAAAGCGATGTGCAAATTATATTTCACAATGTTCTTTTAAAACCTGTAGATAGTGTTATAAGGCAGTGAAACATGGACCAGGAGAGCTCAGAATCGGAGAAGGTCAGAAGTGGCACAAAGAAGATTCCTCAGATCAGTTGTGAAGATTTAAAAAAAAAAAAAAAAAAAAGAAAACCAGCGAGTGAAGGAAGAAACAAAATATAAATAATATTACAGATGAAATTAACGACTATCAAAATAAAAAAAAAAAACAAAAACAAAAAAAAAAAAAAAAAAAAAGCTGCTAGGATTATGTAGAGGCCGCAGTGATTAGACCATTCGCTTCTCACCAAAGTGGCCCGAGTTGCCTCCCAGGCAACGGCATGTGGGATTTTTGATGGACAAAGCGGCGCTGGGCCGGGTTTCCTCTGGGTTCTCCTGTTTACCCCGCCATTTCACCCCACCGGTGCTCCATCTTCATTCTATGTATCATCAGTGTCATCGCCTGCGGTGCCGCATGTAGGTAAACGTGGGCGTTAAAGACTACAAACAAGGACAATGTAGAAGGCATATCCATTGACAGACTACCAAGGCAAGCATATTTTTATCAACCCTTTGGGGGACGTGGGTCGACCAAGAAGAAGATGGAAGGATGCAATTAATCTCGGAATGGGAAGGCAATGACCCATCCTTGAAAGGAAAAAGAAGAATCAATAACCAAACCGAATCACTCTAAATATTAATATCAGAAGGAACATGTTGAAGTTAGAGTGTAAAATTTCTTAGCACAGGGCAATTAGTCTTTGGTTACTATATGGAGTTTACTCGGGTAGCTGGGTGAGCGTAACTAGCTGAGTAAAGCAAAGTAACTAGCTGGAAGCTTTGAGATATCCTGAGGGTAGACTCTTCACTGGTGCTCAATAGTTTATGGAGATCAATAGGCAGGAAGATTACTTTTCTAGCAACCATCGTCGTCTGCAGCAAATAGATGGCTCCAAACTGTAGCAACAACAAAGGTGGTATAGGGAGCGACAAGTGTTACAGTGGAGTGAGCGAGTGTGTAGTGTTAAGGGCCCGTCGACATCTAGATCATTGTGGGCTTAGTAGGCTAGCTACCAAGTGCATGAAGTAGCGCACGTTCTACCTGTAGAGCAGAAGGACAGAACCAGTTCCCCACATTGCGCCGCCACATGCACTACGAACGAGAATCCTCTTTAATGTAGCTGGACCACTAAACCTAGTCGTTGGGTCCTTGGATCTTCTGTACGTTAAATCACACACAGATTCACACTCATTCATACTTCCAGACTCTGGTAATAATAGGGTATAATCTTGGCTGGAGAAAAATTCCCACTCCCCAGCAGGGAAACGAATCCGGGACTCCTCGAGCAGTAGGCGCACTGGCTGAGCTACAGAGCCAGACAATTAAGTCTTGCATTAGGCTACTTCCTTTCTGTCAACACACACAGCGCGCGCGTTTTTGTAAAGCTTCTTTGTAGGCTTTGGGAGTCTCTAAACATATATACGTTTGGTGAAATTTTCTTATGGAACTTTTGGATAGAATGCAACGCTTCGTTATTTACTACATGTAATAGAGAAGTTAGATAGTAATAGTGATTTTCGGAATTCCTCGGCATAATTTTGCAATACTACCTAAATGAACATTCCAACAAGAAAGTGTTGTAGACACTGTGGTTCCTGAAATATTCTCCAACAGTACGTGTGATTTCTTCTGTACACGTGCAGTGATCCATAAAATGGATCGTTCCATCGTATGCTCGAGTTACAAAGGCATCAAAATTATGAGGGAGAAAAAGGCAAGGAAGTGGCAGTGTGTTAAAGAAAGAGACAGGACCACAAAGGATAAAAAGGAAAGAATATGGGAAAGCAACACCGCGAGAGGAAATGTTATCATGCAGGGATGAATACCATCAGGAAGGGAAGCAAAGCTTCGCTAACGAGTGATAATAACACTAACGAGGTCACTGTCAAGTTACATTGCCTGAAGGAATGAACTGCCTTTTAGTGAAGCCATCAGTGGGTAAATGCCGCACTTCCGACCAGCCTCTCAAAAGCGAAAATCGTGTTCCAAAATCTGGCGGTAACCATCCAACCAGCCATGAAGAGGAAAACCTGCTTATATAACGGCCATGTTGTAAGATATTTCACCCGGTGAATTCTCTGCTACATGGGATTGTTATTTAAATAAAGGCAACAGAAGAGCTGATACTAAAACCGTGAAAACACATTTGGGTCTAGTCAAGTTCTTTAATGTTATTTGTTTTGTGAATACAAACAAATTAGGGTAAAGGCGAGGGGAATGCATACGCTAAGAATATTTTCCAACATGAAGGGCATGCGTATTGTTGCAGAACCATTATTTGGTTTTAATAGAAGTACTGAACATTTTTTAAATAAATTGAAAATTATATCTTGTGAAGTACGACATAAAAACAGAAGAAAACATAGCTTGAAGCCAGTTACAATATCCGTTTGCCGCGTTGGCTGGGACAAACGGACAGCAATAGTTTGTCAGCCAACACTAATGCAATTATGACACACAAAATATGGGTCATTTCCTGTCTCTACATAGTTAACATGGTACCACTGTGTCCCTTTCTTGTAACATTTATTATTTGTTGTTGATATTCTCTTTCCCACGGACAAGCTACTTCTAATATTCCGGGATTTGTACTGCTACCTTTTCCTCTCCAGCGCTGGCAGTTTTCTTAAGTTTTAGATCCATATAAATTTTGGGCTTGCTGTAACCACAGTTATCTGGATTTCTTTTGTTTCCTGCTGTATTTGTAATATCCAGAGAAGTTTTTGGGGTGGACTTGGCTGTGTAACGCTAGTCAAGGGTGTAGAAGCACGAGTCTGACCTTTTATGGTTGCTGTGAGCCCGTTATTGGGAGTTGGCTCCTGAAGATTCCCCAAAGGAATTCAGGGACTCAGGAATCTGATTTTTAGCACCGTGTTCTCTAATTGCATATGGAAATGAACTAGAAACTGAATCAACTTCAATAACTGATACACATCATTATTTAGGTCTGGTTCACATCTATAAATGTTTTAAAAGTTGTATTGAACTAACTGCGAAACGAAAAAGTGCGCTGTGTTTTTGCTCAACACGAACAGTATTCATCTGCTCCACTGTACGATCAAACAGAAAATAACTTAGAAATCAGAAAGGCTTTCGTCTAGTAAGCTTCGTCGCCGATAGATGGTCCCTGATGTCACCATGGGTATACCTAGAGTATTTTTTTTTTTTTTTTTTGCGTTTTGTTTTCCATAAAAACCTTCGTACAACGGATGGAATCTTACAATTCAAGTAACTAAGTGACAATTATTTCTTATATGTTTCGTTTCTGTTGCTGCGCTTGCTTTGCGATATTCCTAGATCCTTTCTACAGTATATCGACATAACTCTAATGGTTTCTCAATATATAGTGATATCAAGATGCAGCTTCCCTTGCAACGATGCAATCACCCAGAGGACATAGACAAGCAATTGGATACTATTACCAGCTATATGACAGCTGCTGTGATAAGAGCGTCTTTAAAACCAAAACTCTGCAGGTTTAACATGCACCCATTACCGCAGACCATCCGAGACACAATACAACAAAAGAACAGAGCTAAAAGGCGATTCCTGTATATTCGCCGCCCAGCTGAGTGGCGCGAGTTTCGCCGTCTCCAGGAACTACTGAAACTTGAACTCCAGGACTACAGAAGTGAATGTTGGGAAGAACGTATCAGCATTCTAAGAGCTGAGGATACCTCGTTATGGCAAACGACAGAGACGCTGCTCAACCTTCCCCGCAATGATCCTCCCTTGTGCCAAGGACCGGCAATAGCTCAATCGGCTAAGGAAAAAGCAGAGCTCCATGCCGGCTACCTGGAGACGACGTTCACACCCCAGACGCTGACCACATTCACTCAGTGGTGCAGACCTACCTCAATCAGCCGAAAGATGGAACGCTACACGTGCCCACTTCCGCAGCAGAAGTGCAAGGCCTAATAAGCTCTCTTTAACCTTACAAATCTCTTGGATTTGACAATTTGGCCAATGCAGCTCTAAAGGCATTACCGGCTCCTTGGGTGCAGTCCCTCACAAACCTATTCAATGCCATCCTCCATCACGGGTACTTCCCCTAAGGCTTGGAGAAATGCTGAGGTAGTCAGTCACCATATGCAAACCGGGAAAAGATGGCACCATGCCTGAGAGCTACAGGCCCATCAACTTACTCTCCACAATTAGTAAGCTAATGGAGAAGATCGTTCAAACAAGACTACTAACCACCCTAGAACAGCGTAACGTGGTGAGACCGGAGCAGTTTGGATTTCGGGCACAGCACTCCACACAACACCAGCTACTTCGGCTGGTAGATGAAGTGTACATGGCCTTCAACAGGAGGCATTTCGTCTCGGCACTCCTGCTGGAAATCACTAGGGCGTTCGACAGCGTGTGGCATGAAGGCTTAATCTTCAGGTATATTTAATACCAAACCCCTCCGTACTTAATACATCTGATACACTCCTATCTACGCAATAGAACATTCGCCGTATCCCACGCTGGGATAACCTCCAGGCCGCGTCCCATCAGAGCAGGTGTCCCCCAGGGTAGCGTCCTCGGGCTCACGCTCCTCCTTTTCTACATAAATACTCTGCCTTCATTGCCAGGATACTCGCTGTATTTGTTTGCAGTCACCTCCACATCAACTCAACTCCGGATGGCTGCCCGCAGAATCCAGTACCACGCCGACCTCCTCACTATCTAGTTCCAATGATGGCGCCTCCGTGTCCATCCGAAAAAAAAAGCCGGGCCATCACATTTTCTAGACGTCTCTTGGCCGAAGTTTCACCAATACGTGTTGCTGGAGAAGAGATCGAGTAGAGAACCTGCGTTACATATCTAGGAGTGCTGCTGGATATGAAATTAACATGGAAGGATCATATCCATTTCGTTGCGAACAAAATTAACAAAAGGATGGGCATGCTCTATCCTCTGTGCAACAGGCACTCTGTGATGTCAATACCAACTAAACTCCTCCTCTATAAACAAGTGCTACCTCCTACCATCACATATGCCTGCGAAATATGGAGAGTAGCAGCCAAGACACACTTAGATCGCCTTGACGCGCCAGTCACGCTACCTCAGAGTAGCCAGACTCACCTTGGTTCATACCAAATTATGTAATTCATCATGGCCTTAACATCCTATCCTTAAAAGAATACATCCACTCTCATGCACGCATCTTCTACCACAACCTTACCAACAACTTCCATACCGTGATACGTGGCCTAGGCGAGTATGACCTAAACCATGGTGAAAAATACAAACGACCGAGACTCGTTCTAGGTCAATAGACTCAACCACACCAAGCCCTGACAATTATTTTCAGACATTAGGACAAAAAGGAAAAAAGACACCCAAAGTTGAGGGTGCCTCCCACTGAGGGAGGAAAACCACTCAAGACCCACTGGACAATCAACTCTATAACCTATTCTAACGTAATTACCGTACCTAGACGAAACAGTTCACGGCCAGTAGAGGACATAGCCCTGATCTCGTAACAGACATAGGTCAGCAAAACCTACCCTCTGATGTTAAGTCGTAGCCTGCTGTAACAAAATTCCAATATTCCCTTACAGTTACCATTGCATTAGTTTACTCCAGATCGTCTTAAAAATATTTGAACGATTGCTTCTGTCCCGCCTAACTCATCTCTTAGAAAAAGGGTAACTCCTCCCGGATCACCGTCGAGTTTCATTTTCTGTCGAGGTCATTTCACTACCCTACAGCTGCTGCGTGTGTTTGAGAAGGCTACCCTGGGCTTCCGGATGATCTGCACTTCCTCTTGGCTCTTGGTAAGAAAATTAGAGTAAAATATTCTTAACAAGTGTCCATCTGACCCATGCCCATTTACCATATCCTATAGTATTTAGATGGGTATTATGAAGCTCAGAATAATAGCACAAACAGTGTACCCAATGTACTTAACGCATGTGTATTGCATGCAATGTTTTACACGCTAGAGAATAATACCGATTGTTCAAAAAGGGATGCATAGCCTGTTATTTACTCCCAAAATATCATTTGAAGTTCATTGCACCAAATGCCAAGTTAGGGATTATAAACACATACACAAACTCAAAGAAACAGCAAATAAACTTATTACAAACAATTAAACGGATGAATAAGTGCCAGAAAGTAGGAGTATAGTTTGGTGTGAAATACTTGCAAGGAATACAATTTAAAATAGAAGGAAAAATAAATGTCCTGTTAGCTGTCCATTTAACCATAGATTATGCCACTTTTATACTATTTTTGTTTATAAAATTTTTAGAACATATATGGGGAGAACTGACTCAATAAGACACTTCTGCTCCATTTTAACCCCATCCACTGCCTTACAGTGGTTAGCTTAGGCCACGTCTCCCACTATTGTCTGCCTACCTTAGAAAACCGGTTAGTCCTTCAAACTGTGCCAGTAAGTGGAGAGGGTAAATATTCAATTGCAACTCGTCACCCCTCTTCCCATGCCTGTTTTAGAACCTCTTTGAATTACTATTTCTCGGCAACAAGATGAAACAGAAATACAGCTTTTGATCTGCCATATTCATTAAAACCGTACACATTCAAATTGTTCCAGTTTCTCCACAGTACACTCCCAACAACGCCGTTGAGCAGAGCAAAGTACAACCTGAAATATTGCTAATACCATTCATTACAGGCATGTTCAATCTGAATTCAGTTCTATCAGTGTTTGTGGTTTCGCGCACTGTAGTAAGTGATAGAGCTGGCACAGGGGCTAATGCACAAGAGAGGTAGGGTGTTGGAGCCGTTTGAGGTAGGAACAATTTTCGTGACGAATAGCAATGTATACATGCTAGTTGTAGTGTTGTGTTGTTCAGTGCAGCTTATGTTTGACATAATCGCGTTTCTGTGTTGATTGAATGTAAGCCCAACCTAATCTATCATGACCTCACCTACCGCATACAGATCTGAGCTTGAACATTTCTCTATTAAATTTTTCAGCGATTACAGCTACTTTCCAGGGTGTTTTAAATTGTTACTGCAACTTTTGGAGGGTTTTCTTACATTTCATGAACCTTTGATGCTGTACCGGGTGGAAGGAAACTTATTAAATTCTTTTTCTGATATGTGCTTCATAGAAGATTACTAAAAAAAATGTCAGCCAATTTCGAAAAAAAAAAAGTGGCTTTTGTTCCAAATTTGATGAGTAACTACACACGAATATACGAAGATAATAATTACTTTTAAAATGCGTAGAGTAACTTATTTCTTACATAGCTTCGGTAGTAATGATGGGACATCATACGGAGTTTCAAAATAATTAATCACTTAAAAGAATTAAAAGAATATTTCGAATAGCTTTTTCACACGTGAAGTAACTCGGCAACGTTGCGTTAGGGAATTAAACTGCCTTCGGGATGTAAATAGATCGGTCGCTTGCAGGGTAGTGTAATATTTTGGGAGATAATGATTCCGATTCACCTACACTCGCACAGTAAACATGGAAGGACACAACATGGTATTTGTTTGCGTTCACGAGAGATCACGCTGCGGTGGTTGTTTATGTACTGATCTAGTGAAAGTGACACTCACACAAACTGCAATGTTGCCAGCTTGTTTTTGACAAAACTAAAATATCTTCGTAGGAAATGGTAGAAGACAAAAACGTAAGATACAAAATGTATTCCCAATACCGAAATAACTGGTTTAAATTAATGTAATGACTTCCTTTCCACACCTTTTAGGGAACACAATTTCAGAGAATTCTTGAGTTCAATGTATATTTTCGGTCATTGATGCTAGTGTAATCTGTCTCTTTCAAAACGCCTCAGAATTGAGGCGTTGTCACTCATAGAGGCATTTATGTTTCTTTTTAAGAGCTTTTAGACAGTTGTTTTTAGAAACTTTTCTCATTTTATAGTAGGTGAGTATGTTTTCCTGTCCATTTATCTGGTTTTTCAAGCATTGGTCTTGTTTTTGCTCTATTTTCACATCTATTGGCATGATTTGTTCTATTTTACGGGTTTTAAACGTCTTGTTCTGCTTTTCCCCTCCACATTACTAACATCTAGAGTAAAGCTTCCAATTTTGTTTTAGAAAGATGTAGAACTACCCTAACCTCAACAGTTGCTGTTTTGTGTATTTTATTACATCTTTTATCATTGCTCTGTCACCAGCACATGTTCCTGCCTTGGATGCCGCAGTACTTTAAATTAAAAGTTCATCAGTTTTCTTTTGCTGATGATTCTTTGATTTCTTTTACTCCTCTTTATTGCCAGGGCTTGGGACCTGCACTAGAATTTTTACATTCATATGTAGCGGCAGACTTAGCGCCCTCCTTTGTTCTTCTTATTAATTATTCTCATTATCGCTCTTGTTTCTTGATTAGACGTCTCATAGCCACACGAAGTTGACAGTTGGGTAAACTTTAATATTTTTCTACAAGCAAGCTTTAAGTATTCTTGTCTTTTGTTCTGTCCACAACACTGTAATGTTTATAGGTGTATGTGGATACCCCATCATTAGCGATTACTCTCTTGTCATCACTTCCACTGACGTGACATTATACTGATGAGACTGAATTAAGGTCATGAGGGTTCTTATAATTCCTCTGATTTTAAGACAGTCCACATAGCTCTCAAACGTGATGTACTGTTTAATCGCTTTATGCCTTTAATCTTCTTGATCACGCCTCCATTTATACCAAGAGCATACATCTTGCCTCTCAATCCAACAAAACGATGAATGATTTTTCCATTAGCTTCCTCTTTAAATCTTCCCAGAACATTTTTCTTTCTCGCAGAATGACATGTTATTGTAGGGTAATCAGCCGTATGATCAGATGTTCAAGAAAACGAAGCTTGTCCTGATATATATCTCTCGTCATTCGATGGATGAATGAGACAGTATCCATGTACAAAAGTTTAAGGCTTTCAAGCACATAATACACACGCACACGCGATCGCGCGCTCGCCCACAAGCACACAAGCACACACGCACACATACACACATGCACTCACCTACACACGCACACGCGCACACACCCATCCACACAACCCATACCCCAAACATCCCCACCTATACCCCCTCCCACATCCACCCTCAACCACACCGCCACACGCACCCGCACACACCCACATACAGATATATATGCACCTCGGCCAGATACTCGACGTCAGCTTCTAAAATGTATCCACTGTGTCTTCTTGTAGTATTCTTAAATTAACCTCTTTAGGATTATCATGAAGACACGGCCTGCAAATAAATTTACAAAAGAGAACTTAAAACATGAATAATAACGGTTAATATTTGAAAAATAAAGTGTAATATGTACAAAATGATTATAATATTGGAAACAGGACATCTAATCATTTTACAATTCACGTATATATTTAATTTAGTGCAATATACAAATGATCGTGCGACAAGCACGAAAAGTTTCATTTAAATCCCTATAGTAGTTTTTGAATTGTCAAGGGTAAGGTTTAGAAAAAAGTCTCGAAATAGCCGAATAGGATTGTGACGGGTCCTCTGCGCTAAGCCCTAATGACATAGGTTCAAGTCTCAGAATTGCAAATATTTAGACCGCCTCCGTAGCGCAGTTGGTAGCGCGCTGACCTCTGGCGCGGAGGGCCCGGGTTCGATCCCCGGTACCAGCATGGGGATTTTATCCCCTCTGGGAGGTTTGGCATGGGGTGCACTCAGTCTCGTTAGGTCCCGGGGGGGACCAATTGAGGAGTTACTTGATGGAGAAGTAGCGGCCCCAGGCCTAGAAGATCGCATAACTGGCCGGGAGGGCTTGGGGCGCTGACCACGTCCCACCCTTCAGTACTGCACCTCACCAAAGACGCCTGCAGTGGGCAGAGGTGGGGGGACGCAGCGGCTGGGCGGTAGGCCTTAGCCCTTCGTGGGCTGTCGCGCCGGGGTAAAAAGGTTTAGAAAAAGTATTTTGTCGGAAATGAGCTTTAAAACTTCGATGTTAAGTTTTGGGTATCTTTAACTATCTACAACATGCCTTTTAAATCTCTAAATCTAATGCAGATATTTAAATAGTTCTTTCTCCAGAATACATTTAAATGTTTATTGCATCCAATAATATATGGCGGTAAAAATAGATTTTTTGAAATTTGTCAGCTGTACCTCCCCGTTAAGTGACGTAGGAAACAGAGGGATGCGTAGGGATGCGTAGGGATGCATAGGGGTGCGTACGAGCACGCATTTTGGGAGATTCCAAGAATGTGACTAATTACAGCAAGGGCTATGTACCCACATGATTAATTATCGCGCACATAACGTTGTCAGAATGCACACTGATTTATGAAGCTAGCTGTGCGCGGGGTGTAGCCTCAAGGACTGGATTTAATAACATGAATAAAATACGCGCAATCATTACATGCTATAAGAGATTGCGAAACTGATTAAACATCGCAGTGCCTCAGAACTGCGATACGTACGTACATTTTTGCATTCCTGCTGGGTGAAGAGATGGATTTATTGCTTCGCTCTTCCAACATATCCATCAGCAGATCTGTGTCAGATTGCTCATGTGTTGCCTTCACATAACTTTCTCTACTGCTCTTCTACAGGCTATTCTTACAAAAGTTAGCTAGTTCTTGTTAACTTTGGTAAAGCTTCAATTCAGGTTTGAAGAACACGATAGAGAGAGCAATACTCAAGATTCTTACAAAGTCGGTCGCTATGTACTAATGGGTCAAAGAGCATCAGCGGTGTTGGATGTGCTTACGTTTATGGAACCGAACCATAAACATTCGGTTTTCCAAATAGCACTTCCATTTTTACTGCAGAGCTTTATGCAATTTACGGAGCCGTTTTGTATGTTCGCCGTCGTAAATTAGGTGACTGCCTGATTTTGAGCGATTCCCTTAGTGCACTGCAGAGCCTTTGTCAGTTGTACAACCCCCACCCTATTGTACAACGTATCAAGGATGCCCTCCATGTTTTACACGCTTCTGGAGTTGACGTGGTGTGTACATGGATTCCTGGTCACGTAGGTTTGCCGGGGAATGAAATGGCAGATTTAGCAGCAAAGACGGCAACTACAGAACCCAGTATTACCATCTCACGTGTTAGTTCGAAAGACTTTAGGCTTGAAGTGCGGAGAGTGGTGCTGTCGTCCTGGCACGAAGAGTGGTCAGCTCTCCGCGGTAATAAGCTTAGAGAAGTGCAAGAACGTCTCATACACCTACTACATTCATTCCTTAAACACAGATCCTTTGTGGTCTCAGTGGCGGGGAATAAATCCACACGCAGGCCAATCCGAGGCGGAGTCCCCGAAGGTTCTGTTCTATCCCCCACGCTCTTCAGCGTCTACGTGGCCGACCTACCTACAGAGCAGCACGTCAACATAGCCCAGTATGCTGACGACGTGTTGCCCTACACAACAAACAGACACCCCAACAGAACCTTCCTCCCAATACAGCGACACCTCCGCCTCATCCAAGAATGGTGCAGGCGTTGGCGATTGTCCATTAACCCGGAGAAAAGCCGCGCCATACTTTTTACTAAGCGCCGATTCCCCGCCAATCTCCCCACATTCACCTATTTGCGAAGAAGGATTGAATGGGTAAACTCCATCTCCTACCTGGGAGTGAAGCTCGATAAGGGCCTTACTTTTCGGGAACACATCAACGACCTGTCAGCGCGGGCCGGCGGGGCAACTGCCTCACTGTACCCAATGCTGCGGTCGGGGATGCCAATTCCCCTGAAGCTACGCCTTTTTCGGGCTCTCATAATCCCACTCCTATACGCCTGCGAAATCTGGGGCATGGCCGCAGATTCCCATCTCCTGCGTCTGCAACGTATACAGAATAGAGGTCTTCGGATAATCTATTCTGTGTGCCGCAGATTCCCTTCGAGACTACTGCACAAAGCCTCGTCTCTTCCGTACGTGGAGGACGAAATTAGGCGCCGGGCAACAAAACTATACGACCAGATTCCTCAACATAGGAGTGCCCTGGTTAGGTCTCTTGGGGACTATGACCCCACTGAACGCACGCGTGTAGGACACCGGGTTCCCCGCATGGCTTGCGGGCATCCCCGGTAACGAAGGAGACATCCCTCCAACAGCGAAAGCTGAACACCACGACAGTACTCCAAGATAAGCTTGGATTCAAAATTCAAAATTATACGAACCTCCATATTTGGACCCCTACACCAGCAGTGCCCAACGGAAGTTGCACACTGAATAAGCAGCCGCTGAGGAGCAAAATCTTGCTACCTCCTTACAACCCACTACCTCAATTTTCACCCGCCACCCTGCAAAACCCCACATCCCGTCATAAAGTGGTTAAGCCCTTAAAAGGGCAGGTACACGCATGACACACCTCGGGCTGTTCTCAGCCTGCCAGATAGCGTCACGTCACGTCAGTGCAAGAACTTCCGATAAACTGGGTAACTTCCTGTCGCACATCTCGCCGCGAGGATGTTAGTTTGGCTCTATGAAGAATAGGGCACTGCAATTTTTCGCATGGTTACCTATTTAAAAGGGACCCTGCACCTCTATGTCCGCTGTGTGGCAACCTTTTCTCAGTTCGCCACGTGCTGCTAGAGTGTTGCTCTCTAGCGCAACTTCGGGATTCTCTACAGCTGCCTGCGAGACTTGCAGAGGTCTTAGCGGACGACAAAACAGCGGTTGATAAGAGTTTTTAGCGGAGTGGAATATCAATTTGAGGATTTAAAATTTTAGTTATCTGTTTACGCTTTTGGACATATTTATCACCTTGTTTCATATCTGGCTATTGCCACTGTTTTTTACCTTTGTGTACGTTTTCCTTGTTGCTAGTATTTTTATTTTTGAGTAAAATTTGTATCTGGCTATTGTCATGAATCTTATAGGGCGCTGATGACCTAGAAGTTGAGCGCCCTTAAACCAAACCAAACCAAACCAACCTATGTACTGGCTTTGAAGTTCCATTATCTTAACATGACCACGCGGACAAAAGCAATATTTGCATTTCAAAATCACACCAATATCAAGGAATGTCTCGGAAATGTTTGAGTAACAAATCTTAATGTGTTGCACTCACATAGCCTTCTGTACTCTTATACTAACCATTCTTTTCCCCTTATTACCGTCCCCTTATGTAGGACTTACACCCTCCAGGACTTACAAGCCAGTGCCTAGCTTCAGACGATGTCGAGGAGCACAGGAACCTATGGACCAGACAAGATGAAGACCTGGAAGCGGGTGGTCAGCCTAGCATCAGGTATGTAGTGAGGAAGAGGATGATATGAAATGCAGGCGAAATCGATGATTGGAAGCGTGATAATGTAGCAGTTGGTAGAATGAGTGGCGGGGGAAACCGGAGAACCCGGAGGAAACCCGCCCCAGCGCCGCTTCGTCCACCACGAATCACATATGTGGTTGCCTGGGATCGAGCTCGGGCCGCGCGCGCGTGTATACAGTGTTGGTGAACACACCCATACGCATGCATAACAAACGTGATATTTTAGTTCAGAAACATTCAGAAATGCTACATGAAGATTTTAAAGAGCATTTCTCCCTCCCAATCTTCTGTTTACGTGGACAAATTTTCCATAAGTTTTACTTTCTCAAAATAATTCTATCGATTTTGATTAAAATACCATATGTATTTTCGGCGAATAGCCTCTGAAATTGTCTTTACTTCGAAAGAACTTTGTATAAGTGGTAATCCATAAGAGATGAACATGTGCATATTAGAACACAATATATGCCAATACATGTCAACTTTCTCTGCTATGGAGAGTTGGTTAAAAACCAAACTTGGAATTCCAGTCGAGCAAGTATGTGTCCAAGGATGTGACGCGAAGATTTTCATAAAAATTCTCCCAGCCACACTACGCTTCATATGGAACATTTATCGAAATTATGATTTTTTAAAAGATGGCTGTAACAATTTTGAATAAAATAACATATGTTTAAGATATTTTCATGACAAATGTATTGTATATACATTTTATGGGAATAACCCCTGGTCTTCTTTGTTCCGAATTACTTTTAAACAACCGTTTAACCGTGAGTGGTAGATAAAATGTTATTACACATAACACGTAGATACTGTTAAAGCACACACTTTATGTGAAATACGTTTGTTTTTAAAGTTAATTATTTCCAAAATGTTCCTTGTTTTTTGAATAGTTATTTCCTTTGTCCTCTATTTCCTAGCCATCAAAGAGAACAGAATTTCAAAGGCATCCATTAGGGACCAGCTCTTAAAAGACAATCTATCATTTAAAGCCTACTGTTGGTATTCCCTGACCTCTATTCCTATTGAACATGCAATAAACTATTTTCAAGGATGTTTATCCGGAAGAAGAATGGTGGAAAGTTCATTGCTTCCTCAGTACCCATTTAAAGGACAGATCCATTAGGAAGGATATGCGTGACACCAAGGATGTGTCCTTCCGTCTTCCGGAAGCACATTGCGTCAGTAGGCTTGCACACGAGTTAATACCCTAATGGTGACGTCAGGTCGATGCAAAGCCCCAGGACACTCTGAGTTATTACCCCAGTAACGTTGTATAGGAATACTAATGGCTCGCACTGTCCACCCCCATTATCTCCGTCCACGGCCCCCCGCGAGCGTCGAGTAATGCGATTACTGTGAGGAACATGTCTTTATTCAGACTCTCAAAGATTCGAGAGAAAGGCGAAACAGATTCTGCCTCGTTAATCAAACGCTCTCACAGATCTAAAGCGAAGTGTTTAAACCAAAGGAACGCTTTGAGCTCGCTGCGAATATGGGGGAGTAAGTATCACGAGCAACACTTCAATGTTCCTCTGTAGCACCATCACCCACATTTGTTTTACAACTCTTTATAACTACAAGATACCCTGACATACACCCCAAATTTCCTGAAGTTTCCTGTTACTAGACTATTTAACAGGGGCATGTTACATGGAAGTAATGGAAGCAAGGGAAGCATTGCTTCCACTTTAATTGTTGGTAATACATTGTTTCTATAATGTTTACTAGCTGAAATACCTGGCGTTGCCCCTGGTTTGACGATTTTATACCTACAACTGAGGTTGCCCTTGGGCAATAACCTTGTGTTTCTTTAGAGACATTTAAAAATATTACTTATGCTTTGTTCAGTGTTTTGAGGCGATGGGAGGAGCAGGTAGACAGCAGGTTGCTCGTGCCACGGGTCACTTACGCGTGCTGGCACACTGCAATAGCAAAACACTTCTGTTGCATTGTTTACATGTTTATTCACTAAATACATTGAATGTAAGAACAGTAGAGTACATGATCATATTTACTTGGGTTACATTACCTTTCTTGCTTTATTAATTATATAGTGTATATAACACAGTTGGCACCACATTACGACCCCCACAAAAAATGTAAGAAGGAAATACAAGCAGAAACATGAAACATTATTTACACTGACATAGATATGTATATTGTCATTTATTCAATTTCAGTATCTTATAATTTCTTCTTCTTCCTCATTCTCCGAAGACCACGAAGGAGCCATCGATTTTATAAAATTCACGAACAGTTTGTTTTCATCGCATTTCGTCTTTGTTGGAGTTGTGCAGTTCTGAATAATTATCTAGTTTAATTACTCTTATTACTATGCATCTGGGAATGCCAGTTGCAGCCACAGTATATGCAATCTGCGAGTCACACTTCCCGTCCCCTCTTTTAAAGTAATTGTGCACATTTTCAGTAATGTGTGCCGTCAGCTTATGTACTGGTTTTCCACATCCTGTAGGCAAGGAATTTGCTTTACAAGTGGCAGATGCAATACTCGTTTCCCACGCCCGCCACGTATTTATACAGGTTTAAGAGCTTTGTGCAATCTGTGTTGTGCGTCATTACTCGTATCTGAAAGACTGCATAAACCTTGAAACTCTGTCTGGGTTGTTTTGGTTTCTATACACGTGCCGGCCACGCGATGTCTCTATCTGCCCCTTCCGCTGTCTTAAGATATTCTGAACAAAGTATAATGCCTTAAATAAAGGGTTAGGTAAGCCCCTTGGGATATTAAAATAAATATATACAAACACCGGAAATAAACTATACTGATGAACAAATACAGAAAGCTGAGTGAATGTATGACGTTGCATTTCTATTTCAATCATATAGAAAACTATGAATTGTATGAATTCTTCGTAGAAGAGGGAGTAGAGAGAGAAACGTCATTAAAAAAAAGTGAGCAGAGATAATCATGTGAAGGTAAGGCGTTGAATTTCAATTTCAAACATATACAGATTGTATGACTTGCTTGTAGAAAAGGCAGTAGAAACGTGATTGTGTTTCATAAAAGAAAAATTAGTAGAGACAACTATATAATGTAATACGTTGCACTTCAATTTCAATCAGAGACAACTGTATGAATTGCAGGTGAAGGTCGTTACGTGAAAGAAAAGCGAGTAGAGAAAATCATGTGACTGTAGTTCATTGCGTAGTAAAATGGATAAAAACCTTCTTCATGAAAAACTACCTATATGTACGTACCAAATTTCTCGGTGATCAGTGAAGTGGTTTTGGATATTAGAGATTACATACGTAACATACACCCATTTAAGATTGACGTGACCTTTGTGGAAGATTTAGGGATACAATTTTAAAACAGCACAGGATACGCTTTTACAAGTGGTTTTCTGGAGGTCTAACAGGTGGCATAGTTTGGACACAATATCGATATAATCTGGTTTTGCGGAAGCAAAGTGTTTCTTGCTTATTATCTCCCTGTGATAACCCAAGGCCTGTTTGATAGAACCTAGGAAAGAAAATCAATTTATGTTTTCAGTGTAAATAATAATAGTACAGTAGTATTACGTTATGTGACAGATGTTTTTGGTGTAACGTTTGTTTGAAGGGTTTAATTTACAAAGGCAGAAATACGCGTTTTGGTAACTAGGGATTGCACTTGCTGGAAGCAATTTTGAAACTACAAACTTTACGGCGAGGGCATTGATGCAACGGAGGATGGTCGCTGAAGCGTATACTTTTGACGATCTGCCGCGAGGTTGGTCACGGGCTCGAGTCTCGCCTCGGGCATGGGTATTTTTATCTCCTGTGTAAATGTGTAAAAAAGAAAAACACAAAATGAGAAAACAAAAAAGCGTGGAAGCATAATGAGGGGGAAACAAGAGTAAAAAATAAAATAAAAATAAACGGCTTCTTTGTTAACTTAAATAGTGTTGTATCGGACATAGAGCACAACAAAAGAAGGTCAGGACCAAGCTACTTCACACCGCATACCAGGTGCAGAGCTTATCAAAGGCGCTGACGGTCAAGCTTCCCCACACTACTCACGCGAACAAACACGTGCCTCACAACAATCAAACGGCAACATAAAGGGTTTCCCGAAGCTTCGAGGGGCATCTGGTACCCGGAATATTTGTGGAAGGCGAGAAAGGTCCATGTTACGTTATCCTCACTATATAAGGAGGCGAGGAAACAGCGAAAGAGAGAGAGTTATAGACATAAGTCGGTCAGTGTGTCAGTAAGTGCAAGACCGCTGTGTGTGTGTGTGTGTGTGTGTGTGTGTGTGTGTGTGTGTGTGTGTGTGTGTGTGTGTGTGTGTGTGTGTGTGTGTGTGTGTGTGTCATGGTGGCCGTGAAAGGTACGCCGCTTCGAAGTGAAGATTTAACGGGTATTGAATGATTATATCGTTGGAGTAAGTGTGAGAAACAGAGAAAGTGAAGGACTGAATCAAGGTTACGAGAAGTAAACAGTTGTGAGTTGTAATATCACAGAAAACTTAGACTGTTAACGTCGTGAAAGGAAGTATGTTTTTGTGCAAAAGTTTCGAAGGAAAATAAAGTGACAGAAAAAGTAAGCGGACTGAATTTTAGTTAATATGTTACATTGGTGCCAGAAGTGGGATTCAACGAATTGCTGTTTTGTTGGCGATATTTACAATAATCAGTCAAACGCATCATCAAAACTGACAGTAATTTCTTGCAGTGTATGTCAAAGGAAATCTGCTGAGACTGACAAGAAATACGAGCTATCGTAAACAACAAATAAAATGAAGAAACAGACAGAGCAACGAGTATACTTTCCGGGGATTGGCGCTGCTGTAAAAGTTAACGAGGACAAAATTCCTTTTTATGCTATCTTTTAGGAGGAAAAGAGATTCAATCGCTATCTTGTTAGACCTTTTATTCCAGTATCTGAAATTAAATAGGAGAAACATGCAGCCGGCTTGATACTTCTCTGCGGTGTCTTATTAGCCAAGGTGTCGAAAGTCTGGTACTTGTTTCGACCAATGGATTCTGGTTTGATGAAGTGTTATTCACTGTTTCCTTGTTTAGGATGTACACATTAAGATGAATGTAATGGGTTGCTTAGTAGCTAGAGGTCTGAGAGACCCCTAGCTTTATTTAAACGTAATAGTTTGCGAACGAACTGACTAGGATATCTAATATCACACTTTACTCGATTGTTTGCTACAGCAGCAACATTATCTGTTTATTTCTTTAGCTACAAGAATGACAAATAAGCAGTTACGTGTCACACAGGACAACCAAACCCACTCTCGTTACACATTGCTGGCATTTATTTTTGTTACGTCACTCAAAGGTCCCTAGCGAGAAAAAATGTTAAATTTTAGTCTATTTGAACCTTAAGTTCTAAATACATTGTTTTTTAACTCCCCTAGGTTTGTGTTCTCTGTTAGATCCCCAATTTTTAAACCACAAATTTATTGGTTTTTTTGCCTAAAATTGTATCTTTTATCTTTGAAAATTAAAAATTGATGCTTATCTCGCAATAAAACCTACGGAAACTTGTATTTGTTATTTTTCTGTGAGCTTGTGTAGCAAATTTCATTAGTGCACTACAAAAGCTTTTCCACAAGGAACATTTTACAGGGAGAAAAATACTGAAAATATCAATAGCGAGAAAACTGTGTTAAAGCATCAAAGTTCACGCGACATTTTAACATTTAATAGGGCATTTAAAGATGGTGCCCGGAGGCAAATTATACATACCTTTTTTGCATTCCAAAATATTTCAATTATTTTATAGAATTAGAAAAGGGCTTTTTGTCTTTTTGCTCGATTTTCATGAAATCTCAGTGACACATGCTCCTAGCTAGAAGTAAATATGAGGGTACATACTACAGCTTTAAATATTTATTTGTAGAAATGTGAGTAGATAAACCTATGTGAATGCAATACATTAGATTTTTACTTTCTCTACTACTAAGTAGAGGAAGTATTGTATTCCATGCAAAAATTCGATGTCAAGATTTCTTCGGAAATCTGTTTTGAGGCCCCTGAATCCAAAAAGAAAAAAAGCATTTTTAGAAAAAGGTCCGTGTGTGTGTGTGTGCGTGTGTGTGTGTGTGTGTGTGTGTGTGTGTGTGTTTGTGTGTGTGTGTGTGTTTGTCAGTCTGTGGACAGCATAACTCAATAAGGAAAAGTTGTTTAGAAACCAAAGTTGTTGTTTAAGGTTAATGTCTTTAAAGGATGCGACACGAAGATTTTGAAAGAAATAGCCCTACCCTAAACTGCACTTTGCATGGAACATTTTTCGAAAATTTTTATTTTCTTGAAAATCGCTCTAAAGATTTTGATTAAAATGCCATATGTTTGAGATATATTGATGACAAATGAAATGTTTATTTGAAATTTCTGACTATAGCCTATCTAGTCCTGTTTACTCTGGGTAACTTTTGAGTAACTCGTAAACCTTAAAATCTTACTCTACAAAAATGTAGATCTCGCTAAAACACACAATTTATGTTCAAATAATATTCTTGTTTTGTCGAGTGAACCATTTCGGAGATATTTCTGTCAAATGGAGCATCGCTATTCATTTTTTATACATTAGGCGTGCAAAGAGAATATAGAAGAATAAGAGTTTGTGGTAATGGTTGGTACAAGAGTAAAGAAAGTCATGTGAGTGCAACCCATTTTTATGTTTGTTGTGTGTCGTTGAAGGTTTTGTAAATCTCAATAGGTCCAGAAACTACTCTCACTTGTTAACAAAAGGGAACAAAAGAAAATGTAACTGGGTAAAACAGCTGCTAGGGAGCCTATTCAAGTGCTTTACCTCCGCTATCAGCACACGTGATCTGGTAGCAAACGTTAAATGTACCTACACTCACCAATTGTGGAAGTGTTTGTTCAGTGTAGTCGAAACTCCGATAACAAGGTTTTGTTACGGCGGTTATGTGGCCATAGCAAGTGGTTGGTATATCTCTTCCTTCTCCGGCACACACCACACCACCTACTACCAGAGTTTATTAATTAAACTGCGGACTATGGGCATAACACTGCGAATTACAACACCATGAAGATATGCTTTTCCATGAAACAACCGGATCTGCTGATTTTCACAAAACGAACAAGATAGAGGCCACGTATGCTTTAAGTTGCACTTGGCTATAACGTCTTCAGATATAGTCAATTCTTCTTCGTCTTAATGTAGGACAATGTTCCTTTTATTTCAACACCTTATTCTACTGACTATTACACTCATACGTGATTTGGTTGAAATCAAACAATCATGTGCATAATAATTTCAAACTTCAACCAGTAACAGCTGTCATTCTCGAAAAATTTATCACATTTCATTATTACGTCCTCTGAATTTTAATTATCACCTTCTCTGCATTTCATATGTTTTGGACAGGTTAGAGAATCTAGCTGCACTGTGCTAACAAATGCTAACAAATGGTTGACTGTCGCTTAGGTGAAGCATCTAATGCTAAAATAGATGAAATAATTCTAAGAGAGAAACCTCAAAATACAGCAGGACATATGTTTTGGATCAGTTTGACAAATTTTGTGTTGAACGAAATAGTAAATTAACAGCAGACACTCCAACTTTCGACATTGCCAACATCTTAAAAACCTGGAGTATTAATATAAGAATCTTGTAGGTTGTACCAATGGAGGCTTCATGTGTCTTTTAAGAGGTTAAGTTATAGCACTTCATTTAAATAATATTTCATAAGCTAGATGATCCTTTAATTTGTGAAATAGTGTTAATAAATGCAACTCGTGATAGTCAAATTCTCTGGATAAATTGACAACACTCATGACATTACTTACAACAAACTCTCTTCTATCGTGTTACAGGTTGTGTGGTGTGACTGACCTTATAGTTGGTCATTAGACCAGGATTTAAGGCACTTACAACATTGTAACTCACCATTAGTGTCTGCTATGCAAGAAATTAGAGGTCTCCTTGTGGTTTACTGGGAACAATACAAGTCAGCTGGGGAATTTAATGTCGTGCCGGTACGATGTTATGATATTCGTCACTAAATGACCCGGTGAAGTACGTACCATCTATAATTGATTTGATAGTAATTCCTAATAAGTGATTATCAATCCTAATCAACTTTCCAATTTATTGAAATCGATAATATTAGACGCAAAGTGTGCGGTTTGAGAGTTGATTGGTTAGTGTTGCCCAGGCTCAAAATATAAATAGTCATCCTAGTAACTTCCTCAGCTGATTATGAAAATTGCACATGAGAATATTAAACCTATGGTTATACATATATAAACCTGTTATGCATGAGGCTATGTTTACTCTATCACATACTATTATTAGTTTACTTGTTCCAGTAAATGAATCTCGTTTGCAATTCATATGAATTTTGCATTTTATTTACATGAAAGATGCATTCCTTGAAGTTGCTATAACACACTACGGTTATGTCTAAGCCTTACCCTAATTCCTCGAGTCTCGCTAAAACAAAATTCAGTGAATGTTGCGTTTACTTCTAAGCCTCCAAAGTCAATTTACCTTAGTAGAAAAGTTGATCAAAATAAATGTTCGCAAAATGTAATTAAATTCGATATAACCAAATCTACTCTCAAAATCCAGTAACTTCTTCTTTTACGAAAAAACGATTTTAAATATAATAGATGCAGATGTCAAACGACAGGTTCGCCACAAGCACCATATATTGAAAGTAATCAGAAGTGGCAATTCCCATACAAAATAGCCAATTTTGGTTTTTTCGATTTTTCGGCTGTTTATTTGGCTTCTTCGTAATGTTATTTTTTTCTAAACCATTCCAGTATTGAGGCAAAGAAAACAAAAAAGAAAGTGTTCAAATCAGTCGAGCTATTTTTGAGTTTTTGCTAGACTAATGCACTAAGGCTAACCAGTACAGAAACATTAGTGTTTTATTTACTGTGAAAGAGAAGCAATTTAGTATTACTAATCATAAGGCAGTATAAAGATATTACGTGCATAAGATAAAGGGAGGTTATAAACTTGAAGATTATGTAATTTGCCTAGCCACAGCAGGTGACTGTCATAATTATAGTATGAAAGATATGATTAATATAAAGAAAACCATTAGTACCAGGGTATAAATTATTACCACCGCGCAGGTGGAATGAAGCCACCACTGCGCGTGTTGTATCAAAACAACCTTCGTCACTCGGCAAGAGAATGTGGGCTAAGTAAGGTAAGTTCAATCGCTACCTCTCCTCTCGTGCCCATGCCTGACTTAGGTAATATCGATCGGTGAATGAAAAGGGTGAACTTATGCTAAATTAAGCCCGGGGTCCATTGAGTTTAGAGTTACCCGATATCCATTTTTTAGGATAAGAGGAATCTCGGAGGGAAAATCTTATCCAGGAAAGTCACCCTAACTGAACTCGAAGTCGGGATCTCTTGAATGTGAGACACACACACGCTACCCCTACGCCATAAAGTCGGGCTCATCGTTCTATTCCTCCTTAAGTTTGTTATTTAAGCTGAAACTCGACTTTGAGCTCTACATTGTCATCATATTCAAATGTTCCCTGCTTTACTGGTTCCAGGCGACCGCACGTGGGATTTTTGGTGGACAAAGCGGCACGGGGCGAGTTTCCTGTGGGTTCTCCGGTTTCTTTCGTCATCTCACTCCATCGCTGCTCCATCTTCGTTCCATGTATCATCAGTTGCAGTGCCGTATGTAGTAAAAGCAGGCGTTAAACACTATAAAAACACTGATGTCGACCTGCGTGGCTCAGTTGGTTAGCCACTGGCCTATTAGTTGCAAGGTCGTACGTTCGAAAACGGGCCAGTGGGATAGGCATTTTAAGTGTGCTTGTGACAAACTGATCAGTATATTTAGTGGAATGTAAACGAACTCGTGCGGGACGAAATTCTGGTACACCAGCGGCGCTGATATAGGTTTATTTATTTATTAATTATTTTTACTATTTTTACTATTTTTACTATTTTTACTATTTTTACTATTTTTACTATTATTATTTTTTTATTATTTTTTTATTTTTATTATTATTATTTTTGTATTATTTTTATTATTATTATTTTTTTTAATTATTATTATTTTTTTAATTTTTATTATCATCACCATCATCACCACTACTACCACTATTACTACTACTACTATTATTACTATTATATTATTATATTATTATATAATTACATTAATTACATTAATTACATTAATTACATTAATTACATTAATTACATTAATTACATTAATTACATTAATTACATTAATTACATTAATTACATTAATTACATTAATTACATTAATTACATTAATTACATTAATTACATTAATTACATTAATTACATTAATTACATTAATTACAATAATTACAATAATTACAATAATTACAATAATTACAATAATTACAATAATTACAATAATTACAATAATTACAATAATTACAATAATTACAATAATTACAATAATTACCATTATTACCATTATTACCATTATTACCATTATTACCATTATTACCATTATTACCATTATTACCATTATTACCATTATTACCATTACTACCATTACTACCATTACTACCATTACTACCATTACTACCATTACTACTATTATTATTATTATTATTATTATTATTATTATTATTATTATTATACCACTGCAATCTTGATGTTTCTGTGAAGTGGGCAGGTATTTTTGTATCTGATATGACGGCGATAAATTATTTAATTTTATGTGCTACGTTTGACTGAAAAGTCCAGATATAAACAAAATTAAAGGTTCAGTAGCGAAGGTAAGCGAGTGCTTAAGATTGGTGGTCAACGACGCACGAAAAAAGGAATTTCAATATCTGCTGGTTAGCTCAAGAGTTTTAAAAAATGACTCTACAGAAGATATGACGAGAGGACAGTTAACGAATATCCATTTAAGAGCAGAGTGCAGCACCACCACCAATATATCATGAAGGATAACGGACTAATAGAAACGGATATTCAGCACAGAGGTGAATGAAATGCTTGCCCATAAAGCATGAACCAAGTCCATATGAAAGATCTAGTTTAATAAAAACTCGTGCAAACCTTTGATGCCCAGATTCCAATAAAACCAGCTTTTAGAGTAGGCGGCCGAGGTTGAAGGGAAGCTTTTCATACCGTGTATACATAGTTTTGTAAGCTCTGGATTGGGTACGGTTATACAACACCTTACTCATTTAGACCTACATAGATTCATTGTGAATCCCAGGAAGAAGGGATGAACTAAAGCAACAACACTAGACTACAGGGTACAACCGTAGAAGTCACGGAGACGTGCAGAAGCCCTTAACAGTTGCAAGCTTGGAGATCCGTCCCACTGCCAAAGGGCAATGAACGACCCGCCGACCAAGCAGCCCTCTAGTATTCAGCGGAAGTACTGCTGTATTTTTTAGATGTGAAAATGACCTTTCTAGGATCTGCGCGAGTGACGTAATGCAAATTGATGGTGTGGGTAACGTCTCTGTTTCCTACTTGAAATAAACATTGCATTGGATAATTTAAGCACTGAGTATTTATCTCGGGTTAACCTTAATTTTTGGCACTGGCGCTTTCCTCGTTGGACAGCCTGTAACATTTCTTACATATATTTACATTTTTATGTATGCTACTGTCTTGTTAATATTTGTAACTGACTTCAATTTCAACTTTATCTTTTGATCCACTTTTCTCACCTACTCTCTATATGTTTTCCTATTCCTTAAAGTATTTATTATTTTTAAATCTCTCAGCTGACACCAATCTTCCTCTTAACCCCCCTCGCGTTATTTATTTCCTAAATTTCCTAGCCACTTACTAATGAAAATCTCCACCACAATGATTAAGTCTCTTCTACAGTAAACTAAAAACACTTGTTCTTCCTTGTCACAATGCACGAGGCAGCAGTTTTTCCTCTTTTCTATTTGAAGTAAGCAAGACACTGCTGATAGGTGAGCGGGCACTACACTTAATCACGCACTGTCCCGCGATGTTTACTACACGAAAATGGGAGACCTGACATCCTTATGGTCTTATAACTACAAAAGTGAACTCAATCATAAACCACTGCACAACTTTAAGCCGTTCTTCATGCCCATAAAAATACTCTTATCTTTGAGCAGGCATCCGCGCCATCTGTCTGGCACCGCCTGACCCCGAAACCTACAAGCACATCTGAGATACGAGAAGGAAAGGGAATGACTGGGAAATAATGAGAAACCACTCCAGCATAGGCCCATTGATCAGGGAAAACCAAGAAAAATCCAAGATTAGAGAGGGTCTTCGATCCCTTAACCTCCCGAACGCGAACCTCACGCGTTACTACCGAGCTAACTAGGTATTCTGTAAGCTTAAATATTAATGTGGTTAAGGCTTAGCTACACATATTTAACAATGTGACCTGCTACATTCACATGACCTTCTGTACTCACTCTTCTACAAACTTTTCTCATTATTCTGATTATTCAGATGAACTTTCATTACATATTTACACATTTCGCATAGGTATAAGAAGAGTACAGCCTGCCGCTGTAGAATGGCTGTAGCGTGTCTGACTCACATTCAAGTGGTTCCGAGATCGAATCTTGGTTAGGCTAATTTATCCGGATAAGCGTTTTTTCCCCCAGGGTTTTCTCTTATCTTGAGAAAACAAATTTCGGGCAACTTCAAGCTCCCTGGAAACCGGGCTCATATAAGGAATATTTGAATCCATTATAATCATTGTCCGTTATGAACTACCAGGTAAAGGATATTAAACTTAATAAAGAATAAAAAAGAAGCATGGAACTGCCTATTCTGGGCAGAAGGAAATTTATTACATTCCTTCTAATATGCTAACCAATAGAACCATTACACAAAAAACTGTAATGGTATTTTGTTCTTTGATCAGACGATTTCGAAAAAATAAATAGCTTTTGTTCCAAATTGGATGCCTAATTCCACAATAATGTACGAAGATAATAGTTTGTTATAAGATGTGTAGAGTAACCATTTCTGACATAGTGTCGGTAGTAATTATGGTTTTTAAAATATTCACTTAAAAGAATTAAAGGGATATTCTGAGCAGCTTTTTCAGACGTGGAGTAACTCGGCAACGTTGCGTTGAGGTTGGTCAGGGATGTGAAGCGGCTTCTGTATGTAAGTACGTAGGTCACTTGCAAACACCACGCAGGTGGTGTAATGTTTTGGAAAATAACGAGTGCAAATGGTATTGTGATTTGCTTACATTCGCACATTAAATAGGACATGGCATTTGTTTACAACGCTGCGGCGTTTATGTACTGACCTAGTGAAAGTGACACCCACACAACCTGCAGCGTTGCCAGCTTGTCTGTCTCTCCTAAAATATATCTGTAGAAAATGATCAGAAACAAAAATGTAAGATACAAAATGCGTTCCAAATACCAAGATCTAGCAGTACTTTAAATTAATGTAAACACTTCCCTTCCACCCGGTATAATCCTGTAGATTGGTGTAGATTTGGTTTCTCAACCCAGAGGTACCGGGTTCAATTCCCATTTGGGGGCAGGGATTCCTTTAATTAGAACGAATCCCCATCCTCCACACAGTCTGGAAGTAGGTATGGATATGTGAAAATGTGTCCAAATAAAAATCGATGAAAAACCAATGGCTCCAATCTGCAGTAAACAATTCGGTTATTTCTCAAATCAAAGCCCCCTACATGACTGAAGAGCGTCAGAGCATTTAAAAGAAATAAGACTAAAAATAGTAAACAAAACTAAAACGAGAACCAGAGTTTTTTAAAAGAGTCGTTATATGATGACTTTGGAATTAATTAGAATTAGAACTTTGGAATTACATTTTCATTGCATTACCAGGGAAAAAGCGAATAGCTTCACTCAAGTGGAGTATACGTACTGAAAATCGAAATAAATAACAAAGAACATCTTGGAAATGGTAAATGCCACCAAAAAGGTGATATCAATTGTGTGTTTTTATCAGAGCTGCAGTTTGTGTATAGTACGTCTCTTTAACGTTTACTAATTACAGGGAACTATGGAAAATTACTTCAGAATGAAAAAGGATATAATAGGCTATTCCAGAAAATTAAAGACTGTCAAGATATATGTATCTTAATCTTGTGTGTCATATAGAGATCTTAAATGTATAGTATATTAATCAAAATCGTTTCTCAAAAAGAAAATAAAAATTGTGGAAAGGAAATGTTCATATAAAAGGATGATTTTCTGGTCATCCCTTGAAATATACAAATGTATATTAAGAAAAAAACAACACGCTGTTTCTTGAGTGTACAAAAAGAATAACAGTGTAATTGAAACGTGTCTATGAATCCGCACAAATATGCCGTATAGTTAACGCTTGATTGCTAACATAAAAACATATTGCACCGCCCGGGAATCGAACCCGGCTCACAAGAATGGGAATCTTGCATGATACCACTACACCAGCGGTGCTATTGATGCCAAAAGTCGACTGCTCCGCACTCTTATGTTATTGATTACCGGCTTAGCACGAACATGGCCATTTCTTTCTCTGCTAATCCATATTTTAGTGAAAGTATACGTTTTGAGACCTCTAAAGTACAAGAACGACGTCTGTGCATTTGTGAACGGCATAAACCAGAAACGACATAGCAGATAAATACCAAACTTGGTATTTAAGGAGACAAAACTGACAACCCGAAGTTCCGGACAAAATGAGATATTTTGATTTTTCAAATAAAAAATCTTTATTTTTTTTCTCCATTTATAAATGGTTTAACTTTGTACTCTGCGCCATTTTTAAATGTCCCAGCATCATTTAAATAAGAATGTACCCAGTATTTAAATAGCAATTTTACATATCTCTGTTTTAATAGGTATATGATAAAGTATATTCTGTTGGATATTTTGTTGTTTATACAAATTTTTGCTCTTATGTTGTTTATTCATCTAAAAACCGTTAGTTTTGTTTTCACATACAAAATTTGGAGGTTATAATTCTCCTAAGATGATATGTAATGCATAATTCGGTTGAGTTACATTTTCGTTTGCATAGAATTCCGTTGTGATGCAGGTTTTGAAATTGAAATTTGTAATTTAGCTCCCTCAGCGAATTTATTTTATAGTCTGGTCTGAGTTTTGTTGAGATATGATTTGAGTATACAAGTGCCGGCAAATAACGAAATTATAAAGTAGAAACAAATACCTAAAGCGTGTGGAATTTAGGCTCTTTATTTGACTATCCCTTCAACTTCAGAATCTTTCATGCAGAGAGCACAAAGATTTTCTGTAAAACAGGCATTGAAGGAATTCTACACTTATCTTGATTTACCTGTAGTACAGAGGACAATAAACTTCCTAAGGCATAGCTTATTGAGTAAATGGTAGAGAAAGTCATGTGAATATAACAACAGCTTTTTATAAGTAGAGGAAGTATTGTGTTTAGCAAAAAGTTTGATGTTAAGATTTCACCGGAAACATGTTTTGAGGGCTCCTGGATAAAAAATATTGTGTATGTGTGTGTGTGTGTGTGTGTGTGTGTGTGTGTGTGTGTGTGTGTGTGTGTGTGTGTGTGTGTGTCTTTTTGTGAACATTCAAAAACGAAAAGCCAGTTTAAAACCAAAGTTGGTATTTAAGTTTAATATATTTTAAGAATTCAGCACAAAGATTTTGAAGAAAATTGCTTCAATCTGAACTGCCCTATACATGCAGAATTTTGCGAAAATGTTGATTTTGTGACAAACGGTTCTAATGATTTTGATTAAAATGCCATGTGTTTAAGATATCTGTATGGAAAATGAAAGTTATATTTTGAATTTTCTGGCTTTAGCCCACGTAGTTCCGTTTACTCTTGATGCCTTTTGTATAACTAGTAAACCGTAAGATGTAGACCAAATGTTACTGCACAAAAACTGTAGAGCTTTTTAAAATGGACAAGTCACGTCCAAATGCATTTGTTTTTGAGTGAACCATTTCGGAGATATTCCTTGTTATTTGTGCGAGTTTTGCGATAGTTACTTTTCTGAAATGGAAGGTCGTACTCACTTTTTATCTCTTGGCCATGCAACGAGAACGGGATTTCAGAACCAACACATACCTATCAGCTTTAAAATATTTGACTTTCGCTCAAAGCCTACTGTATTTTCATATTCCCCCTACACCTACAAGAAAATTAGCAATAAGATAACTTCTGCAAATGTTTATCTAGAGTAACATGAAGTAGATAGAGGAATAAGAGTTAGTAATAATTAGTGCAAGCCAGTGTTTGAAGCCGAGCTACTCGGAATTCAATTGGCAATAATTAGCTGTGCGTCAGATTAGGCAGATTTACAAAACTTACAACATAACAACCAAATCAAATTCTACTAGATCCAAGAACACACTGACTCAAAGTCTCAAAGAATAACAGCATATGCCAGAATACCTCTCTTTTTGTAAACAAAGACTTCATGAATCTTACACACATATCTGGAACGCAGTGTATACATCCTCACATAAAGGCCACCGTACAAAGCTCATTTTTCCACGCAAGAAATAGTCCTAAACCCGACATTCATACTCACACAATTCTTTATAAACCGTGTAAAATCCCAACAATATGTATATAGAATTGCAACAGAAACCTCGCCGAAGTTTCCATGCTTAGATGAAAACCAAACAGTCATACTCCCTTACCTCACTGTAAGCTGCAAGCCAGGAACAGGCCAGTGCATATGAAGAACCTCAACATAGTGTTACGAAAAGTGTTTTCATCACCACCTGTAATCCAGTTTATACATGACAAGACATTAGATTAAAACTACTTTCATAAGCATATGTATATAAATACATGATATTTGTGAGATTAAATATCCTGCAATATACACCCACAGGATGAAACGCAAGTTCCAAAAGAGAACTTAAAAAAAAAAAAAAAAAAAAGAGCAGACGAGGTGTAACACGTCAAATGTTTTATTTTAGATTCTATAAGTGGATTTAATGACATACATATATGATTAGCTGATCTGTCTGCTTTGTTACCACAAATTCTGTAGTGCTCATTCCACGAATTGTTATAAAATACGCAGCCAATACTTCACGTAGAGCAGGGACCATTAGCATGTTTTTATGGAAGTGTATATTTCATTCGTACACACAGACACACACACACACACACACACACACACACACACACACACACATAGTGAAAAGTGTTACATAGGCTAACCCCTTGTTTTACAGGGCCATTCACACACTTCATGCTGCAAATCCTGTATGCTCAACAATAACATTGCATATGCACTTGACTATTGCAAATTGGATGCACTGTTGCTGTTGTTTAGAGTAGCACACGTTAATTTGATGTTTGTTTCGCAATGCTTTGTAATCTAGCTGAAGTGCATAGCAAATGGCATCATGCAAAATAATGAAACGCATATTGTTGACAGTGTGCGGTGATGCTAATACTTGTAAAATATATCCTCATGTTATAAATTTATGTACTATTTCCTAATAAGCTCTGATGTGCTAACGTCTGCAAAATGTTCTTACGAAAAGGATATTAGCTTTGGACCATGTACAAAAGTTTAATGACAGCTGTAAATTTCATCGAAATACACTCTGTCCTTTAACTATTTTCACCGGCTGCCTTATGTTTCGTCAAAAAAAATCTCATTAAAGGGTAAATTTAAAAAGATAATGTAGATATTATTTTTAAGTGCTTATGATTTTTTCAGTCAGAGAAAAACCGAAAAAATCTCTTTTTTAAATCTTTTTGGAGATGTGAGCATGAAAATATACGGGCATGTCAATAGTATTTTTCTCTGAAGGGGAAGGCCAGTATGTGTGGAATCTTTATAAACATGACATTGTTATCATATACTGTTTATAAACAATTGACAGGATGTATACAACCTTAAAACAAACTGAAAAAATAGCTTAATAATTTAAGCACCATTTGGCAATGAATTCAGTCCCATGATGAATGAGCCAACGAAGTCGGAGCAGTGTGTGCTTATAGTGTACTTCTATTTTCTCCACTGTAAGTAGAGGAAGTATTGTATTCCACCGAAAAATTCGATGTCGAGATTTCACCGGAAATATACGTTTTGAGACCGCCTGAATAATAAAAAAGCATTTTTAGAACAACGTCCGTGTGTGTGTGTATGTGTGCGTGTGCGTGTGTCTGTGTGTCAGACTGTGTCTGTGTGTTTATGTGTCTGTCAGTCTGTGGACAGCATAATTCAAAAGCGAAAAGTCGATTAAAAACCAAAGTTGGTATTTAATTTTGATGTCTTTCAAGGATGTGGCACGAAGATTTTGAAGAACATAGCCCCACCCTAAACTACCCTTTACATGAAAAATGTTTCGAACATTTTGATTTTCTTAAAAATGGCTATAACGATTTTGATTAAAATGTCATATGTTTAACATATTTGTATGACAAATGAAATGTATATTTTGAATTTTCTGGCTATAGCCTATGTAGTCCTGTGTATTCTGGATGACTTTTGAATAACTCGTTAAACGTAAGGGATAGACAAAATCTTACTATACAGAAATGTGGGTTCGTTAAAACACAATTTATGTCTCAATCATTTTTTTGTAGAGTGAACCATTTCTGAGATATTCCTTGTTATTTGTGTCAGTTTCGGAAAACAAAACTTTCGTGAAATGGAACATCGTTGTTCATTTTTTATACGTTAAGCGTGCAAAGAGAACGGGATCTCAAAGCTTTAAAATATTTGACTATCGCTCAAAGGCTACTGTATTCTAATACTCCTCTTACACCTACAAGGATATAAGCAATAACATAATTTGTACAGACTTTTTTCCTAAGGAAGGCTTTGTTGTTAACTATTTATTTCCCTAATAGCCAACAAAATTTTTTTATTTATGGAAAACTTTTGCTGACCATTACAAATGTCTACTAAGAAGATAAAACATATTATTGTGTGAAAGGTAAGAAAATAAGATATTACTGTGTTTAATTAAGGATAATATATGACAAAGAAAAGTATGAGTGACGCTGAAATTAATCATGAAAATTAAGTTACAAAATAACTCTGTTAACGACAGTCATATGGTAATGTTCGCAGCTGACAACGATTGTGAAAAGTTGAGTTGTTAAGGAGAACTAATCAAGAAGATGATGCGACGGGGTAAGCTTTGCAATAGAAATGATTATATCACTATATTAAGTTG
Organism: Tenodera sinensis; assembly: GCA_030765045.1. NCBI lineage: Eukaryota > Metazoa > Arthropoda > Insecta > Mantodea > Mantidae > Tenodera > Tenodera sinensis. The sequence continues at coordinate 92,361,056 of CM060970.1, forward strand.
TTAATCAGTGTTACTGTAGCAGTGAAAATGTCATCAAAATAAAAACTTCAAATTATTTGTTCATATTAAGGTATTATTTCAAAGCTTTTAATTCATCGCATCATTATGAAGATTTCTACTGAGGAAAATAGGAATCTTCATGCAACTCTGTGGGAACAAAGAGTACGCAAAAAGACAAAAATTACAATCTGCATTGTATTGGGTGCATAAATGTTTTAATACGATTCGTAAAACCCCCTTCCAAAGCAGCAGCAGCAGCAGCAGCAGCAGCAGCAGCAGCAGCAGCAGCAGCAGCAGCAGCAGCAGCAGCAGCAGCAGAAGAAGAAGAAGAAGAAGAAGAAGAAGAAGAAGAAGAAGAAGAAGAAGAAGAAGAAGCTTAATAAGAATAATTCACAGAAATGTTAGTAGAGAAACTCACGTGAATTAACACATCAGATTACTTTCTTACATTTAACAGCCAGTGCCAGTCTGCCTCGTTAAAGCGAACAAATATTCTTGATGCTTTTATCTTTATGTGTAAAATGTATCTTTGCAATATCAAAGCGTGAATGTACGTACCAGATAATATGCAAAAGCGGTTTTGGGCAACGCGATATTCTGACGGGAAGCAACAAAGGGATAAAACTACATACGACTGGTTCTCTGCGAGACATATCTGAGGACACGTGACAGTATGTTCACAAAGAAATATCAACTGTGTTAAGGGTTGTCTGTTAGCGATAACGAGTATGCTTGTTAGCAACACGTCCCACTGCCAGTCAAATAATTTTATTTCCTAACTACCAGGAATAAAGCAAATGGATTAAAACAATACCGCTAGCATTTAGATACTCTACATATTAAAGGCATACACTTACTAAACATATCTGCTCTGATTTTCTATTGATAAGTTATTTTAATTCAAATCCTAGGATTTTAGAATATTAGTAAAGAACAATAACAACAACAATAACAACAGTAACAATAACAATAATAATAGTGTAACAAGGAGATCCAATCTCGCCAAAATTATTTACTTGTGTTTTAGAACTGATGTTTAGGAAATTAGGATGAAACAGGAAAGGACCGCATTCACATAATTGGAAAAACTTACAAATCTGAGATTTGCAGATGATGTAGCATTATTCGCGAAAACTAAGAAAGAACTACACAAAATAATAACACAACTAAACAGATAGAGAGAGAGCGCGCGAAAGCGAAAGCGAAAGGTGAGTTTAATAATGAACCCAATCAAAACAAAAATTACGACAATGTAAGATGAATTACCAGTGTTATTAGAAGGAACAATAATAGAATATTGTTTTTGGGTCAAACCATCTGGTTAAAGGGGACAGGAGAAACAGAAATGTTAAGAAGAATACACGAGGAAAATTTGAAACTTACTATTCATTGTTATAGATACAAAACTCGGAGTGAAACTGAGATTTTAAATGCTGCAGATTTGCAACGTTGTATTTCCCTTATATGGATGGCAGACCTGGACATTTACGAGAGATCAAGTAAAGATAGAGAGAAAATTGCTGGGCAAAACTTTTAGAGACGGTCCAGAATGAAGTGTTGAAGAAAAGAAGCTACATTGAAGATGTGGCAAAACTGCCAGGAAAACCAAATGGAGCTGGGGGACACGTAGTCAGGATGAACCAGTCAAGATGGACATAGGAGACGACAGTGTGGGATCAGAGACATGGGAAGAGAAACGTAGGAAGACTAAGGTGAAGATGGGCACAAGATTTTAGAATAATAATAGGACCTCAGTGGACAAGAAGCGTGCGATAGAGTGAAGTGGACCAAAATTATAGGACAACCAACTTGAGGTAGAAATAGGAACACAGTTGAGATGAAAACAATGTTAAATTGAAGTGAAATACAGAAAAAGGAGTGTTAATCGAAAATGAAAACCTAAATATTTCAACCAACTTAAGTCAGGGGACAAAAGAAGACACGGCCAAAGTGAATTAAACTACAGGACAAACAGCTTAAGCTACATTAGGTGAACGAAGTAAGAAAACTCACATGTAGTCCAAGTAGGTGCTAGTTACGTCACAACAGAGCAAACTGTCTCAACTGCACAAAAGTTAAGCACAATACAATATGTTGTTATTATTAATAAATTACCTGTTATGCAAATTTGTTACTTGAAAAAAAAATATTAGAAAATATACGTAATATTTCATATTATCATTCCTATTTAATTTTACCCGCAATAAACAATTGGACACTTGACGAAAATTAAATTTAGTCTATGGTGATATTTATTGATATTTTTCTCATACAGGCTCCTCTTACACCATAACGATAAAAGTGTAGTGTTAACGTATGCAATAAGCACAAATCTCATATTATAATTGCCACAGTATGTATAAAAACATAAAGCCGGGTCGTACCTGCTTGTAGTAAATCCGATTTATTCTGAAAAGCACTAAAGGTAGGATTATTTACTTTATTATAATTATTTCACACAGCAGTGTTGTGAGAAGAGGCTTTTCAACATGTAGAGCTCATTATCTCGTGTTTATTGTTGTTTCTATAGCACTATTGTTTATTATATTTGCGTTTTCTAGTTATTTTAAGCAGTTATAATAATAGGGACATGAGTTTAAAGAGGCAATAGCACAAAAGATCACCTTTCAGTCGCAGTCGAGGTTATAAGTCTCCCTCCGCAACTTGTCATTGAGTCATTTAGTGCCATTTATTGCTGTTGTACTATCAGGTAAGTTATTTGTATTATTAACACCTATATTTATATAATGTACATTAAAATCTAGAATACTATTTTTCATGAGGGTTTGAAAATTATTTTTATCACCACATTCACTTGTTTGAGATTGTTCCACATGATGCAGTTTTTATATAATTCTTCTGAAATTTGCCATATAAATTTCCAAAACCCAAGCAATTAAATGTCACATAATTTATTTTCTCTCTTTCAAATGCTTATTATGTACTTCTTTTAAATAACAGAAATTCACATAAACTTCAAGTAGCCCAAATGTGTTTCTTGCGATCACTGTTATGAGTTCTTTGGCTCACCAAAGGAATACAGACATCAGAGAAAACCTTGGAGTACCAAGTTCGACTGAGGAGATAGAAAAATACCAGCGAGAATGGAAAAATCATTTGATGAGAATGGAAAGAACTAGACTCCCAAAATTGACATTTCACTACGCTACAACTGCTCACAGGGATCAAGGAAGACCAAAACAGCGGTAGAAAGACCAAGACCACGTTCGCTAGGTTTATCGTCACAGGCCCCATGGCCTAAAATGAACTTGTTTATGGCGATACTACTGTGTAAAGCTGTATAAAACTTAAGAAAACTAGAAATGCAAATGAGAAAACGTAAATTTATTTTCTGTTCAACTAGGAGTAATAAAAGAAAGTATATGAGAGATTTGTGCACTATAATGAAATCACATAGAACTTTAAAAAAATGTTATTTTCAAAGTTGCATCATATGGAGCATTTGGCATAGAATAATAACATCCAAATTTAACAGTTAGTAACTTGGAAGCTAAAAGATATTACAATGGAATCTCCTTAATAGGGCGATGCTATATAATATAGCTTTTCAGTGAAATTATACCGCTTCTAACAGTCCTTTAATCTGCATTTTTACACGCTTTTATCTGGGATATTTTTATGGGTTATAGGTCATGTGAAGTGATTTTTAAGAACAAATACAGGTTTATGTTATTTTCGCGAGATTGGCTGCATTGTTATTGTTTGTAAAATCAAATTTAACGACTACAAAATCTACAAATTCTTTAAAATATATTAGAATGTGGGTCTCCTACTCATACTTTTTAAAACATGTGGACTCCTCAAACTAAACAGTTCACCTCTATCGTAAGACAGAGTTGTCCTATAAAGGAATGACGGGTACATCTACCTGCTACTGTTATATTATAGTATTCAGACAGCAGAAGCTAATGTCATGAGGAAAAGAAAAACTAGTATTTAAAATATGGGTAGAATGAAATCGGTTGCAAGTAACCTAAGTCATGTAGAAGGTGAAGTGGGCAAACTTGTCTTTGCTAATATGAAAGTATGTTGAACAACAACAGTGCAATATTGCTGTTGTACTGTCAGGTAAGAAGTATTCCCTCGAACAAGAACTGCAAACGGGCAATATTTGTTGCTTTAAGCATGTCGCTGTATCTTCTGTTCATGTTGATAGAAGTTTATATTACTTGACAATAGACAGTTCTAGTTACAAAAGCTGTGTGTAACTTGTAAATCAGTATTAAATGATAAAGCACAAGTGCAATGTGCAAGGAGATGAACAAATATATATAGTTTTTACGTGACTAAGTGCTACCGAAATAAGCAAGCTACTTCAAGTACACAAACACTCGTAGCCTGACCGAAGCACTCTGAGAAAGAAAAGAAAATAGATCCGACACTTTGTAATTTTATTGCTGTTTAAAATCCGTTCACAATTATGATTAATGTTTCCCTTGTAACACATTACACTTACAAATTTTATATGAGAACAGGAAAAGCCCTCATTGCGTCGCTTTTAAATTGAGCACTGTGAACCGACTGTGCCAGTCGGCCAGTAAGGAATATGTTAGCTAACTTATGAATTGCGATAACATAACCGCGTAAAAATGAGTGCTGAGAAGTTACAAGGGAAAACTGTTAAAAAGTGGTAAAAAACAAATCGTGTTAAATGTATTTCACAAGTTAATGGAGCACTATCCGTGTGTACTTGTGAATGATTTAGTCAACTTAACCTCAGCATATACCGGTTTATCAGAAACTATCGTTATGCGTGTTCACAAGTTCAAATAAACTGACCGATTGTGGCACAGGTATATGGTCAACGCGTGAGCGAAAGCGAATGCGCTAATTTATACGAGTGTCAGCATGAAGACATGCGCGTACTACATAAGTTTTATGCAATTTTAGCATTAAAATACGTAAACATAATACATTTGCTAAATGAAAAATTACAATGTGTCGGAGGACACAGATGTATGACGTAATATGTTTGCTAAGCACATGTTATTTCATTTGTTTCAGCACTTATGGTATAGAGGAAAATGGAAGGTAATGACAAAACTATTGAAAATATGAATTGCACAAAAATCAAAAGATGTTTACCAAAAAGAATGTGACAAGTATTGTGGATGAAGAAACGAAAAATGCATTGGTTTGACTAATGAAGCACAATTACTTGCATTCTTATCAGAGCTGGTAACTATGCAAAAGTTTGTTACTTCTTGATATGGTAAGTCACTTAAAGATACAATGTAAGTACTGTTTTGTCTTTTCAGTCGAAGATTTTTATGCCTCTGGTGTGTATATTTAGAGGTGAAATGTGTGCTGAAATGGAAAGAAAATATTGACTTGCAAGAGTGACGATTTGAGGTTTTCTTACAGGCACATTGGAGAAAATTATGTTGTGGTGATTACGCCATTACTGTCTTGTTGCACGGTAATTACGCCATTAATTTTCTGGCACTGGTGTGAGAGTTTTACACAATTATGCCGTTATAATAAGGCATTTTAATCCTAGGATTGCATAAAAGTAATGTTTAAGCCATTATTTGTTGTTTTACGACATTTTAATACAAAGTGTCATTTTATGGCCTTTTTTTAATATTCTTTTTGTTTGTTATTAGTGAACCATAGTCTTCCGGTCAGAACAGATGCCTAAGCTTCTAAGTAATGTAGCCGAACGCCGGAGTTTATATATTTAACGCGTCGTTAAGTTTCTGAAGATGACGGAGAAGTAAGCTGGGTCCATGAACACAGCAAATGAGATCTCTTGCAAAAGACACGAGCAACAGTCAGTCGGTAATGAGGTCAGTTACTAAACCATCCTTTACAACACTTCGCAGTGCTTCTATCTGGGAATACCTTTTCTCTCGTGTAAATTAGCGCTCCATTATTCAACAGTACCGACTTTGAAAAAATACAAGATCATTCACAAGAAAACAGATTCCTTTCCCTGGGTTTTATACTTGATCCTGTTAGTTCTAATACGGTTTAAATAAAAGCACTGAATACCTCTTGACAAAATATGAGCTGAAGCAATTAAGTTATTTTTACTTTCTCTACTACGCATGTAGAAGTACTGCATTCTACCAAATAATTCGATATCACAATTTCACCGGAAATATATGTTTTGAGGCCACATGAATCCAAAAAATAGTATTGTAAGAAAAAGGTCCCTGTGTGCGTGAGTGAGACTATTATTAACAAAACGAAAAATTCGTTAAATACAAAACTTGGTATTTAAGTTGAGCATTTTGCAAGAATGCAACTCGATGATTTTTAAGAAAATACCTCTACCCCAAACTTTCCTTTAAATCGAAACTTTTAGAGCATTTTGATTTTCTCAAAAATAGCTCTAAAAACTTTGATTAAAGTTGTCATATGTTTGGACATTTTCATGACAAATGAAATGTATATCTTGGATTTTATGGTAGCCTCTAAAGTCCTCTTTATTCTCAATGACTTATGCAAAATCTTACTATACGGAAAACTGAGATCTCGTTAAAGAACACAATTTATATATGTCAAATATTTTTATGGCATTAGCCGTTTCTGAGGTAATACTTGTGATTGGTTTGAATTTTCTAATATTTATACTTCTGTCAAGTAGATAGTCTACCTACAAGAAAATATACGTTATAACAATTTCTGCAAATGTTTATATCGATAAACGTGAAGTAGACAGCAGAATAACGAAGAGTATCTATAAGAGCCATGCAAGTAGAGGGCACTAGTTTTTTAGTTAAGGTACCGAAATATATATAATTTAAAATAAATAAATAAAAATATATTCAAAATAAGATTTCTAATTACATAGAATATTTGGTTGAAATGCAACACTTTCTTTTGCTTCAAGTAGGACAGGCATGGGCACGACAGGAGAGGTAGCGATTGAACTTGCCTTACCCCACATTATCTTGCCGAGTGACGAAGGTTGTTTTGATACAACAAGCGCAGTGGTGGCTTCATTCCATCTACGCAGTAGTAATTTTGTTTTGTTTATATTAAACATATTTTGCATACAGTAATTATTACAGCTACTTCTGTGGTTCGGCAATGACATAAGCTTGAAGTGTATAACCTTTCTTATCTTATGCACGTAATATCCTTACACTGCCTTATGATTAACATACTAAATTGTTTCTCTTTCACAATAAACAAAGCAGTAAAACTCCATTGCTGTTTAGCTCTAAAATATTTTAAAACTATTTGATCAACATAATAAATTCTTTGGTTTAAACTTAATATTATGATCAAACTGTGAAACGCGAAATACATATTTATATTAAGTAAACTAATAAGAAACTAAATCACTAAATAGTGGAATCATATCGTCCATTTTATATGTCTGTAAATACGAGTATTCAAAACGTACCTTTTGAAGTGTAAATAAATACATGTGAGACCACCAAACTTTGATTTGTGCTTTTGTTCAAAGTTGCGTTTGATATTTTAACACTTCATATTTGCATATCTACCACTCTACATGAAACAGCCATACTTGCCACTGAATGAGTCGTGATGGAACCTGAACAGCAGTGCAGGGAAGGGATGGCCGGTGGAGTGAGGCAAAACGTGATTTAGGGGATTGGCCAAGCTGAGCTGATTTTGCCGGAAGTATGAGGTAGGCAAACTAAAAACTTGTATAATTATTATTCTTTTGCATTGGGAATGACACTCTTTGTTCATGAATATCGCTAATTTTTCTCATTTAAGTACTACAACTAATATTGCTAACCGAGTTGACATTTGGATTATTACGTTGCTTGCTATTTTATTTAAGGAGTTAGGTATAGGAGTGCGCAAACTTTAACGGCGACTTCTTGATGTTAAACTGAAACATAACTCCATCTACCATTTTCTTCTAGTGTATGGTAGTATAAAAAATGGTTGAAAGTTTGATTGTCAATATGTCACCACTCTTTTATTGTCTACTTCTGTAATTAGCATAGAGAGCCAGAGTTATTTGTTATTTGTGTACTTTTGAGTTGTTAAAATGAGTCGTTTAGCTACAAAATAACATTAAATAACTGCATTCCAGCGAATCGGTTGGAATAAATTCGCGAACATAAACTTGGCAATCGCACAGTTTTGGCCTGTTTCTAAAGAGCGGAAGGTCAGGGATATTGACAGTAAAAGCTACCTGCTCAGGTCTCGCGTTGATTGCCTAGAAAGCGTGAAAAAAGTGACCCTTCTCCTCGTTACTTGCAGTGGATGATAAATACAGACACATGGTGAAACCAGTTTTCGAGACCTGGCCCACTTTGCACTGTCAGTCGTTGTCGCAGGTGCGAACGCAAGCATACAGCGGAATTCGAATTTCTAAACAAAACATTCATCTGTTCAGTCCTACTCTGTTGCCGGACTGTCCAGATAATATATTCAACAATGTTCAATCATCTCCTTTATCTTTCACGGTGGATTAATTTGTGTTGCTCTTTTTTACTTTTTGCACTACGTATAGTAAGTAAGGGAAATATTGTATTCGACCCCAAAAATTGATAGAGATTTCACCGGAAATACATGTTTTGAGGGCCTCTGAATAAAAAATCATTTTAAAAAGGTCTGTATGTGTCTGTCTGTGAACAGTATAATTCAAAACGTCAGTTTAAACGAAAATGGTATTTAAGTTTAATATTTTTCAAGAATCGTATCCTTTACATACATCTTTCGAAAATTCTGATTTTTTCAAAAACGGCTAACGATTTTGATTAAAGTGCCATATGTTTATTATATTTTTATGGGAAATAAAATTCACATTTTGAATTTTTGTGGCTATAGCCCATGTAGTTCTTTTTAGGTACTCTTAATGGCTTTTGCATAACTGGTAATGCCTAAGAGAGAGAAAGCAAATGTTACTATACAAAAAATGTAGATCTGGTTAAAACGCACAATTTATGTCAAATGAGCTATTTTTGTGAAGCGAATCATTTCGGAGACATTCCTTGTTATTTATGAGAGTTTTGCAATGCTTATAGACGTTCTGAAAGGGGAGGTCATTATTAATGTTTTAAGTTTTGGTCACCCAAAGAGAAAGGAATTTGAAAACCATCATACAGCGATCACTATTAAAACATTTGACTATCGTGTAAAGCCTTGCACCTACAATAAAATTAGCAAATGTTTATCTCGATTAATATTTAATGGATAGAGGAATATGTGTTTGTAATAATAGTTTGTGTAAGACTAGAGAGTCATGTAAGTGCATCAGATCAAATTTTGATTCGATATATTTGAAATCGCCATTACGCCTGCACCTGCCTGCCAGACTTGCAGAGGTCTTGGCGGACGACAAGCAAGCGTTCGAAAAAGTTTTTAAGTTTTTAGCGGAGAGTAACAGAAGTTTGAGGACTCAAAACTTTAATTCTGGGTATTGCTAGACTGTTTCGTATATTTATGGATATTTATTTTGCTGTTTTCTAGTAATTATATTTGTTGTTGAAGTTTATATCTGGCTTTCTGGCGTTTGCTATGAATTATTTTTAAGGATCTGATGACCATGTAGTTGAGCGCCCTTAAATCCACTTCTTGTTCTTGTTCTTCTTCTTCCTTCACCTTTACGTGAAATCTGAGCAATCATACCTCCTGTATAATGCTGAGAGGGGCGCGAAATATGGACGTTTGTGAACCTTTGCATTAATCAATTCGACAGTTTGTCAGGGACCGGTCCATTTTAGCTGTGGACCCTACTTTTGCACTAATGGAACTGAGCCCTTGAGTTGAAAACGCCGATGTGACCACAAAAACGTCTTGATCCCAGCAGGAAGTGAGGCAGTAGCAGAGTTTGACATGGTGGAATTGGGAAACCAGTACCTACATGTCCGCCGTCATGTAGCTGTGGTATGCAAGCGTAAGATGGAGGGAGTCACTGATAATCCACAGCAAGGTGGGTAGTACAGCGCCACTGCATTAAACACGGCTTTGTCCAACGGTTTGCAACTGTCCCATTGTCTATCATCGGAATAATAAAGCCTCCAGGTCTCTAAGGGCGCTTATTCCCACATGTTCATTCATGTCAGATGCAAAATGTGTCCTGTACGTCCCCCTTTGATTCAACAACAGGTTATGATTAAACTGTTTCAAACTGAGGATTACTCTTCATGTAGCTTAACCATAACATAGAATACAACCGGACAACTAATGCTAATGACAATCATGATGGAAGGGAAGGGCTTGTTTATGTCTTTATACCCTTCGCTTTGTACCAAAGGCGGTTAAAACTTTCTCTGTTGACGTGGCTTAGTAGCTGATGTACTGTACTAATACCACTTTGAAGTTAAAAACAGAAAATAACGGATATGTTACTACCTCTAATCTAATAGTGTTTATTTTTATATACCTACAAACTATTCTTACGAAGATTGATTTTCTTATCCCGCGACGCGACAGACAGTAGCACTGGTGCTGAGCTGGGCACCGGAGGAGTGAGGGAAGGTGAAGTGCAAAGATAGCACTAAGAAGGTATTGTGATAGCGGTAGTAGAAATACCTGCAGTGGGATGAATATCGCGTTTATTGTTGAATGGGTCACGTCGTCAATACAGCGTGCAGTTTACCATAACAATTATTATTAATAACACTTTTGTAAACACACAAACCTATTATTCATTTTCTATCTATAGGGTGGAACGGAAGTCATTACATTCCTTCTAATATGTGCTTCATAGAAGCATTACAAACAAAAAAGTCTAATGGCATTTTGTTCTTTGATCAGCCGATTTCCAAAAAATAAATGGTTTTTGATCCAAATTGGATGCGTAATTCCACAAGAATGTTCCAAGATAACAGTTTGTTACTTGTAAGATGCGTAGAGTAACTTATTTCTGACGTAGCTTCGGTAGTAATTATTGGACATCACACAGGGTGTCGGAATAACTAATCACTTAAAAGACATGAAGGAATACTCCGAGCTGCTCTTTCAGACATGAAGTGGACAACGTTGCGTTGAGGTTGGTCAGGGAATCGACGTGTTTTGTCAATGTGAACAGGTCGGGCGCTTTCGCTTTCGTGTAATACTTTGGGACCTAACGTTTGTGATTGGCCTACACTCGCACAGTAAACACGGAAGTACAACGCAGGGTATGAGTTTGTTTTGAAGACGCACGGCTATGGTGTTTATGTACTGAGCTAGGAAAAGTGACACCCACACAAGCTGCAGTGTTGCCAGGTTGTTTTCGACAAAACTAAAATATCTCCGTAGGAAATGGTCAGAGATAAATACGTAAGATACAAAATGTGCTACAAATACCGAAATCCACCACTGGTTTAAATTAATGTAATAACTTCCCTTCCACCCGGTGCGAATTGGTTACCCTTGTGTGCATTTACCATTTAGGTCGATTTTTGACATTGTTTTGCCGCAGATAATTTACAAATATTCGGTACAAAAAAGGAATTTAGTAAAATGCAAGGGTATTATGATTGTTGAACGAGGTCTTCGTAGGTTCCCCTCGTTTCCCTTTCTTTACTCCTCTGTAATGACAGCACAGCTCTTTCATGCTAATAGCTGGACCAATGACACGTCGCCCTGAAATGACACCACTGATTTTTTTCTTATCGCTTAGTAAATCGTTACCCCTCTCTTTATCCCTCTCCAATGGGACCACTGTTGATGATACATGCTATTTTTACTGTAAGTCTAAGTTTTAATGAGTTTTTCTTATAACATTGAATCTTTAACTCAAAAAATGCTGCTTGAAACCTTTTCCATAACAGACATTAAAAATTTGGAGATAAAGCTAAAGAAAATTAAAAGGTGGTCAGATGAACCCACACTCCCACTCCCACTCCCCCACGCTTCCTTGTTCTCATTACAGCGCCACACCTCTAGCCCCGTATAGCAACTGTTCAACAGTTCATTTGTCAGTACGTATGCTTCACGCTATTTTAGGAAATTCTTGTTGATTAACTCCTTTATAAAACTTAAATCAGTATTGGTGGTACATGTCTTTTAGGATTGTGTCGCACTGTAGTTTTATCAGCTCTGTTTGATGGTATTTTTTTTTGTTTGTTTTTGTTTTTGGTTTTTTTTTTTTTTCCCCAAGACGCACTGAAAATGGAGTTATACACATTTCAAGTGCACGCGCCATATCGTCAACTCCTTTGACAAATTAAATTATTAAACATTGGGTTTCCCATCGGTATTAACAACAAAATATAAATCTTCCCATGAAGAACTAAGCGACATTTGGTAACGAAGGAGATACTATAATAATTGCTCCGCTATCTGCTATATCCTATTGCGTTGAGAAGAGAGAGACACACAGAGAGAATATTGCTCTTGCTGTGTCGTGCACATACAGACGCAGTGGCCGCTCGTGGGGAAGGCACCGGGGTCGCTGAGTGCTGCACCAGCGCGCCCCAGCCCTAAGTGCTCCAGTTGAAAGGCCTGCTCTAGTGCAACAGCCCTTCGCGGACAACCCCCCACAAGGATTAATTTTCACCATCATTCTAGATTTATATTTCAAAGCCCTTCAATTATATGAACAGTATGAAGCATTTTTAAAATATCAAAAAAATGTTGTGCAACTTATACCAGCATGTAATAAGAAGCCCTAACGTCTAGCCACTAACCCCGCACCTCTTCCCAATGCAGGTATCATGAGCGGGGTGCAGTACTGGAGAGTGCGATGTGGTCAGCACAGAGGTACCTCAAGGATTTCTATATGCTTCAAGCTAATCCAGATAAACCTTCGCAGAAATAGATTAATTGCACATTTTCTCTAGATACAAGGTAGAGGAAACCGAATCAATAGTCATTCCTATATGCAGGTATATTTTTTAGCCTTAGTGAATGGACCGATTTCTATCCAGTAAACATCAGAATAGAACGTTATTAGGTGCAGTGCCCGCTTGCATTATGACCAGTGTCTTGTTTATTTCCAGGAAAGAAACAAAGACGTTATCCCCACCATCAATTTGCATGACGTCATCCATGACTACCAAGGCTGCGGGAGTCAAATGCAGTGACGTATTTCTCCTAGTCCACTCATGTTCAATAACGTATTCTAAACAACCAAAACAGCTCGTTGAGTTGATACAAAAGATGCAGGATTATAATAGTGGAGCTTGTTTCCAAAACGTACCAAATCCAAGTGGACAAATTTTACAGGAAATAGAAAAAGCTTTTCGCGGCCATAAATTATGAAAGATTTTGTGAAGCTTTATTACTACTGTAGAATGATCATATTCAAAGGTTTAAAGACATATATTGAAGATATTTAACACATTTCAAGGACGTTATTAGCATTTTTAATTTGGATGCTACCTTTTGGCACAAAAATTGGATTTGGTACATATTGGCAAGAAATTTGTATTAAGTAAACTGGTATTTCGTATATAATAGAAGAATTAGTAATTTATTTAATTTTTAAGAGAATCTATCATTGATACATTCATGTTTATGCATTTATTTTGTTCATTGTTAATTAAACAATTTTATAATTTAATAAAAATAATGAATTAAAATTAGCTTTAAAAGATTATCTCAAATCTTTATGATTGTTAATATGCAAAATAAGCCAAGTACATGCTAACAAGTGAAGTGGACAATATCAACAGTAATTTTATTATCCTATACAACAATACAGTTTAGTGTGTTGGACTACTCTTGATAATGAACATCAATATTCTCAATCAGCTGTTGCAACAATGGAATCAGAATTGACAATATTGGTGTAAAATGGGAGTTTGTAACCCATGGCTGCCAACAATGCTTTCAAATCCTTCTTTTTTTGCCTCTTGAACATGACTCGTACCAGATACATTCTTTATCTTTGCCAATATAAGATCATACCACAAACCCTTCCTAATCATTTTATGTTGGCACACTGGTGTAAGTGTATAGAAATGATGAAGCTCCACTTAACCAGTCTTAGGAAGTATTCTTAGTCTTCTAGCCTCACTAATCTTAATGGTCTTGTTTGTTAGTACTGAATACAGTGAAATCCCCTGCCAGTTTCCTAAACGCCGGCGCTACAGCCCACAAGGGGCCAAGGCCTACCGCCCAGCCACTGCGTCCCCCACCTCTGCCCACTACAGGCGTCATTGGTGAGGTGCAGTATTGGAGGGTGGGACGTGGTCAGCGCCCCGAGCCCTCCCGGCCGGTTATGCGTTCTTCTAGACCTGGGGTCGCTACTTCTCTATCAAGTAGCTCCTCAATTGGTCCCCCCGGGACCTAACGAGGCTGAGTGCACCCCGTGCCAGACCTCCCAGAGGGGATAAAATCCCCATGCTGGTACCGGGGATCGAACCCGCTACCAACTGCGCTACGGAGGCGGTCTCCCCTGCCAGTTTACCTATTTAATCCTTTCAGACCCGAATTATTTTGCTACTTATGCCGTTCTTCCTGTAATTCGAAACCGGTTTAGATTAGGTGGTCTGGGACGCCTTCAGCTTGCTGGCTTGGATAGCCATGATCGTTAAGGCAACACATAGTGCACTGGCCATGCACTCAAAGCCTGAGGTCGTGAGTTCAATTTGTACAATTCAGAATATGTTTTTACATAGATTTAATTGGTGACGAACAGTATAACAAGAATATAGCAGAAAAAACCGTTAAAAGTATTACAAGTAGGCAAAAAATGCCTATGTTCATTATAATGGACACCGGGACTGAAAGGGTTAAAATCTGATAAAACATTAACAGACCCAACTGTGCTGAATATTTGGTCCTATTCTTCAGGCAATAATATGGACTTTGTTTTTCTTTAATTTCTACTCAACAATGCCGAAAGACCTGTCCGCAGGCATGTATGAATGCCCACGGACGGGAAAAAACCATTCAATTTTGAAACCACACCGAGAAGCAATTACGCAAAACAGAAATAACATACAGCAGTTCTTGTTCTGTGAACCACAGCTATTACAAAAAATCCTAATACACTTGATATTGTTTGCATCATAGCATGGTTTCAGGATAACGTTAAAAAGTGCCATAAACAGGAACTAATTTCTGCTGGACCCCTACCTCCTTCACTCTCTAACCATCTATAAAAATGAGTTGTTTCAAGACAACTTTTCTTTTCCTCAGTATGAATTAAAATTCCCAAGGCATAGTACCACAGCTGTCTACTGTAATAAGCCTGACTTATTTGAGTCTTCGGTAGAGGCTGATTTTGTATTAGGTCAAAATGTATAGTTACAGAACCAGTGGAAATAGATTTAAATTTTGAAAAAAGGCTTTAGCCCTTGCCTTGTGCACAAGCCTTTCCACAACTAATTTCTTTTTCAAGGCCTCATCATTAGCAGCTTTAAAACGGACTGAGAATGCATGGCAATCACTACAAGTGTCCTGCTTTACAGTTCCAAACCCTAAATTAAATCTCGACACAAACACCTTGTAATAAAGTCTAAGTACAGTATGGAGAATCAACATCACTAGCAGTTGCCTTTTCTTCACAAAATAAGTCCCACATCTTGCGAATATTCAAATTAGGTGGAAGGTATGGTGTTTTCTCTCGTCCCCAATGTTGTTCCCGGCACCTAAAACGTTTAATATGGGATCAATTTCTTCATGCAGTGCATTCATCCGCGCACTTAGTCTAGCTCCTCCTCGAGTTTCTGAAGATGCCAACCCCTGGTGCAGTTGCTCTGAGCAGCATGTTCCACTTTCCTACTGCCGACATTGAGTGTAGATAAAAGTGTAGCCCTGCACACTGGTAATTTCCCTTCTAGGACTGGAACACTGTAGGTTATGGTTTTATTTTTTGTTGATCCTTCCATTTCTCCCTTATTTGGCCGTCTTCTTTCTGGTTGTTTTACATCAATATGTGTTATCAAGAAATTCCTTTGACTTACCGCATTTGTATTGCTCCAATATAATATATTGAAACTATTAATTTGGTCTTCTGTCAGCTTAAGTGCCATGCAAAAAGTCGTATCATGCTTGCAGTCAATCTTACATTTCTTGGAAGCATTCTTCACGTGTTTTCCTTCCTTCACTTTATTTTTTTTTTCAATTTTTTACTGACCTATACCTCTTCCTAGGTTTGTCAGTGACCGTTGCTTCATGTTCATATTCATCCGATATGTCACTGCCCATGATTGTGAAACTGTACACTAATATTTTACGTATAAAACTAACTAAAACCTCAAATATTTGTTACCACGGCAGTCATTATACAAGTAACAATCCTCTGACATTCCTCAGCCAATGAAATTGCTCTGAGCTCCATGATGCAACATGCCAAGTATCAATGGGAGAGCCGTTGTGATTCGATGTGTAACGGCATGAAACATCCGTTGGATGTGGTACTTTTTGTTGTGAAATGCTACCTAGGGAGACCTCTGTGAACGTGATTTGGTACTTTTTGGAGAAAAATAGTTAATTATAGGTCGCGCGTTACTTCTTGACGAATGAAAATTTTATATGAAAGGTTGAATGCGAGTCTCTACTCAGCTTTTGCGGGAACGAGAGAGAGGAGGTACAGTCTGCAGTGAGATGATGCGCATGCTTCTGAGCTGAAGTAGTACAACACTACAAATCAATTTATGACACTTGCAGTAATATCAGCCACACATATTATACACTATACCTCTGTAACTGTTTCCACTTAACTTTCTTGCATTTATTCTATTCCCGACATCTCTCCCTCGTCTGAATTGCTATTTTCGTTGCATGCATACATACATCCGTACCGCACAAAACTTCTGCAGTCGACTGTATACACAAACGCGACAGAGGAAAACAGAGGTGTCTGTTATCGTAGCATAAACATTTGCTGACCTGTTTATTAAGGGTAGGCTCACTCATTGGATTTCTGCTCAAGGTCATTCGTCAAGAACGAACGCGCAACCTATACATGGTTATTTAGGTTGCCAACATGCTGCCATCTATAGCTCAATTTTCGAAATTTTTGGATTTGGTATCTTTTGGAAACAAGCATTTATAATGGTATACAATATTAGCCATGTATCGGACTACCAATGCTACGTAACTCCGATATGCGCCGCAGCCTGCTTTTTCGTTAGCCACGCACAGATCCTAGCAAGGTCATTCGCCACGTCTAAAAACATCTCTGTAGTAGACTAGAAATATTACTCTTTCTATGACATCATGAGAAACAACTGATTAGCGACAACATATAAAAAGTGAGATGTGTTGCATTTTGATGAGTTTCTCTACTGTTGAACAAACAATTCATGCAAACGCTAATTCTTCCAAATACTTTATGTTAATCGATACAAACATTTGCAGAAAATGCCGTATTATTTTGCTCTACCTATAATGGAATAAGAAAATTCGTACAACAGCCTTTAAGCGATATATTTCAAGACTAAGAGTTGCTCCCTATGTGATGGCTTTAAAACTCCATTCTTTTTGCACGGCCAGGAGATAAAAAACGAGTAATATGTTCCTATTTGAGAAAAAGTATAGCCGTTTGAAAATTTGAAAATTCAAACTAATAACCAGGAAACACTGGAAATGATTAAGTTCATAAAGAGTATATTTGTCACAAACTGGGTGCTTTAACGAGATCTACGTTTTTATACCGTAAGATGTCTCTGTCTTACGATTTACCAGCAATGCGATAGTCACTCAAATGAGGTCTTCAGAGACTGTTCCCAGAAAATTCAAGATATTGATTTTATTTGTGAGGTGTATATTTTAAATATATGGTATTTTAATAAAATTCATTAAAGCTGTTTTTAAGAAAATCAAAATTTTCAAAAAATGTTCTATGCAAAGGGTAGTTTAACATAGAGGAATTTTCTTGAAAAATTTTGTCACATCCTTAGATGTTGAACTTAAACTCCAACCTTGTTTTCAACCGACTTTTGGTTTTTAAGTTAAGTTGTTCGCAGAGAGGCAGACAGATGCCCAGGAACACTACTCGTACCACGGAAATGGCCGATGCCATTAAAAATACAAAAATCCGCTCGAATGAAGAGGGCTACACCTGTTACTTTTGAGAAACTCTAAATTCTCGGAAAATTCTTCCACGTAAAGGTCAGTTTGGGGAGGGGGGGGGTATTTTGCTGAAATGTTTCGTGTCTCATCTCTGAAAGAGGCTGAATCTGCGCAAGCACCATATTTGGTACTTATGGAGTAACATATATACATGGACCTTTTCCTAAACATTTTGTTTCTACTCAGGTGCACTCAAAGGTGTATTTCCGGTAAAATCTCGCTGTCAAGAGATATGTAGTTTCCTTCGAAATACAATTTAGTTCGACACTATAAAAGCATTCTTAACTGAAGTATATGAAAGAACAATAATTAATATACATATTTTGTTATGTTAACCTACTTCTTTAAACGCCTCGTTTCATCACAGTTCAGCATTTTCAGTTGTAATGTAAGCTATAATTGCGATGCAACAACAGTGGCTGCATAATTGGCCACGTGCAGTCTCACTATGGTCTCTTTGGTCCACTGGGTATCATTTGTTTATACCAAAACGTTACCAACATACTACGTCACTTTTTATTTCCTTGTATTTGATGTTAAAATAAAAACAAGTTTGTTATTAACCTCATTTACTAATAATCAGTAGAGTACAATATTTTAGTTTATTTTACTGTATTTCCCTAAAGGAAGCTCTATTCACCAATGTTAAATATGCTAAATTCATACCCAATTCTCAGAAACCTTTAAATATATCAGACTATGGGTTATGTAGGAATACTCCCTTAATTCACTGTTGTGCTTAACTGATTTTATTAAGGAAGATAAGATTTTTTGCTTAATTATACAGGGTGTTAGGGGTATGGCCGCGCCGTGGCCAGGCAGTTAGAGCAGTTGACTCTCACCAAAGCGACCCGGATTGGATCCCAGTCATCCGCATATGGGATGTATATGTTTTTTTTATTATTATTTAAAAACGTCTTCCAACGTAATGTCATATCGGGCGGTAAATGCCACTTCCTCGCTCTCACACCAGGCTTCGTGCCGATCACCCATTCTGGTTCCTCTGTAGGATCAACTCCGGTTACGAAAACCACATATACTGGCTGGGAGAGCTGGGGGTGCTGACCACGTCCAAATCTCCATCACTGGACCCTGCTCATGACACCTGTAGTGTGCAAAAGTGGGGGCTAAGCGGCCGGGTGGTAGGTCAAGGCTACACTCTAAGGGCCGCAGTGCCACAGGACAGGACACTTGTGCTATGAGTGCACATATGTCGCGTGAGGTAGAGCCAAATATGATGAATAAAATAGTCTAATAATAAATTCCTCTATCGTGAAAGATAAAGGAGACAATACAACATTAAATTATACGCATAATCCGGTAATAGAGTAGGACTAAGGAAGTGAATGTTTGATTTACTAATAGGGGCACTGCTATCATGCATGCGTTCACACTACGGGAGAAAGCCTAAACCAGTACAGCCTTAGAAAATAGACATCGCCACTTGTCTGTGCTTAAATTAGCTACTGTAAGTAATAAGGGAGGGAATTCTAATAGACACACTGAAAACCAACTATTTAATAGTTTTGTAACTAAACGACTCATTTTAGCAAAAAATGGAAAATACCTGAATCATTCATCTTTCAAGCTGTATCTCTCCATGGTAGTTGCAGAGATAAATGACAAAGGAGTGGTGACTTATTGACAATCAAACATTCGATCAATCTTGTTCTTTATGGAACCCTACACTATTCAGAAAATGGTAGAGAAACTTGAAGAAACGGTTTTAAAATCTGTGGACTTATACTCATAACATCCTGCAAATAATCTTTTGATCAAAACGTATCAATATTTGATTTTTAAAAATAACTAATCATATATTAATAATGTATTATTTAACTCCAGGGTCTTCAAAGGATACCCCACACGAAGATTTTCAACAAAATTCCAAATTAGTGTAATTACTAATGGAAGAAATAAATTAATTAAATAACTGGTAGTTCAATAAAGAAATGATCGCAGTAAACAATGTGTAAGCGAAATCAATGTGAGATGCAAGAAGCCGGGGTGAACACATTGTACAGAGAAATAGGGTATTAACACTTCATATTGAGAGAAATCATTAGTAAAGGCAACCAGGTAGCGAACATTGACCGTAAGGTTGCTGGAAAACCTCTTTGGGTGTGATTTTAAGAATTAGAAAGGCAAAAGTGAAAAGACTCAGAAACATTTTAACGTAACGTGGTTACAGGTACTGTTCATTGACTCAGGGAATGTCTTTGTAGCTGAGCCTACAATCGTGATGTGATGTACGGAGCTTCTCGGTAAATAAAGTGACACCAGCAGTTCAAAATTATTGTGTATAATGCAGTATGACTCTAAGCAGTGCTAGAGTTGCTACAATACTATATCATGTGGTTTCTTGAGTCTCTAATAAACATAATTCATTACTGATATTATTCAAAGTATGATCATTATTGCTTTATTTTATGTGAATATGGGAATTCAACCGTTCTCTTTGCACGGCTAGGATATAAAAAACGAATAACGATCTTACATTTGATGAAAGTTTTAAATGTTCCAAAACTCACACAAACAACAAAGAATATCTCCGAAATGGTTTACTCCACAAAAAATTCATTTTGACATAAATTGTGTGCTTTTACAAGATCCACATTTTTGTACAGTAATATTTAGTTTATCTCTTATGGCTTACCATTTACACTGAAGTCGTCAATAGTAAACAGGACTAGGTGGGCTACAGCCAAAAAATTCAAAATATATATTTTATTTTCCATAAAAATATGTTACATATCTGACATTTTAATCAAAATCGTTAGAGCCATTTTTAAGAAAATCATAATTTTCGAAACATTTTCAATGTAAGAGGAAGTTTAGGGTAGAGGAATTTTCTTCAAAATCTTTGT
The DNA here is from genome assembly GCA_030765045.1 of Tenodera sinensis. Classification (NCBI taxonomy): domain Eukaryota; kingdom Metazoa; phylum Arthropoda; class Insecta; order Mantodea; family Mantidae; genus Tenodera; species Tenodera sinensis. The sequence continues at coordinate 92,381,836 of CM060970.1, forward strand.
GTCACATCCTTGAAAGATATTAAACTTAAACACCAACTTTGGTTTTTAACAGAGTTTGCATTTTTGAGTTACGCTACTCTCTCTCTCTCTCTCTCTCTTACACATTTATCTAAAAATGCTCTTTTTTATTCAGGAGACCTCAAAACATATATTTCCATTGAAATTTCCACATCGAATTTTTGGTCGGAATACAATATTTTCTCTACTTACTTTCTCTAGTAGAAAAAGTAAAAAGATGGATTTACTTTCTGTCCTTTAAGTTGAGTGCGTCATTCCCAAACCAACGAGAGCTTTCACTGCGGTCAAGGCCTGGAGCTGTTTCTTGGTATTGCTTAGGTATACAACTGCATTCCTTATGATGGAAGGAGAATACGAAGGTCGCGAGGTGTTGCCCTTTGCTGTATAAGTAATAAGTGTAAAATGTTTGTTAATGTATATGTTTATTACATCAGATCCTTTAAACAGCTATTTAATTGCTACATGCACTATGCTTGATGAAGGCAGTTATGGACAGTTGAACAGATGAAAGTTTTGAAGTGCGGTCAGTGCGCATCTATAGTGAAATAGACAGAGAGAGAGAGAGAGAGAGAGAGAGAGAGAGACTGATTGAGCCAGTCAGCCATTGGCTCACACCCGAACAAAAATGTGCAGACAGAGCAAACACAGCAAGGATATGGACACTTGCATGGACAAACGCTCCAGATTGTTGGAGGTAAACGAGGGTGCTTGTTGCTCAAATTAGCATGATGATTTCCACATAACAAGGGTACTTCCTCCGCTTTCATTACACTAATTGGTGCTGTCGTGTACAAAGGAAGGTGATGCTGGGACAATGCAACGCTCCGTTTTCAGATTAAACACAAACAGACCTCTCAGCGGTTGCATATACTGCCCTGGCAATGCTTCTTCACACCCGCGCTCTTGCAACACTTACCACAGAGTCAACTTGAAGGAAACTGTCTTCCAAGAAACTTATTATGTTGCCTTTCCATCTTCTCGTTGGTTGTCCTCGATATGTTTTTGCAGTTGGTATATAAATAGCTATTTTGGAATGCGGTGATCACTCATTCTTATTACAAATAATGCCAAAGATAATATTTAGCTGATTTTGTGTCTTTTCTGTGGTCTTGAGGCGTGTCTATCATAGAACGTGCTGGCTTGATAAACAACAAAAATGGGGAAAAGAGGGGAGATTGAACCGTTCACTTTTCTGAAAATGATCCAGAGATACATATTTACAATCTCTCTCTGATACATACATACACACACACACACACACACACACACACACACACACACACACACACACACAAAGTGTGTCATACGCATGCTGGTTAGGAAATCTTTAAATATGTAGATGCTTAAAACTGCTAATTTATGCCAATATATATACAGGGGTATTCAAAAAGAAACAACAGATTTCAAACATTTAATTCTTCCAAACTTCAAAAGATAGAAACATGATTCCAATGCTCATGTAGAGGGAAAAGTTTACAATTTTATATTATGCATTCAATATGAGCACCGTGTTTTGACAAATGTCAAAATGGTGGCTTATTTCTTGCCACACACGAATCAGCTGGTCTCCAGTTATCAAATTCACAGTTTCAACAATTCGATGTCATAGATCTTCAAGGGTGTCAGGCATAGGAGGGATATAAACACGGTCTTTTAAGTAACCCGCAGATAAAAATCATACGGAGTATTTTAAAACTTTGTTTGCTGTTGTTTGTAGTGAAATGGCGGCAACACCGTTCATTGTTATCGTTATCATAATGATCAAATCACAAGAGAAATTGAGCCAATGTGGCCGTGATTGGAACTTCTACCCCGCTATTTTAATTGTAAACCTTTCTCTGTCCATGAACGTTGGAATCATGTTTCTATCTTTTGTAGTTTGGAAGAAATAAATGTTTTTGGAATCTGTTCTTTCTTTTTGAATATATGGATTTATGATTCATGTGATACATTTGTAAGAACAAAAATATCTATGATCAAATAAATTACTCTTTTGGTATAATTCACTAATCATGTTTATAAACTAGAAATAAATATATTTACGATAAGGTTTACATCAATATTACAATACATATTATGGCGATAAAATTGTGTTATACTTTTGTACACATTCTTGTTGTATTACTATGAATGTTTTCAAGGCCTAGATTTGATAAAACCATTCGAAACCTGACAGCATCAGCTATTAGAGCACTTTGGATTAAAGTAAGAAAAAACAGCTTGAATTCATTAACATATTGCGAATTTTCAACCAAATACTTTATCTATTCTACCAGGAATTTAAATTCCTGTTAAATTATTGATTTTGACAGGTATGATGAAAGGTGATTTCTTAAAGGCTGCTTGCTCGATAGACATAAAAGGTATATCTGCTAAACATTCAGTATCCAAAACACGAATTTGACGTATGGCATTTGTCCGAAAGTCTAATGAAAAAAAGCTTTAAAACGGTAAAAAAATAATACCCACAGTTGATGGTATGGAAAGCCTGTATAAATTAAACTGTAGTGGGAACAGTGCCATATTAATTGAAAAATTCGCATCAATTCTTCATCATATAAGAAATGAGTACAAATGACTAGAAAATGGTGAATGGAAGTTTGGAGGACATGATGAATCATCGAAAGAAGATCTAAGAAATAAATTATGGATTAAAGGCGAATCAAACGCCTGAACAAATTATTTTGAATAGCAGCTTCTTAAAAGATTTGGCTAATATTCGACAGTATATACATTCTGGCAACTCGGAAGATTATCACAGTCTTGTTATCAGATATGCTCAGAATAGAATACTTTTTCATGCTCATTCAAGCCTTCAGCTTACATCAATGGATGAAACCAGCACGGTCTTCGGTGTTCACACTGAGTTGGAATCGCTATCAGAATCGTACTTTTTGTTTCAAACTGATAAGGACGGATATCACTTCACTCATTTTCAAAGCAGAATTTGGAGTCATGTTTATCACCTAGTAGGTATTAACGCGTGAGCCGTGTTAGGCATTTAAAACACTACGTCTAGTCTGAGTTCAATTGAACAAATGACGTCACGCGTCGAAACATGCGAGTAACTATTCTTGACCACAAATCAACTAATGTGGGGAATGAAATATTCATTTTTACTTTCTCTACTGGTAAGTAGGGGAAGTATTGTATTCCACCCAAAAATTCGATGTCGAGATTTCACCGGAAATATATGTTTTGAGGCCCCCTGAATCCAAAAAAAAAGCATTTTTAGAAAAAGGTCCGTGTGTATGTCTGTGTGTGTGTGTGTGTCAATCTGTCAGTCTGTGGACAGCATAACTCAAAAACGAAAAGTCGGTTAAGAACCAAAGTTGGTATTTAAGTTTAATGTCTTTCAAGGATGCGACACAAAGATTTTGAAGAAAATAACCCCACGCTAAACTACCCTTTACGTGGACATTTTTTCGAGAATTTTGATTTTCTTGAAAATGGCTCTAACGATTTTGATTAAAATGTCATATGTTTGAGATATTTTGATGACAAATGAAATTGTCATCTTGAATTTACTGGCTATAGCCCCTGTAGTCGTATTTACTCTGGATGACTTTTGCATAACTGGTAAACCATTAGAGATACACCAAGTTATACTATACAAAAAAATGTAGATCTTGCTAAAATACGCAATTTATGTCTCAATACATTTTCTTGTAGGGTGAACCATTTCGGAGATATTCCTTGTTATGTGTGTGAGTTTCGGAAAACTTAGAACTTTCGTGAAATGGATCATCGCTGTTCATTTTTTTATATGTCAAGTGTGCAAAGACAACAGAATCTCAAACATTTGACTATCGCACAAAGCCTACTGTATTCTAACATTCGCCTTGCATCTACAAGGAAATAAGCAATAAGATAATTTGTACAAATGTTTATCTCAGCTAACAAGAAAGTAGATATAGGAATAAGAATTTGTAAGAATGGTTAGTACAAGAGTAGAGAAAGTCATGTGAGTGCAACACATCAGATTTTTGTGTTTCGTTCCGCTTTAAGGAAAGCTAAGCCTCATACCACACGTCCGAAACTGATTATGAGAATAATAGCTTTCAACTAAAAATTAGCCCATAAATTATTTTGAACTATGAACTATCAAAGGTTCAAGGCCTTGTGGATAGAACAGCAACTATATCTACCTTTACGTAAAACATCTGACGACTGATAATGTAATATTATACGTCTGAGAGCACGAAAGGAACCTTTCACAAAGGATCACCTCGAACCTTTGACATGTGACATTTTATGTGATCTAACTCAATATTTCTCAACATTGTCAGAGTTCTACGTATTGACTTACAGTATCGTACGTTCCAAAATACTGGAACTCCCGCCTTCAGTGCGTTATAATTTAGAAAGTGTTCATTTAAAAACCTTTAATCAAATATAATATTTCTAGTGTGCAGCACTGGTCTTAAAATGCAGATGCAATTTTCTTGTACTAGTTCATTATTACTTAATATTCGTAAAAAATAACATTGCGATGCAGTCCTAGACGTAACTTATAACGTGGAAAGGGAGAGAACGACTGGCCGGGTGTAGAGATAAGAAAAGCGGGGAGTGCTACCATTCAGGATTCAGCAGCGCAATTGAGAGATAACGAGACTCTTCTGGAAGGTACTCCTGAACCATGCCTTAAACTTATTCGGTGTTATTCTCCTTCACCTTGTATAAGTGAATGTTATCGTGAATGAGATATTAAGTTTAGAGTCCAACTATTTTACGAGTGAGCCATGGCGACAGTTGTAATGTACAGTGAGTGGTGATAATGAGAGAGTTTAGAGAAGTCTTCTGCTCGACGCCCCAGCAAGTGAAGCCGAAGGAAGAAACGTCGGCTTCGCACGTTTTCGTTTCACTACTACGGGCGAGGAAAAGTTAAGTTAGAGTGAAAATTGAACTAAATTAATGACTGAATAGGCAGTGAGGCTTGGACTAATGATATTAGTGAAGTGACATACGTGAACTAAAATACGTCACAGTATGCACAGTATGTATCAGACTGTTATGTCAAGGAGAATACGTATACTATGAATATTGTAAAGTGTGTGTGTGTGCGTGCACAAACTGTTAGGGCTATAAATGCAGATATTTTAATAATGTGTAACCTAATATGTGCCCACTTCTATGTTAGTTGTTTTTTCTTTTCGTGTAACAGCTTTTCTACAAGCCAATCACAAAGTTTAGTATCTAATGTTTGTAACTGCGCCTCGAGATGATCAACGCCTGCCGTATATACCAACCCTTTAGCTTCAAATTTCAATACGTGACCTACTGGCCTAGGTTTAGTACACCATTCGTTATCACGAGACCGGCCTACTCTACGTCACACCTGTGCTATGCTTACTTGAAGGTACTAACCAACCCGAAAACATGTTTCTCTTAATAAGTGAAATTATAAGTCCGCCAATTAAGCAAATATTGGTGTAATGGTGTTCCTTATCGTATCCTCTGTGTGTGTGTGCGCGCGTGGGTGTACCGTGTGGAAGGGGCATGTATCATAGGGGTGATTCTGCGAGTAGGCCAAAATATACATTCAAATACAATTCCAAGATTATTATCTAAAAAATGATGCACTGCATTTTTATAAGACATTTTTACTTTTTGCCTTTGGTTTAAAACAAATCTTCACTCTGTCCAATTTTCACGTTCACTAACGTGTATTGTCTTGGCTGAATTGGAAGAGGGAAGAGTATTCATGTAAATGCAACATGAAACACACACACACACACACACACACACACACACACACACACACACACACACACACACACACACACACACACACACGCACGCATATAGGGTGATAACTGTATGAGCACGTAAATTGCGGGTGATAGTAGCTTTAAATAAGAGGAATAAAGAAGTCCCATTAACAAATTCATCTGTCGTGAAAAATAAACGATACAGTTTCACACTATTCCATGCAGTATCTACTCAGTCTTGCAACAAAATAGAACTGAAGAGGCGAATATGTTGTTTGCTAATGCAACTACCGCTATGAAGAATGCGTTCACATCTACGACGAGAGAAAGTCTAAACTAGGCCAGCCCTAGAAAACGCCTTCTCACGCGCGCGCGGGTGTTTGTTTGGCTATCAGCCACAGCTAATAACGATCGTAGGGGATGGCGTTCCTTCAAGCTTTCCAAGCAGTATTCACGAGACCTGAGCAGTACCAATGTTCCCAACCTTCCGTTTTGCACGATTGCCAAACGTATGTCACTAGCTTATTCCAATAGACTCGCTGGAATACAATTATTCAATATAATTTTGTGGCTAAACAACTCGTATTAGCAACAAATGAGAAGGACAGGAATAGCTCATATTTTGAAGCTGAACCTCTTTGAGCTAATTGCAAAATTAAACGATAAAGGAGTGGTGACGTATTGACAAACTAACATTGGGCCAATTTTATTACTTTTTCTACTACGTATAGTAAAGTAGAGGAACTATTGTATTCCATCCAAAAATTCGAAGTCGAAATTTCACCGGAAATACATGCTTTGGGTATTTCTAGAAAAAGGTCCGTGTGTCAGCCTGTGAACAGCATAACCCAAAAACGAAAAGTCAGTTACAACCCAAACTCATTTAAATTTAGTACCTTTCAAGGATGCGACACAAAGATTTTGAAGAAAATTTCTCCACCCTAAACCAAATCTTTTTAACATTTTGATTTTCCCGAAAATGGCTCTAACGATTTTGATTAAAATGGCATATGTTTGAGAAGTTTGTATGGGAAATAAAGTGTATATTTTGAATTTTCTGGCTATAGTCTTCGTACTCCTGTTTACTCTGGGTGACTTTTGTATAACTGGCAAACCGTAAGAGAGAGACCAAATCTTACTGTACAAAAAATGTAGGTCTTGCTAAAACTCACAATTTATGTCTAAGTAAACTGTTTTTGTTGAGTGAACCATTTCGGAGATATTCTTTGTTAGTTGTGTTGGTTTTACAATACTTATACTTTCAACAAATGAAGGGTCGTTGTTCTTTTTTTATTTGAGTCCTGCAAAGAGAACGGAATTTGTAAACTTTAAAAGATTTCACTATCGCTCAAATGTTTATGTCGACTAACATGAAGAAGATAGAGGAATAAGAGTTTGTAAGTAAGTCATGTGAGTGCAACACATCAGAATTTTTATGTATGCATACACATTAGAGGACAAGCGTAGAGGAAGTTGTGTTTCAGTTTAACGTCAAGAATTCGCCGTTTAAGTCTGCACACTCGGATTCTTAACACCTAACGTGTCTGTTAAGCATATCTCTAAATCGACCCTTCTTTCACAAGAAATGTTCACATCTTTTTGCTTCACATAAGAGGCGAGGACACTTTTGGCACTTCTGTTAGCACACTGTAAAGCCCTTCCGTTCTTCTTTAGCTCAAGACTTCGATTTTGGGTGGGTGAGTGCTTTGGTGCCGTGAACCGCGAAACTAGCCGAGAGATGACGACACTCAAATTCCTCGATAACATGGAAATCCAGTTTGTAGCAGAATCTGTCAGATTTCGCCGCGTATGACGCACCCCTCAGGCAAGTCTGTCTCACCATGAATTTTGCTCGTGTTAAGAGAATATTCTAACAACCACTGTCGTCATTATAATTGTCATCATCTTGATTTACTGCTTACATTTATGGAGTGCTAAGAGAATATTGCAATATTGTCAGATATACCTGCTTTGACGGTTTGCATAAAACGTTTATTTTTCAAACGCAGGCAATCCCTGAAGTCCACTAACACGTTTTTACTTAGTGAAAAGTTTGCATTCCGTCCAAAAATTTGATATCAAGATTTCACCGGAAATACATGTTTTGGGACCCTCTGAATATAAACGAATTAAATACCAAACTTGGTATTTTAGTTCAGCATTTACCAAGCATGTAACGATAGGAAAATCCTTATACCCAGACCACCCTTTACATGGCCGCGCCGTGACCGAGCGGTTAGACCGCTTGACTCTCAGCGACCCGGGTTCGATCCCAGGTGTCCTCATGTGGGATGTGTGGTGGACACACCGGCGCAGGGGTGGGTTTTCTCCGGGTTCTCCGGTTTCCCCCGCCATCATTCCACCAATTGTTCTATCATCCTTTCCTTTCCCTCCATTTCACTTCCCTACTCATTCCGTTCATATTTTTATCCGTTTAGTCTCTTTCAGGGTCAAAAGTGTTACCAGGTGTTCGGGTGCAGCATAGTCCCCTATCACGGTAGCCGGGCTCCGGATCGTATCCACACTGATGCCCTTTAAACTTGGCAGAGGCCCTACAGGCGGCGCTCTGTGCAAACCGGTGGGACGGATGTACTGCCTGGTGTCAGGCAATTTCTAACTGGGAAAACCTAGGGACCCTGCCCTCTGCTGTGTCTGCTCTGTGATCTGGCCACCATCTGTCTCCTCTCGCCTCAACCCTCTCTCCCGGGGGCGCCCCTTTGGGGTATAGACACAAAACATCTCTGAGATCTAAGTGCCGAAGTCCCCCTCCGCATCTGTCTTTCTACCCGTCACATAGAACTTTAAGATATGTGAATGACAAATTACATTATATTTTGAGTTTTCTGGCTATAGCTCATGATGATTTTTGCATAACTGGTGAACCGTAAGAGATAGACCTACTCTTAGTGTACAAAAATGTAGATCTGGTGAAAACACACAATTTACATCTAATGCATTTCTTTGTGGCGTAAACTCTTTTGGAGATATTTCATGTTATTTGTCTGAATTCTCCAATACTTATGCTTTTCTCGAATAGGAGTCATTTATTTGTTTTTTCTCTTAGCCTTCCAAAGAGAATGGAATTTCAAGACCATCGCTTAGCAACTAAGCTTAAAACATTTGAGTGCCGTTTAATGCCTACTGTATTCGCACATTCCCCTTGTACCTAAAAGAAAATTAGTAATAAGGTAATTTGTGTAAATATTTATCTCGATTAACACAGAGGAATAAGAGTTCGTAAGAATAGTTTGTACAAGAGTGAGCAGAGAAAGCCATGTGAGTGCAAAGCTTCAGATTTTTGCAATATTGATTGGCTTCGTTGTTGACCTATATGCAGCAAATCGATGTCGAGTGTATACCAGTTTGTTCAAATTGAAGAGGAGTTAAACGGATGTATACACAAGCTTGTCCAAGTTCTCCACAGATGGTTTTATATCATTCTGCATCATTCCGTTTTCCAGTACAATTTTAGTGCAAGCTAAAGCCTCTCATCTGGACGGAAATTAACAGAATCGGATATCAAAGGGGAGTACCGCGAACTTAGACTTTAATTTGTAGTAGAGCTGTGTTTAACTGCATAGAAAGTAGCCCCAACAAAGGAAGTCCGACCACAAGATGCCAGGGTATGATTAATGCCTCTGTGGTGAAGGTAATCTCCTTTCCCTCACAACTGTTTATTTATGAAACAAATGAAGCTGCTATAACTGGAACAACAATCTTACACCTCGACATCATTTTGTACAGGTGTGCTGTATATCGGCAGATTAAGATGAACTTTTGATTATCCAAGAGAATTATAATAATTTGCAAATGTCAATATTATCTTAAAAATCTACTGTGTTGCACTCACATGACCTTCTCCACCCTTGTACCAACTACTCTTACAAACTCTTATTCCTATATCTTCGTGTTAGTTAAGATAAACATTTGTACAAATTATCTACTTGTAGGTGCAAGGGGAATATTAGAATACAGTAGGCTTTGAGCGATAGTCAAATCTTTTAAAGCTTTGAAATTCCCTTTGCACACTTAACATATCAAAAAATTAACAACGATGTTCCATTTCACGAAAGTTTTAAGCTTTCCGAAACTCATACACATAACAAGGAATTATCTCCGAAATGGTTTACCCTACAAAAAATTTATTTGGATAAAAATTGTGTATTTTAGCAAGATCTAAATTTTTAATAGTATGATTTGGTCTATATCTAATGGTTTACCAGTTATGCAAAAGTCGTCCAGAGTAAATACGACTACAGGACTATAACCAGAAAATTCAAAATATATATTTCAATTGTCATAAAAATCTCTCAAACATATGACATTTTAATCTAACATTTTTAATGGGGCTTTTCTGTATTAACAGTCAGCAATATTGTCCTAAAACTTGCATCCTAAGGAATATTTTAGGTGCTGAAGAATGTCAGAAGGCATTCATAAAAACTAACGTAAAAATTCGCTTATGTACTTACTTCATAAAATACTCAACATTTATAGTTAAAACATGTAATTTAGAAACTCATTAATATGTACAGCTAACGTTGGCAAAATACTTCTACAAATGTTGGAGATAAGCGTCAGAAATGTCAGTAAATTCTTCAAATGCGTCCTGGTTCAGTGTTATTTAAATGGTCGCGTAATTGTCTCATTTCACTCCGATAAATAAAGTGTTTACATGAAAGCTCTCCAAGGGAATCGAGGGTAATTATAAGTTAAATAACCCAAATTTTATTCCATTTTGACCAATTTGACCTATCGATACATTGTTAATTAAGCAATAAACCTTTACTTGGGCGACATTCTTATGACACCTTAACACTTTCCACCTGAATGGGTGTCGAACTTAAAGCCCGTAGGTAGGTAAATCGTGTTACTTGGCCCTAAAGGTCACCCGTGTGTGAAAATGGAAATGCAAACTCCATTACTGATCCCATCTATAGAATCAGATTTGTACTGGAGGGATATTGGCATATTTCCTGCCATATTGCTTGCTATCCTTTACATATTTGATGATACTGAATCGCAAATGTAAGAAAGTGGAGATGTCGCGTGAATTCGGCATCACTTTCTTCTGCTACAGAGAAACTTGTCGAATTTTACATGACACTTTAAAGCAATTTAGATGTATTCCAATTTAGGGTAAAGGTGGAGGGGTTGGGGGGGGGGGGGCCGAATTTCGTTCCGCTTGCCTTGTCGTTATGTTTCTTCTGGCTTCTTGAAGAAATTTCCTCGGCTATCTCGCTGGAATTGAATTAAATTTAGGCAGTTATCAAGGATTAATTATCTCAGGGTTTTTATGTGGCGAAGCCACTGATTACAAGCAAAGACGGTTAAACTGTTTTAATTCCAATCACATATCCTTACAAAGCAGCTAGCACTTCTTTCTTCCTAACCAATATTAATCCCTTTGTTGATTTTATACATCCGAGTAATAATGCACACACACTGTTCCTTTATCCCACACACAAAATGTTTGTTTGTCCACCTGAGAATTTTACCTTCTCTACTGGTAAGTAGGCGAAGTATTGTACTCCACCCAAAAATTCGATGTCGAGATTTCATCGGAAATATGTTTTGAGGCCCCCTGAATCCAAAAAAGAAATTGTGTGTGTGTGTGTGTGTGTGTGTGTGTGTGCGTGCGTGCGTGCGTGCGTGCGTCTGTCATCTGTCAGTCTGGACAGCATAACTCAAAAACGAAAGGTCGCTTAAAAATCAAAGTTGGTATGTATGTATACGTTTTAAAAGTTGTATTGAATAATTGCTTTCGTGGCGGAAAGTGTGCTGTTATTTTGCCCCACCCGAGTCGTGTCCGTCTGCACCACAGTGCGGTCAAATATAAAAACAACTCAGAAGAAAGGCAGGTTGAAGACATTTCCTCAGGTAAGCTCGGTCACCGATTGATGGATCCCTGATGTAACCATGGGCATATATGCAACATTCATTTACGCCTTTGCTTTTCATAGAAACCTTAGATGCAACGGATGGGATCTTGTACTTCGATATGAGACGAAGTTTCGCTATTTCTCCTTACTGTCCCACAAAAAGATAACGTAACGTTCACTTCACAAAAAATGCGGTTTGCGTTTTCTATTATATAGGGCCTCCAGATTTGTTCGGCCTTTACCATTAGTTTAAATGAACGAGTTCATCATTAGTTCCGAGAGTCTCAAAGTGAAGTGAACCTCACGCTGCATACGTTTGCGACTTAATAAACACGTTTGATGTGCTACGCAAGTGTTTTTCACAAGGACATTTGGCGCATCCTTGACCACCGAGCATAGAATTTGCATGGTTGAATGTTACTTCTGAACTGGAAGGATACTAGGGGGTGTCAACTGTTACGGTATCGGCGTTGTGTGAATGATATTCTCCGCTCTTGCCTAGAAGTTCAATAATGCCCCTATTGTTTTGAAATTGTCATTACAATACCGTTATTTTTCTTTTGGGTGTTGTTTACTTAATTTATTACATGTATGTGAATACCCATTTACTGCTGTGAACACCATAGACAATTTTTTTTTCTTTTCAATTCAAGAGTTGTGCATTAAAGTTGAGACACTCTAGGCTACAAAAAACATCCCAAATTATTTGAATTACTTATCAATATACATGCTAAGATTGCGAGTTTACAAGACGCAGGCTAAAGAATCCCTAAACATAAATAATGGAAAGATATGATACAAGTTCCATTTTACTAAGGTGACTTTGAAACTGTTGACATCCACTTCTTCCACTTATGTTTTTCTGAAGCACTATTGATAAATTTGCTTAAAAGTTCTGACGTCATAAACAGAGATTGCATGGCGAAAAAGGCAGAATAAACCTGAAGACCTGCTATATATGGTCGAAGGCTCGCCACAAGCATGTTGCTTCCGCCACGTTTAATCCTTTGCCAACTGCTCACAGGCCTGCCAACTTCAGAGATTAAAAAAAGAACATATGGGTACGTGCTCTAACACATTATGTGCAAATATATTTTTTACCAAGCATTTATTTATGAAATGAGGCCATCACAGGTTTATTTCTGTAAATAAATTGCTTTATATTCTGCAATCTAAACATCATTACAATGCCATTTTTACATATCAACAAAACGTGCCTTATTTTGCATCGCTTCATCTATTTTTCGTCAGAGCATAACGACAATCAGCGCTACCAACAGAGAATATCAAATGAAGAGAAAAAAGCAGAACTGGCAATTAAAATGAAAAACATGGCATTAATGCTAAAAAAAACATGGGACCCCGAATTTGAATTAAAATTAAATACAGAAATGCAATATTCAAGGGGAATATTTGAGAGTTGGCTACACTAACAGTGAGGCAGGCATTTATGTTTAGGACCTCAGGCGAAGTTCTACAAAATTTTTGTTAATATAATGCTCTTTAATTAGTTACATGGTAAGGGGAGTGGGTAGTGTAAAATTGCTAAAATTGGCATTTTCGGTTTTTTACGGAAAACAAATGTGCAATTATTTCTGATTCAGAATATATATTCTTTAAAGTTAGTTTAAAACATTTAGCCCTTAAATTATATTTAAATTGACTGTGCGTTTCTTTAAGCGTTAGAGCGCCATGCCAGTCAATTACCTGCTAAGAAGTCTAGGGTCAAAATACACAGAACTACAAATCAGGAGACATTACGGGGTGCAGTTAATAAGACGCACTCTCATATAATATAATCTGACTATACAAAAAATATAGATCTTGCTAAGACACAATTTTTGTCCAAACAAATTTTTTTGTAGAGTGAACCATTATAGAGCTATTCCTTGTTATTTGTGCGAGTTTGGAAAAACTTTCGTCAAATGGAACATGATTATTCATTTTTATATGTTAACCGTGGAAAGAGAACAGAATTTGAAAGCTTTAAAAGATTTGACTATCGCTCAAAGCCATATTCCCATATTCCCTTGCACCGACAAGGAAATAAACAGTAAGGTAATTTCTGCAAATGTTTATCTTAACTAACACGAAGAAGATATAGCAATAAGAGATTGTAAGAATGGTTAGTACAAGAGTAGAGAAAGTTATGTGAGTGCAACACATCAGATTTTTAGTATTATTTTACACTTAGTATAATTTGTTGCAGTTTAGCGCCATCTCTCTGAGAAATTGGAATCTTCATGCCAACGCTGGATTATACCGGGCAACCGGGAACAAAAGCTAAAACCCAACCTGCGTCACACTGAATGCATCAATATGTGGCTAGTGAGCCTCCGAAGATCGGAGCTATGTTGGCTATCCTGAACTTTTCTTTTATCTTTTTACTTTCTCTACTAGTAAGTAGTGTGTGCGCGCGCGCGTGTCTGTGGACAGCTAGACTCAAAAACAAAAGCTAGGTTAAAAACCAAAGCTGGTATTTAAGTTTAATATCTTTTAAGGATGCGACACGAAGATTTTGAAGAAAATAGACCCACCCTAAACTAGCGTTTGCATGGAAAATTTTTCGACAATTTTTATTTTCTTGAACATGGCTCTAACGATTTTGATTAAAATGTCATATGTTTGAGATATTTTTATGACAATGAAATGTGTATCTTGAAGTTTCTGGCCATAGCCCCTGTAGTCGTGTTTACTCTGGACGACTTTTGCAGAACTGGTAAACCGTTAGAGATAGACCAAATCACACTATACAAAAAAATGTAGATATTGCTAAAACACACAATTTATGTCTCAATAAATTTTCTTGTAGGGTGAACCATTTCAGAGATATTCTTTGTTATGTGTGCGAGTTTCGGAAAACTTAAAACTTTAGTGAAATGGAACTTCGTTGTTCATTTTTTATATGTTAAGTGTGCAAGGAGAACGGAATCTCAAAGCTTTAAAAGATTTGAGTATCGCACAAAGCCTACTGTATTCTAACATTCTCCTTGCACCTACAAGGAAATAAGCAATAAGGTAATTTGTACAAATGTTTACCTTAACTAACACGAAGAAGATATAGGAATAAGGGTTTGTAAGAATGGTTAGTACAAGAGTAGAAAAAGTCATGTGAGTGCAGATTTTCGATATTTTTTCTTGGTATTGTTTACCGCTTATGTTTTGTTATTTTATAAGTTTGACTTAAAATAAACGGACTTGATTAGTTACACAAATCTTTATCTCCAACTCACTAAGAAGCAACTAAAATAACCATAAATGGTTACACCGACGGTAAATAACGTTAAACATGCACTCAAACGTCAACACAAGGGAACTAAATGAAACAAACCTTCCAAATGGTACAACAGACGCTATTTAAAGAGTAGCAATCAAACTGCCGGCATTTTGGAGAACAAATGTCAAGGTATGGTTTCTACATATTGAATCACAATTCTTAACTGCCGCAATTAACACAGAAAAAAGAAAATTCCATTATGTTCTTGGTCCATTAGACAGTGAAACAGCAGATCTTATATCCGACTTTCTCACACTTTCGTTATTTTAGTTGTTTCTTGGTGAGTTGGAAATAAAGATTTGTGCGTGTCTGTGGCGACAGCTTGTTGCTAGGAAAGGAACTAGTCTGTGGCTACTAAGCCTCCGAAGATTGGAGCTATGTTGGCTGTCCTGAACGTTCCAATAACATTTTACGCATGCGCAACTGATAAGTCCAAGTTACCTTATAGGTTAATACATACGGTATTGTTGTACTAGTTGAGTAGTAATTTTCTTGTGGGTGCAATGAAAAGATGGAAATAACCAGGCTTTAAGTGATGGTCAAATCTTTTAAAGCTGGTGACTGTGTGATTGCTTTGAAAAGCCATTCTCTTTGTATGAGCAGGAGAAAAAATATTTAATAACGACTTTCAGTTTTAGAAACTTAAACTAATGACAGGGAATAGTTCAGAAATGATTAACTCCACAAAAACATTCATTTGACATAAATTATGCGTTTTAATAATATCTACATTTATTACATAAGATTTTGTCTATCTCTCCTACAGTTTAGCAGTTAGCTACAGTCATTCATCATGAACAGGAACTTCAAAGGCTATTACCAGAAAATCACAATGTGCCTATTCCTTTGCATTTGTCACAAAAATGTCTTGAATATATAATATTTCAATCAAGCAGAGCGTAATTTATAATGGAGATCTTTTGAAAATCTTCGTCTCATATTCTTAGAAGATGGTGAACTTAAAATATCAATTTAGATTTAAACCGACGTTTTGTGTTTGAGCGATGTCGTCCACAGACACACACGCGGACTTTCTTCTAAAAATACTTCTTTTTGGGCCCTAACGACCTAGTTGTCGACGGGCCCTTAAACGCTACACTCACTCATTAGGTATAATAATGATAATCATGATGAAAATAACAATGATATATAACAATGGATAGTAATAAACATTTTGACTGCCACGATCAGTTTAAATGATTAGAGATATGAGGTAACAAACTGAATCTCTTAATGAAACAAAATGCAGTATATTTTCTTTGAACTGTCTGTCGAAGTTATTTACGTTAGCATGGAAACTAATTAAAATATGTTTCGGTATTCTGGGTTGTAGAGTCAGACGTAGGGAACACGGGCGCTGTAACATTACAAAGGAATAATTCCTAAAAGGTCACATTAAATGCTGAAAATGTGACACCATTCTTGCTCTGTCACTTTCTGCCTTTGGCTCAAACTTCAAAGAGAGAAAGTAAGCTAATTACAAAAATCACACAGCATGCATGGGCATGTGCTTTCACAAACAGAAAAAAATAAAGGTAGGACTGCAACATCCTGCGTTCATCTTTCACTACAAATAACTGAACTAGAAATCCTTTGATAGTCATAGGAAAGCCCTTAGATGCTTGTCAATATGATATACAGGGTGTATAAATACACTAATTGTGATAATATGTATTCACTTCAGTGTGGCACTTTGTACCCTCTTTGTGTAACAGTTTGCTACAAAAATCACCTAATTTACTACCTGATGTTTCTACACGATCGTAACTCAGCCACAAAGTGAACAACGCCTGTCAGTATAGACAATTCGCTGTGTACATTCGCTTGGCTTGTTGGCGTAGTAAGTTGGGGCCATCAGCTTTGCACAAAGCATTCGAACTCAGTTACAACATTTAAATAAACAATATACTGAAAATGCAAAGATAGGCATTTAATCCAACCTAGTTAAAGTTTCTTTCTCCATGAAAGTTTAAGAGGTAGATAACACAAATAATGAATATTTGGGTACGTCAGAACCGACACTGGTTCCTCCATTGTTATTCCCTTCCTGGCCTGGACATTACCCACTCTAGTTTACCTCTCACAACAACCTGCCCTACGCTCTTGGGAACAAGAGCCAAGAGCCAAGAGCCAAATCAGGTCGCTCGGGTTTACCCGAGCGGGATATATGCCCACGGTACCTATCCATTTAGTATGGATTTACCCGTGAGGTATGAAAGATGTAGTCATTGTACAAGCTATTTTTGTCAGTGTCAGCCAATGGTGATGATTGGTTACTCTCTCTTGCTATAGACTAGGGATATGAGTGCCAGTTAGAATGTCTACCCATCCTGGGGCACCCATGCCCCTCTGCTCACTTAGCAAAGGTCAGCTTGTCTAACCAGCAAGTCAAGCAGTGTCAATTAGCGAGAAACCGAATGCATTGGAATGTTTGGTGAAATGAGGAAGCAGCGAAGCTAATTAGCCCAAGACATCCTTGGGTAAACGATAGCTTTTGCGCCTCCTGGGAAGATGGTGATCATATTGTCCCAGGGTATTTACCAGCTGGTTAGGGTGTGGCGTAAGTTTCGCATACATAGAGCGGGCTCTATCTCGCACAACATCCACAATATATGGAATGCCAGAATGAGTATGGAGAATATGGGAAGAAAATCTACGGTCAGTATCGTAGATCATCCTAAGGGCCCTGTTCTGCACGACTTGCAGTCTGCGGATGGTGGTTTGAGCCACGAATCCCCATGCCTCGCATCCATACAGGATCAGGGGAGGGATGATCGCACGATAAATGCGTAATTTAAGTCGTGTAGGCATAGTAGACCTAAAGATGGGATAGAGCTTTCCCAGAGCTCCGTGACCTTGGGCAGCTTTAGCTGTGACATGTTTGGTGAAGGTAAGTCCTCGGTCTAGTTGTACACAAAGGTACTTGGCTGTGTTGACCCAAGGGATTCTCCTCTGACCAAGTGTCAGGTCCCTTTCTGGTCTCCAGGAATGAATTTTGCCTAACACAAAAGCAGAGCTTTTCTGTGGACTGATTCCCATTCTCCACTTTTCACTCCAACTCTCAATGGCATCTAGGTGTCTTTGCAATGGGGGAAGGCAGTAACGTAGATTTTTGTTACGGGCCAGTATGAGGACGTCATCGGCATATTGGCACGTAACAGTGCTGGGTTCAACGGGGAAGTCAGACATGTATGCGGCAAAGAGCAGTGGCGATAGAACACTACCTTCCGGTACTCCGGCCGCTATTGGTCTGATAGTTGATAACCTGCCCTCCACTCGCACCCTGAAAGTGCGGTCACGAAGGAAACTGGCTATGAGGGTCAGGTAGGGGGAGGGGAGATTTGCATCTCTAAGTTTGTACAGTAGGCCCTGGTGCCATGTTGTTGCAAAGGCCTTATCCACATCCAGAAGTACTGCGACAGTTTTGAAGTTTTCCTGGAAACCCAGGGCAGCCCTCTCAACAAGACGCAGGAGCTGTAAGGTAGTGGAATGGCCTTGACGGAATCCGAACTGATGATCCGGAATGAGCCTCCTTTCCTCAAATAGAGGAGTTAGACGGGACAATAGAAGTTTTTCAAAAATTTTCGAAATTATTGGGAGTAGACTAATAGAACGGTAACTTGATGGAAACTTGGGATCCTTGCCTGGTTTCAATATGCAAATCATCCTCGCTTCCTTCCAAGCAGTAGGGAAGTGTCGGAGATACAGGCAAGCATTGTAAATTCTCGTCAAGTGGATAATGGCTTTGCGAGGCAGGTGTTGTAACATATGTGTCGTAACACCATCATATCCAGGGGATTTGTTGGGTTTGAGACACCTAATTTGCGAGGAAACTTGCCTTGGTGTGACAATTGGTATGCGAGTCGCCTCGTGAGGTGGTGGAGGATCCTCATAGAGGTAATCCACCGTTGCCTCAACTAGTTCTGAGAAGTCCTCGTCTTCTATGTCCTCTCGGGGCTCAAATTGGGACTCTAAATAGTCCGCGAAGTCAGTGGCTTTCTCTTGCGGTTCGAAAGATAATCTCCCGCGAGTGCCATGTATAGGATGCTGATATAGCGTTTTGTCCCTTCCCAGGGATTTAATTATCCGCCAGGGCTTCTTTTCAGAGAGGTTTACGTTCCTCATGGTGTTTTCCCAGGCCTCTTTGCGATGTGCACGTAAGAGGCGTCTAGCCAGGGTCTTAAATCGCAGATAAATTGCCTGCAATCTGGGATGGCGGAAACGCTGCCAAAGCTTCCGAACTGTTGACTTAGCTCTTAGCAACAGTCGGAGTTCATTTGGGATGGTTGTGGGGTTAGGAGTATTGCAAGGAATGCGGTAAGTGTGCCCTCGTATCACATTTGATATTTGTCGGGAGAATGCATTCGCCACTAATTCTAACGACTCGATAGAATTTATATGCGGTCTGGGATCCACTGATTGGTTCAGTTCAAGGACGGCTGCATCCCAGTCTACCTCGTACGACCAATCAGGAGTTACCAATGCTGACATGTTAACATTGGTGTCGATTAACACAGGATCGTGGTCAGAATCCAGTTCATTGACTGTCGTCAGGTCTATGTGGAATCTAAAGTTTTTGGTGACCATAATATCCAGCACGTCCGGTCTCCCTCGGGCAGGATGAAAAGTGGGCTCTCTCGGTCCATGAGCTATGAGGCTTGGGTTACCGCTTATAAGGCGGAATAGTCCTCGCCCCTTCGCATTGGTGGCACGACTATGCCAGTTGGCATGTTTTGCGTTTAGGTCACCTGCAGTGCAGACCACAGGGTGGAGGTTTAATAAAGCCGTGTAATCTGCTTCATAGAAGCGGTGATCAGGGGGGTCATATGCCACTATCAGCAATGTATCTAGACCACCTAAAGATAGCCTAATAGCACAGGCTTCTACATGCTGAAGTGGTGGAAGAGGGAAAGGCTTATGTGTAATATGGTTCTTAACAAAGATGGCTGTACCTCCCCCTTGTCGGCCAACCCTATCAGACCGATGGGTGACGTAATTAGGGAGGGAGAAGTTGGTGGCAGCATCCAAATGAGTTTCACAGACCATCAGAATGTCGATTCCGAAGTACTGTACAAAATTAGAAATATTTGGGCAATGACTCCGTAGTCCGTTTGCGTTCCAAATCGCAGCTCTAAATGGTCTCCGGACATGTCTTCCAGCCATTATTGAGCGGAGTTGGGGTAGAGCTGTTCCAGTGTCTGAAGCAAGATGGAATGCTTCTGCATCGGGGTCAGGTTGGGGTTGTTCAACTGCATCTTACAGTTTCTCAGAGCAGGTAACGCCTTGTTTATTAAATCCCCAAACCATGAGGATAAAGAGCTAAATTCCTCCAGGTCTCTTTGCGAAATAGTCGCAAGTGTGGAGGAGGGTGTTGCCGTGTTAGTCATTGGTGGAATAGGGGTAGGGGGTATATCCCTAACCTTGGAAATAGGCTCTGCCTCTACAGGTGCGTCTGTAGTTATTACAGGAGCTTGTGGCTCCGAAGTTACATTGGGGGCAGAAGATTTGCTCTGCCTAGGTTTTCTATTCCTCCTCTTCCTGCGTGGTTTTGGTGCAGGGGGTTTAGGCACTGTTGCCTTTTCTATAGGACCTGGAGGTGGTGGCACAGAATTTGAAGGGGAATCGCTTTTTGGTGTAGCAGCCTCTTGTTCCACTCGACGCAGAGTGGACTCTGCCTTATTTAAGGCATTGGAAAAGGACAGACCTGGGCGAACCACTTGATCATCGGGGCGGTTCTTGCGGCGGCTCTCTATGATCTTTTTTCTTGTGGAGCATCCTTTGTACACACTTACGTGTGTACCATCACAATTAGCGCACTTGCACTCTTCCCTAGGTTTAGGGCAGTTCTCGAGCAAGTGGTTCCCTGCACACCGCAGACATGTAAGCTTACGCTCACACATCATGCTGGAGTGGTTGTACCCCATGCATCGATAACACTGCACAGGTCCCTCTCTGCCGTAATACCTTTCCACTTTGACTACTGTGAAAATTAGTTTCCTTACGGTGTCAATTGGCTGTACTTCTTGGTTAAGTACTTTGTCAAGTACTACCAAGAATAGTGGCATAGGAACTTTGTTAATACCCCCCGCGGTATTAACGGTTCTCTTCAACTGTGCCACTGAATTGACAGTTATGCCATGTTCTTCTTTAAGTGCAGTTTTGATTTCATCAGGGGTGCACTCTGAGTCTAAGCCTCTGATGACTCGACGCTCAATGTATGGACGTTGTGGTGAGTACGAGTAGAACGTTATGTTCATTTCTCGTAACACCAACTTAGCGGTTTCTAAATCACCCAAACTGTGGGTAAGGATATGGACGCTCTTAGGCTTCCTTTTTGCCTCAAAAGTATACTTGAGGTGTTTGGCCAATGTACGCATTACCCTAACATGGTTAGGGAATACGTCCGCAATGATTGGCGGAATTCTTGGCCCCTTCTTGGCTTGGGATGATGCAACATTCTGAGGATGTTGCATCATATTGGATGATTCAACATCCTGTACATGTTGCATCATATTTGGTGATGGCGTCTGTTTTCCTCGTTTACGGTTTTCCACAACCGTAAACTCCCCCAGCTCCATATCGGACTCGGAGTCAGATTCAGGTAAGGGATTGTTTGAACCCAGGCTCTCTAGATCTGCCATGGGTATGTGGCGTGGAGTAGAGCACTTACGCTTTTGCGTATCCGTCTTGGAGCGCTTCCTATTTGGCTCCACTGCTTCAGGTGATAAAGATCTATATGAAGATGATGTCGAAGGTAATTGTCCATCATCGGCAGTAAGCGCGGTTGCCCTCCGGCTCTACTCACAGAGGACCGCACCTCCTCTAAGGCGGCGCCTTTGCGAGCCATTTCGGCTCGAGGTTTCAGGCACAAAGCCGTCAACCCTTGGCTAGGATCTTGTGAGCCCGCTGTCACGTAAGTAGTCAGTCTGAAAGTCTGTCAAGGAAAGAAAGAATAAAGTAAAAGAGTAGGAAGAAAAAGGGAAATACCTGAGTAGCTTTCTATGCCACTCCGGGAAGCTAGCCTGTGGTGAGTTCCAAAGCTTGCTTGCCAAGCCCCTTTAGGAACTACACCAAATTGTACTGTGACTAATATTAATGTATTAGTCCGTAGATTGAAGCGTGCAATCCACCGACGCACACCACAACACTCCACTAAGTCGGCACGGGATCTCCTGCTTCGGCGAGTCAGCTTTCTGGATACCGTCTTTCCACCAGTGAGAAGCAAATCACGTCCGCTCTGGTCGAACGACGACGCGAGAATGTCTTGGGAACAATGAACACCTATGGCTTGTGTGTGTCTCGCGTACTTTGACGTGCTAACCAATCTGATGACACATTAATCTAAACTAAAATTATTATTAGTCTGCAAATGAAGGAAATATTGACCTAATGTTCCTTACACATCCTGAATCAACAATATAAATATCTGCAGCTATATCCCTCATATCTGTATTTATATGCAACACCTTCTGTATAGTGATATCTTTCAAAGAGTACTAAATAGGCTGGTAAAACCGAAAAAATGTGACGATTATATTTTTGTAAGTTTTTGATTAAGCAAAAATCTGATATTTTGCACTCACATCACTTTTCTCTTGTACTAACCATCTTTCAAACTCTTTTTATTATACCTTCTTCGTGTTAGTTGAGATAAACATTTCCAGAAATTATCTTATTGTTTATCTTCTTGTAGGTACAAGGAGAATATGGGAATACAGTAGAATTTGAGTGGTAATCAAATCTTTTAAAGCTTTCAAAATCCGTTCGCTTTGCATGGCTAACATAAAAAATGAATAGCGATGTTCCATTTGACAGATGTATAAGTTTTCCAAAACTCACGCAAATAACGAGGAATATCTCCGAAATGGTACACTCTACAAAAAATGTATTGAGGCATAAACTGTCTGTTTAAGCAAGGTCTACATTATTTGTACAATAAGATTTGCTCTATCTCTTACGGTTTACGAGTTATTTAAAGGTCATCCACAGTAAAGAGGACTACATAGGCTATAGCCAGAAAATTCAAGATATACATTTCATTTCTCATAAAATATATCTCAAAATGTGGCATTTTAATCAAAATCGTTAGAGCCATTTCAAGAAAATTAAAAATTTCGAAAAATTTTCCATGTAAAGGGTAGTTTAGGGTGGAGGAATGGTTTTCAAAACCTTTGTGTCGCAACCTTGAAAGATATCTACTAAACATAAACACCAACTGTGGTTTTTAACCGACTTTTTGTTTTTGAGTTGTGCTGTTCACAGAGACACATAGGCGTGCGTGTGTCATTTTTTTTAATTAATTCAGGGGCCTCAAAATATATTTCCGGTGAAATCTCGATATTGAAGGCTTGGTCGCATACAATATTCCTCTACTTACTTACTTGCTAGCAGATAAAGTAATATGTGACAGAAAAAGTAGTTGGACTTTGTTGTCATTTGCCACAGTATCCTTAAATATGAAAGAGAGTCACAAAAGCAAATAAGTCTAGTACCAAAGATGGGGTCAAACAGATCCCAGCCACCTAATTATGTAGAAATACATTGACATTATAAGGACTTAAAGTCTGAATATTGTTGTATACGAAGCTGTGGTTGAGAAGTAACGCTACGCAGGGATGCTAATGGATGAAGATCGATTTTAATTACGGTTGGTAGACTAGTTCCTAAAACAGAAATGAAACAATCCAATCTGCTGCGTAGGTTGTCATTAAACTTTGTGTCAACCAGAACCAGGGAAGTATTGCCAGTACAGTACAAGCCACAGCATGGAGCTGTACGACTCGTTAACTTACAAACTACACGTTTTGGGTGAGTGATTTCAAACTAGTTTAGTCTCAACGCTTCTCATTTGAAATCTGGCAAGTTAGTGTAGTCTCATAAATGAGTTATTTAACACTGTCCAGTAACGGTCTATACACTACATAACCTACTTATACCCAAGGCGAGGGTCACCGTAATTTCAGCACATTTTACCAATAATTCCGTATATCTACTTATAACATATCCGTTTTCAATTTACAACTATACGCTTATGGGAAATCAGCGGTTAAGGGCTGTTTTTAACAGCTCTAATTACCGGAGACAAGTATTTTTATTACCGATAAAAGCTAAAAATGTTTCACAACTTTGCTAGAAGTATCTGCATATGTGTTTTAAGTATATACGGTTTAAACATTCATTTTTTTCCTCAAATTTTCACATTTCTCGTACTCTTATCAAAGTCTCCGTTGGGCGATAAACATGCAGAACATCATATTTTAAAAGTATGATGTGCAGCAGTCAGATGACTTCATGCTAATCAACATAGGCATCTGTAAGAATGGTTTTATTACAAAGGGTGTCCCAAAAACACGGAGGACGTAAAGCTGATCGATTTTTAAATAGGAACCACTGTCCGGAAATGCACGGTTTGAACGCTGTGGAGTACTAAAGTGTGAGATCGGTGTGCGTTCACATTTCATCAATAAACTCAATATGGAGCCGTCAACATTATAAACGGGCTTCGAACTGTGTAGTTCTTACGTCATTACAGAGCCTATATCGCCGGTGGTGAACCTCATACACATGACCCAATACGTGCGGTTTCTTTGAAGATTTTCAGTCGTCCCGTGGACTGGAGTAATAAGGTCCTCCGCTGACGTTACACCAGCGTCATACACCCACTCTTCTCACAACTGCACAGAAAGTAGTTTAGAGGTGTCAGATCTGGCGACCGTGCTGGCCATAGAACTGGTCCACCTTTACCAATACATCGACTTGGATATGCGACATTGCAGTGATTCCGCACGTTTACATCAAAATGTGCTGGAGATCAATTCGGCCATTTCAGGAGCTGTGAATTGGTACGTTTCACACTGCTGTTAAAAATATTATGTACTGGAAACTACACAAGTAACGCAATAGAATGCGCATCAAGGACTCTACGGAGGAAGTTAGTGCATGGCCAGGAATATTATGCTCAGGTCGTTCATCCCATTGCACAGATGGCTAAAGGGTTGCACACCTTCCGTATTATGATACCAAAACCAATGTCAATAAATTATCAACCGTTCGTTCTCAAACTTCTACGCTCTCCAGTGTCCACAACGTGCATTTCCGGATAGGAGCTCCTGTGTGAAAACCGATCTGTTTGCCATCCCGGGCAACATACTAAGCGTTGTCGGCGTTTTTTTTTTTTTTTTTTTTAAGGGGGGATACGCACTATATTTTCCTGTAGGTGCGAGAATTGTAACAAGGGAATGATGTAGGCTTTAAGTGATAGTCACCTTTTAAGAGCTGGTGCTATATGATGTCTTTGAAATTCCGTCCTATTTGTATACCCAAGATAGGGAATAAGGAAATAACGAGTTTGCATTTGAAAAAGGCATAAGTACAGTAAAACTCAAAATAATAGCTCGGAAATGGTTAATTAAACATAAAAAATCTGTTGTGTTGCACTAACATGCCCTTTTCTTCTCTTGTGCTAACCAATCTTACAAACTCTTACTGCTATATCTTCTTCGGGTTAGTTAAGATAAACATTTCTACAAATTAACTTATTGCTTATTTCCTTGTAGGTGCAAGGGAAATATTAGAATACAGTAGGCTTTGTGCGATAGTCAAATCTTATAAAGCTTTGAGATCCCGTTCTCTTTGTGCGCTTAACATATAAAAAATAAGCAAAGATGTTCCATTTCACGAAAGTTTGGAGTTTTCCGAATCTGACACAAATAGGAAGGAATATCTCCAAAATGTTGTTGTTGTTGTTTTCTAGTGCCTTGCATCTGGCAATGAAGCCATTAGCATTCGTGCTTTCCAATACTTTTGAACTGTAGTTTCTTCTGATCTTAATGTTTCACAGGTCTTCAAGTGTTCTTCATTCATTTCTGCTGGATCGTTACACAGGACACATATTGGTGAGGCTGAGATACCTATTCTGTAGAGATGACTTGCCAAGCAGTCATGATTTGTCAATAGTCGGAAGGCTGCAACCGCTGTTTTCCTTGGTCTCTGGGGGATTATATCTGGATTGGAAAGTAGTGTAATCCATTTTTTATCTTTGGCATTTGTTTCTATTTCTTGTAGGTATGAATGAGAAAAATTTTTAATGATCAAGCGTTTTATTGAGGAATATGAGAAATTGAATTTAGACTTTTGTTTTATTGTTGTGCCTTTCTTTGCAAGTGAGTCTGCAGCTTCATTCCCCATGACTCCACAGTGTGCTGGAATCCATTGGAGATGAACTGTCTTATTAACTTTTTGGAGTTGTGTTAACATTTTGTAGCATTCTCTAATTTTTGTTGATTTCTTTGTAGTATTTGAACATATTCCCTGAATTGCAGCTTTAGAATCTGAAAGAATTACTGCCTTGTTAAATTTATTTAAGGGAAGATTTAATAATTGTCGGAGAGCAATGTATATAGCCTCTATTTCTCCATCATAATTTGTTGTGTCTCTGCCAACAGAATGATAAAAGGAAAAATGTGAACATGTAACTCCAGCTCCAGTAAGGTTTTCCTTCGAGGATCCATCAGTATATATGTGCAGCCATTCTTCTGTGGGATATCTAGTATTGATTGTTTCATATCTCCAAAATGGTTCACTACAAAAAAAGCTTATTCAGACATAAATTGTGTGTTATAGTGAGATTTACGTTTTTTTTGTACATTAAGAATTTTTCTATCCCTTACGGTTTAAAAGTTATTCAAAAGTCATCCATAGTTAACAGGACTACATAGGCTATAGCCAGAAAATTCAAAATATACATTTCATTTGCCATAAAAATATCTTAAACATATGACATTTTAATCAAAATCGTTAGAGCCATTTTCAGGGAAATCAAAAATTTCGAAAAATTTTCCATGTAAAGGGTAGTTTAGGGTGGGGCTATTTTCTTCAAAATGTTCGTGTCACATCCTTGAAAGACAGTAAACTTAAATACAAACTTTGATTTTTAACCGACTTTTCGTTTTTGAGTTATGTTGTCCACAGATTGATAGACAGACACGCGCGCCTACCTTTTTCTAAAAATGCTTTTTTGGGGAGATTCAGGGGGTCTCAAAACATATATTTGCGGTGAAATCGCGACATGGAAATTTTGGATGGAATACAATACTTCTACTTACCACTAGAGAAAGTAAAAATGTGTCCTTTAACGAGTTGTAAATTTTTATGTAGTAAAATGTTTTCTATTTCTTACAGTTATACAGTTAACAGTTATACAAGTCATTAAGAATGATGAGCACTTCAGGGGCTATTCTTAGAAAATTCAAGATATGCATTCCATTTGTTACGAAACTTTCTTAAATAATGCTACGGTAATTTAGCTAAAATCGTTAGATATTTTAGAGAAAATAACATTCTTTTGTATAAAATTTAGTTTGGGTTGCAGAGGGTGGGGATTTTGTTTCAAAATCTTTGTGTCATATTGTTGGAAGACCTTCAAGTTATATACTACATAAGTTTGTTTTTTTTTTAGTTATGCCATTGCTGAAGATCGTGCACGCGCACGCGCACACGTACATAAACACAGAGGGATCTTTTGCTAGAAATGCAGAAGTGTAAGTATTAGTTCTGGTAATTGAGGGCAGTGTAATGAACAATATTACGTCAATATTTGCTTTATTTGCGGACTAATGACTTGATTTGATAATAATTAGTATGTTTTCAGGTATGCACCAAACGAGATTTAATAAGAAGTGAAACAATTTGAGAGGAGTTAGGCATACAGAGTGGAAGTGAAATGATCCGCCAGAATTTAACAGCGAATTTCTCATGTTGTGAATAACAAGAAAGTATAATACAAAATTGTTGAAAAGTTTAGTTTTCTGGACAAAAATATTTTTATCAAAAAAGAAATTTGTCACCTGGCTGAATTATTATTCATTGAAGGTTCTTGATTTTTGGCTATATTGACAGAAAATTTAATAAACGACAACTTTTTCTTTTGGCGTATTTCAATAGGTCCATCGGTTTTTGTTTAAATTAAATTTTAAAAACCTACAATTTATTGCAACAAAAAGGCAGCAAATTGCAACTGGCAACTGGCCCCTCCCACTTCTATAGTCTAAACCCCGCAACGTTTTGTTTCCTGTATGAAGATTAGGTCCCTAATGGACAAAAAGATGTGGCACGTCCTAGAAGAAGATGGCAATACATTGTTGCAATGTGAAGACGGAACTGGCAGAAATGCCAAATCCCAGAAGTAAGGAAGAAGACGACGTTTTTAGGTTGCTCGGTACCTTCAAGTAGGCGTGTCATAGAAAACATGACGCAGAGTGGATGGAACAAGTGATATAACGAACAATGAGTTCAAATTCTTTCTGCAAGGTCAATGACCTCACATTATCTAGGCCAGTGGGTCGCGCGTTAAGGTGTGAAACAAAATGGATAGTCTCTCTCACAGGCGTTGTTCATTTCGCAACATGCGAAACACATCAGGTACTAACCCATGTGATTTATTTGTTCTAAAAACTATTAGACGAAGAGAAAAAACAACTAATACACCAAAGTGGATACATATTAAGGTACCAATTATTTATCAAAATACCTGCAGCTATACCTAGCCCTAACTACTGTATATTTTCGGTGAAATCTAGGTATGGATTTTATTTACTGTAAGAAATTAAAATAGACTAATAAATAACAAAGCATAGCGAAGAAATGTGAAAGTAAACTATTTAAAAAGCTTTTGTCGTTAAGCTGTAATGTCCTTTCTATTAAGATTATAAATTTCCTGATTATAATTTTATTCGTGGAGAATAAATTTGAGAACGTGTTGGCTGATATTAAACTCGTGGTTTGTGGCATACATGGAGAACTAGGCCACTAAATCATGCTGGAGCATTAATATTAATACGTTGTCTGCAGAAATTTTGCAATGTGTATACGCTAATGTAGTGCTGCACAAACTTGGTACGTACGTATCGCACAATGTGTTCGATGATCCATTTACAAAAGCAGGGAGGTACAAGCCATTTGTTATAACGTGTGTGGGTGGCATCAAAGCAGTCCTGTTACGAGTCTGAGGTTCGTTTCCCAGTCCTCGCTCCTCTACTTCCATATAGCATCCCAACACCAAAGCGAAACTATAGCACATTACAGCAGTAATAACAAAAACGATAAATAGGTGTCTTAGGCCCGGGAGAGTTAGACTTCCATTTAGGTTTTACCTATAGTTAAAAGTATCAATTCAGCTTAAGTTTCCTGGAACCAGCCGCCCACTGAACTCCAGTTTAATGCAATGTTGCAATACGGCGGTCGCACCTGTGCACACAGCGAATTGATTATAATTATTTTACAAGGCCTTCGTAGCTTCCCCTTCTTTCCCTCTCCTTATCCTCTCCAATGACTGAGCGGTATTCATGCTGCTTGCTGCACATAGTTATAACCAATGACACATCAGTATTAAAGGAAAGTATTGATTATTTCTGATGGTTCACTAATTCGTTACTCTTTAGCCTACAATTGTTTGTTTCACACCATGTCTTACGCATCAGAAATTACATGTGGCAAGGTTATTGGTCTAAGGCAAGTTGGTAACACAGTTCGGCAAATTTCAGAAACTCTGCAAAATGTAATGAAGTTTTAATGCTACCTAAGACAGGCGGGTTACTGCGCAGGTATTACAAGAAAACCTTTCATCAAAGGCGGGAACTCTTGTAATGGACAAACATATTTAGAACTATTTCGATACAAATTTTAATTCCAGTTGAGGAAGTATTTCTCAGTAAGCCCTCTCAACAATTTGTTTCTTTATAAGTCCTCTGTATCTAGAATATATAATATAGGAACATAGGCAGCCTCCTGTAATAATTTTTTATATGGCTAGCCCATTTTGACTTCCTTTTGTCTTCTTACAATTAATTAATGGAGGAAAGAAGTGGTTGAAATTTACTTTTGTCCTTAAATACGAATAAGTATGTTTAAAACAGTGATTATTAACGAATTAAGTGATATTCGTAAAGTTCGAACTGCACTATAAACGTTCCGCATAGTATTTGAACATTAATTGGAAGGATTGATCAGATGTAAATTGATTTGTTTAATAACGATGAATCCACCATAACTTAGCAGATTATTTAACGACACGAAAAGTGTAAAAATTACTGTTTGAGAAGTAATAAAGAGTAATTAAAGCAACTTATAATTTTATAGAAAAGTAGTTTTTCCGTACCGCGCCCGAGATGGATAGAATTTAAAAAACACTA
This sequence comes from Tenodera sinensis, assembly GCA_030765045.1. Lineage (NCBI taxonomy): Eukaryota > Metazoa > Arthropoda > Insecta > Mantodea > Mantidae > Tenodera > Tenodera sinensis. The sequence continues at coordinate 92,411,912 of CM060970.1, forward strand.
ACAAGTGATAGTAAGAAACATTAATTGCTACAAATGTCGCACCAACGTGTGACTAGGGGATAGAATAATTAATTTCCACACAGTATAAATGTAGCAGGAATTCGCAGAAGAAATAAACCTGTTTATAGTTTTCAATGTATGCACTATCTTTAGTGTAAAGTGTTACCATTTTGTAATTCTAAGGAAAAGCTAAGGTTTTTCTTACAACACAAAATCGTTTAACTAATAAATACTACTTATTTCAGGCAACATTTACATTTTCCATAATAGGCACTAACGTATTACAACTGTTGGCAGTTCATTGGTCAGTAGTTATGCCTCACCTCTTACGACATCCCGTAGAAGCTCTAGCCTGTGTATTTTACCAAATTCACTTTCTGTACATACGGATACGGGGGAAGTAATTGAGGAATTGCTGTTAGGATAAAGTTGAAATTCCTCGGACAACCAAAATTCTCTTAGACAAACCTAATCATCTTCAAATGTGAAATGATGTGACTTTTGTTAATAGTGTGTTTATTTGGCCGATCAGTGAACCTGTTGTACAAGCCAGTGATAAATTAGGTTAACAATAAAATATAACAAACTGAGGACAGTGCTTCTAACACGTGCAATAGTTAACAAGAGCATTTTAATCTTCTCCTCTGTGGGTTTCTTAATCCAATGTGATATGTTACGTCGCCGGTTAATCTGAAGAAAAATGTAATTGAGGGCAATTCAAAGTACTCTTGCATAAGAAGAATTCGGAATTCCTGATGCAGCTGAGCATGGAGCCTTTGTAATAGTGCGGAGAAATTTGTTTTGTATAACCTGAAGTCGATGGATATGAGTTTTGGTAACTGCACCCACACAGGAGCAGCGTAAGAGATTAAAGGGCGTACAAGTGATTTGTATAGCAGTATTGAGCACTACAGTCCAAGCAGAGATCTCTTATGTAGTAAAGGGAATAGTTTTATGATCCTGAAAGCATAGCTAGTGTTGTAATGTGGGGTAAATGAGAATTCCAAGCTAGTTTCATTAGTCCTAGATATTTAACCGGTGTTTCTGGAGGCAGCCATGTAAGTTGTTTTTCCTGGAGTAGTAGTGTGGATGGGTTGTTGTATGACATTAAGGAGAAAATCATGTAGTCCTTTAATTTCAGCATTTAAGATAGGCTATGAATAGAATATAACTGTCATTTGCATACATACATTTGTATCTGGTAGATTATACATGAATAATTTGAATAATAATGGTGCTAGAATTGATCATTGAGGGACTCCTGCTGTTATTGGTTTAGTGGTAGATTTATAACTATCTATTCACACCAGAAATTGACACTTTGATATGAAACTTTTAGTTATATTGATGAGGTAACTTGATGTATAATTCGGTGTAATTTAACCAGGAAACCTTTATGCCATACAATTTCAAAGCCTTGAGCTATACCGAGGAAAACGCCAGTAGTATATTCCTCTTCTCGAAACCATTTATAATATCTTCAGTAATTCTTAGTAACGGATGAGTTGTTGAATGTTGAGGAAAATGGTCGAGTTGAAATGATGGTATAACTTTATTGATGTAAACATGCTGCTAAAAGTGCGTAGATTACTTTTTCTAATAATTTTGATAGAGTAGGTAGCAGACTGATTGGCCGACAACTCGATGGAGATGTTTAGGCTTTTGTGGTTTATGAAAAATGATTATTTCCGCAAGTTTCCATGATTGAGGGAAATAGTCAATTCTTAACGAGGCGTTAAAGATTTTCGTTAGACCAGACCTTTCCTTGTAAGTTTCTTCAAAAATGTTTGGTACGAGCTTCTGTCCAGGGGATTTCTTAATAGGAAGATTCCTGATGAAACAACATAGTTCCTTGGGTGACGTGTGTGATATTCTAGTTGGTATTTTCGGCTTATGTGTATGTTCGTAGAGTTCATGGTCAATGTCAGAAATACTTTTATGATTAGTATTGTTAACCGTAAATGTATTTTCGTAACAGGAGGCACAGTCGTTGCATTTAGACTGAGAATTTGTAAATATCTCATTATGAACATGCAGTGAAGGCACTGATGTTGGTTTCATACCAAAGTGAGCTGTGATAAGATAAAGGATAGGTAAGTTCAATAAGAATTAACGCGATGTTCTAACTCTTGCCTTTCTGTATGAGTTAGGTATTGAGTTTTTTGCGTTGTCAAGGTTGCCTTTCTCGTTGCCACTGTCTTCGATTGCAATGTTTTCTTTTTTTAAAACTAATGAGGTGCATATTTAAGTAGAGAAGGGATCTATACTTTTCTCTGACACAGAAAAGGTTTTGTCTTGAGGGTTCCTGTATATGAACTATATTTTATTGGTGGGGAAATCGAAAATCGCTGTTGTAGATGCGAACACTTCTATATTTCTATAGAATCACAAAAATAATTTATTGAAATTCATATCCAAATAGATCTAAATATGTTTGTCTATTACGTTATATTATAATAGTGTTACTTCTTTCGAAACAAAGGTTTTCTTCTAATGTGTATGCAGTAAATCCCCTTTCTTGGGTGTTGCTAAAATTTATTTACACTTCTGTGAATTTGCAGTGTCTGAAATTTGTTGAACTGTGTTACCATCTAGCTATAATCTAATATCTGGTCACGTGTGGCTTCTGATGTACAGATGAAACAAACAGTCGAGCTAAAGAGTAACGATTTAAGTGAGACGTCAGAAATAATCCATACTTCACTTTCAAGCCATTGGCTATAACTGTGTCCAACCAGTAGCATGAAACCGCTCTCATTGGAGAGGGTTAAAGAGAGGGTAAGAAGGGAGACCTAGAAATAATCATGATTTCCTTGCATTTTGCTACATTGGTTTTCTTTACCATATGACTATGCATGTCATATTCTATAGGTATATCTATGTGAAAAAGGACCATGAAGTCGTCATTCTGAATTACTTTCTCTACTTGTAAGTAGAGGAAGTATTGTATTCCACCCGAAAATTCGATGTCGAGATTTCACCGCAAATATATGAATCCAAAAAAGCATTTTTAGAAAAAGCTCCCTGTTTGTGTGTGTGTGTGGGGGGGGGGGGGTTGCGCGTGTGCGTGCGTGCGTGCGTGCCTGTCTGTCTGTCTGTCGTGTGTCAGTTAATCTGTGGACAGCATAACTCAAACGAAAAGTCGGTTAAAAAACCAAACTTGCTATTTAAGTTCAATGTTTTTCAAGGATGCAACAGGAACATTTCGAAGAAAATAGCTCCACCCTAAACCACCCTTTACATGGAAAAGTTTTCGAAAATTTTGATTTTCCTGAAAATGGCTCTAACGATTTTGATTAAATGGCATATGTTTAAAATATTTGTATGGCAAATGATATGTATATTTAGAACTTTCTGGCTATAGCCCCTGTAGTCCTGTAAGAGATAGGCAAAATCTTACTGAACAAACAACGTATATCTTGCTAAAACACACACTTTATGTCTCAATATTTCTTTTTATAGAGAAAACAATTTCGGAGATATTCCTTGTTATTTGTATCAGTTTCAAAAAACAAAGTTTTCGTGAAATGTAACATCATTATTCAACTTTTTAAATGTTAAGCGTGCAAAGAGAACGGAATTTGGAAGCTTTAAAAGGTTTGACTATCGCTCAAAGCCTATTGTAGTCTAATATTCCCCTTGCACCTACAAGGAAATAAGCAATAAGATAATTTCTCCAAATGTTTATCTCAACTGACACGAAGAAGATACACGAATAAGAGTTTGTAAGAATGGTTAGTACAAGAGTAGAGAAACTTATGTGAGTGCAACACATCAGATTTTTTTTCCCTTGTATAACTGGCAAGTCGTAAGAGATGCACAAAAATATGTAGAACTTGTTAAGGTATACACATTGTAACAAATAATCTTGTTTGTAGCCATTTTTGCATATGCTTATACATCATAGGTTGTAAAAGACAGAAGAGAATACATTAGATTTTGTTTTCGAATGACCTGATGATGCTGTTATAAAGTTCTATAATTGTGGAACATACTATACGAGTACACATTCAGTAGCAGAACCAAAGTACAAACCTTTGTTGTAATGTATCAGACAACATGCAGGTTATGTTATTGAATATTCGTAGTGGTTGTTTGAACATATAATTAGTACGTCTTTTAATGCCAGAATGCAAAAGCGATGTAGTACCTTTAGTCAATACGATTCTGTTTCACTTTGATTTGACAACTTCAACGAAATGCCTCATTTGTTCTATTAGGTATGTAGAAGCGACTTTGTTATTAGCGTATAATATGCTTTGTGGGATGATTAAAATAACTTAAGCTTTCGCCCTGAACTCTAGAGAATTAAGTTTTAGTCATTTTAATAATTTTTATCACATTATTATTATATTATTATTATAATAATATTCTTATTATAATAATATTATTATTATAATAATATTATTATATTATTAATATTATATTATTAATATTATTATTATAATAATATTATTATAATATTATTATATTATTATATTATTATTATTATAATTATATTATTATATTATTATAATAATATTATTATTATTATTATATTATTATAATAATATTATTATTATTATTATATTATTATAATAATATTATTATTATATTATAATAATATTATAATAATATTATTATTATATTATAATAATAATAATTATTATTATTATATTATTATTTTTTTTTATTTTTTTTTTATTAGCTATAACAAGCATGCCCCATCGCAGTAAGCGATACTACATGCTATTACATTGATACCTGTTATAATTTGTCTTATTATTTAATCATATAGTTATTTGTTATTGTCCTTAGTATACTGACATGTTCATTGTTTTTTTTTTTTTTTTTTTTATTTCTATATTCACTGTCACTATCACTTCTACTATCTTCCAGTTGTCCTTTAAATTGAACTTGCTGTATTTATATCTGGTCCTTTCTTTATTTATATCACTACACCATATCACTTCCACTATCTTCCTATTAGCAGTTGGAATATACTATTTTAATTTACCAAAATTAGTGCTTTGAATAAATGTTTTGTAAGCCCTTATGTTGTTTGTGATTAGCTGCTCTTTAGTCACTGGCCATTTGTTATTAGATTTGATGGCTTTCTTCATTACTTCCCTTTGTTGTTTTAGTTTGCCACATCGATATATCAGATGTTCTACTGTTTGCTCTTCTTGTAGACAGATGCATCTAGAGTCCTGTATTATTCCCAGCCGGTGTAAGTAGGACTTAGCTAGTCCGTGTCCCGTAATCATTGCTGTCAGTGTGAAATTCAAGTTAATTTGTGTGCTCTATTAGTATTAGTATTATTATTATTAGTATTATTATTAGTATTATTATTAGTATTATTATTAGTATTAGTAGTATTATTAGTATTAGTAGTATTATTGGTAATATTGGTAATATTGGTAATATTGGTATTATTGGTATTATTGGTATTATTATTATTATTATTATTATTATTATTATTATTATTATTATTATTATTATTATTATTATTATTATTATTATTATTATTATTATTATTATTATTATTATTATTATTATTATTATACCACGGCTACAAGGCTGGAAAAACGTAAAACAACCCACTGAGTTTATGATGAAAAACATAGGTTTCAAATTTAGGTGCGGTTCAGCGCTTTCAAACTCAAGGGAGAAATAGTGCACAGATGAGATACCTGTATCTCCTCTGTATGACGATAATATATTTACTATAATACCACTGCGAAGAGCTGCTCGTTTCCTCTATCCACAATGTCCAACTCCATCGCATATCTTTTTCGCCACAATTCTGTAACGGCTTCGAGAAAGAGGTACCTTCACGTCAGCAGGGTTCACTGTGGTGCTCCAAGGAGATACACAACACGAGTTTAGTAATATACACTGGTGGGAACACCACTCACTTTCTTATCGTCCTACGAGATCTCGCAGAATGAGGTGTAATTAGTGACCAATGACATTGCAATACAGGGTAGAGGCGTGGCTCTGTAATGAGAACAACAAAACGCGGGAAAGAGGGAGTAGTGGATACATCTGATATCCTAGTTAAACCATTTTTTCATTTTCTTCAGATTTATCTCCAAATTCTTAATGTCTTATGAAAAGGATTACAAATATTCCTTGAAATGAGCAGCATTTGAGTTAAGCGACTCTGTGTTATAAGAAAAACTAACTTTATTTTTATAATCACAAAAACGTGTAAACGTTTACAAAAACATAATACAATATCGCACTGAAAGGTATAAAAACGTTTAATTCTTCTACAAATAGTCCCTATATTTATATTAGAATTAAAAATCGTATCAAAGTAGCTTTATAATATAACATAATAGCCAAATTTGTTAATGTAGTTTCCCTTTCGAATGAAAGGATTTCTTTCATTACCTATGCAATAAACCCCTTCCTTGGGTGGCATTAAAATGTAATTCGATTTTTGTGAACTTACATAGTTTCTGAAATTTGTCGAACTGTTACTAGCTTGTTATAGGCCAATAATCTGGCCACATGTAGCTTCTGATGTTTATGGCATCGAACAACAGTCGGGCTTAATAAGTAACGATTTACTGAAAGATCAGGAAAAATCAACATTTTCCGTTCAGGTTGACGTGTCATTGGTTATAACTAGGGCTAGGAAGTTCATGCCCCAAAAAACACTGAAATATGCATGCACATATGCTCTTAAAAACTTGAAAATATGCCAAGAAATATGCAGTATTTAATTAAAACAATTAATGTCCCTTTGCAGCAGACAAGATGAGTTAGTATAAATAATAAATAAAGCTACCTTATTCTTTAGAGGTTGAAGCAGAAGTAGTCCTGCTGCTAGTATTAACTGCTAAATTGCAGTTCACAACCAACACTTTGCACAAATTTGCAACTGTAAAACATCGTCTGTTGTCTCGTAAAACACTTTAGTTACGTGAAAAACTTCTCTCCACGTCACAAGATGTTATCGGGGCATATTTAAATGATGCTAACTGCTTCACACACAAACACACACACACACACACACACACACACACACACACACACACACACACACACACACACACACAGAGAGAGAGAGAGAGAGAGAGAGAGAGAGAGAGAGAGGGAGGGAGGGAGAGGGAGGGAGGGAGAGAGAGAGAATATTTTGCACAGTTTCCATTGATAAAGCATCTTTCAAGTCCAATGAATTAATAACCTCTTCGACTATTTCTATGTGCTCAGCATAATATAAAACTGCATCGACCCATGTTCCCCATCAAGTTAACACTGGTGCAGGAGGAAGTCAGATACTAGGTGCTGTTGATCTAAACAACTTAACACTTTTAGGAGATTTAACAAAAATGATCTTCGTACTGGACACAAATCTCTCTACCAATGGGAAAGAACCATTGTCTCAGAAATGCTACCAATATAAAAAATATTATACATATGAAAAAATGAAAAAAAGCATAAACATCATTAAAATATGCAATATAGGGGCAATAATATTGAAATCTTCGTGAATTGTATCATGTGCAGTACTGCCAATATGAAAAATATTATCCAGACAGAAAAAAGTAATAAAAAGCCATAAAAATCATTAAAATTTGCAATATAGGGGCTATAGTATTAAAATAATATGCATTTATCAAAAATCAAGAAAATATGCAGTTATATGCACCATAAAATCAAGTCCAAATAACTGAAAATTCCGTAATTCCTGCACATAATGTAAAAGCATACATTTTTAACCCCTATGAAAAAACATGCAAATGCATGAACTTCCTAGCCCTAGTTATAACTTATAACTATGTCCAGCTAGTGGAATGAAAATGCGGTCAGTGCAAAGGGGTAAAGAAAGGGAAAGGAGGGAAGCAATGAAGGCCCATGATGCCCTTGCATTTTACTAAATTCGTTTTCTTTATAATGGTACGTAGGTACAAAGTTGGTAGTCACCATACCGAAAAAAATTTGTACTGGATCAGTATGCCAACATCCTTTGAAAAGGACAAACATAGTTTAACATGTTAACATGTTTTTGTTTCTTTGATTATTAATGAATTGTAAAACAAATTATGTTCAGGATCACGCACTATAAATTACTTGTGAAAGTGGTCGCGTTAAAAACATTGTTTTCAAATGGCTGTATTATTTATTCAGTCCCTTCTATAAGCCCTGGAAGTTAGTAAGGGGAATTTTAGAGCACACGGGAGATTGTTTTTGATTCTCTTGAACGACAAGGTCTCTGAAAAACAGAGGTTCCTTTTCCTGTTTGCAGTAATTTAACTGTTTATCATTTTGTGTACTTTTATTTTCTTTACTAAATTATTAACTGGTAAAGGAAGTATTGCATTAAAAAATTTGATATTGAGATTTTATTGAAAACATGTCTTGCAACCCCCTCAGTTAAAAGAATAGGGTGAGGTTCGTGTGTGTATTTGTGCATGTCCATATGTACGTATGTAAATGTGTGGTGTATGGGGGAGATAGAAAAATAAAACATAAAAATATCTATAGGTCTTTATTTTTGTCGGAACGCTTGAAAAATGTAATAACTTTGTTACCTATGCCCCTGAATAATCTTATCGTAAACGTAATGGATTAATACTCCTTCCAGATTACATATCGTATAAGAACTGGATTGAAAAGTTTTGTGTGCTGAAGTAAAAAGTTTAATATCACTTGACCAATCAAAGTTTGTAAGTTTCTTTTTAACTATACATAACATGCGCTGCCCTAGTGTGTTGGTTTTGGGGTCGTTGATGAAATTAGGTCGGAACCTGTTAACTAGATGTTTGCAGAGCATGCAAATTGGGGATGAGTTTAAAATACGAAATAGAGAGTGTAAATTATTCAGTAGAGTTAGTTATCTCTCTCCTGACAGAAATAAAACAAGCTTCCAGATAGAACATTAGCTGGGTCTACCTACTTACTAAGTCATTCTTAAGCGAACACTTTGACTATAAAATAAACTATGTGTTGTTTATTCATTCATGCAAGTGTTTATTATTGGCGGTCAAAGTCTAGTTTCCGTTGTTTTGTGCTACAATACTAGGTAAATAGAACGAAAGTCACACAGTATTTCCTTCACATTTGTCGCAATTACTCCGAAAAAGTCATTTTAATCCATTCTTGTTTATTTGTCTGTATTGAGTAGCTATACGATTCATCCGAATGGAATGAAAATTGGCAAATTTAAAAGCTGTTTTATAGAGGTTTTTATGCTATCCATTTACTATACAGCGTATTACATTCTTATGGTTTTCTCTACTCACTTTTCTTTTCCGTAACATAATCACACGTCCTCTATTTGCCATTCAAAAACACTCCATACAATTCTCTACGAAATTGAAATGCAACGTAGTACATTCACACGGTTTTCTCCACTCACTTTTCTGTTACGTAACATTTCTTTTTCTACTCCCACTAATACATACGATTCATATACGTTTATATATGTCTGAAATAGAAATGCAACCTATTGCATTCACACGATTTTCTCTACTCACTTTTTTACGAAACACATTTCTTTCTCTACTCTCAATTCAACGTGTGTACAATTTATATAATTTTCTAAATGTTTGAAATATAAATCCAACCTATTACATTCACACGGTTTTTCTAGTCACTTTTCTTTTACGCAACACATTCAGATGCATTTCTCTTCTGACTCTTTAACAATCAATTCGTACACTTTCTATATAGTTGAAATACAAATTCAACTTAGTATGTTCACACAGCTTTCTCTACTAGCTTTTCTTCCTGTGGTATTTGTGGTAGTTCAACAGTGCTTTAACATAGTGTCTTACCGGTATTTTTATTTATTTACCTATTTATATTTTATTTATTTATTTAGTTTATTGTTTATTACTTATAGTATGCTAAGTGTTTTAGTTAAATATTTGTTTAAGTGTATTAAGTAATATTGTTTAAATGTCTCAAAGAAACACAGGGCCACTGGACAAGTGCAACCTAAGCGCGAAGTTTCAGGAATAAATCGTTAACCCACGGGCAATGCCGGGTATTTCAGCTAGTAATGAACAGAATCACCCAGCGAGCTATATCCAAGTTAACATGTGACGCTCACATTCAGGAGATCCTGGGTTCGATTCTCATCGACCCACGCTAACTTTGGGTGTTTTCTCTAGTAGTAGGCTAATGCTGGAGCTGTTTGTCATCTATCACTATTTCCTCTCCATATCTTTCTCATCAGTCTTTCAAATGTGTTGGACAACAAAGTAGGTTTGAAGACTGTTGTACTCTTTAAACTTTCTGAGCAGTATTCAGGCAGATTACTGTCAACATTCCTGCCCTTCCATTTTACCTACCTGCCAAAATTGCGTGATTGCCAAGATTGTTCATAGATTTATTTCGAAAGATATGCTTGAATTCCATTATTTAATATATATTTAATATCGTTTTGTGGTTAAACGACTCCATTTAGCAAGAAATGGAAAAGTCACGAATATATCACCTTTTGAACTCACCTCTCAATGTTAATTATAGAAATAGACGTTAAAGGAGTGGTTACATATTGACAATCATTCTACCAATTTTATTTTTTATTTATGGGGTCATACACTATAGAGGAAAATGAACTTATGTTTGAGTTTAAAGTCCAGTATGAATGAGTGAGTGAGTGAGTGAGACAGTAGGTTTTAAGGACCCATCGACAGCTAGATCATTTACGACCCAAAGTCAAGAATAAAAAGAGAAACTCGCCACCTATTAATCCTCAACGGTTTTAAAGTTGTTGCTAAAATGTGAAGACTTGCTTCCCGAAACCTATGTTGGCGAACAAACCGTAGCATGTATTTACAGCTACTGGCTCGTTCCTAAAATTGACTGCGGAGTAAAACCCAGGCTAAGGGACCGGCGCTCACGAGCATCTCGCGGACAATAAATAAGGCCATGTTAAAGTCAAGAAGTGTGTGTGTGTGTGTGTGTGTGTATGTGTGTGTGTGTGTGTGTGTGTGCGCGCGCGCGCGCGCGCGCATGCTAGGGATGGGTCCTCGATACTTGCGATACCTCGATACTTGCATGGTATCGACATCGAACGATACTTATTCTATTTTAAAATCAGAAAATATTATTGCCGCAAGTAGAACATTTTAAAGTGGTGGCAATGCCCACGTAAATAGTAGACGAGAACGGAGATACTGTCAGTGAAGGTCCTTCCCTCAATTCCTGCTTATTCAGTGCAAAGTGCAAACCCAAAAATTGCAAGTAAAGCAATTACTTGTTGAGTTGAATTTTCTAGGAAGTATTTCTTGTCTGGAGATAACTAGAAATGTCAACATGCGTAAACAGATACTTTCTTCCGCGTCCAAAAATGATCTAAAAGATATTGCTGTTCTTTTTCTCCAGATTTTCGGATACCTTTGTAGGGATAGTCGTGTAATACGGACACATAAAAATCGATCATTTTACAAAACTTTTCTTTATTTTATATGTCACCTGCTGCAAAGCCCGGGAAATTGCGAGGAACGTGGTACCTATCCAGGGATATTATGTATGAAAATCATCGTGTGTCAGTAACAGTTAACAGTTCCCAAGAAGAAATCACTGCATTTCTCAACGACAATCTGCCTAGTGTACTGGATTACTGGAAAACAGATTAAAAATGTCCGAATCTAAAAAATTAGCCGTTGAATATTTGTGTATTCCTTCTGCAACAGATTTCTCTGAAAGACTATTTAGCACAGCAGGACTCATATGTGACTTGACTCGAGCAGACTTGAGCCCAAAACAGTGAGAATGCTTTTGAATGTTTTTGAACGAAAACTTACAGAAGTGGACTGTTTCAAAAACGTATTTTGCTTTTAAATGCCTAATATAGAATTTAAAAATCAGTGCACTGGTGGTTTTAAATTTTTTGTCATTAAATACGTGCACCTAATTAATTAATTTCATTGGAATTACACAGTTCTCCCAACATTCTGTTTTGTATACACGGGTGTCAAGAATGCGCGTATACCTCTTTTAAAAGATGTCTTCAAACCCGAAAATATCATTTCGTCACATAAAAACCTCTAATTTGAGCGTTTATGCATGAAGAAATTTTCTGCAGCTGAAACCAAACTACAAGTGCACCAAATATGTCAACAGAAAGTTCAGTTCATGATTAAAAAAACCGTAGTGTTTAGTTTGTCGTAACTGCACACTCTGAAACATTTCATAGACTAGTTTAAACAGAGGTTTTCACAGAGGTTTGCATATATTTCTGAGATTGAATACAGAGTCGGTTATTTACACTTTGAAACGTGTCATCCAACCATGAGAAATACGTATTACTCCAGAAGAGAGGTAAATGCAAAGAGCCATACTATGTAACCCCTGAGTATAATTTAAAGTAAACGACACGTATCGTTTCTCACAAAGACTCATCTTCTAGATAAACAGGAATGAGAAACTTGGGTCTTGTCTACTCCTCCAAGTATTTCTGCAAAAGAAAGAAGTCTTTAATTCACATCTCTTATATTTATTTCCTGTGCCTTTTATGCACCCCTCGGCGTTGTTGTCTTTGACATTAAAGAGAAGACTGACATCCAGGTGTGTTTGATGTTTTGTCTTACATTTCTTCTTTGTCTTCTATAGCGCTGTTCATTTCTCAAAGAACCCCAGCTCCGCATCTTTGAGATACAACGTGAAACAAATGATGCCAAAAAGTCGCGATATTGTGAGCATATAATGTATTTTTTATCTTCCTCCCCCAATGGAAGAGGTTATTTTTACCCTGATTTCAACAGTAAGAAAACCATTAAGAATTGTAAAATGAAAATGTCAACCGTTCCAAACGGCACTGAAATTATAAAGGAAAACAAAACACTTAATGGTTTAATTTGAGGACGGTTGATTTCATGATAAATAATCAGAAAGTTACTACGACACGACTGGTTATGAAGAAAATTCCTGCACATGGAAAATTATTCGAAAATATTGATTTTTTCGAAAACAGCTCTAACGATTTCGATTAGAATCCCATCTGTTTAATATAATCTTAGGGCAAATCAAATGTGTATTTTGAATTTTCTGGCTCTAGCCCACGCAGTCCTGTTTACTCATAATGACTTTTGCATAGCCATAAAAAAGTAAGTAGACCAAATCTTACTGTACAAAAATGTAGATCTTCCTAAAACACACAATTTATGTCCCAATAAATTACTTTTGTGGAGTGAATCATTTCGGAGATATTCCTTGTTATTGGTGCGAGTTTTCGAAAACAAACTTCCGTCAAATGGAACATTGTTATCAATTTTTTTATATACTAGCCGCGCAAATACAACTGAATTTGAAAGTTTTAAAAGATTTGACTATCGCTTAAAGCCTAGTGTATTCTAATATTCCTCTTTCACCTACAAGGAAGTAAGAAACAATATAATTTCTGTAAATATTTAACTCAACTAACACGAAAAAGATATAGGAATAAGAATTTGTAAGAATGGTTAGTACAAAAGTAAAGAAAATCATGTGAGCGCAACACATCAGATGTTTTAATATAAATTTTGAAACCACAAATGGATATTTAGACTTGATATTGTACCATTTGGGCATTAAACTTATTTTCATTTTTCAGTTCCTTTTCAGTTTCTGTACCACGCAAATAGGATGTACAGAAAGTATTCCACTCTACTAAAAATACCAAACCGAGAAACATGTTTTGAGGCCCCCCATATCCAAAAAATTATATTAAAAAAGGTTCACGTGCGTGTGTGTTTGTGAACAATATAACATAAATACGAAAATCCAGTCAATTACCAAACTAGACATTTAGGATCAGGACCTCCAAAGGATACGACATGAAGGTTTTCAAGAAATTCCCCACCCAAGACTGCCTTTTATATGGAACATCTTTTGAAAATTCAGATTTTAACGAAAAATTGCTTTAATGTATTTGATTAAAATGCCACATGTTTTAGATCGTATTTTTGCAACAAAGGAATTGTGTATCTTGAATTTTCTGGGAATATCCTCTGCAGTCTGGGTGACTTTTGTATAACTGGTAAACCGTAATAGATAGACAAGATATTACTACATGATGTCGTTAAAGTACATTTATGTCAAATGCCTTTTTTTCCCATGAAGTGAGGCAATGAAATATTTCCAGGCTGAAAGGTCCTCAAACTGTTTCCTAACCCGTCGACCAAGCAACCCTCTAGTGTCCACGGGAAGTACTGTTTCTTTTAGGGAAGCATCCACGCCATCTGTTCCTCACCACCAACTGTACGAAACCTAACGGCTTACTTGTGAAAAGGGAATTAAAGGAAAATTAAGGAAACGAAGTAAAGGAAACCATCTCAGCATTCTACGAAAAATCCATTATCATTATGGGCAGTCGACGGGCATTGAAGCCGGGACATTCCGAATGCGAGAATCTTAAGTTAGTCTGCTTATTTTAAAAATTTTGTCCTTATTTTATCAATCTGATGTGTAGCACTCGCATGACTTTCTCTACTCTTGCACTAACCATTCTCACAAACCCTTATTCTTCTGTCTTCTTCGTGTTAGTTGAGATAACCATTTGCAGAAATTATCTTATTGTTTATCTTCTTGTAAGTACAAGGTTAATGTGGGCATACAGTAGGCTTTGAGCGATAGTGAAATCTTTTAAAGCTTTCAAATTCCGTTCTCTTTGCAAGGTGAACATATAAAAAATGAACAACGATGTTCCATTTGACAGAAGTACAAGTTCTCCAAAACTCACACAAATAACAAAGAATATCCCCAAAATGGTTCACTCTATAAAAAAATTACTTCGACATAAATGGTGTGTTTTTGCAAGATCTGCATTTTTTGTATAGCAAGATTTGGTCCATCTTTTACGGTTTACCAGTTATGCTAAAGTGATCCAGACTAAACAGGACTTCATGGGCTATAGCCAGAAAATTCAAAATATACATTTCATTTGTCATAAAAATGTCTCAAGCATAAGTGATTTTAATAAAAATCGTTAGAGCCATTTTCAAGAACATACAAATTTTCTAAACATTTTCCATGTAAAGGGTAGTTTAGGATAGAGGAATTTTGTTCAAAATCTTCGTGTCGCTTTTCGCTTTTGGGGTTATGTTGTCCACAGACCAACAGACACACAGAGGGACAGACAGACAGACAAATAGACATACAGACACACACACATGGCCCTTTTTCTAAAAATGATTTTCTTTTATTCAAGGGATCTCAAAACATATAATTCCGGTGAAATCTCGACATGCAATTTTTGCGTGGAATATACTTCCTCTACTTACTATACGTAGTAGAGAAAGTGAAAATACTACGTTAGTGATAGATCATGTGCGCTTAAGTTTAATTATTTGGTCTTGTCTCCTAGGGTTCTCGTCGCCAAAGCTCAAAACAGAGCTCCAACAGAAGTCTTTTGTGCTGTAATGCAGTATTCTGCTTAATTCTGAATGTGGTTTTGACCGCGGAGTGCGGTTTGGTCAACGTCCAGAGAAATGTGACACAGATACTCCTTACCTCTGCGAGGACGCGCGGGATTCACTTCCGTGTCACCTGCATAATTCTGTGCCTAAGAATTCCTGAGTAGACCACACGTACAATCCTTTGTGTCGCATTTATTATACAGCGTCAGCCAAAAGCACAATGACATCCCTTCCGAAACACGCCCTGATGTTCTTAAAATACTCATTTGTGCCTTTCTACCATTTTAATGTTTAAAATATGAAATACGTTATCTTGATACCGATTGCTCGAGCTTACGCCTATATTAAGCTTCATGGCCATCATCAAGAGATGAATAGTTAATAAACAAATGGCGATCTCAAACTCATGGCCTTCATCCGGAGCAGTATCAGTGTTGCCATGTGTGCCGAAGTAAAAGCAGAAAATTTGATTTGAAAAAAGGTGAGAAAACATATTTTTAACCGTCAAATTAGTAAACCGAGAAGCAAGTAGCGCAATTGACTGAACTGTTTGGATTTTAGCTGGTTCTAACACTTCCCACATTGTAAGAAGAGGATCACTTAATGAAAAATCGGATGTGTTGCACTCGCATGACTTTCTCTACACTTGTACTAACCATTCTAACAAACTCTTATTCCTATATCTCCATGTTAGTTAAGATAAACATTCCTACAAATTATCTTATTGCTTATTCCCTTGTAGGTGCAAGGGAGATATTAGAATACAGCAGGCTTTGTGCGATAGTCAAATGTTTTTGATCTTTGAGATTCCGTTCTCTTTGCACAATTAACATATAAAAAAATGAACAACGTTGTTGCATTTCGCTAAAGTTCTAAGTTTTCCAAAACTCACACACATAACAAGGAATATCTCCGAAATGGTTCACCCTACAAGAAAATTTATCGAGACCTACATTCTGTATTTTAGCAAGGTCTACATTTTTGTATAACAAGATTTTGTCTATCTCTAACGGTTTACCAGTTATGCAAAAGTCGTCCAGAGTAAATACGACTACAGGGGCTATAGCCAGAAAATTCAAGATATACATTTCATTTTCCATAAAAATATCTCAAACATACGACATTTTAATCAAAATCGTTGCAGCCATTTCCAAGAAAATCAAAATTTTCGAAAAATTTTCCATGTAAAGGGTAGTTTAGGGTGGGGCTATTTTCTTCAAAACCTTCGTGTCGCATCCTTGAATAAGAATAAACTTAAATACCAACTTTGGTTTTTAACCTACTTTTCGTTTTTGAGTTATGCTGTCCACAGACTGACACACAGACACACACACGGACCTTTTTCTAAACATGCTTTTTGTTTATTCAGGGGGCATCAAAACATACATTTCCGGTGAAATCTTGACATCGAATTTTTGGGTGAAATACAATACTTCCCCTACTTACCAGTAGGGAAAGTAAAAACGACTTGGTATGTCGTGAAGTGACAGCGGAAAAATCAACACAGCATCATTTTAAATTTTTTGCATATTTGTGGGGCAGAGTTGATTTTATCAGAGATATTTGTACCTTGGCACCAAAATACATGTTTTGCACAGGAAGAAATACTTTTGGATCCCTGTATTCAACTTTAGAGAGTTTAGGATAGTTCGCAACACAGAAACAACCGCTTTCGTATACAGGTGATTATATTGATCCTTTGTTTTTATACAAGCGAGAAATGCCTTGCTGAAAACCTTTTTCGGAAGAGGGAATTACATGATGTTAGGGAAAATATGTTTAAAAATGGAAAATACATAAAAACAGGAGATTTTGAACTTAGTTCAGTTTTAGCAGTAGGTCAGTAGGTTTGCAATAAGGCAGCAGATGTGCTAAATTTGTAGATCTGCCAACTCTGAGCAGCATATGAAATAAACGACCATCTCAAAATGATGGCCATCTTTTAGGTGCTCCTCTCCAAGCTGTGATCAATCGTAGGCCGTTGTCCCTATTCAAATTATTTGGCTCTAATTTAACTTCAATTGCCTCTTTTATATGTATGCGGAAAGACAAGACAAACGATTGAAGATTGAAGAGAGACGCGAGGAACAAAAAAGCAGTCTATGACTACTACCACCAGAAAAATCAGGAATAGCACAGCATATTCTTAACAATGATCACAGAAGTTTATGTGATGAGGTTGCGATTTTACACCGCAGTAACCAACATTACGCCAGTGCACTGCGAAGACCTCGTTAGATAATCAGGATACCCTTGCATTTAACTAAATTCACTTTCTGTAGAATCTTAACAGGCCCCAACCACCTACATTGAGATCAAGAGGCAGTAAGGTTATGTTCCAACAACCATCGTCAATGGTGCCCCATCTTCGTTTTGCTTCGGCAACAACTTCAGTCTATACTACAGTGCGTTTGTGGATTGGCCAGACCGCCTCGTGGCGCCACCGGACCGGGTGAGAACCGGCGCGCCCTCCGCCAGAGTTGCACGTAAACGACCGGCAAGTCACGTTTACGGAATACTACTGTACATAGGCTTACCTGCGTCATAACAGATGCTAAAATTGATGATATTCAACGTGAACACATTCTGCATATCTCCGAAAGCAATTCTGGTTTACCGAAAATCCCCATATTATTCATGAAGGTCCTCGCCTGACTGCAAAGTTTGGGATTTGGAGCACAGTGAATGCGCGTAGAATTATAGGTCCCATATTTTACGACACAACAGTTGATATACACTTTTGTGTAAATTATATTTTGAATAATCTTTTTCCGCAGCTAACAAGAAATGAACGATTTTTTGGCTGGTTTCAGCAGGAAGCAGCCAGCTGACCTATCTCCATGTTGATGTTTATTTATATGGAAGTTAAAGAATAAACTGTACACATCAAATCGGCACACGTTACAAGAATTAAAAGCAAAATCACGAGACAAACACAGGCAATCAGTCAACATGTAAACATGCGAGTAAGTCAGAATTGTATTCGGAGATATAGGGAATGTGTTTGCGTTGAATGTCATCAATTTCAACATCTGTTGTGATGCAGCTAAGCCTAATGCGAGTTACTACAGTAGTGTTCCACACCCATAACTTGCCGGTCATTTACGTGTAGTTCTGGTGGAGAGCGCGCCGGTCCTCGCTCCCTCCGCGGGGCGATCCCACCGATCTACGAAAGCACTGTAATATTATAATCAACCAATTTTGGTAACTCACCATCGAATGTGCAATTGAAGGTAGGTGAGTAAATACGGTCTAAACCTAATGTCTTTTTTGTTTTTAACTGAGAACAATAAAGTTTTCTGCACACCAAAAAGGAAGCTGTTGTTTCCTCTGTGGTATTTTGTTTGAGTCAGAGTTAAAGGACCCACTTGAAGCTTAGTTTTTATGTAGACTCCAAAATATTTTAATTTATTTTATTGTATTTACAAAAGAAAACAAAATAATACGAGTAATATTCCTTATTATGAACGAAACATAATTTAGGCTACAAATGTTTAAATTAAACTTAGCTTTATCACATTAGGGCTTGCTAAAAATTAATAAAAACTGCCCTTGTAAACTTATGGGGCTACTTCAGACACGCAATCAAATTAAGGAAAGTGAAAATGTGACTCTTCTTCATGAACATCATTAGCTTCTCCAGGTTAACTTATGTAATATTCATGAAAATTTGGAGTCACATAGTTGAGCAGTTTAAGTACAGGTTTGAACTTTGGCGGAACTATGTTAAAGTTAAAGGGAAACTAAGGGCTATCTTTATCCTGATGACATTTTGTTATGACATTTTATCATTAAATTGTGACTAAATTAGTTCGAATTACGATTAAAAAAACAAACCATTTTTAGAAGAAGGTCCGTGTATGTGTGTCTGTGGACAGTATAACTCAAAAACGAAAAGTAGGTTAAAAGCCTAAGTTGGTAGTTAAGTCCTTCAAGGATGCGACACAAAGATTTTGAAGAAAATAGTCCCACGCTAAACTACCCTTTAGATGGAACATTTTTCGAAAATTTTGATTTTATTGAAAATGGCTCTAACGATTTTGATTAAAATATCATATGTTTGAGATAATTTTAAGACAAATGAAATGTATGTCTTGAATTTTCTGGCTATAGCCCCTGTAGTCGTATTTACTCTAGATATACCAAATCATAATATACAAAAATGTAGATCTTGCTATAACACACATTTTATGTCTTAATAAATTTTCTTGTAGGGTGAACCATTTATGAGATATTCCTTGTTATGTGTGTGAGTTTCGGAGAACTTAAAACTTCGGTGAAATGGAACATCGTTGTTCATTTTTTTATATGTTAAGTGTTCAAAGAGAACGAAATGTCAAAGCTTTAAAAGATTTGACCATCACACAAAGCCTACTGTATTCTAACATTCCCTTTGCAATTACAACGAAATAAGCACTAAGATAATTTGTAAGAATGGTTAGTACAAGAGTAGAGAAAGTCATGTGAGTGCAACACATCAGATTTTTTCTTGTGCTAGCCACGTTTATAGTTGTGACAGAACTTAGATTAAACAGCTGCACGATTCCAGCGAGATTTGAAACGCAAATCTCTCGAAGGCTTTCACACTTTACCACGGAGCCATCTTGTTCTGTGCTGTGCATAATGCAGAATCACATACATAAAAACATAATCGGCTTTGTCTAAAATTTGCAAAACCTTCTTAATTCTACAATGATGCAGTTACGTGCGTGTATTGCAATATATTATTGAAATAACTGGCATTTACTAGTGGGAAGGGTCCCTTGAGGGCATTGTTTGCTAAAAGAGTAATCAGACAGTCCTTCTTATAACTAGATATGTCACATGACTAACTTTGCTTCATCATAATAATTTCCCCTAAGAACCATACACATTGTGCGTCACGTGGTGGTATATCAGAGTGGTCATAAAAAGCCATGAACTTTCGTTTCTTGCAGCAGATAACAATAGTAACAAAAGACATCTGTTGTCGCACATGAAATGAACTATCCTTTTGTCGCTAGATGTGACAAGGGAAAATTATTCTTGGTTATGTAAATGCGCGTTTTCAGAGAATGGACGACCACTGAAGCATCATGGGAACTAGAGCTGCATTCATCTCAGCATCTTAGATGGAAATGAAGTTTAGAACTTTCCTCTCCGTGGAAGAGGTAACAGTGCGTTGGATTCAAAACCAAATATGCAAATTAACTGTTGCGTTGCTACCAAGGTGTTAGACGCAGAGTCGCATTGGACAAAGTCCTGAGAATATTTCGGGCAATGCCCTTATCCCTAGGGACTCTCCTGTGTTCTGAAAATTCTTTATCCTTTTACTTTCTCTAATACTTATAGGAAAGCAGAGGAAGCATTGTATTCCACACAAAAATTCAATGTCAACATTTCACCGGAAATATATGTTTTGAGGCCCCCTGAATCTATAGAAAGCAGTTTTAGAAAAAACTCCGTGTGTGTCTGTTAGTCTGTGGACAGCATAACTAAAATAAAAGGTCGGTTAAAAACCAAAGTTGGTATTTAAGTTTAACGTCTTTAAAGGATGCGAGACAAAGATTTTGAAGAAAATTGCTCCACCCTAAACTACCCTTTACATGTAGAATTTTTCGAAAATTTTAAATTTCTTGAAAATGACTAACGATTTTGATTAAAATGTCACATATAGGAGATACTTTTATGAAAAATGAAAAGTATATCTTGAATTTTCTGGCTATAGCCCATGAAGTCCTATATACTCTGGATAACTTTTGCATAACTGGTAAACCATAAGATATACCAAATCTTACAAAAAATGTAGATCTTGCTAAAACACAATTAATTTATGTCAAAATAATTCTTTTTTGTAGAGTGAACCATTTCGGAGATATTCCTCGTTATTTGTGTAAGTTTTGGTGAACTTATACTTCTGTCAAATGGAACATCGATTCATTTTTTTATGTTAACCGTGCAAAGAAAACGGAATTTGAAAGCTTTAAAAGATTTGACTGTCGCTCAAAGCCTACTGTATTCCGATATTCCCATTGCACCAACAAGGAAATAAGCAATAAGATAACCTCTGTGACCCTCAAAATCCAACCTCTGCGGTCCTCGTGCCGAGGGGTGGGCGACAGGAAGTAAAGGGGTGACTGATGGATCACTATGGTAACCGAGAAGGCCCATCAGCAACCTCGAAAACTGACAGAAGAGGCCCTAGTCTGCTGTTGCCTTGTAGCATAGGGAGTTGGTTCTCCAAAGGCTAGGAGAGTAAAGCCCAAACAAATCAGGCAGGCCTGGAGGTCTTAAGGAGGCAGCCCTCCATCAGGCTAGCTCAGCGTTTGGCTAATAACCTACCTGAGTGAACATCAATTATTCAGAGTATAGAAGCAAGGAAAAAAACCAACGCCTAAAGGCATAAGGGGTATAGAAAGAAGAAGATAATTTCTGCAAATGTTTATCTCTACTAACACAAAGAAGATAAAGGAATATGAATTTGTAAGAATGGTTAGTACAAGAGTAGAGAAAGTCATATGAGAGTAACACATCAGATTTCTAAGTTTTCTGTTGGAGGATCAAAAAGAACCCTGAGTTGTCTTCCCCTTTCTCTCCACATCCTAAACTACTTGAACTTCTTCCAAAGACATTCCTACTGATTCCAGGTTATTTATGCAGTCACAGAGGAAACAAATTTCTTAACACAGTGTTCAAAACTGTCGATATGTAATTTCCCAACACAACACAACTACAGAACGTGGTATAAACTTTGCGGATTCACAAATGACTAGTTGACTATACAGTTCAACAAGTATCGGTGTATATACTAGCCGGATTGTGAATCGAGAACAGGTCCAGTGGATGAATTCCCTATTATCTTGCAGCCTCTTGTAGCATGAATAAACAGGATGTTTATATTTTCTTCCAACTGCAGGGATACTATAACTGACACATCAGTGCTTCCAATAATGATCACCCAGTTATGGGTTACGCTGTGGTCTAGATAATAAGAATGAACGTCAAGGTCTGCGCCTTCATTGTCCACGGACAGGGATTCAGCTACTAAACCCTGTTTCTTGTAACTTTGCGCCGCTGACTTCTTCCGTATTGCGTCTCCTTCTCTATTCCCACGAGCGCCTTCGAATGATGTCAAAGAAGCCGTATGCAATGCAAGGTTAGGCGATAAAAGCAGTATAAACACTACCGTGATAGATCCACATAAAGCAAACGATCCTCCCATCTATGTGTTGATAATTTACATACATTCCAGATGTATCAACTCCGATACCCAAAAAGGAGCGGTTATTATAATGTAAACGTGACATTTACCTTCCAATACATTAAGATAAATGATCATGTTAAACAAATAACTACTTTGCATTACAGTGCAGCCTATTCTATAACAACAGGGAGTGGGAGGTGAATGACAAGGGATGCACGGTAAAGTTACATGCCACATTAATTGGTCTAACGACCCTTGCACTAAACACAATACTGCCTTATTTACGTATGCGCGCACTTATAAAAATGTTTTAAACTTCATTATCACCTGAAAGCAACTGTTACAGCTATATACTTACAGTAATACAAGAGGAACGGCGGCACAGAAAGATACTTTAAAATCTTCAAAAGAAAAGAGAGAGAACAATTTGCTTGGGCGATATTAAGGAAAGGAGTAAGAGAAGATAAAGCAGGAGAAAGCATTTGTATCGAGCAAGGGGAGTATAGAGCATTGTCATGTGGAATGTGAACTAGTGAGAGAGTGGAGAGAAGGAATATGGGAAAGGAAATGACAATATCAATATCAATGAAAATGTTAGAGAATAAAGGTGACAAGAGAGTTAGAAACATGGGAAAATACTTAGGGAAACTCTAGGAAGCTGAATAGTCAGGGAAGGAAGTATGTGGAAAGGAGAAAGGAGACAAATTAGAATAAAGGGATGTAATTGGCCACCTAAGATGCTAAGGACAGGGTACCAAATTCAACAGCTAAACAACAGAAAAGGTCAGACACATTACTCATATTGCACAGCCGCTTCCAGATGTTTTCCGACGCACGCGGGACTCGCCATGGAGACGTAAGGGGTACTGTTTATCGAGTACTCAGTCCAGGCCAGAGCCGTCGCAAGTGGTTTACCTGTCTCATGAGTTTGCTAACGTTTCCCTGTTTCAACAGAAGAAACTATCATGGCTACTGGCTACTTTGGGGCTTTGCTGTAGAACAGCGAAGATTATTAATTAGGTTCTAGATCATTGAAGACAGGAATGTGAAATAAACATGTGTGTAAACATATTTTCGGGAGTAAGGGCACAACTAAATAACTAATAATTGGACACTGCCAGCTGTTGGGACATCTCTAAAGATTGTCCAACCCGCAGAAGATACCACAAAGTAGATGAATCAGCGCTTCATTTGTTAACTGAAGGTGAACCACTCGCAGCACTCAGGGTTTAACCACTGGTTCATGCCCAAGCATGAACTGTCAATGATCTCTCCCAAAGAACTGGCATCCCTTATCAAGGATTCTGGTATTCTGAAGACTAAACGTGGCGAACAACAATAGATCAGAAATGGTCGTAGTGCATACGGAAGTCATGAAGGGCACAACTAACGCTACATATTACGACAAACACTACATTATACATCATATAAACGATGTCTTACACAAAAATAAGATCACACAGGCCTAAATTATTGCCTTTGGTTTCTACAAATTATCACTAGGCCACTCTAGAATCGTTAACTGTATCCCATAAATCGATGAAAAACAATTTATCACACACTATAATCGATTAACAATTAAAATGTGGACATATGTCCATTTAGACGTAACAACTGTGTTTTAAAAATAATTGTTCTTTTAATAATTAGCGTAATTTTCCATTAGAAAGATTATTTGCTAATGTTAAAATAATATGAAATTTATTTAAGATATTATTTTACTGAAATAATCAACATCTTACCACATTTGTGGGTTGCCAAATTGAGAAAGTAAACAAAAATACAAATAATATTATTTACTGTGGTAACAAGAGAGGATCGAATTACCTGACATTCTTGGGTTTCGTTTTCCTTTGTTGGCAACGCTGAGTAAGTCGAATTACACTAATCGAAATTAATATATTTTAGCTTACTTTTCTTGAATCTAATATTTTCTGGTTAAATCTCTACGATATAGCATGTTAAGTTCATATTTTATTTATGAAATAATCCAGATAAATAGCTATCATCCACTTCGCTCGAGAATTACCCGGTGAGGTCAGATGTGTTATATTACCTGTGATAAGACCATATAGTTTGTTGATAAAGTTTTAAGTGCAGAGAGACAGGTAGTAAGAAGATGTATATGAGGTGTTTGCTGGAAACGAATGTACTGAGAAAGCCACCAAGTTTCTAGGATTTGCTGCTGCATCCTGGATGCCATAATTAATCATGATGTTGACGTCATATGGAGCCGGTAGGTAACTAAGACAAACTTCCATAGCACATCAAGGATTATCCAACTCTCTTTGCTTGTGTAGTTGGTGCGGAAAGGTTAATTCATAATGCTTATAGCTTTGCGTTATATGTAGGTGCATATATGTATACCCTGCAAACAGAGTTATTTTGTTCACGCAGCTCTTTAGCCTGAAGTGCTCTCGTTTATTTTCTTCCTGTCATTACTGTAGGTACGTAGGATGTAAGGTATTGTATTCAACAAGCAAATTGGATACCGAGATTTCTCTGGAAATTTTGATTTCCTTGAAAATGACTCAAACGATTTTGATTAAAATGTCATATATTTAAGATATTTGTATGACAAATCCAATGTATATCTTGAATTTTCTGACTATAGCCCCTGTAATCGTATTTACTGTGGATGACTTTTGTATAACTACTAAAGCGTAAGAGATGGACAAAATCTTACTGTACAAAAAATGTAGATCTTGCTAAAATACACAATTTATGTCCGGATAAATTATCTTGTAGGGTGAACCATTTCGGAGATATTCCTTGTTATGTGTGTGAGTTTCGGAAAACTTGAAACGTTCGTGAAATTGAACATCGTTGTTCACTTTTTTTATATGTTAAGTGTGCAAAGAGAACTGAATCTCAAAGCTTTAAAAGATTTGACTATCGCACAAAGCCTATTGTATTCTAACATTCCCCTTGCACCTACAAGGAAATAAGCAATAAGATAATCTGTACAAATGTTTATCTTAACTAACACGAAGAAGATCTAGGAATAAGAGTTTTTAAGAATGGTTTGTACAAGAATAGAGAAAGTCATGTGAGAGTAACACATCAGATTTTTAATATAGATACGTTTAACATACGGGATTGTAATAAAAATCGTTAGTCACTTTCCGGGAAATCAAAGACGGTAAGGAATGTTCCATGTAAAGGATAGTTTGAGATGGGGAATTTTCATAAATATCTTAGTGTCGCATCTTTGGAAAATACGAATTTCAGTAATTTTACTTTTTGTAGTTTTGCTGTTCAGAGACACACACACACAACGTATTTCCGTGAAATCTCGATGGAATTTTTTAGAGGAATGCAAACTTCCCCTGCTTACTGTGTATATGTTAGAGGAAGTAGCAAGAAATCCGATATATAATATCAACGTTGACATTTAAGTTCAGGATCTTCGAAGTATGTGATACGAAGATTTTAAGCAAAGTTCCTCCACTCCTGCCTTTTATGCGCGACATTTTTCTATTGTATTCTTCCAAACTCTTCTTCTATTATTTTTTCACGTTAGTCGAGACAACTATTTGTAGAAATTATCTTATTGGTAATTTTCTTGTAGGTGCAAGGGGAATATGGGAATACAGTGGGCTTTGAGCGATAGTCAAATGTTTTAAAGTTGGTCACTGCTCTGAGAAAATGTTAAGTACTGCAAAACCCTCATAAATAACAAGGAATATCTCCGAAACAGTTGACCCCATAAACAATGAATTTAGGCATAACTGATATGTTTTAACGAGATCTATGCACATTTTTTGTATAGTAACATTTGATCTATCTCTTACGGTTTGAGTTATGCAAATGCCACTGCTATAGCCAGAAAATTCAAAATATATATTTCACCTGCCATAAAAATATCTTAAACATAAGGCATTTTAATCAAAATCGTTATAGTCATTTCCGAGCAAATCGAAAATTTCGTAAAATTTTACATAAAAATTACAAAAACGTCCTGTGTGTGTATTTCTGTGTGTATATAACTTTAATACCTTTCACGGATGCGACAAAAAGATGTTGAAGAAAATTCCTCTACCCTGAACTACCCTTTACATGGAAAATGTTTGGAAAATTTTTATTTTCTCGAAAGTAGCTATAACGGTTTTGATTAAAATGTGTAGCAGTTTTTTTGTATAGCGCTTATGATATACAGAATATATCAAAGTTACAAAATCCATTAATAGCAAAGGGTTAAGAATATGTACCACAGGTGAAGGGATGCCAAAAAGGCACTACCAAGGGTCATTAGCGAACGTCCCAAACATTAACGTAAACGAGATACAATTAGTTTGGCAAGGTCTTCAACATAATGAAAAAGAGCCTGCTATTGTATTTTTACAAAGTATCGGAAACCCGAGGGGTTTCGCCAGAGGGCAAAGTCTTCACTTAATGAAGTGAGGGCCATTATGGATGTTTGGGAAGCTAAAAAGGATAATGACTGAGACAGTAGGAGACAGGCATCGTTACGAGGGAGAGATACATGTAAGCAACACGGTGAAAGTTCGTTCCAACGGTTCCGTCAGACTGAATATTTAATTCTATTTAAAATTGTTCAGCAAAGCTTAAACGAGTAAAAAGAAAACAAATAAAGTGTTCTACAAAACCACAATATCGCTCTGTAACCACCACGGATACCCGAGATTAAGACTCATGTGTGAGCAGCCGTAGGCACCCATAATAAGCAGCAGTCGATCGAGTGACATAAAAATGCTTCAAATTGGCGCTCCAACGTGTGGCGTGAACTTCAGAGAATTTCAGGAATGCTGAGCGTGAACTTCAGAGAATTTCAGGAATGCTGAGCGTGAACTTCAGAGAATTTCAGGAATGCTGAGCGTGAACTTCAGAGAATTTCAGGAATGCTGAGCGTGAACTTCAGAGAATTTCAGGAATGCTGAGCGTGAACTTCAGAGAATTTCAGGAATGCTGAGCGTGAACTTCAGAGAATTTCAGGAATGCTGAGCGTGAACTTCAGAGAATTTCAGGAATGCTGAGCGTGAACTTCAGAGAATTTCAGGAATGCTGAGCGTGAACTTCAGAGAATTTCAGGAATGCTGAGCGTGAACTTCAGAGAATTTCAGGAATGTTGAGCGTGAACTTCAGAGAATTTCAGGAATGCTGAGCGTGAACTTCAGAGAATTTCAGGAATGCTGAGCGTGAACTTCAGAGAATTTCAGGAATGCTGAGCGTGAACTTCAGAGAATTTCAGGAATGCTGAGCGTGAACTTCAGAGAATTTCAGGAATGTTGAGCGTGAACTTCAGAGAATTTCAGGAATGTTGAGCGAGAACTTCAGAGTACTTCAGGGAAGCAGAATAAGGTATGCGGAGAACTTCAGGGAGCTGAACAACAAAGGTCGTGAACTCCAGGGAAGGTGACCCAGGACACAGCAGGAACGAGAGAATCCACATCGAATAGCAGTGCAGCAAGCTGATTAAGGTACTGAGTGAGAATTTTATCTACGTGTTGTAGTATATAGTCAATGTATTTAAGGAACGGGAAAATGATCGAGCAATTAGATATAAATATGGAAGTGCAGGAGGGTGATGAGAGAGTGGGAGAAGGTGTATATAGTAATGTAGATCATGCAAGGGACAGAGTAGCTGATACGAATATACAAAATCAGGGAGAAGAAACAGGGGGAAGAATGGAGACTAATGAAATATTAAAATCACTTATGTCAATGATGACGGGGTTAACAGAAAAGGTAGATCAGAGTCAGAAAGATTTAACGGGGTTAACAGAAAAGGTAGATCAGAGTCAGAAAGATTTAACCGGCTTAACAGAAAAGGTAGAAAATACGAGGCAGAACTTAACAGCTGACTTAGTCAAAATAGGAAATAAGATTGAGAAACAACAGAAGGTTTTAGAAAATTTCAAGGAGGAAGTTAGAAATGAAATAGAAAATGTAAGAAGTGAGGTTAGAAATAATCAGGAAGAGGTTAAAATTGAAATTGAAAATGTACGAATTGAAATGAGGGAAAGTCAGGAACAGGTTAGGGAAGAGATTAAAACAGTTAATAAAAATGTAGAGAAAGAAAATAGAAAATTAAGGGAGGAAATAACTACAGAATTAGCTAAGGAAAGGGAAATTAATAGCAAGGAATTAGAAATCTGTAGGAAAAGATTAGAGCAATCAGAGAGGGAAACTAGGAGATTAGCTGTGAGTGTAGATGAGGTAAATGACAAACTGAAAGAAAGATTAAATAACATATGTATGTCTGACAATGTTAGTGATTCTGTGAGTAGTAATACTATTACGGTAGCAGCACGGGACGAAGCGATGCACAATGCGTCAGCGGACATTCCGATATTAAATTTAAATGCTGGTGCCTCAGGTAATAGTAATACCAATGTTAACGTTAATGCACGCAATAGTCCACATTTGCAATGGCCCAACCATGTTTTGAATGAAATTTCACCACCAACCTTTGAAAACGAAGAATTTGATGACCCCAAGGCTTTTATAAATAGCATGCAAGAGTATTTTCTTGTAAAAGGTATTCCCGAGGAATATAAGATGACAGTTGTTAGAAAATGTTTTAAAGGCAACGCTTCAAACTGGTTAGAGTTATCAGTAGGATTAAGTAATGATTATCGGACATTTAAGGAAATTTTCTTAAATAGATATTGGGGAGCTAGCAGGCAGGCAAATATAAGACTGGAACTGAGTAATGGGAAATATAACCCGCATAAAGGTCAATGCATGGTTAATTATTTTATGGCTATAGCTAGAAAATGTAAGATGCTTGACCCTCCGATGGGAGAAATAGAATTAATTAATTTAATAACCACACATTTTCCGGAAACAATTCAACACTATCTGATTATTGCGAAGCCGATAACAATAGCGGCAATGATTGACTTGTTAATCGCACTAGAAAGAAATAAGAGCCAAAACGAGGCAAGTAATGAGAGACCTTTTGGAAATAACCGATCTCCAACAAAAATTTTCGGGCAGGGGGCAGGTTCAGGTGATGTCAGGAATTTTGATGCTCGGCAACGGTATCATGGCCCAGTCCCTAAAAACAATAATTACCACCGGAAAAATAATTTTGAGCCTCAGGATAGGAGACATAATTTCGAGCCTCAGGATAGGAGACATAATTTTGAGCCTCAGGATAGAAGAAATAATTTTGAGCCTCAGGATAATAGAAGAAGGGTTGAGAATTATCCACGGGAAAGAAACCCTCAAATTAATTACGTACAGGCAAATAGATATTACGGAGATAGAAGGGGGAGGTACACTAGGAATCGATTTCCTTCGGGAAATAATTATCACCATGATAATGATTGGTACAGACCGAATTCCCCTAGGCAAGAAGAAAGAAATGGGAATAGCAGAATTTCTCCAAATCCGGAAGAAAGGGTAGACGCTATAAACGCGGTAAAAAGATTGGAAGAAACAAATTTTCACCAGGATTCAAACCCGGGACCTTCATATAATGGGAATGGGGCAGGAGCCATTAGTAAGCTTTCGGAAAACTCCAAACCCAGTCAACTTCGCCTTCAGTGAAGATTGGGAATGATGAATGTTCTTATTATGGGAAGTACTTCGAAAATAAGGGACAGAGAAGGCAATGTTTGATCGAAAAACATAAAGAAAATACAGAGAATGAAATTTTAATTGATCCGCCAAGAATAAATATTGGTATTAACGGGAAATTATTTTAGGCTATTATTGATACAGGCGCTAATACTACTGTGTGTTCCCAAAATTTTTTTGAAAATTTAGTGAGTAGTGGTGTAAAATTATTATCTTTGCCAGTTTATGGGATATATTGCTCTGTAGCAGTAGGTAAAAGGAAGGAAAGGGTAAAATTTCAAGTGATGGTAAGGGTCGAGATCGCACAGAAATGCATTGAAATATTATTTTTGGTTGTACCCAGGCTTGTTTTTGACGTAATAATCGGTTGCGATAGTCTTTATGCTTGGAATTCCATCGTAGATTTTGAAAATAAAAGTTTTAAGTTTGAAACAGGACCTGACACCATAATTGTACCATTTTTAGACCATACTTCGAGGATAATTGTACGGGATCAGGTAGAGGAAGAAATGGAGGGGGAAACATTCTTTGTCGAGGTAATAAATGTTGGAGCGATGGAATTAGCAGAATTAAAAGTTGGGAACTACGATGAAATAGAGGAACAAAATATTGTAAGTAGAGGTAATTATTTCTGTGATTTTGACGAAGAAAAGAAACCCCGAGAAAACCCAAAATTTAACTTGAAGAATAGTAATATAAATGAGTACGACGAAAGAAATGACTGTGTCAAGATAGAAAATTCAATAGGATCTAAGGTGAACCAAGCTGAGAGACTAAATGAGGAACAAAAAGGAAAATTACGGGAACTTTTAATAGAAAACAGGGAGGTATTCTCGGAAAAGCCTGGAAGATGTAACTGTTACACACATTCGTTTGAAGTAGCGAATAAAATTTTCAAAGAAACTCTAAGTAGCCACCAGATAAATCTATATCATTGTTCTTATTATTTACCTTCAGGGAATCCGACAGAGCGGATATTAAGAGAAATAGGGACTTATTTTCGAGTGCTTACTCATAATAATCATCGAAACTGGGTAAAGTATTGTCCCATCATAGAGAAAATTATTAATAATACTGTAAATACTACAACTGGTTTTGCACCGATACAGATAATGCAGGGAATTGACCCTGAACCCATTTTTAAAAATACTCCAAGAACGATTGAGAGAAGTCAGCCATTATCAGAGGAACAAAGGGCTAAGATCGCTTTTGACAGATTGCAAGAAAAAGCGGAAAAGAGGAAATCAAAAATCAAGAAACGTAAAAATAAATGGAATCCTCAGGTAGGAGATCTAGTCCTCGCCAGGGATTATAAATTATCCAATGCGTTAAGGGGGAGAAGTCATAGATTAGAGCTATTATATAAAGGTCCGGTAATGATTACTGAGAAATTCGGAGAGCATACTTATGAATTAGTGGACTTAAAAACAAACAATTCGATTGGGAGATGGCATAAGCAGCTAATAAGACCGTATAGAAATTCCTCAAATAGTATCGAAAAGTAAGAAAAGAAATGGTGAGAAGTTAGTTGAAGGAAAGGTTGGATCATGAAAATGAGGGCCTAATTGTTTCTAGGTAAACTTGTAAATAACTGTAAGAATAACGTAATTAATATTAAGCAAAGTGAATATATCGAAAAAAAAAAAACAGTGAAGTGGATAATGTGCGTGTGAAAAAAGAAAAAAACAAAAACAAATTAAAAGTGAAACAAGTAGAACAATCAATAACCATAAAAGACTTTTGATAAAAATAATTATATAGAATCAGAAGATCAATGAAAGAAGAAACATGTAAAATAATATTAAATCACTATGTAGTATATATAACCCTATGTGTGTTGAGTGCTGATTTGTGTAATGTAAATATGTGAAGGGTATTCTATGTACAAGCTATGTCTTTAAGAATTTGAGTGTAAACCCTCTTAAGCATTTGTATGTAATTGACGAAAGATTTGCTGAACAATCGCAAAATTTTAATAAGAAAATGATTTTCGGGCAAGATATATACCTTATCATATTCTTACATAATATGATAATGTATATGGGGGGCATTTGTAGCAGTTTTTTTGTATAGCGCTTATGATATACAGAATATATCAAAGTTACAAAATCCATTATTAGCAAAGGGTTAAGAATATGTACCACAGGTGAAGGGATGCCAAAAAGGCACTACCAAGGGTCATTAGCGAACGTCCCAAACATTAACGTAAACGAGATACAATTAGTTTGGCAAGGTCTTCAACATAAAGAAAAAGAGCCTGCTATTGTATTTTTACAAAGTATCGGAAACCCGAGGGGTTTCGCCAGAGGGCAAAGTCTTGACTTAATGAAGTGAGGGCCATTATGGATGTTTGGGAAGCTAAAAAGGATAATGACTGAGACAGTAGGAGACAGGCATCGTTACGAGGGAGAGATACATGTAAGCAACACGGTGAAAGTTCGTTCCAACGGTTCCGTCAGACTGAATATTTAATTCTATTTAAAATTGTTCAGCAAAGCTTAAACGAGTAAAAAGAAAACAAATAAAGTGTTCTACAAAACCACAATATCGCTCTGTAACCACCACGGATACCCGAGATTAAGACTCATGTGTGAGCAGCCGTAGGCACCCATAATAAGAAGCAGTCAATCGAGTGATATAAAATGCTTCAAATGTCCTATGTTTGAGATATTGTTTATGGCAAATGACATGTATATTTTCAATTTTCTGGCTATATATAGCCTTAGTAGACCTGTTTACATCAGATGACCTTTGGATAACTGGTAAACCATAAGAAATAGACCAAATCTTATTATAGAAAAAATGTAGGTCTTGCTAAAATACGCAATTTATGTTCAAATAAATTAATTTGTATAGCGAGCCATTTCGGAGACATGCCTTGTTGTTTGTGTGAGTTTTGGAGAACTTATACTTCTGTCAAATGGAACACCGTTATTCATTTTTTTATATGTTAACCGTGCAAAGAGAGCGGAATTTCAGAGCTTTAAAAGATTTAGCTATCGCTCAAAGTCTACTGTATTCCCATATTCACCTTGCACTTACAAGAAAATGAGCAATAACATAACCTTTGCAAATGTTTATCTCAACTAACACGAAGAAGATGTAGGAATACGAATAGTTGGTACAAGAGTGCGTGCAATACATCAGAATGTTATAATAGCTACATGACTCCTTTTTCGTGCCATGCAATACTTCTACCTTTTAGAAGCAAGTGCTAGAAAAAGGAATGCTATGTTGGATTGAAGTGTTTGGTTGATGCGGGCTAAGCACCTAATGAGGGGGCCTAAATCCGTCACCATACAACTTCATGCAACAGTAGATTTGGTGTGTATGTGGCAGGCAGGTCAGAGAGCACTATAATCTTGGGTTAGGGTGAGCAGTTGCCATTCATGGACCGGAAATTGTCTCGCTTTGTGCCCCCCGGAACGTCCGAACATTGTCGCAGGATCCGACCGCAAGAGATTGTGGTAGCCTCAGCTACTTACATGCTCAGCAACCCCAGTCCCTTCACATTAATTGTTATATATGCACATTTAATAAAGAGCTCGCTCGTCACGCCGTTCCGAAGAAGATTTATGAGCTGTGTAGGCACAAGTGCCAACATTCACATTTGTATATTTCCTTCCTTACCAGTAATAAAATGAATGATTTAAAATTGGTTTCGATTCCGGATAGAAGGCGGTTCGCTCTGACCTTTCTTTTTCCAGATCGTTAGAGAAGTTGAATGGATTTGATTGGCTTGCACTCATTGAATTGGCTAT
The DNA here is from genome assembly GCA_030765045.1 of Tenodera sinensis. Taxonomy (NCBI): domain Eukaryota; kingdom Metazoa; phylum Arthropoda; class Insecta; order Mantodea; family Mantidae; genus Tenodera; species Tenodera sinensis. Next base: position 92,445,745 of record CM060970.1, read on the forward strand.
TAGTCATAAAGATCTGTGAACACTGAACATGTCAAGGAACTATACAACTTAGTTCCATATTCTGAGACCGGGATCGACGCACAACAAAGGACGGACGGGGCTAGGTGACTTCAAACACAAGCAGGGCCGGTGAGTAAACAAAGGCACACGGTTAAGCTTCCCGACACCACTCATACGAGTGAACAAGTGACTAACGAGTTTTCATCGCCGACGTGCATGAAGGAGTTCGCGAAAAGTTCCGGCGACCTCATCCCCACTATATAAGGAGGTCAACAAACATCATTGAGAGAGTTACAGTTATAAACATAAGTCGGCCAGTGTGCTAGTGAATGTGAGACAGCTGTGCGTGTGCCGGTGCATCGTAAGAAGATTCAACGAGCATCGAATGACTAACGTCGTAGTAAGTATAAGAGAGTCAGAGAAGTGAAGAAAGTTGTGAAAGTACTGAGGTAAGGTTATGAGAAGCAAACAGTTGTGAAAGCATGAAATCCTGTAGTCTCCGATAACGACGAGAAGGAAACTGTGTATTTGAGATATACTTTTAGAAGACAATAAACTGATAGAAAAGTTGGCGGATGAATTTTGTCATCTTTCACAATATATACATAAGCATTACATTTGAATTATGAGCTCCTCCGAAAAGGGAGTAAAACCGGTGATCCCGTATCATAGATTTGCGGCGTGAAAATGAACCTCAAAGGTGATTGAGAGGCATCTGAGCAAAATTAAGCAGACTTTCACGCCCAACTTAAAATGAAACGCTGAGAAACATAGTACCCATAAGTGTGTTGCACTCACATGACTTTCTCTACTCTCGTATTAACCATTCTTATAAACTCTTATTCCTATATTTTCATCATGTTAGTTACAAATTATCTTATTGCTTATTTCCTTGTAGGTGCAAGGGGAATGTGAGAATACAGTAGGCTTTGTGCGATAGTTAAATGTTTTAAAGCTTTGAGATTCCGTTCTCTTTGCACGGTTAACTTACAAAATCGAATAACGACGTTCCATTTGACAGAAGTATAACTTCTCCAAAACTTACACACATAAGGAATATCTCCGAAATTGTTCACTCTAAAAAATTTTATTCAGACATAAATTGTGTATTTAAACAGGATCTATATTTTTTGTGTAGTAAGATTTTGTCTATCTCTTACGGTTTAAGAGTTATTCAGGAGTCATTCAGGGTAATTATGACTACAGGGGCTATAGCCAGAAAATTCAAGATACGTATTTCATTAGTCATAAAAATATCTCAAACATATGGCATTTTAATCAAAATCGTTAGAGCCATTTTCAAGAAAATTAAAATTTTCGAAAACTTTTGCATGTAAAGCGTAGTTTAGGGTGAAGTAATTTTCTTCAATCTGTTTGTGTTGCATCCTTGAAAGACATTAAATTTAAATACCAACTTTGGTTTTTAACCGACTTTTTGCTTTTGAGTTATGCTGTCCAAAGATTGATAGACACACAGACAAACACAAGGCCCTTTTCTTAAAAATGCTTTTTTGGACTCAGGGGGCCTCAAAACATATATTTCCGGTGAACTCTCGACATCAAATTTTTGGGTGAAATAATATTTTCTCTACTTTACTGTTAGTAATAGAGAAAGTAATAAAAATTCAACTTCAATTTGCGATACCAACTCTGTGATGTACACTGTAGAGAAAGAAATACACGATAATGGGTGGAGAAAGCCATGTGATAGAACATGGTTTGGGAGATAAAAGTTTTCGTGAAGTCTCAAATAGAATTTTTGGGTGGAATAAAGCATATACTCTCCTAAGCGGTAGAGAAAGTAAAACTAAAATTCTGTGTTGACCTTTACCACAGCAAACAAAGGAAAACAGAAAAAAACCGCAATGAAAACTGCGTAAGTGTGTAACGGAGTGGAAGGGTTGTGAGTTACATGGTTGAATAAGTGATTTAAATATCCTTGAGGGAAGCATCTAGCCCTGGGAAATAGACTGTAGCTACCAACTGCAATCAATCAGAGCTGTTTGGGCTCCAGGTGACATCCAACCTGTGGGGATAAGCAACAAAGTTACGTTTAAACAGGATTACTTTCGGTGAATTACCAAAGTATGATATATCCCTTTAAGGAATTACCCTCAAGCGCACGAGAACACTTTCCAATAGTTTCAACGATTGGAGAGAATGTGATGTGTTGCTCTCACGTGACTTCATTTACCCAGTCTCATAAAACATATTCTTGCAAACGCTTATTCCAGCATTTCCAGCATTCGAGAACAGGTCGTACAGGTTCTCCTGTACGGTATGTTTATCTGCACAGCACCTAGCCGCTTGCAGATCTTATCCTTCATTTAAAGCCTAACGGGCGCGTGACATTTCGCCTGTGTGCGATTGAGTGTGCCACAGCCGGCTTTGCTCCAATATGAACTCTTAGCTTATAGAAGATGCTCTAGCCCTCGGCTATAAAAGCATTATATGTCTGGTGAACTTTGCTTCTTCTGGAACTTTGTCTTTTAGGTTACCCCCACAAGTAAAAATCACACATTGTTAGATCAGGGAAGCTAGAAAGTCATACACCAGCACTAATCACTATATTCAAACACTTGCCTGGTTTTATTCATGGACTCCTCTGCTGCATGAGCAGTAGCATAACCTTGTTGAACCACCCATATAATTTCTCTTCTTCTGTCAGTTCATTATAACATGGTGTCAAAAATGTCATTTCCATACCTCTCTGCATTTACAGCCTGCTCGTACAATATTAGACCGACTATGCGTCTAGCGCTAACAGCACAATAAACTCCAATTATCCGATTATAGTGAGGGATTTCTAGAACACGATGCGGACTTGTAGAGGCCCAGTACCGACTAGCCACACAACGGCAGTCGGTAGTGGGAGAATCCAGCAAGATCGTGGGAGAGGCGAAAAGCGGCATGCTCCGTTAGCTTTTAAATGAAGTACCTTGTAGGTCTTACAGTTTTCAGATCATAATATGAATTGGAAAGATCATATTCGCCACACTCTACAGAAATTGAATGTTGCATGCTTTGCAATGTGATCATTAATTCACTTTACAAATAAAAGCATCCTAACAACAGTATATCATACTAATTTTCACTCAATATGGCTTATACCTTTAGTGTTTTAACGCTTAGTAGTGTTTAACACTCTAACATAGAGATACAACAGAAGACAAAAGCTCGACTCGGTGTGGAGAGAGTTCTCTATTGTTGTGTATATGCAGAGCCTCTGTGTCCGTGTGCGCGCGTTGTATGTCCGTTTGTGTGCGTGTGTATACGCGCGTGTTTGGCACAAAAAGCATAATTTCAAGTTGCATTTTTGCCTAAAATACTCTTCACTGTCCTTAAGCAGTCCATCTATGTTGCATAAATGCAGGAATAACTCCCCTCAAGTTGATTATTACATAATGCGCCCATCAACACCGGGAAACACACGAGGGTGATAGATTTTTCAACCCCTTTAACCCTTTCTTTTTTACATTCCTTCAGTTTGACAGAGATTTCCTTTGTGAAGGTTTGGCTTTGATGGAGCCAACCAACGCATTACGCTCCACGTCACCTATTGCGATTTAAGGGTGGATATCGGGTTACTCTTCATCACGAATGCACTGCAAAGAAGCGTTCAAAACGACGCCGCGCCGCCGACGTGGCCATGGGGTTCTTTGTTCCAGATAAAGGTGGCTTGTCGGTGACGTGTTCTGAATGTGGTGGAGATCAAAGCTGCATCCTAATACAACGTACTGCGAGTGGATTATTAAGGATCGTGTGTACAATCTGCAGATTAGAAGTGCCTGCTCTCAGGACATGACTCGTTAGAACCAACACACCCATCTGATAGAAACAGTCGCTCGAAACCAAATATCAAAACCACTTTAAAACCATTAAACTAACCAAAGGGAAATAAAATAAGAAATATTCAAAACCGTAAAGAGAGCAAAAGTCTCCCATTTAAAACGCTCTAGAGGTCCTAATTTAATAATTTATCTAAATATATTCCAAGGGAATTAAAAAAATACGTTTCGCATAACCATATGAATAAAGGATATGACGTAGTGAACTTAGGGAATGCACCACTGAAATATTTTCCCCAATTTAAATAAAAAAATTATTTTCAATGTTGTGTTATGTAAACAATACATATTTAAATTTCACTGTGAGATCTGTTTTAGTTTCGGTGTTATTAAATTTTAAAGCTCAATTCTATTATTCTATGCCAAATGCTCCACACGAAGCAAGTTCAAAATAACTTTTTATTTTAAAATTCTGTGTTACTTAATTATAAAGCGCAAATTTGTTATATAATTTTGTTTTACTAGCCCCAGTTTAAAAGAAAATAGTTTAAATTGTACAATTAGAAATTTGGATTCGTCTTTGTTTTAACTCAAAAGCTCTTTAAAAAATTATACAACAGATTTAATTAATTTTGTTTTGGAAATTTACATTACAAATTGCAGAACTCGATGAATACTGAATCATGTGGAACATTTTGAAGAAGTGAAAGTGCTGAAAATTTGCTTAAAACCTCTAATTTAAAAATAAAAAAACAATTTCAACCTGAATTTTTAATCTACATTATATAAGCCTAGCTTAATGTCAATATTTACGATATTTAAGGTAAATTCCATTTGTGCTTCTCGTTGCATATAAAATGCATGTGCATTCTTATCAACAAACACGTTTGGTTTAAAATTGCCACTCAATATGAAAAAAACACTTGCATCTATCCTGAGAGTGTTTATATCCATTTTAACGCCTGACGCTGCATTGCTCAGGAATTGTACACCTGTGGCCAAAACAAAATGAGTCATGTCTGGGATGCATATATACATTGTTACGTGAAAAAATAAAGCATTTTTACAAAAAGGTCCGTATGTGTCTATCTGTGAGCAGCATAACTTAAAAACGAAAGATTGGTTAAAAACCAAAATTAGTATTTCAGTTTAACATCTTTCTACTATGCACACGAAGATTCTGAAGAAAATTCCTCCACCTTAAATTACCTTTTACATGGAAAATTTTTAGAAAATTTTGAGTTGCTCAAAAATAGCTCACGCAATTTTTATTAAAACGTCATATGTTTAAGATGTTTTTATGTAAATAAATGTATATCTTGATTTTTCAGACTGAGTCTTGATGTTTGCTTAACTGGAAAACCGTAAGAGACGCACCAAATCTTCTTCTTTATCTAATGACCCTCCCCTAATGTAGGACTTACACCCCGTAGGACTTACAAGCCAGTGCCTAGGGTGAGACGCCTGTCGGGGAGCAGACGAACCAATGGACCGGATAGAGTGAAGACCTGGAAGCAGGTGGTCAGCCATGCACCAGGTATGAGAGTAAGGAAGAGAATGGGATGAAATGCAGGTAAAATCGATGAATGGAAAAGTGATTACGCAGTAATTGGTGGAATGAGTGGCGGGGGAAACCGGAAAACCGGGACAACGCCTATACCCCGTTTCGTCCACCACGAATACCACATGTAGATCCCTGGGATCGAACCCGAGCCACCTAGGTGGCAGGCGAACAGCCTAACCGCTCGGCACGGCGGCTATCCACACCAAATCTTCCTTTACCTTCTTAAATATATACCTTCTTCTATATCTTCTTAAAACACACGTTATGCTTAAATGCATTTTAGTGGAATGAATAATTTCGGATATGTTCCTTATTTGTGCGAGTTTTGTGGTATTTAAAACTTTTCTCAAATGGAAGGCTGTTCTTCACTGTTTTATCTCTTGGCCGTGCAAAGAGAACGGAATTTTAAAGCCTTCATATAGCGGCCAGCCTACTGTATTCCCATACTCCCCTTGCACCTACAAGGAAGTTAACAATAAGATAATTTCTGTGAATGTTTATCTCAACTAAGATAAAGAAGATGAAGGAATAAATGCTTATAAGAATAATTGGTACAAGAGTCAGATAGTCATGTGAGTGCAACAGACCAGATTTTTCTATTTACTTCAGGTTGACTGTGGCTGAAATTGAATATACCCATTCTTGTAGGTATACAGAAGGCTACGAGAAAGGTTTCTATTAATGTTCAAGGAAACTCACACTCTGTATTTATGAGATGATTAAACACACTGTGTTTACGCTTGAGTTTCAAACAGGTATTGCTATATAAAAAGTCCAATATTAACATATGTGGTTTATAACTTCTCGTTGATTCCTGTATCCGGTTTCAAATTTGACGTAATAGGGTTATGGCGTCTATTTCGTAAGTTTAAAATGTATAAAAAGCCATGGTCATTCCACATATGAAAGTGATAAGGTATATTTAGGAAAGTTTTGGATCCCCGAGGTCTTTGAATTTCATGATAATAGCAATTTCTCAAGTACCTCTGCCGCATCTTCCAACATAGCATTAACTATAGTTAAACCAAAGGCGGATATGATTAACCGAAGTTCAACAGAATATTAACGTTTATAAAGTGAAGTAAAACCTAAAACTATAGTTTAAAACTTACCGGAGGTTTAAACATCCTTTGTAATACGACTCTTATTAAAATATTTGGCACAATTTTGTGTCTCTACTAGTGTTTTGAATATGGTGGGCTAAAGATCAGCTGGTTTACGTGTTTCCTGACCATAACCTCAAGAATATGCATAGGTACATACTTGTGAATGTAAATGAATATTTATACAGTTATAGCGTTTTAATACGTAATTATACACGTGTTTTGTAGTTTCCTAATGACATTCGTTTAACATGTCATCCTTATGTTAACTTGTGATATTAAGAACAGAAATTAATTCATGTAAAAACCCAGTTCACCGTTTGTAAAATTGTGTATTTTTGTTTTCGAAGGATGAATATTTGGAGAATGTTAAGGAAATATGAAGGTATAGTTTTATTTATCAAACATACTAATAGTAACTAGGGAAGTATTGTATTCTACCCAAAAATTCTATTAGTAGATTTCACTAATATGTATGTTGTCTTGAGGTCCCCAGAACTCAAAAAAAGCAGTTTTAGTAAACGATCAGTCTGTGTACTGTGTCTCTGTGAGTGAGTGAGTGAGTGAGTGAGTGAGTGAGTGAGTGAGTGAGTGAGTGAGTGAGTGAGTGAGTGAGTGAGTGACTGAGTGAGTGACTGAGTGAGTGAGTGAGTGAGTGAGTGAGTGAGTGAGTGAGTGAGTGAGTGAGTGAGTGTGTATGTACTCGTGTGTCACTTTCACTTTACAGGACGCCAATAAAAAGATTGCACTTTCGATGTAGGAGTGGTTTGTATGTCAGACATAAACAAACAACCGTTTTGTGTCTGCTACGGCGTAATAATTGCACCTGAAATGTTACAATGACGCATTTTGTAAACTAAAGTCACAATCTAAGGATATTTTCATGCTTATCCAATAAAGACACATTGGCTTTCAGTGCACACATGATGTTTCTCTTAACAAGGAATCAAATTTCTAGCGGAGCTGACGTAAACATAGTGCATTTGCCCATCAGCGATCTCGAAACCCTTATTGGATGGCGAACTAAGAGCATGGCAAACCTTGAAGTGAAAATGGTAATGATCAGGCAGCGAAACATGAACATCGATGAAACAGTGTATGTGAGACTGAAAAATTCAATGTCATGACCGGGATTTCAACTATGGATCTACCGGTTACCGTCCGGCTGCTCTAACCACTAAGGTATCATGGTCAGGATGGCGACACCAATTTTTCAGTCTCACTCTACCCTTTCCAATCCTGTCCTACACAGGGCTATTGTGTGGAGGAACATGAATTACATATACCATAGGTTGTCAGGGTCAGCAAACTAACGGAGCGAGCAGTAGATAAAACCAAATCGATAAAAATGCGACGCAACATTTTTCACACTTCGAAATGTTTAAAGAATGAAGTCTGTAACGGTCATGCAGCAGTTATCTTGATTGAATATTCGTTCATCCAGAGAAATGATTTATATCTATAATTAATTGATGAATAATAAATATACACTTCTCCATCTTAAAATAATATGTATGTTTTCAAATCAAAACAGATTTACTACTGATGTATATGTATAGTATTCAAAACAGAAATATCTACCATATTCAAAATGTATTGTTTCTTGATGCTTCAATATTTTAAATTAATTTTTATTTCTTTTTTGAAGAAGGTTAAGTGTCCATTGTGAAATACAGAGTTAATTGACTTAAGTCTGTTATTAGATCGTTTCTTCTTCAGGATATGCCTTTATGGCTACAGAACTAGCATTACAGTCCACTGTAATAACAATATCTGTATTGCGAGAAGATGCGCTCGAGGTCACATGATCTGATAGAGGCAAAGCGTAAATACTTGTGCAATTCACGTGCTTGTTATTCTCAGATGGACTGTTTCCCCTCAAGAAAATTATGTATATCCATGATTTTATGCAGATCTACAACGCGGCATTTCCCACTCTCGTTATAAACTCTACAGTCCATGGACATTTTTTCGGCTTGAAGGAGGGATAAGGGGTTAGGCTACCCTGAACCTCCCACAGGTGGTGTTCGTGTTCAGTTGAAATATCGGCGTTGCAGTATCGTTCTTATTATGTAAACATGTTCGCGAACTTTGTTTACAGTATCTGTTTGGCTGAAAATTGCTTTGACGTGAGTGTAAATAAGAAACACGAATGTATAGGCCAGAGAAGATATCAGGGACGTGCTGTAATCTGCAAACATGAAGAATAAATAAAACAGTAAAGTATACAAAATATGTTATTGTACTAGTTGCATCATAGAATTAATGTAACATTAATGGTCATCTTTGAAGTGTATTCATTTCGTCATCTTGTAGATCGATTATTACCAGGGACTGGCTCTTTTCCATTATACTTTCAAAGGAACGAATTTGTATTATACCTCAGCGTGGCATGTTAGATCAATGATTCTTCCAAACATATTGGCTGCAATTTCTTTTTCTGATCATACATATTGTATGGGGATGGGGTTCAAAGTACAATGATATGGGAGTAGTATAACTACGTGACCATACTTAGCATTAATTCATCAACAACGTGTAATTTGTGTTTATTGTACGTTTCTTTTATAAGTTTTTGTAGCTGAAATACTGTGGCCTTTTTTACCATTCAATTGTAATGGACAGTAGATATAGTGCCCGCTGCACGGTTTACATTGGGATACCCCAAACAGCAACTGTGACATTTCCCCCCATTATGGTACGGTCTGGTTATATTTGGTGACATTCCATCTGTTAGGTTGCATTAGTATCCCCAACTGTTCGCAAAACAGAACCATGGTAAAGCCACTGCCACAGTTGGTGTTATTGCATCTGTTGTGTTGCCACAGAAGCCCGTGATTTTGAACCTTTTGCAGAGAGGCCAACCGATAGATTTTAAAACAAGATTCTGTTTAGACGCAGTAATAATTAATCTGTGGACGCCATTGTATTGCTCGTGTGTGCATGATTTTGTCTTGAATTCTTTTAGAGCAGTATATGCAGTTATAGTAATGTTGCTGTTATATTTTTGTTCGCAACACAATGGTGCATTAAATATATATTACGATATTTAGCGTTTGGAAGCGATTTTATTCAAAAGTGTTGTTGCAAAACAAGATTTACCAAAGATGAGTTGGATTATGTGTTTTTATGGTAACGATGTTCATGCATTATTATCGTTTGAAAGCGTGTTACTTTAACGCTGTGCTATTTGAGGTTAGAAACAATGCGTTTATTATGTACGTTGGCAGTATTTGGGGTAATGGCGTCTGCAGTTTAGTGTAGTGTTGGCCATGTTGAACTCTTGGGAACTGGCGATAAGCTCTATCCCCTATACATGTGTATTGTGTGCTGTGCTCTGGAACACAGTCACCTGAAGTCACCGGCTCTCTCCCATCGGTGTTCAAGTTTCGCTGCCTGGTGATGAGAAGATTTATTTTAAAATTAATTAAGTTCTCCTAAAATATCTGACGGTACAGGTTGTGGTAGTTGATAACTAAATACCCAAGGGCCCCTTCACTTTATAAGTGGCCATGTTCTTCCACCTTCAGGCTGCCTTTCAGCGTCTAGCCCTGCTGACCAGCAACTCAGCTTATCCAATCGGGTAATAAGTCACGGTTAACGATCCCACCGGTTCTTTGTTCTACGTCAGTTTGTATTTAAAGAGGCTCAGTGAAGCCGGAAATTGAATTACTCAAATTAACGCTTCCACTCACCTTTCCCTCTTCGTAATTTACATCATCTCACTGAATTCTACCTACATTTTCCTCAACACATTCGAGGTCACACACAATGGATCCGATTCCGAGGAAGATCAACTTCCTTTCTACGGACCTGACCATTTTCAAACACGGGAAAGCTAACAATATCACAGGTTTATGTTAGAAAATGTTTGCAGAGATTTGGGCCCTCTCCCCTCATAATGTACATATCTATACTGGTTGCCATTGTTGTTATACTATGTACATCTACGACCCATTTTCCTACCCTCAGAATGCTTATATAAGTGCTGGCTTGAGTATATTGACAAAACAAGAATGTTCAAGACTAGGGCGGTGCCGTGGCCGAGCGGTTAGACCGTTCACTCATCACCAAGGCGGCTCGGGTTCAACCCCAGGGACCCGTATGTGGTATTCGTGGTGGACGAAGCGGCGTCTGGATGGATTTTCTACGGGTTCTCCGGTTTCCCCACCACTCACTCCACCAATCACATCTTTCCAATCATCCTTTCACCTGCATTTCATATCATCCTCTTCCTCACCACCATCCCTAATGCTGGGCTACCACCCGCTTCGAGGTCTTCACTCTGTCCTCTGCTGCCCGACAGGCATCTGACCCTAGGAGGTATAAGCTCTCCATACCGGGAGACTAATCAGAAGAAAAACATTGAAGGCTAGAATAGGAAAAGTCCAATGTGTACTTCTTAATGTTACATGACTGCCTTTAAGCACTCTGTTTTTATCCCAACTTTGAATTTAAAAATAACTGATTGCTATTAACCAGTTGCGTAGAGTGTAAACCCGAGTTTAGGGCAATAGCTATTGTGTACTCCTGATCATTATCGCCGTCGTGTAATTACACTGCTCTGTATCAAAAATTATTCTTTGGAATGAAAACTTGTTCGCAAACAAACTTTTTGCGCTGAGTTGAACAGTGTAATCCATTTTTCTTCTATCACGTCAGGATTTTGAGAAAATCAACATTTATGTTTTCATAAAATTGGCTATCATGAGTCAGTTTGTATGTGCCCTAGGGAAGCACAGTGAGTATTTTAGATACATTTGTACCATTTATCACAGAATGACCCGAATTAAACTGAAAGCAGCGTCTTTACTGGACCTCAGATCAAGATATTAATGTGCGACACCAATTTTGAGGTTACAATGAGCCAAAGAGAGAAATAAGCAATGTCCTAGAAAACAGAAGTAGTCCAGATAACAAAATCATTGTGAACACCACGTAGGAACATTTGAGAAAACTAGGTTGTAACATGAGCTTGAAGTTACACTTCCTACATGCTCATATGAACTGTTTTCAAGAATGTTGTCTTGGATTTTACAGTAAGGAATAGGTGAACATGTTCACCAACATTTGAAACACATTGAAACAACGCTATGGTGATGGGCAGTTAACATGAAACGAGACTACGCTTGGTATCTGAAAAGGTAAAGTATTTTTCATGCATATCTAAGAAGTGCGAAAAGAAGAAAACTTATAGTTTAAAATCAACTGTTGGCAGTGTGATTCCTGGATACAATTATGTTTACAATTGCCTAATTACATAATTTTAATGGCATACATATACAGGTGTCCCCCCTGCCCCCCCAAAAAAATTACCGACAAGGCTTAGTATGTTATGTGGGACGGCAAACTGACCAGTTTTAAAATAGAAACCGTTGTACAGAAATGCACGGTTTGGACGCTGTAGCGCATCGAAGTATGAGATGGATGTACGTACACATTTCGTCAATAAACCCAACATAGAGTTGTCTACATTACAAAAGGGGTTCGAATTGTGTACCTCCTACGTCATTGCAGAGCCTATATCCGCAGTGGTGAGCGTCATACACGTTACCCAATACGTGCGATTGTCTTGGAAGATTTTCGATCGCTCCGTGGACTCGAGCTATAAGGTCCTCCGCTGACGTTACAGGAATGTCATACACCACACTGTTCATACAACTCCACAGAAAATAGTCGACAGGTATTAGATCTGGTGACTGTACTCGACATGGAATTGGTCCACCTCTGCCAATCCATCGACTAGGATATCCGACGTTGAGGTGATTTCGCACATTTACATAAAAGTGTGCTGGAGCTCATATCGGCCATTTCAACAGCTGTGTACTGGTACAGCTGTTAAAAAGGTTACTGTGCGGGAAACTACACAAATAATGGGTAAGATGCGCACCAAGGGCTCTATGGAGGAATTTAGCGCACGGGCAGGAGTTATTATGCTCAGGTCGTTCATCCCAGTACATCTTCCATATGAAGACACCAAAACGAATGTTAAAAATTGTCACAACCGTTCGTCCTCAACTTCGGCACTTTCGAGCGCCCAAACCGTGCATTTCCGGACAGTGGTTCCTATTTTAAAACCGATCGGTTTGCCACTCCGCTCAACATAGTCATGTATATATCGGTGGTGACTTAACATGAAATTTTTATTTTCATTTTTAAAAAAGAATCTCTGGGCTCAATGGAAGAAAACTACTGGCATATTTGGAATCAGAGCTCCAAAATCAGAAGAAATCGGTATTCAAAACTAAAACTACATTTTTTAAAATGCAGAACAGTGTTAACATTACTATAAAGGCATCCACATATTGTTTTACAAACCTTAGAGTTAAGGTTATACAACAAAGGGGGACACCTCGCACACTTGTAGCATTGTAGATCCATTTTCCCGGCTCCGAGGTCTAAGGGTAACATGCTAGTCTCTGGTTCCCGAGGTCACGGGTGATAGATTCTTTGCGGGTTTAAAAATACTTAGCATGGTTTGCTTCAAAAGAGAAGGTGGTCTTTTACGGTACGTAAAAGATTAGCGTTCTTTGACGCCCAGTACACAATGGGACGCTGAGAACCACAGCAGTTAAAGAGCGTTCATAAGTAAAAAATAAACTTCAATTTTATTCCTGCCAGGATAAAAGGGATAAAGTAAAAAAAAAGAAAAACTCAGGAGTCCACACACCACAGGCACATAGGCCATAGAGACGCCGAGGTCCCTAAGAATTCTAAAGTTGAATACTCGTCCCACTGGAATATGAGAAGGAAATGGAATGAAAGCGAAATTATAAAAAGGAAATCGTGGAAGATGTAAAAAAAAAAAAAAAAAAAAAAAAAAAAAAAAAAAAAAAAAAAAAAATCAGCTGCTATCTCACTAGGTTTTACAAAACTTCATCCTATTATCCGTGTGTGATTTCAGACCGTGCTTTTACACTGGGAAGCCTCAAATAATAATTTTGGTTCATTAATTGACATATAATGGATGTGATCAGGTATCATTAAGTAAAATGTAAATATTGGTTCCTATCCATATGTCTAATTGTGTTTGTAATTTTAATTTTATTAATAAGTCTTGAAAGTAAAAATGTAGAAATTCATGTCAAAACACTGTCCGAGACCTGAAGTTAAAATGCTAGAAGCTTGCACATTTTTAGGAAAACAAGGCAGTTAGGTTGCCACTCCACCCACGTATCTATGTCATGGGGTGGAAGGGTGTTTTTCTTTTGTCGCATTGCCGTTACGGAAAGAGTGAGATGAAACATCTCACTGTGTGTAACTCGGGAAATTCGCTGATCCAAGATGGCAGTTTGAAGGAGAGGATGGATAAGCCCCGATGAAAATTCGCGAGATAAGTACAAAATATTAAGGCGCGTAAAATCGTCTAGAAAGCCCACGAATCAAGATGAAGTAAACTGCAGGGGCTGCCGTCTGCATGTTAAATACCTAGGCATCACCATGGACCGCACGATGTGCTGGTCCACCCACATAAAAAATAGCGCCAACAAAGGCAGACAGCGGCTCAAGTTATGTGGTCCCATCTTCCGCAGCAAATAGCGGCGGCATCTCAGATCAAAGCTGATTTTATATAGGTAATTTATTCTTTCGGTGGTCCTGTGTGCATGTGTGGCCTGGACCAATGCCTCTAAAACCGCCCTCAATTAAGTAAAAACCCTTCAAAACCTTTCTGCTCCACTCCGAACCCCTAACCAAACCCTTCAATTTGAAACCCAGATGTCATCCATCCCAGAGGCAATTTCGAAAAGAGCCACAGCTACGTGGGCGCGCATTAGAAATCACAAAATTACGTGATCGCCAATATTGACAAAGGCGAGCCGAAGCACCGCAAACATGCTAGAATTAAAATGTTCTAGACGCGGCATGGCTCGCCCACTAATGCGCGTCCATACGCCACACACTCACTACGGTAGAGGTCTACGCCTCGGGAACCACTCAGGAGCTGCTACCTGACCGCTCAGGAAAACAGCGGAAACTGTATACAGTGTAAAATGTAAATAGTGCAATGTGTGTGTGTGTGTGTGCGTGTGTGTGTGTGTGTGTGTGTAAATTAATAACACAGACTCTCAAAAGACACCAAACAATACAAATAAAAACTGTTCTCGGTGACCTAAAGATGGTCACCGTATGGGTTTTTCGAAAATCCCAAAATTTGTATATGTTGTACATATTAATAATTATAATCGAATTTAAATTGTAGCCTGTAAGCCTGGTGCTGTACCGGCACCAGGCAAACTCTTGTAAATAAAGAAAACTGGAAACTCAAGATAGTCTTCATGTAATCGTCAGACAGTCCTCTTATAGTCGTCATACCCTCACCATTCTTCATTACGGTCTTCATCTAGCTTCGGACAATCTCACACGCGCTACCAGTAAAACACAGTGTCGAGGAAAACACCGCGGGTCACTGCCAAGTTAATCAAACGCATAAAGTGCATTAATCAAGTGCATCGCGTATTAGTGCGGTTCGCGCATAGTGGAGTGTGCCTAATGCTAGAGACGAAAAAGAGAAATATTGTTTCTTTCTAAGTCGAGTTGGTCAGAGTCGTCAATGGAAAATAAAATACGGTGTTTTGAAGAGGGCGCTAATGCTTTATGAATAAAGCACACAAATTGTTTTCGCTGCTTTTGCCACCACCTGAAGTCATCACTCCTTTTACCAAAGGGGTCAGAGGACTGCCTCAGATTTCAATCCCTCAATATTTTCAAAGTATAGAACTAAGGACTGTTCATTCCGACACAAACTGAAATGTATACTACATTTCTTATTTGTCATTGCTAAAGAATTATTTGTCTAGAACTTTAGAAGAATCGTCCATTTATCACCAAGTTTTTAATCGTGGCTTAGCGTGCTAAATGATGTGATGGATGTCTGAACCAACTATGAAAATTAAACTAAGTCCTTTTCTACTTTAAAGTTCACTCAATGTTTTAAGTACAATAATTATTAACACGAAAGAACTTCATTTGTGTTTAATAGCAGGCACAACAGGAACCTGAGAAAAGATGTTTCCTGTCTAAAACATCTCTAAGACATGACTATACCACCTTCGATCAAAGAAGCATTACCAATTAGGTACACTAATCAAAGAGAAACAGGGCACTCGTCTGCTGAGGTGCACATTTCTCCACGTTTTTATTATCTGGTTTTATTTTCTCCTTGTCTGTTTATTCCGTACAATTTTTTCAATCGATTTAAACTAACTTCACATAGAGCTGGAGACCCGAGAGTTTAAATATAGCTCAGGGCTGGATGACAATGTAATATTTACTTCTTTCCAGGAAATCTCCCACTCAAACTACCCCTCAGGTAAAAATATTTTAAAATGTTGCTTTCCTCATAATGACTACAATGATTTTAATTGAAGTGCTACATGTTCAACATATTCATAATTCAAATGAAATGTAAATATATCTTGAATTTTCTGGGAATCGTCTATGATGCTCTATTCATTTTGAATAACCTTTGTACTGGTAAACAGTAACAGGTAAACAAAATATTACTACACAAAAATGTAATTTCGATAAAGCATACATTTTATATGAAATAAATTTAACGAACTCGCTTTCTTGTCTGTTTGTTTGGTTGGTACAAGTCTTACAATCAATTTTAAACTAGTCTCACAATAAGCTGAAGATTTGGAACTTCAAGCATAGTTCAGAACTGGATTACGATGCAGGGTCCAAATGACCTTAAGGCCCACTCACTCACTCGATGCAATATTAACTCGGTTTCTTGTCGGTCTGTATATATTGTCGCCCATCGCATTATTGTCGGCACTACCGCAGAGGAGCCGAAGGGAAGAGACAGAGAATGGCCGCATTGTTGGGGCGCTTGCCGAAAGAGAGAAAGGGATAGAGACTTCTGGAATTTTCTGCTTTGTATTTCACCGCAATAATAACTGAACTTTCCTGAAGTTTCCAAAATAGTGCCTGGGAGAAATAAATAGCGGTAAAGTGTGAGAAGGGACAGTTTTTGTGTTACTAATTCGGAGCCGTGCTGTTGGTGAATCGGAAAAGACTTTCGTGCTGTTGCAACGAGTGTACAAAGTTACTGTTTACGGAAATAAAAGTGTTTCTTTATCTCGACTACATCTGTCTTCTTTACTTTACACCCACCAAAGTCACAATATAATAACGTATTTAAATAATATATACAATATTAAACAGTTCACAATAAGCTTCAGATTATATAACTGAATGTGTATCTGAGACAGAGAAAGAGAGAGAGAGCGAGTTAGTATATATAATATACAAATAGATACTGTATAAATTTAAATAATATACACAATATTTAACACTTTGCAGAGGTTTCGAAGAACCTGAAAGGTTAAGTGTGAAGACAGATTGATATATTGTTAGTAAGTAGTTACAATAATGTCGCATTTCAAATAGCATCAGGTAAAAGGAAATTGAAATAAACCTGAATTATGTCACATTTCTTTGTGATAATCTTATTAAGATGTTTAAAGTGTTACTAAAATTTCACACACCCAAGAATAAAACTTGGAAAGTAATTATTTAAATAATTAAACATATAACTTACCATTCTTTTACAACTGGATCATAAGGTGCACAATGATTTTTTTTAATTCCACAGAGATCTATAACCCGCACAGATTATAACCCCATACAGATCGTCTTGAAAACCTGTGATTATGAATTTTTAATAGCCAAAAAATACTTATTACATTTAAATTGCAAAACGTGGGGCATGTGCAATACGTAAGTGACATACGAATACTTCACCCAAGTCACTAAGTCACAATTTTATTGCACTGCAAATGATATGAACTGTGTTACTGAAATTTATTTTGATATGAAAGTGCATAACAGTTTTAAAAATCGGATGTGTTGCACTCACATGACTTTCTGTACTCTTGTACTAACCATTCTTACAAACTCTTATTCCTACATCTTCTTCGTGTTACATGAGATAAACATTTACAAAAATTATCTTATTGATTATTTCCTTGTAGGAGCAAGAGGAATATTATAGAATACAGTAGTCTTTGAGCTATAGTCAAATATTTTAAATCTTTGAGATCCCATTCTCTTTGCACGCTTAACATATTAAAAAATCTGACGTGTTGCACTCACATGACTTTCTCTACTCGTGTGCTAACCATTCTTACAAACTCCTATTCCTATAATTATCTCCTTTATGTTAGTTGAGATGAACATTTGTACAAATTACTTTTTTTTAATTTATTTATTATTTGAAGTCGCTTCAACATAAAAGTCATATCGCGACTAAACATTGAGGAAAAAAAAGGAGGAAACAAATCATGAAATTTACATGGAATTTAAACATTAACTTTGCATGCTTTGATGAACTTGATGGTTTTCTTGTGATATTGTTGATCACCCAAAGCTAGTTGAAGGTTCTCAGGAACTCCATACTGAAGTCGCTGGTGAGTGTATCTTGGGCAAACAGTGAGCAGATACTGAACGGTAAGAGTAGAATCACACAGAGTACATTTAGGAGGAAGTTCACGGGACAGAATGTAGGAATGAGTAAGCGCAGTGTGGCCAATGCATTATCTGGTTAATAGTACCTGGTCTCGCCGGGTTAGTGTTCTAATTGTTGTAGACAGGTTAGGTATTGGACAGATATCATGCAGTTTGCTGTTGGATGTAGTTGTCCAATCTGTCTTCCATCGGTGCAGGATAGTTGTTTTAAGATGCGGTAAATAGTCTTCATGAGGTAGCTTAAGATCTGGTAAGTTTGGAGGATGCTTGGTAGCTTCTTTTGCGGCAGTGTCAGCAAGATCATTTCCTGGTATGTTACAGTGAGATGGTATCCATGCCAAGATTAGTTGTTTACCTGATGAAATAAGCTCACTGTATAATTCACGTATCTCCCTTATCAAGGTGTGGCAAGGAGATCGTTGTTGTATAGCCATTAATGCACTAAGGGAATCTGTGTATATAATGAATGATTTGAAGTCTCCATTCCTTGATATGTAATCCATGGCGAAACGTATAGCAAACAGTTCACTAGAGAAAATGCTGAGAGTGTTACAAATTATTGCTTATTTCCTTGTAGGTGCAAGGGGAATATTAGAATACAGTAGGCTTTGAGCGATAGTCAAATCTTCCAAAGCTTTCAAAAAATGAACAACGATGTTCTATTTCACAAAAGTTCAGACATAAAGTATGCGTTTTAGTGAGATCCATATTTTATGTACATTAAGAATTTGTGTATGTCTTATGGTTTACGAGTTATTCCAAAGTCATCCAGAGTAAACAGAACTACATAGGCTATAGCCAGAAAATTTGAAATATACATTTCGTTTGTGATACAAGTGTCTTCATCAACGTCAGCAGACTTCTTTCCAGGGGAGGGCGAAATGTTGGAATTTTGCAATCAGATAATATTAATTCATTATTTTGTTGTCAAAAGTTATAGTATTTGTTGCGTATAACCGTATTAATTTGTGCTAAATAAAAATGGTTCTTTACATTAAAATTAAAATAATAGTTTAAGAGTCAGCACATTAAGTTCACTAATTTTCAAGGGGGGGGGGGACTTGTTTTGGATCAGGGGGTCTGAAAACATATTTAGGCTAAAATATTCATTTCGAATTTTTGGGTGGAATACAATACTTCCTTCTACTTACCGGTAGAGAAAGTAAAAATTAATTAATTGAAATAAAAAGGAAATAAGGCATTTAATAATAATAATAATAATAAATAATAATAATAATAATAATAATAATAATAATAATAATAATAATAATAATAATAATAATAATAATAATAATAATAATA
Organism: Tenodera sinensis; assembly: GCA_030765045.1. NCBI lineage: Eukaryota > Metazoa > Arthropoda > Insecta > Mantodea > Mantidae > Tenodera > Tenodera sinensis. The sequence continues at coordinate 92,464,974 of CM060970.1, forward strand.
ATAATAATAATAATAATAATAATAATAATAATAATTGCAATGATTTTAAGTAAATACTAATAAAGATAGGGATAAAACGAACAAAAAGGGGGAACAGCGAAGCCAACGAATTTTTTGCGGAAAGCGTCGCGTGTATTCCTTCCAACAACGGACTGTTTGCCAGTCAGTTAAAGTTGACAGACGGTATGATGTTAATTGCAAACATTTAAAATTCAACAGATAAACAGAAAGGGTATTAACAGTTTATTTGCATCCACTATTAGCGTGGATTTCTACAAGATTTCATATATTGGTCGGCAATATATTCTAGGAAAATAATTTTAGAATGATACTTCATTAAAAAAGCTGTTAACATCAAAATCAGTGTCATCCTTTCGAAACACACATTCCAGCATTTCCAGCATTCGAGAACAGATCCTGTACCGTATGTTTATTTGCACAGCACCTAGCCGCTAATGCAACTTTATCTGTACAGTAAAGAAGGTGTTCTAAATGTTTTCAAGCTTTTGTGTCTGTGGGCAATGGTTTCTTCTTGCATACCTAAGTTTGGGTGCAGGAAGGGGGCAGGAATAGATGTTGGGGTAATAATGTGTTAGAAGATGGGAGTGGCATTACCATTATCCAAGGGCGTCCTTGGGTAGGCGGTAACTTTTGCTTCTTCGAGGTGCTCTGTGGTCGTATTGACCTAATGCCCGTACCAACTGATTGGTGTGGGAGCTAAGTTTGGAGTGCATGGTTCGGGATCGCTCCCTCACCAAGTCCACGATGTAGGGTAGTCTGGAGTGGTTGTGAAGGATATAAGACAGGAATCTACGCCCGGTATCATATATTGTTCCTAACGCCCTATTCTGCACCGTCTGCAGTTTGCGTATTGTAGAGGGTGCTGCTGATCCCCAGGCTTCGCAGCCGTATAAGATCAATGATGGGACGATTGCCCGGTAAATGAGTAGTTTTAGGTGGTTGGGCATGGTGGATCGGAGGATAGGGAAGAGCTGTCTGAGCGCAGCGTGACCGAGTCCGGCCTTTGCGCGGGCGTGTGGAGCGTATATTAGCCCGCGGTCGAGGAGAACGCCTAAGTACTTGGCGGAGGTTACCCATGGGATATTTCTCCTGAGCCGAAGTGACCGTTCCGGCCGCCAATGGCGAACCTTACCAAGGAGGAGTGCGGAGCTTTTCCCCGGACTAATAGCCATTCTCCACTTCTCACTCTAACGGCCGACGGCGTCGAGTTGTCGTTGACGGGGAGGGAGGCAATATCTCACATTTTTGTTTTGTGCCATGATGAGGACGTCGTCCGCATACTGGCATGTCGCAGTGTGTTGTTCCATGGGGAAGTCGGACATGTATGCTGCGAAGGGTAGCGGGCAGAGTACACTGCCCTCTGGGACTCCTGCCGCTATTTCTCTTACTGTGGACAGTTTTCCTTCCACTTTCACTCTGAAAGTGCGGTCCTGAAGGAAGCTGCTAATTATTGTGAGATATGGAGGAGGGATGTTTGCCTGCTTTAATTTGTACAGTAGGCCTTGGTGTCATGTTGTGGCGAATGCCTTTTCCACGTCCAGCAGCACTGCTATGGTCTTGATGTTTTCCTGGAAACCCAGGGAAACCATCTCGGCCACAGGCAGCAACTGCATGGTCGTGGAATGACTGCGACAAAAACCAAACTGGTAGGAGTTGCCTGTCCTCAGAAAGAGGCGTTAGGCGGGTAAGGAGCAACCGCTCAAAAACTTTTGAGACGGTTGGGAGAATGCTGATGGAGCGGTAGTTGTTAGGAAAGACTGGGTTCTTGCTCGGCTTCAATATACACACCACCCTCGCCTCCTTCCAAAAAGCTGGAAAGTGTCGGAGACGTAGGGATGCATTGAAAATCCAGGTCAAGCGGACGACAGCCTTTTTGGGTAGGTGCTGGAGCATGAGCGCCGTGACGCCGTCATGTCCAAGGGATTTTTTGTTTGTTTAGACTTTGGATTTCGGAGATCACCGCTTTCTGGGTGATTAAAGGAACTTGGATCTCCTCGTGGAGCCACCGTGGTTCCTCATAGAGGTAATCCACGATTGCTTCGACAAGTTTAGTAAAGTCTTCGTCTTGTGGGTCCTACCGGAGTTCGAACTGTACCTCAAGGTGGTCCGCGAACACAGTGGCTTTCTCGGGACCATGGGATATTTCTCCATTTCGTCTGGCTCGAAGGTGAGCCACCCACAAGTGCCATGCAAGGGATGCTGGTATTGGTCCAATGACAGAAACGCAGTCCACAAGAATCTTCAATACATTGTTAATCATCGATGAACATTGTCGATTCAAATAGTTTCACCGACAACAGTACAATGACCTGAGCCAGCAAAGTCATATTTTGCTTCAAATCGTTACAATTATATTGCTATAACTGTCCTGCAAGTTTTTTCAACAACAGCTATTTCCTACACTCCTTAGTCGATAATTAAGGTGTATATTGAAACAATTCCTGACGAATATTTATGATAAACAAAAATGAGTTCGTAAAACAGCTTTGAAATTAAAGTATAATGCGTAGAAAAAGTCTATGTTTAATATACATAACATTCTTTCATTTTTTCAAGCTTGCAGAAGGTGTTATTCAAGCACTAGATTAACAGTTAAACAATCAAACATAATGCAGATAACAATTACTTCAGAATAATATCTTAATGATGTTGACCTTTCTTAAGCAAGAAAGGAGAGCAAGTTGGGTCGTTCTCTCTCTCTCTCTCTCTCTCTCTCTCTCTCTCTCTCTCTCTCTCTCTTTCCCTCCCTCTTTGTCTGGTCGTTGGTAAACGGCTCGATTGAAAATATTAGTTTCTTGTTAAAGAAAGGAACATTTACTTCTTAAGTTTTCTTTTAGTTACATTTTCCCTACCTGTTTCTCTACCACACTTTTTATTTTTCGTTTTACTTTATTTTCCTTTTTTCTCGTTAACACCAAGAAAAAAATATTCAGTTAGTTTTTTTTTGCCTTACCAGTTTGTTATCTTAGTATACGTTTAAAAGAGAGAAAGAAGGTAAGCTTCAACCTGCGAAGAGATGCAGATTTTTTCTCACTATCGCTGCCTGTCTACTTTATAGTAGCGAAAACATTGAGCGGCAGACGAAATTATGTAAATATAATTACAAGTACAACATAGACTGAGGAACGTCGGCTGCTTGGTAGTTAAGGAGCCTTTCCTTTCTAACATGCTTTGATTACCTTCACCTGTTTGTGTGCATCTATCAATGTAACGGAATCTTTCAGCGGAATTTTCATCAACTTAGAGTCGTCCTATTGAGCTGAAAATTTACACACGTGTCAAGGACCCATAACAATACCATAACGTCATAAACTTTGTCCCAGTGTCCAAACCAGGATTAAAAAATATAGTTAAAAAAACTAAAAAAAGCACTTTAACAACAAATGAACTAAAAAGTAGAAAATAATTTTAGAATGAGGAGTTTCTTCTACAGCAATGTGAAGTACACTAGATCATAATTTAAAAAATATAATAATTTTAAAATAAAAATTAAGTTATATTAACAAAATAATACATTTTATTTTAAAAAGGTACAATATTTTGATCCTAACTTCTATAAATAGCTACCAATAAACTATATATAACATTTGATGTCAGGCACCCCATGTTTTTTTTTTTTTTTTTTTTTTTTTTTTTTTTTTTTTTTGCGATAGCTATGCAGTTGAGTATGCCTATATATGGTTGTTAGGGCTACGAGTGCAGATTTACTACTGCTAATTAAGGACAGTGTAATCAACAATATTACACCAATGTTTATTTGATTTGCAAATTTATAATTTTACTTAGTAAGGATAGTATATATGTTTTCAGGTTGGTTAGTACAGCAGCTTCCAAATGCACGCGGGACTCGCCGTGGAGACGGAAGGGGTAAAGGTTATCGAGTAGTCAGTCCAGGCCAGTTTACCTGTCGCATGAGTTTGATAGCCGTAATGCTAGCGTTTCCCTGTTTCAACAATAGGAATTATCATGGCTACTGGCTTCTTTGGGACTTTGCTGTAAAACAGCGAAGATTATTAAGTGGCTTCTACGTACATCACTGAAGATGGGAGTGTGACATAAACGTGTCTGTAAAAATATTTTCGGTACTAGGGGCACAATAAACACTACTATTATTCTAAACGATGTCTTACACGATATTAGGCAACCTAATGTTTCCATGTATTCGGTTATCTAACAGTTTTCTTTTTTCCTCTTACAGGTGTTACCCTCTTATCTTACACACACGCGCGCACGCACGCACCCGCCCATCCACGCACCCACCTACACACACACACGCACGCGCGCACGCACCCGCCCATCCACGCACCCACCTACACACACACACGCACGCGCGCGTGCGCTGACACAATTATCTTTTCCATTAAGCTTCTTGGTGTTTCAAAATAATTCTCCTTATAACTCGGTAAGAATTAAAATACTTAATAGGCAATTAATAGACAATTTTTTTTATAACAATGTAAATAACACATGCAATTCTACTCAAAACCCGGGCGTTAATTACCTTTATGGTTGAGCATGCTTAAACCCACTTCTCTCTTTCTCACCAAAAGTCGTTTGCAAAAAAAAAAAAAAAAAAAAAAAAAAAAAAAAAAAAAAAAAAAATACAGCAAATAACAAACATGTGTTAATGTGAAAGGATAGTTTGTGTTAGAGGATTCTATATTCATCTCTGTCAGTGGAGAAACTGTATACTCTTTTACTATCCGATTTTTAGTGAAATAGCTCAGTGTTATAGTAATAACATATAATTAATATTATTACTAACGAAAAATTTATTATATTCATTACCTTTTCCAAAACACCTGTTTAAAATATTTCTAAAAGAACAGCACTACCACAAAATATCAACGTTAATTTGTTTAAACACCTGGGGAAAGGATGTGAAGATTATTATTCTTTTATTTGTTTGGACAGAGAAACTATTTCGATTTTTGTTTCCTCAACAGAAACTACTCCGACTGCATGCAAATGTAAATAAACAACCTGCAGTAATTATTAATCGAACCTGCAGTAACCCGCTCCCAGGATAGGCACAACTACTCGATAAGAAAATTCTCCTTGCGTTTCCCCTCAACACCTCTCGCCCATCGAAAAACATTTGAAGCCGGCTGTAGCTCTAAGTAGGCATAGCACAGAGGGCGTGGCTGCCTTGTAATAATGAATGGTGTATCGGAACCAAGTTCCAACGCTTTCTGCAAAGCCAAGAACCCCGCGCTCTCTAGTCCCTAGGTCACAATATTGAGATGTGAAGTAAGACTGATAGTCTATACGGCAGGGGTTCTTCATTAGCGCCGCAGTTAGACCATGCAGAAAACATTAAGTGGTAAATTACGTGATTGATTTGTGGGAAAATTGTTAGAAGAAGAGAAAAAAAAAACAGGTAACACGCCGAAGTGGGTACATAATAAAGTACCAATTATCAACATATCTACACTGGTACCCCTAAAGCCTGTATGTGCGCTTGATAGAAGAAAGAAAGAAACTTTATTTCCATATATACGGATATATATATATATATCAAATACGAGTACCACAAATAATGTTATATATAAGAACAAAATTATGACCAATATGAAGGATTTTAACCCAGTCATACCTAGCCTTAATTTGTACAAACTGCAACAATACAAAGTTACAAACATAATGCAGCTTAAATAAAGCCATGCACGTAATATCACTTGTCTTTTATACTGACAAATACAGTAAACTCAAGTTAAATATAAGGATATGGCTGATGTGTTACATTCACATGACTTTCACTACCCATTCTTGAACAAATTATTCTTACAAAAGCCTACTCTTCTATCTACTTCATGTTAAAAGAGAAACAATTGTAAAAATGCTTTATTACTTATTTCCCTGTAGATACTAAGGAAATGGGGAATAAAGTGAACTTAAACGACAGTCAAATCCTTTAGGAGCTGGCCACCATGTGATGCCTTTGAAATTGTGTTTCCTTTGCATGACTAGGAGAAAAAAATATGTTGATGCATTGTTACTCACATGACTTTCTCTATATACAAATTATGAGATAAACATTTCTAGAAATGCTTTTATTACTGATTTTCTTTTAGGCACAATGAGTATATGAGAATGCAGTAGACTTTTGAGTGCAGGCCGCTATGTCAGGGCTTTGAAACAATAATGCCGAATAACGACTTACCATTTCAGAAGGTATAAGTATTTTAAAACGTAACCAATAACAAAGAATATATTGGAAATAGTTAACTCAAAAAGCATGTGATTTCATGAGATCTACATTTTGTGCAACAATATTTTGTTTAATACTTATGCTTAACCAGTTATGCAAAAGTAATTCCTAATTGAGAGCACTTCAGAGGCTGCACCCAAAAAATACAAAATATACATCTCATGAAAATATCTCCAGCATATAGCAATTAATCAAAACATTTAAAGCCATTTTGAGCAAATCAAAAATTTGAAAAAGTTGAATGTAAATAGCATTTTTGTGTGGGGATATTTTTGTAAATATTATTGTAAGGTGTTGAATTTAAATATCAGGTTTGGTATTTAATTGACTTTTCGTTTTTGAGTTATGCTCTTCACAGGCAGGCGCACAGACAGACTCCCACATACACTATTTTCTGTATAATACCTATACATATTCAGTAAAATTCTGGTGTTGAATTTTTGGGTGAAATACAATAATAATTCCTTTATTAACTTAGGTACAGAGCAGAGAAAGTAAGAATAAGTACATATTCATTTACTCAAATGTGAACTAAGAAAATGCAGCTCAAAAACTGCGTCTGGGTATTTTACAGTGTCGTACAGCATTTTCGTTCTATTTCTTTTTCTAGTTTGTGTGTGCCCGAAAGGTTAACACATCCAGACCTTTGGTTGGTGCACCATAAACGCTGTCACTGACTTTCTACCTTCCTACTGTAACAAATAAAAAGCAGCAACACTCAAGTGCATGTTTACGTTATTTAAACTTGTTTTCTTTGCATTTCCGCACGACAAACAAGCTTTGTTAGGACGGCGTGCCATCGTTGGGAACTGTTTAAGGACCCATTGTTTGCCTTTCCTCTCCTTAATGGGAAATCGATGTAGACTTTTAGGCGGAGTTAAAATCGTTTAGTTTGGAGCTGTTGCGTCAACTTTAAAAATAAGGAACTTCGCTTCTGCTTCCATGTTCCTAATTTCTGTTGTTTTATTTGCTTCATTTTAAAGGACGAGATGTATGTAGAACTTTCCGAAATTGAGGAGCACTTTACTTTCTCTTCTGTGTATAGTAAGTAGAGGAAGTATTGAATTGCACTCAAAAATTCTATGTCGAGATTTTATCGGAAATGTATGTTTTGAGGCACCTTGAAACCAAAAAAGCATCTTTAGAAAAAGATCCGCGCGCGTGCGTGTGTCTGTGTACACAACTCAAAAACGAAAAATCCGTTATAAACCAAAGTTGGTATTTAAGTTTAATATTGTGACTTTTGTGGGTGTAAAGTAAAGAAGACAGATGTAGTCGAGATAAAGAAACACTTATTTCCGTAAACAGTAACTTCGTACACTCGTTGCAACAGCAAGAAATTCTTTTCCGATTCTCCAACAGCACGGCTCCGAATTCGTAACACAAAGAACTGTCCCTTCTCCGTCGGCACGACTACTCAACGCTTCACATACGTCTGACTGCCTCCTCTGTCGCACTTTACCGCTATTTATATCTCCCAGGCACTATTCTGGAAAGTTCAGCTATTGCGCTGAAATACAAAGCGGAAAATTCTCGAAGTCACTATCCTTTTCTCTCTTTCGGCAAGCGCCCCAACAATGCGGCCATGCTCTGTCTCTTTCCTTCGGCTCCTTTGCGGTAGTGCCGACAATAATGCGATGGGTGACACTGCTGTTGTCGGCAATTAGATGCGGCGGGCGCGGTGACAATATCTTTCAAGGATGCGAAACAAAAAATTTGAAGAAAATTCCCCCACCCTAAACTATGGTAGTTATGTTACGTGGACGCTTTTTAAAAAAATTTTGAATTTCTCAAAAATTCCACCAAAGATTTTGATTAAAATGCCATATAAGATTTTTTTTTGGCAAATTAAATGTAATTTTTAATTTTCTAGCAATAGGCTATGTAGTGCTGCTTACTCTTGATGACTTTTGCAAACCGGTAAACCGTAAGACGAACACCAAATCTTACTGTGCAAAAATGTAGATCTCATTAAAACACACAAGTTGTGTCCAAATGAACTTTGTGGAGCGAGTCATTTACGAGATATTCATTATTATTGGTGTGGGTTTTGCAGTGCTTAGACTTTTCCCAAATGGAAGGTTGTTCTTCGGTTTTTTATCTGTTGACAGTGTAAAGAGAACGGAAATTCCAAGCTTTCTTATAGCAACCATCGCTCCAAGTCTCTATATCGCCATTTTGTTCTTGCACCTACAACTAAATTACCAATAGGATAATTTCTATAAATGTTTATTTCAACTAACATGAATATAGAGGAATAATATTAGTGAGCTTAATCAAAGATGTACACTTAAATACTAATTATTATGACGCCAGCCGGCAGTGGTAGTATATCAAAGAGAGCCAAGGTCAAACTATGTCACACCACTGTATACACATGCGCAACGACAGTGAGTGAGGCAGAGCAGAGTATTTCCGGACTCAGCTACTTTTCTACTGCTGGCTTGTCTGTGAGAGGTTCGAGAAAAGGTGAATTTCGAGAAAAATCCAAGCTACACCATCCTCATCTATTCAAGCGAGCGGGAAGGTCAGGGAAGTGAGAGCTTTAGTGATGGGTCGTGAGTGTAGAACGAGATTTTTGTATTAATTTATTATGTAAATATTATTTATCCTAGGAATCTTTATGAAAATATACAGAATAGATTAACTTTAAGCCCAACCCCTAATAAAGTTTGTTAAACATGTATAATCGTGTGTGTGTGTGTGGGCGTGTGTGTGTGCGTGTGCGTGTGCGTGTGCGTGTACGTGTGCGTGTACGTGTGTACTTCTTCGAGAGATGAGTGAGTGTGTTGTCAGAGACAATTTTGGAACATTTAATCGTCACGTCGGAGTGATAGTCATGTGAGGCTGCTTTAGCGGTGTGATCTTCGAAGTATGTGTCAAGGTTATGAGAGGACAAAATAAGGTCATGAACAACTGTGGACTGTGTTAACAATAAACATGAGTGTCGGCAGACTTTTTTTCCAGGGGGGGGGGGCACATGTTGGAAATTTGCAATCATATAATATTATATCATCAATTTATTGTCAAAATTTATAATATTTGTTGCAGATAACCGTATTAATTTATGCTAAATAAAAAATGTTCTTTACATAAAAATTAAAATAATAGTTTAATAGACAGTAACTGGCTGCACATTAAGTTCACCAACTTCCAAGGGGGGGCCGCGACCCCCCCTTGCCCTCGTTTCGCGACGCCCATGACAGTAAAACAGAACTAGGTTTGGTGATTCAGGTGACAATTTTGTGACACTGGTGACAGTGGTGGGATTTGACGAGTTATTTTATTACATTTTATTTTACTCTCACCATATTTCTTCTGCATAGGCTATACCGAGTCATGAATGGAGAACCTTTTAGCTCTGAGGACTTTAGCTAACTGTATAATATTAGGCTCCTTGTCATTTTTATCATAGATGGGTTAGGGAAGCACAAAAAGTGGACAAGAGACGAGGTATGCATAAAAAGCTTGGAGCGTCGTTAACCTTTAAAAGATACAACAAAATGTTAGTGTCACATGCGAGAACAGAGGAAGGCGCTCTTTTGTTCCTTAGTTTCTATCTTGTTTATTTGCAACATCCCTAAGCTTCTATAAACCAATTAGTTCATGCTTCTCCTTTTTTAAGCTTATTGTGCAAACTAAAGCATTACTACATTAAAGATGTTCTTCCACAGGGTAAAAATAGCAACATGAACCAACTGTAATGTATCAGCTCATCATTTTTATATTATTATCATCACCCACACACGAAGAAGCCTCAAGCTATTGTTTTTATTCTGGAATTAAAATTACCCCCTAATTTTTGTTCCAGGAACAAACAATGTACTCTGTTTAGCTCTCGAGTATCCTGAAGGACTTATTCTTAAAACCTGTTCTTTACGTCCCATTACTTTCTTACACAGTCTGGTAACAGTCATTTATTTCGGGACAAAGATACTGTAACTAATGTGAAGATAATTATGGCTAGAAATTAAAATGGACTCATAACGACTCTGCTAAAATTGGTACGCTTAGCTATAGTGAGAATCTTTTATTATGGTAAATACCAAATTCCCAATAAAGTATACGAGCTTTTGCACTCGTAACGTTAAACGTTATCTTGACCGAAGCGATGACACAATTAAGGTTATTGTGTTGGACCCTGAAAGAGTTTTTGCCTTACGAAATCACGTCATTTCGTTCGGAAGTGTTCGTTTTTCTAACTTTCATCTGCAGCATTGACAACTTCACGGATTTTCAAGTTGTGTGACGGGAAAATGTTAGTTTGTACGGATGACGCCTTATTTTAGGGATATTATAAATTATTAACAGCTATCTTTTAAGGGACACAGAGTGAAATTTTGGTCAAAATTATCAAAAAGTCGAAAATTGTTTCTTTACCTTAAAATGTTCCTGGAACACTTGTGCATTTGGATCAGCTAACATTTTTCATCTCCCCCACTCCATGTGGCCATTACGGCCCGTTCAAATAGCGCTCTCACTTAAGGTACACAGGATGCTCCTATATAGAAGTCTGTTTTTCTCAAAACTACATTTCTGCACATTCCAAAGGAAGGTCGCGCCTGAGTTTTGCTTCAAATTCAATGAAAACCTCCAAAAGTATTCATAAATATCAGCTAAATAAAACTATGCTTCAATATTGATGTTATCATTAACATGAATTCCAAAAATTGTATGAAAAAAATCAATTTTTAAGATTAAATTTTCTTTGTTATTAAAAAAATATGTACAGCATAATCAGCAAACGTATTTGAAATATCTCTTCATACAATTGTTACCCATGTTTTAGAGCACCAGTTCTGCCAATATAAATGAAGTTTGAAAAGTCAATAGACGCCAGCTCTATTTTGAAAATGTGCCTATTAAATTCATAAAATAATTTATATATCCTAAACGAATTATCCCATTTTAATGAAATTTGGTGTACCGCCTATTCTCATATGAGTACAAACACAGTAAAAATTTCAGAAAAATCTATCAAGAAATGTGGAACTTTCAAATTTCACTCCCAGTGTCCCTTAAGAGCTAATAGTAACAATTAATAGTAACAAACAAATCGAATGCAAACATATGCAAACATATGCAAACATAACACTGGCATATGGCTCTAATTTCTCAATTGTGTACAAACACAATTTTGCACGCAGTTCCAATTATGTGTGCCAGTATTGTGGTGCCTCGTTGTATGTTACAGTTACTTTATAGTTCTTTTTTCACCTTTTTTTTCAATTGCCTGGTTAAACATGTCGGAAAAAGAAGGCTAAGCGGTCTGTACGACATTTTAGAAAATAATGGTTAACTAGTACGCGGTGCAAATATTGCTAATGCAATGATGCCTTTAGTTTTAAATAATGGGAAAAATTCCCTCAGGAATAGACTTAAAAACTAATGTCTGGACTTAACCGTGTGAAAAAGCGCTGCCATAATTATGTCCTACCAGAATATATTCTGATGAGCATTGGTACGATGACTGCGTACCGAGGAGTAGAAAAACCCAACACTTCAAACAGATAACGATTTGGATGAATTGTTATTTTAATAAACACTAGTGAGTAAATATATTTAAATGTATTTGTTATTGTTACGATAAGATATTAAGTAGTTATATTTCTTTTCTATTTTATGGAGTTTGTCTGATTTTTAAACGTTTGTCCGAGCAAAAACAAAGTCAAGGTAACGGGTATCATGTTTAATAGAAGTTTTAATTTTATTTTTATTTTTGAAATAATACGGATTTTTGCGGATTTATGGGTGCTGGTATGACGGAAAAATAATCATGTGTTGGCAACACTTCATTTGTTACAGGTCGCGCGTTACTTCTTGACGAATGAAAATTTTATATGAAAGGTTGAATGCGAGTCTCTACTCAGCTTTTGCGGGAACGAGAGAGAGGAGGTACAGTCTGCAATGAGATGACGCGCATGCTTCTGAGCTGAAGTAGTACAACACTACAAATCAATTTATGACACTTGCAGTAATATCAGCCACACGTATTACACACTATACCTCTATAACTGTTTCCACTTAACTTTATTGCATTTATTCTATTCCCGACATCTCTCCCTCGTCTGAATTGCTATTTTCGTTGCATGCATACATACATCCGTACCGCACAAAACTTCTGCAGTCGACTGTATACACGTACGCGACAGAGGAAAACAGAGGTGTCTGTTATCGTAGCATAAACATTTGCTGACCTGTTTATTAAGGGTAGGCAAGCTGACTGGATTTCTGTTCAAGGTCATTCGTCAAGAACAAACGCGCAACCTATACAGTTTGATGGCTCTTATTGTAAATCCAAGTCTTGTACTAGACATAATAGTTGTATATGATCAATGCACTTCCATAATTGCCCAGTTATTCGTGCACATATAACCGCACTTGGACGCTTGGTTAAGCGCTGCGTTATTCAAGCGGCTAAACGTTCTGCCTTCTGATTGGACGTAGAATTAATGACATCAGAATAACGTTTAACGGAGATTTTTGAGCAGGGTGCGAAAACACCCTAATAATGCGCCCTCTACTGTTAGGATTCATATATGATTTGTAATTTCTTTCAATATTTAAAAACAGACATAACTTACTCTACATTTGACGAATGTCCTACAAAAGAGATGTGTAGAGAAGTTATATATGGGTGTTTTGAGTATTGCATTATAAAATTTCAAAATAATGAAAGTAAGGCTTTTAAAAACTAAAAAATGTATTTCACAAATTTAAGTCATAATTCGATTAATATGTACTTTAAAAAAAATTGATGAATGTTACTTAACATTTTACTTGTTAGAAAGATTTACAACAACGATAATGATAATGATGATAATGATAATCATAATAATCATCATAAAAATAATCATCACAATCATAATCATAATAATAATCATCATCATAAGTGCAGTTAACGTATGGGTTTACTGATTCGCATAAGATTGGAATCAGCACATTATATCACATCATATACTTTTGTGTAGCCTAGAGTAACTAACTTTGCAAAACGTACGCGACATAACTCCTCAGTATTCACCAAACCAAGAGAGCAATAATACTTTTAAGAATATTGAGCTTATTGTATAGAAGGTCCTAACCGATCAAGGGTTGAGGATATAAGCGCATGAGATGTCGTCGCCTAAAGTAAATTTCAGCAAAGCTGTCGAGAGACAACCAGATAATTTGCGAACTTACTTCCCTCCGTCTCCCACGAACATTCCAGAAATTTCCGATCACGTCTAAGGAAGCGTGGTCATTAATGAGTTAATGTTTATGATGCGACAAAGTGCTGCTTGTACGAGCGAGATAGTGACGACAGTGTGAAGTGCAGAGAGTGCTACTTGTGAGAGATTAGAGAGAGATTGTGTTCGACGCCTGAGCGAGTTAAGCAGAGGGAGGAAGAGACTACTATGAATGCATTTCATTACGCTGCTACGTCGCGAGTGAAGTATCTGAAAATTGATATTAGATCACCATTAGTAAAGTGGCAGTAAAAATTGAACAAAACCACATTGGTGTCAGGAGTGGGACCCATAGGCGGAAGAAATGGTTCAACAGTTACCGCAGTGTAGAAAATGAAGAGAGAAATGAAATCTAAAATCGAAAAATCAGAATGAAATGGTGTATATCCGGAATGGAAAGATGGAGGCAGAAATGAACTGTGGATTTGTGGAGATGTGTGTTGAACTCTGTTATGAAAGACAGGGAGAAAATGGAATTCTAACGAAGTCGTAATATGTTCAGTTCTGGTCAAACTTTTCTCTCTGCTCGGTTTACCTGCAGAGAAATTTGAAGCCAGTGAATCACAAATATACGAGAGCATTGTTTGGCGTCACCTCCATCGCCGAAACCGACCATGACACATCGTACGGTTTTCTCGGCCATCTGTGTGATGAGTTGTACCTAACATGTTGCTGCTGCGGTGTGCCACATGGTAGTTAAAGCATAGACGTACCTATACAAACCAGATCCATTGTAATGCGTCCAAACTTCACTCCTTCACACGTACAGCACGTTAGTAATCTTTGCGTTCCAGTTAACAGGTGGAAAACCCAAGTACGGTTCAGTTAAAACATTTCTACTGTTCAGAAAGAAATATGTATTAATAGTTGCCCAGCCATTCTTAACATGGATAATTGATTTTAGTTTTAATTTTTCTTTGCTCTCTCTTGTAGATTTCTAGAACATTCGAAGTAGTTCAGTTTTACAAACTACTTCACCAATTTATAGTCCATAGTCTTGACTCTTTCAATAGTAGTTCGTTCAGCAAATAATTTAATTCTACGTGAACAATTCCACAGTCTAATGTGATACATTTAGTCTTCTACAAACAATTTTCTTCTCACCAAATCTTATATGCTTTCTCTATCATATACTTGGTAGGAAAAGAAGGAATTGCAAAAGTTCTTATTTTCATCGGAAATACATGAGAGAAAGAGAGGAAGAGAGAAAGAGAGAAAGAGAGGAAGAAGAGAGATGGAAATAAAGTTAAAAAGATAAAAAGATAGAGGAAAAGATAGAGGGAAAGGAGCAGAGAAAGAGAGGGGAAAAACAGAGAAAGGGAGAAAAAGAGAGAATGGGAGAACAAGAGAGAGAAAGAGAAAGGAGCGAGAAAGAGAGAAAAGGAGAAGAAAAGAGAGAAATAGAGGGATAAGGAGAGTAAGAGAGTAAGAGGAAAAAAAGAAAGAGGGAGAAATAAAGAGAAAAGGAGACAAAGGTAGAGGAAAAGAGAGTGAGAAAGAGTGAAGGAAAGTGAGAGGGAAAGAGGCAGGGAAAGAGAGGAAAAGAGGCAGGGAAAGAGAGGGAAAGAGGCAGGGAAAGAGAGGGAGAGAGACAGGGAAGAAAGACGGAGAGAAAGAGAGATGGAAAGAAACATAGAAAGAGAGGGAAAGAAGAGAGGATGAGAGAAACAGAGAGGAAAGACAAAAACAGAGAAAGCGAAGGAGAATAAAGACAAAGAGAGAATGAGTTTCTATCTCTATAAACAGTAAGTCCAAAATAAACAGACGCTTAAACACCAAAGTCGATAAATTGGAGCGTCTTCCAAGGAAGTGACCCGAAGATTTCCAAGAATTCAAGATTTTTGTTTTTCCTTACTTGAGAAGACGAACAACGAGTAACATTAAGCTTTAAGGACCCTGGGGCCATTGGAGTATCCAATATGATCCACCAGGTTAACGAACGTTAAACTCCAAGCGTAAATGCATGCAAATCCCCCACGCCAAACTACCCTTTACATGGAAAACGTATTTTAATCAATACGGCGGCAAACATTTTCAAAAAATAAAAAAAGTTAGTAAATAATTTTTACATGTAAATGGTGTCCTGTTCTGGGTGTCATGGACACCTTTTGCGTGTGGAACGCGTTTCAATGTCTCATTGCAAACTAGATAAACTTAAACGTAGAATACATTGAAAATGTTCATCCATAGCAGGCTCTGGGAACTGGGAACTTCAACTTATTTTATTAAAGAAAGCATTTGCCTGGTGCCGGTACAGAGGGGCCCGGCTTACAGGCCAAAATTAACATTAATTATAATTTTTACAGTATTTACATGTGAATTCGGGTTTGCTTTATCTTTTAAAAAACCCATACATTGGACAGCCTTAGCCCACCGAGAACAGTTTTTGGGCGTATTCTCAGTTTTTTTTGTCAGTTTTTGATAGTTTTTTTTTTTTTAAATTTATATACACGGATATATACACACACTCCTGGGCATACCACACATATGTCCCATCACACGCGCGCGCGCGCACACACACACACACACACACACACACACACACACACACACACACACACACACGCTCATATATACATATTTACACACACTGCACTATACACACTTCACTATGTACAGTTTTTCCGGAGTTTTCCTGTGCGGCCAGGTTGCAGCTCCTGAGGCGTTTCCGAGGCACAGACCTCTTCCGGAGTACGTGGCCTAGGGCCTGGGTTGCATGGGTGCGCATCAGTCGGCGAGCCATGCAATGTTTAAAACATTTTAATTCTAGCATGCTTACGATGCTTTGGCTCGCCCTTGCCAATATTGGCAATCACGTCATTTTGGTGATTCCTGATGCGCGCCCACGCGACAGTGGCTCTTTTTGTTATTGCCTCGGGTATGGAAGGGATCTGGGTTTCCTGGTGAAGGGTTCGGTTAGTGGTTAGGATGGGAGCAGAGAGGATTTTCCGGAGGGAGAGGTTTTGGAGGGTTTGGATAGTCTTCAGGGCGGTTTTTGAGGCGTTTGCCCAGGCCACACACGCGTAAAGGACCACTGGCAGGATGAAAGCCTTATACAGGACGAGTTTGGACTTCAATTGCAGCTGTTTGCTGCGGAAGATGGGGGCGCATAACTTTAGCCGCTGTCTGCCTTTGTTGGCGCTATTTTTTATGTGGGTGGACCAGCACATTGTGCGGTCCAAGGTAACCCCTAAGTATTTAACTTGCCGACGGCAATGCAATACCTGACCACCGACCGTTAGGTCCATTGCAAAAGTGTGATGCCCCTTAGAGAAATGAATCAGCTGGCATTTGTTGGGATTAATTTTGATTTTCCAGTCATGTTGCCATGAAAGGAAGTTGTTAACATAACGTTGCATTTCTGCAAGGCCGAAACGGGGATTTCTATGGTGGTTGTATATTGCAGTGTCGTCGGCGTACATGGCTACCTTACATCTGGCGTCCACTGAGAAATCGTTGGTGAATAATATGTACAAAAGGTGAAATGATTGTCCCTTGTGGGACGCCAGCCCGCATCACTCTCTCCCGTGAGGAGGAGCGGCCCACTTGGACGTAAAACTTCCGTTTTTCTAAAAAATTGTACAGCAAATACAGATAATTTTGAAGAGCCGCGAAATTGTGGTGCAGTTTGTAAATAAGGCCATTGTGCCAGCACCGGTCGAATGCGGCTTCTACGTCCAGAAATAGCGCCAACGTTGAAGCCCCATTGTTAAATTGCTCTGTTACGTCATCAGTTAGTCTGAGAAGCTGTAAATCAGTAGAATGTCCTTTTCGAAAACCAAACTGTGAATTTGAAAGTTCATGAGATTCCGAAACTTGTTTTTGAAGTCGAAAAAGTATAAGTTTTTCGAGCAATTTACCAATAGTAGACAAAAGACTAATGGGGCGGTAGTTTTGCGGTTGCCTGGTGCTTTTCCCTTGCTTTGGGAGCATAATTACCTTGGCTCGTTTCCAGGTAGAGGGGAAATAGCCTTGCTGCAGACAGGCGTTAAATATTTTAGTCAGTTGCACCAGGGCTTTTCTCGGGAGATGCTTAAGTTCCTCATTTGTCACCTTGTCTGGGCCGGCAGCTTTCCCATTAGGTCATTTCCTAATGAGCTTGTAAACTTCCTGCTGTGTTATCAATATGCTAAATAGCTGTTCACATTGATAAGTAGTACGAAACATTGCCAGTAATTTACTTGCAAAAAGGCACAGCTTGGGAAATCATTTCGGAAGTGATGTGCGCAAATCGAAACCAATTTTTCCTCAACTGCGCAATTATGTGTTATTTAATTCCAATTGCCTTTCACCTTGGCCCACCAAAAGTTCACATGTAAATGGATCTTTACTATCAGTGGTGTCATCTATGGCAAGGGAAAATTAACAAAAAGTACCAGTCCCGATTAAACCTTCGTCGTTCACTCATGCCGCATATGCAGCCACCACTGTTCTGTTTACACAGCCACGCGACTCTAGCCAGAAACAACCGGTTTAGCTGGCTGTAGCTGGTTGTTGGAAGCCAGTAGTGGGGACGAGAGGGATGGTAAATTCACACCTTGAACGCCTTGTTTCCCACTCGTGCACTAGACTGTACACTGGGCTCAATTTTGGGTGACGACCCAGGTTCTGTTTCTAAGTCGCTGCGGATTGTTGCCCATATTCGCTTCGATAAACAAGTTTGACTTGTATTATAATTTTAAGCTGTTTTTAGATTTTTAAGATTTGTTTTGTGGTATTTTAACCTATTGATTTTTTAGAAACAAACTTGACTTTTAGTTTTAGGGCCTTCGAAGGCTTTTAAGACTCTTTTTATGGTATTTAAACCTTCATATCCCATAATTTTGCTGTTTTAATTGTTAAGTTTTGTAACCTTCTTGCGCATTTTAATCTGTATGTTTTAGATTTTATTGTTTCACTCACTACGAGCCTAAATGGCCCCGTTCTCAACGGGCCCATAAACCTCACACACATATACTTACACACTCACTGTTCCGGGGGATTTTCCTAAAAATCTTCGAGTCGCATCCTTTCTCTTTCTCTCTCTCCCCCTCTCTTTCTTGAAGTGTTTCACACCCATTCCTACTACATACTTTGCGAAAGGACGTCTGAGACGAAGAGGTTCAACGTCCAAGTTTAGGTTATTCACCGCCTCCGAAATTTGCCTTAAGGGAACTTCAGTGATTTTGGGTAAAGACATTTTTTTTTGTTTAATATGAATCTACATAGTTTATGGAAAATATAAGGTGTTTGCGAGTTTGCGACTATTAAGTGCATTTAAATGAGGATTAAAATGGAGTTTTAAATATGGCGGCCATGCTATCACGACCTTTAGCACTGCACAACATTATATTCTGTTGCCATTTACCGTAACTTGCTTTTTTTTTTTTATTTTTTTTTTTTTAACTTTAGATATACTTTTTCAAAAAAATATAATAGATGGAGCACATAGCCCAAGAAAAAGCAGGCCACAGGACCTGCGAAACTTTGGCAACCAACGCCTACAGGACGCGGCCTACACCGCAAGAGCCAAGAAAAATAACGGACACCGACCGTGGAAGCCATCCCATATACAGCCAAAGCTTTGATATATTTTGCATACATGCAGAACAGACTACTATAATCAGCCGGTGAAGGCATTTTATGTTCTACTTTCATGAAACTTCTCAACAAATGTTTTCATACATAAAGAAATTAAAAAAGGACTGCGTAATTATTTACTTTTTGAATTGCAATTACTGATTAAAATGTCTTAATCAAAGAAAAATGCACCCAAAGAAGAAAGTCTGATGCGTTGCACTCACAACTTTCTCTACTCTTGTACCAACCATTTTACAAACTTTTATTCCTCTTTCTTCTTCGTATTACTTGAGATAAACATTTACAGAAATTATCTTATTGCTTATTTCCTTGTAGGTGCAAGGGGAATATGGGAATACAGTAGGCCCTAAGCGATAGTCAAATATTTTAAAACTTTGAGATTTCTCTTTGCACGGTTAACATATAAAAATTGAATAACGATGCTCCATTTGACGAAAATTTAAGCATTACAAACCTCACACAAATAATAAGGGGTATCTCCGAAATGGTTCACTCTACAAAAAATATTGGGACATAAATTATGTTTTAGCAAGATCTACATTTTTTGTACAGTAAGATTTGGTCTATCTCTTACGGTTTATCAGTTAAGCAAAAATCATTCAGAGTAAACAGGACTACATGGGATATAGGCAGAAAATTCAAAATACCTATACATTTCGTTTGTCATAAGTATATCTTAAAACATACGGCATTTAATCAAAATCGTTAGAGCAACATTCGAGAAAAACAAAGTTTTCGAAAACTTTAGCACGTAAAGGGTACTTTGGGGTGGAGGAATTCTCTTCAAAATCTTCGTGTTGTATCCTTAAAATATATTAAACTTAAATATCAACTTTGGCTTTTAACCGACAGGCTGACAGACAGACAGACACACACACATCTTATTCTAAAAATGATTTTTTTAGATTCACGGGAGCTCAAAACCTATATTTCTGGCGAAATCTCAACATCGAATTTTTTGATGAAATACAATACTTCTACGTAGTAGGGAAAGTAAAAGCGTGTGAGAAATCTTGAAAATTTTTTGTGTATTGGAGTATCAATAAAATAAAAATTATTGACTTTACTTAAGATTTGTCGGTCTGGGTGCTCAGCTGGTTAGACGTTGTTCTACTAATCCCAAGGTCGCGGGTTCAAATCCAGCCCAGGCCGATGGTTTTTAAGTATACTTAAAAACGATAGCTCCAAGTCAGTAGATTTACTGGCATGTAGAAGAACTCCTACGGGATGAAATTCCGGCACACTGGCGACGCTGATGTGATCCTGCCAATTGACAGCGTCGTTAAACAACATAATAGTTTTTAAATTTGTTTAAGATTTCATTGTGGTTTCTGAGTCAGAAGAAACTGTTTTATAAGTGATAAAAAGTTTCATTAAAATCGCAGTTTTCAAGAAACACTAACATTGTGTGTGGAAATTGCTGTTCTGATACTACCGAGGGCTCTTAACCTCCTCTGCTAACCCTATCATGCTGAAGTTAACATAAATTGGTTCCAATTTGTAGCAGAAATACAGAAATGAAACCTAAGCTGTTCCTGTAAGTCCTTGAGTTATCTGGCTGCCCCTAATGGCAGCTTATTGATGTACTGATTTAATATTAATATGATGGTAGCAGCGGTAAAAGTTATGTAACAAGTCATGAGAACATGTCTTCTTTCATATTATTTCTTTTCCTGGTTGGACAAATTGAATGAATTATTTGCATCGTAAAGTAAGCTCGAAATATCCTTATCGTTTATTTGATTGTTTATTTTGCGTCAAGGACCTTGTATGTTTCTTTTCTGACATGGTATTTTCATTCAATTCCATTTAAAAATTCATTTCTTTCTTACAAAGGAAATGCCTTAACACTGTTGTTCTCATCCTTTCTATTCTGTTAATTTAAATGTTGGATATATTCCTCATATATCCGCTATATATCATATTTATGGGAAGGAGGGGAGGTTATCACGTTAATTTAAACCTATGTAATTATTTGAAACACTTATTGTAACTCCAGTTTCGCTGTGACTATTTTCTGCGAAGATACTTTAGATATTTCGAAAAGAGAAAATGTAGGGTTTGCTGACCAGTGGTAGCGGACTCAGGTTCACTTTCAGAAACACTTGGAGAACACCACGTAAACACGTCACTTTGGCTTTCAAAATAGTGCAACTCTCGCCAGCGTAAACAAACAAACGTTTCGTATGTTTCTTTCATTCCCTGATTACCCTCCCCTTATGTAGGGCTTACATCCCCTGGGAGTCACAAGCCAGTACCTAGGATCAGACGCATGTCGGGGAGCAGAGGAACCTCTGGACCAGACAGAGTGAAGACCTGGAAGCAGGTGGTCAGCCAACCACGAGATATGGTAGTGAGAAAGGGGATGATATGAAGTGCAGGCGAAATGGATGATTGGAAGGGTGATAATGGCGCACTTGGTGGAATGAATGGCGGGGAAACAGCACGTATCGTATCTCCTAGTAATAATTCCATATGAATCTTCGAATGACGCATTTTGTATCTTTAACTCACAATATACGGCTATTATCACCTCACACAGAAAGCGAATATAGTAAAATGCAAGCGTATCAAGATTACTTAACGAGACACCCGTAGTTTCTTCTTTCCCTCTCTTTACCCCTTTCCAATGACAGCAGTATTCAAACATCTGCTGGACATAGTGATAACCAATGACACGTCGGCAAGAAGGGCTCACTAAATCGTTACTCAACTGCTGCTTGATCCACGGCATGTTATACGCACCAGAAGCTACACGTGGCTACATTATTGGTTGTGATAAGCTGGCAACACAGTTCGACTAGTTTCAGAAACTGTAATTAACAGAATTGTAATTAACTTTAGTGGCACCCAAGAAAGGTAGTTATTGCATAGGTATTAGAATAAAACCTTTCATTCGAAGGTAGAAACTGAATTATAGTATAATCATATAGGTAATCATGTTTAGAGGTATTTGGATATGCATTATAATTCCAGGATAAATATAGGGAGAACTTGTACAATAATTAAACGTTTTTATGTTTTTTAATGTCATATTGCATTATGTTTGCTGTAAAGCTTTATATGCTCTGATAATACTAAGAACGAAGTTAAAGCTTTTCTTATAACACAGAATGGTTTAACTCTATACATTTGCCTAAAATAAGCAAACATTTCCAACATTTTCCATAACAGACATTAAGAATTTGGAGGTAAATCTAAAGACGATTAAAACGTGGCTTTTCTACGAAGTCAGAAGTATCTATCCCCCACCACATATTCCCTTTTCCTCATTACGTCACGTCTCTAGCCCCGTATTGCAACTGTCAGCAGTTCATTAGTCAGTAGTTATGCCTCAATCATTGCGAGACCCCGTAAGACGATAAGAAATAGAGATTGTCCAAAACAGTGCACTTTTACTAATTTTTATTTTGTGTAAAACATTAGGCTTTGAATGCATTTTACAATTTATTCTGATGTAATAAAATCAAACTATTTTTCTGACATGTAAACACAACACAATTACATTGTTATACCCTTATTGTACGCTGAAGGCATTCCTTCTATTTTGCAATAGCATGCAGGTCGTTGCTAAAACATTACACCACCTTTGTCGTGTTTGTGTGGGTCAAGGCACGTGCGGAAATCAAAACCGCTAGTCACCTTTCAGATAAAGGCAGGAAGGAGGTAGCCTATCTTTTGTTTACGCGCGGAAGGCGGTTAGATGCATGACCTAGCTCAACCTGTTCATGTTATCGAATGCTGCAAGCCAAATCACGCATGCAAAAATGTTAAATATTCTTTTAAGTGATTATTTAAAAACGTGAGCAATGCCATATAATAACTATCGAAACTGAGTTCAGAAAAAGTTTACTCATCTTACAAGTAACAAACAATCCGACTTCTTCAATGAAAGACTGTGTCGACGAAAATGAATAAGAGTTTACAATTTACTATTATTGCAACTCCAAGGCACCTTACACATAGTCCATATAACACCGTTGTTTCCACTTATCGCGATCTTAGTTCCGATTCCACTTGCTTCGCGGTCTTACAGTCAACTGCTGTGTCCAGCATTCGAGAACAGGTCATACAGGTTCTCGTGTACGGTATGTCATGTTTGCATAGCACCTAGCCGCTAATGCGACTTTATCTGTGCGGCATTGGAGGTTGTCATTATGTTGTTATGCTTTTGTGTCCTGGAAAATGGTTTCTTTCTGTATACCTAATTTAGGATACAGAAAGGGGGCAGGAATACTGCTGTGTCCGCGGTCGACCGCCCTATTTATAGGCCAGCGCAGTCTAGCGAGAATCATCTCGAAGCGTAACGAAACTTGTGAACCTTTCGCGGAACCTGTACTAGTTCCGAGTGTTACCAACAGGTGGCGCTGGGAGTCTTGGCCCTAACAAAATGCTTGTATTTGTTAGTTATCAATTGGCCACGTATTCGATTTAAAATTATATCTGTTTTACGTACTTAATTATACAATGTATATTCGAATCCTAATAACGCAAAAACCTAAAATTGTTGTATGCTACTTTTCAGAAAATGTAGGTCTCCTAAAACATATTTGTCAGATACAGTTTTTTCAGGAGTGGATGTTTCCAAGATATTCGTTGTTTGAATCTTAAAATACTTACACTTTCATATAATGGGAAAAACTATGCATCCTTTTTTATCTTGGCCGTGCAAAGAGAATGGAATAAGAAAGTCATCACATAGCGACCAGCTCTTAAAATATTTCACTATCGCTTATGGCTACTATATTCACCTACTCCTATTCTGGTTACAAGAAAATATATAATAGAACTATTTCTATAAAAGTTTATTTCGAGCAATATAAAGTAGATGGAAAAGTAAACGTTTCTAAGAACAGTTTATATTGTAGTGGGTAAAGAAAGTCATGCGAGTGTACACATCAGATTTTT
The DNA here is from genome assembly GCA_030765045.1 of Tenodera sinensis. Classification (NCBI taxonomy): domain Eukaryota; kingdom Metazoa; phylum Arthropoda; class Insecta; order Mantodea; family Mantidae; genus Tenodera; species Tenodera sinensis. The sequence continues at coordinate 92,488,923 of CM060970.1, forward strand.
TTTTTACACCAAATAATGTAACCTAAATTTGTGTAAGTCACAAATATCACACAAGAGTAAAAGAGACTTTCATTCTGTCTCATATAGCCCTCACTATACTTTGAAAAACAGAGATCACAAATTTATCTGTCTAAAAGACGCTGTGAGCTTATGCTACAAAAATCAGTAAACCACACACATTATTGCCTTTGGGCTAGGATTTGGGGCAGATAAAATCATGTGGGATCGCTATCCGCAAAAAGACTGGCCATAAAACATCAGCCCAACGCGAACCAGATAACCACAAACAATAAAATATATAACAACGGAATACGATATCTCCTTTATTTCTGTGATATCGCTAGCTTTTGCGATATCTACATTAAAAACGTAAACACGTTTATCTAGTTTTGTTCACGGTACTAGTCTCAATGAATAATTTTTATAGACATTTATAATTAAAGTCGCGACGTTGGAATATGTAGTCACAGTGCAATAGATTTATTTCTCCACCATTTACCTGTGTAAATAAAGAAAATAAAATTTAGAATCCGTACTTCCCAAAACTAGACATTTTTATTTATCCTAAAACAGGCCTGGGTACTTTTACTTTCTCTACGGGTAAGTAGAAGGAAGTATTGTATTCCACCTAAAAATTCGATGTCGACATTTCACCGGAAATATATCTTTTGAGACCCCCTGAATAAAAAGAAAGCATTTTTAGAAAAAGACCCGTGTGTGTGTGTGTGTGTGTGTGTGTGTGTGTGTGTGTGTGTGTGTGTGTGTGTGTGTGTGTGTGTGTGTGCGCGCGCGCGCGCGCGTCAGTCTGTCAGTATCTGGACAGCATAACTCAAAAGCGAAATGTCGGTTAAAAAGCGAAATTGGTTTTTAAGTTTAATGTCCTTCAAGGATGCGACACGAGGATTTTGAAGAAAATAGCCCCACCCCAAACTACCCTTTACGTGGAAAATTTTTCGAATATTTTGATTTTCCTGAAAATGGCTCTAACGATTTTGATTAAAATGTCATGTGCTTAAGATATTTGTATGAAAAATGAAATGTCTATTTTCTGGATATAGTCCTGTTTACTCTGAATGACTTTTGAATAACTCGTAAACCGTAAGAGATAGACAAAATCTTAGTATACAAAAAGGTGGCTCTCGCTAAAAGATACAATTTATGCCCGAATAAAATTGTAGTATACTGAAACATATCCGAGATATTCCTTGTTATGAGTATGAGTTTCGGAAAACTTAAAACTTTCGTGAATTGGAACAACGTTCTTTTTTTATATGTTAAGCGTGCGAAGAAAACGGAATCTCAAAAGCTTTAAACGTTTTGACTATCGCACAAAGCCTACTGTATTCTAACATTCCGCTTGAACCTACATACAAGAAAACAAGTAATATGATAATTTGTACAAATGTTTATCTCAACTAACATGAAGAATATATAGGAATAAGAGTTTGTAAGAGTGGTTAGTACAAGAGTAGAGAAAGTCATGTGAGTGCAACACGTCAGATTGTTTACCTTCTGAGCATACAGTTATAAGTGCAAGGCCGTGAGCGGGCTGCGCTCAGTGAGCATAACTTCCCCAGCCCTGGCCTAAAGTAAAACAGAAAGAAAAGACAAATACGCATCCATTATCCTGTATTCTTTCGGGTTTTCACATTTTTTCTTCAAACGCTTTTCAACTTCTGAAATGACGGTTTACTAAGAAACAGTGGCATTCATTTGCAACACACTGAACAGTAGGAAGCTCAAGTGACAGCTGTTTAAAACACGTGCGCCTTGCACGTGTTTTAAACAAGGGGATGTTGGAGTAGGTATAGAAGTCAAGACCGGCTCCTAGGAGTGCTATTCCACCCTCTCCTCCCAAACAACACTCCAGATGCATTCCGACAGAACAAATAACCCCGGAGCGATAACCTCTTTTGCAAAAACACATGAGCGAAATTCTCATATCAAATTTCCGCGTTTAGATTAATTTTCAAATGACATTTCTGAATAAAAACTTCGAGTTAAGGAAAATCAAATTTGAATTACATGCAAGTTGTTACATTTCTTTATTACCAAATCCAAGAGACCAAGAAAAATCTTCGAAATAATGACGATTTCAAATTATAAACGTTCGAATTATCGGAGTTCATAAAACTCGCATCATATTCTGTACTCTTCCATGAATTGCTCTTACAACGGTATATCTTTCTATCTAGTTTTGCTTAATCCGAGATAAATTATACACATTTAAATATTTTGTTGTAAATATAAGGAAATAATTGTTTCACTGAGGAGTACGAAGATCCAACTGAAGCTTTCCCTCCGTGAATTTTTCTGTTAGATACAAAGCTAAAATAGGTCAAAATGTTCAAAACATTATTTTATCTAAGTTATGTCCTGTAATTTTCGATTCCAGAACCATTACGAGATTTGTCGCGCTGTTCCTTTTATACTGAGACACAATTATTGACATTTCTGTATTTATTCTGATTAAAATGTAAAGTTTTGTTAGCAAAATAGATTATCAACGCTTCCCCCAAGGAAATCGTTTTACGCCATAATATAATTTAGTCCTACTTGATCTTCTGATATATTCACTGCCTGAAAAATTAAGGTGATGTTGCTCAAACTTTTCCATTCACAGAGATAAACCTCGGGGTTTCTGTAATATTATTCCGGTTGAAATGAAAAATGTGTTATATTCACATGGTTATCATTTATTTTTATATAGCATCTGCAAAGTACCGCTAAAAAAGGTTATTCCTTTATCTCCTTGAAGTAAATTGAGATAAACTTTGGCGCAATAGTTACACATTTCGTTATAGATGCAAAGGGAATAGCGATGTTTAAAAGCTGGCCACAATGTACTGGCCTTGAAATTCAATACACCTTCCATTGTAAAAATCCACTGGATAGCAACTGCACTTGAAAAATTCAATCTGAAATATTAATGGTAATCTTTCAAATATTTGAAATCGCAAAATATTACTTGAAATAAACGGCATGTTTTAAAGAGATGTACCGTTACGTGTTGCTCGATTTTGTTTATCCCCTAAGACAGGCACCGACAAGGTTTGCCTGATCGAGCCTTGCTCTGGCTTGCTCCTAGCCTTAGATCCAGTCCTTGTATCCCTCCGCGATAACCTGGTGCTCATATCAGTTGCGACTGTATAACAACACCTGCCTCGTGTTTATGATGCAACAGAAAGTCGGGAGTTTTAGGAAACAACGTTGCCATCACCTTACATCCAAGTAGTGTTTACCAGGGTTGTCATACGTCTTGTAAACTCACAGATAACCGCCAATATTTAAGGGACTATAATTTGCTGCACGCTTTAGTTTCGACGTATTGCGGTTAGTTGAGGCTTGTGTTTACATCAAGTCGGGACCTAACAGTGGATCGATTATAGAGCCTCAGCGCGGCTTTCCGGTGACGTCAGTGGCGTGCTTTATTGCTGGCACAACTAACCATACAACAGCTCAAATTAATCTGAAATTTTATTCATAGTGAACCAATATTCTACATTTATAGCCTTACAAAATGCATGTGTATAATTACAGACATACGAGTAGTCATTCCAATTTGTGAGACAATCATCATACATTGTTCTGCATTACACTTGCAACAGAATACTTTCGCTCTACTTGATGAATTTAATTATCTATATATATATACATCCAGAGCGTCTTAATCAGCAAAACATAAAAGGTAAAGGATTTTCTACATTTAGCTGATAGTGTTAAACGTAAGAGGACGAAGTTATATTTCATAACATAAAAACCCGATACAGATAATACAATTGGAACAGTTGAAGGACTAATTGACGGGAAACTATGAATCAGTAAGTTATGTATACACATATATAATATATGTATATAATATATAGTAAGTATATAGACACCTATTATAATTTATGTTGTTAGCTAATGCTGGATTTCTGACAATGAAGTCATTAATCCTCTTGCTCTCCAATATTTTTCACTGATGGATGGGGCATTAGAAGTGGCCGGGCATATTTGAAGGTGGTCTCGATCCATTTCCTCTTGCAGATCACATAGAGGACAGACTGGTGAAGAATATATCCTAATTCTGTTTAAATGTTTTGCCAGACAATCATGTCCTGTAATCAACCTGAAGGTAGCAACTGCTGTTTTTCGAGGATACTCAGGAATTACTGTTTGAATGTTTGGTAGTTCCCATCTTTTATTCTTTGATTTTTCATAGTAATATTTTGCAATAATTTTTTTGAATTCAGAGTTGACTAATCTTTTAGCTGCATAAAATGGTAGATTAACTATTGATTTCTGCACATTGCCGGTACCCTTTTTTGCAAGAAAATCAGCTTTCTCATTACCACTCAGTCCACAGTGAGCTGGTATCCATTGGAAGACTAGGTGTTTTTGAAGTGCTGTTAGATGGGTAAGGATTTTCCAACATTCTATAATTGTTTTATAATTCTTATAAAATATAAGAAAATATAAAAAATATGCAGTTTTTTTTTTTTAATATTTTTGCTATACGGCTTTTGTTATGCCCGTTATGCCATCGAGCTAGTGTAAGCGCCTGCGCGAGATTCTTTTGAATTAGCGGTGTATAAAATCATAAATGAGTGTAGTGTGAGAACGCCTTTAGCTAGGGTGTTGATTCAGGTGTCAAAGAGCTTGAGAAGCACTACTAGAACTTAAACTGAAACAATAATATTCGCCGAAATATAGGTGAAAATCGATATAAAACTAAAAGGTGCAAACAAATTTAAGAAGTTGGCTCATATGAATCTTAAATACCCGAGAAATTATAGAAAACAAACTAAAAATTCCAGTGTCGAGCTAATGCGAGACCTACGGCAGCATCGAAGAAGAAATGAAAGAGCGGTGCAAAGCAATAACACAGGGGCCCCATTGGGCGTACAGCGGCCACCGACAGTCCGAGCATCTATGACCATGTGCAGACATCATTGGAGGCCAATACAGAAAATATACTTACGATGTATTTATTATGTAAATATACCACTCTGTGTAAGCATTATATTAAAGATATTGATAATTAAATTACATATTAATATGAACCACTTGTTAAGATTTATTCCCAACGGTGTGGACCTTGACTATCGGTTATTTATTCCTGGGTCTTCAAAACATGTATTTTCATCGAAATCTCAACAGAGCGTTTCACTGATGTACTATATTGCCCATAATATTTCAATACAGATGGCTTACAGCTGTATTTATTTGCTTTGGGAACGATAATTAAAATTGAAGTATTTCGCTACTTTGAAAATAGGCTAATTGGAGGATTAGTTAATCATGGCTGTTTGGCAGAGGCTTTATGCAGTGAAAATAAAGCTGCGTTGAACGTAAACCGCTGAGTCTAGTACGGCCTGTAATGTTCACCACAAATATTCCAACTCTCCATTTTTCGCCCCGACCGACCGTATAGACTACCCAGTGGTTATTCTGTTCACACCGAACATTCCTTTGGTTGACAGCAAAATGTGCACATCTGACCACGGCTATACTATTCCACGCCACGTTAACCTGCGTGTGGTTTAATACACACCAGTCAGTCAGTATCTTGGAGAAAAACGTGCTCAAACCAACTGAAGGCTTACAGTTTTGAGGCACACTGAGTTCAAATTAATACCGAAATTATAGACTCACAAAATAAATAATAGTAGTAATAAGAGTAATAATAATAATAATAATAATAATAATAATAATAATAATAATAATAATAATAATAATAATAATAATAATAATAATAATAATAATAATAATAATAATAATAATAATAATAATAATAATAATAATAATAATAATAATAATAATAATAATAATAATAATAATAATAATAATAATAATAATACTTATGGCCAGCGATGTCCCACCTTGTCTCTTTGCAAACGCTTAAGTAATTATGAGCTATTCCCCACTCTACTCTTTCAGTCGGAAGGTGAATCAGCTATCACACTTACATGACTTTCGTACGCATATTTCTTTAAACACTTCTTAAAAGCACCTGTTCTACGGTTTACTTCATGTTAATCGGGATCGGCACATGCAGAAATGGTTTTTATTCAGAGGGCCTGAAAACATACATTTCCATTAAAATCATCGAATTTTTGGGTCGAATACAATACTCCCCAGAACGCGTATTTTCAGTATAATGTCTTTATCGAATTTTTGGGTGGAATAGAATATTTTATCTAAGCACCATCCAGTGGTAGACAACGTAAAATTGCTCCTTTTGGATATAGGGGTCTCAAAATATATTCTTAGTGAAATCTTGACGTCGAATATTTAGATGGAACTTTAAGCTACTTTCTCTTATCTACTATAGGTGGGTGGCAAATAAGATAAGAAGCGCGTTGTAACTAGGGGAATTGGAATTCAAGCTAGAAAATCCATTTCTTGCTACGTATTCACACATATCCGAACAAACAATTCCTCGCATTTCTTTTATCGCTTCTACATAAACTTCCTTTGCAGAGGGAAGTTTCAAACTTAATTTTCTCTGAGTTGCTAGCAAAGTTACTTAGCTTCTTATTTCGTATAAAGACTGGGAAGAAAATCGGAGTCTCACAGGACACAGCGAACTTCTACCTTTGTCACAAGTCCGAGATGCAAATAAGGAGATTTCCCAGCAACCCATTCACTTTTCCTTTCTGGGCATAGCGTTAAGTTTCCGAATAGCTTCTCTGTCCTACTCTTTAAAACTTGTACTGATGTGGGAAAGCCACCAAAAGCCAACTGTAATACATTCACCAAATTATAGGGCTCTCTGGTAACTTTGGGTTACATTCGGCCTGTTCAGTTGACATCAATAACAACTGTTCTTAGAAGATACCGCAGGTAATTGTAGTTAAGTTGGCAATACAAGTTTTATCTTGCAGGTAGGTAAACAGTTCGGTTTAAATTGTTGCGCGGATGCCGTTGTATCTGTGTAAGTATATGGATTGTTTTAGTGATTAAAATAAGTGTTTCATACTTCCTCATTGTGGGTTTTACAACGTAATTGTATTAGTAAATGCACTACAATGTATAAGTATTTAACCTGGAAAGTGTTGATTCAAATTCTTCTGAGCTTTGTAATCTAGTACTACGAACGGTCCAAGTCAAGAAGAACTGTGTATTGCGAAAGTTACAGCTGCGCATCGCAGTGACAGCTGGAGCATGATTGCCCTGATAGTGCCAGCATTACTTCGCTGACTAGCTCAAGTACATTTTGAGTTTTGGCGAGGCTACGTTGAAATTGGCAATCATATCAGTTTTAGGACTATTTATAGATATATTTTAGAACAATCCGTAAGAAATAAAAGTAGTTATATTTACTTACATGTGTGTATATGTGTGTGGTTTAGATCATCCATTATTTATAAGTATTTGTCGCAAACAGATGGCAGCACCAATCCTACATTTTTCACTTTTAAGGGTTACATCGTTTTTAAACAATTGCTTTCATTTGCTTTCCTCAATTCACAATATTTAAAATAAATAGAATTGTAATACTTATTATCCCTTAAAGTTTCCCTTTTACTATTCTGATTATTTCGGCACACTGTTTATCACCGCCACCTCCGCCACCACACCAAAACTGTTACTTAATATTTTAATTCCATTTTATTCCATTTCATTCTCTTGTATAGTTTTTATATTCATGCCACTGAATAATAAAATGTTAAAGTGTTAGGCTTTTTGGCAAAAAAATTAAGACTTTATTATCCTTCTTACAAGGTACTATTTACTCTTGCCTGCCTACGTTAGGCAAGTAGAGGATGTACCGTATTTCTTCAAAATATGGTGTTGAAATTTTACAAAAAATGAATGTTTTAAATTTCCTGGATCCAAAATAAAATTATTTTTAGAAAAAGATACCCACACGTACATTTATGTACATGGCAGTCATTTCTTAAAACATTTCTGTATAAGTTAAAGTTCTTCTGTAGTTTATTATTCCTGTTGTACCTACAAGAGCATTAGCAATAAAAGTAATTTCTACAAATGTTTATCTCCATTATTATGAAGTAGATAGAGTAATAAGTGTTTATAAAGAATAGTTTGTACACAACGAATTTAGTAATATGCAATGTTAGGGACCATATCACATTTTTATCGTCTTACGGAAACTAGCAAGGGGTGAGGAATAACTAGTGACCAATGTCAGTTGAAATACGGGTCAAGAGACGTGGCACTATAATTAGCACAAGCAAAAGTAGGGGCGGAGGGAGGGTAAGATGCACCTATAACGTTTTAATTTTCTTCAGATTTATCTCCAAATTCTTAATGTCTATTATGAAAAATATAGTAGACATAATTCAATGTTATATTGAAGAATATAGAAAGTTTAATCCTTCTACAAGTTCTCCATATGTTTATACTCTAATTAAAATTGATATTGAAATAACTTTAAACACGTTTTCCTGTTACATTACATTATAATGCAGTTTCTACTTTCAAACGAAACGTTTTCTTATAATATCTGTACAATATAACTATGTGCAGCCAGTAGTGAATAGCGTGAATATTGCTGTCATTGGAGAGGGGTAAAGTGAGAGAAAGAAGGGAAGACTACGAAGGTGTTAAATAATCATGATAAGCTTGAATTTTACTAAATTCGCTTTCTGTACAAGAGTAGAGAAATTAATGTGAGTGCAATACATCAGATTTTTCTGTCTTTCCTTATCGTTATTTTCCATTCAGTGAAACCATGTGTTGACGTAATATAGGCATTGACTTCCGCTATTTGGCATTTTCAGAGCAGAGGCGATAGCAAACAAGGCATATGGGAAAAAGATTGCCTTTAAGTTTTAATCCTGACTTTTTCAGCTGCGAAATGAGGCAATATCGAAGTGCGTTCTTTGACGTATACTGCTGCTCATAATAACACCCTCCCCTTGTAACATGGTTTCAAAAGGGGTCCTAATACGCAACTGTGAAAACTGGCGTTTGCAAATACTCCGGCCAGAGATTGAAACACATGTTCAAATCTTTTCTATACCAATATATTTTTCAGGGAAGGGAGACAACAATTGCTGACAGAAATCTTTATCCGGGTGAGTACAGATCACAATACTACGCAAGCTGCAGGCGAGACATTTTATTTTTCGAGGTACAGTCCAACTCAGAATAAAATGAATCTATCAGAAAATGCACTGTATGCAATTCTAGCATTAAAACGGCTTATTATGATGGTATAAATCGTGCAAAATGATCCTATTTATCCTCACCAGTGCCAGAAAATGAATGACGTAGCAATGACATCACAGCCACAACAATTTTCTCCAATGTGCCTGTAAGAAAACTTGAAATCGTCACTCTCGCAAGTTCAGCAACATTTGGCACAAGAATCACCTCAAGCCAAGCCGAATACAATCTATATTTTCAATAGCTTTATCATTACGTTCCATTTTCCTCAATAAGTGTTGATATACCAACTATATTATGTTACACATCTGTGATCTCCATGTATTATACTTTTTCATTTAGCAAACTTATTAATTATGTTCACGCATTTTAATGCTAAAATTGCATAAAATGTAGGTGACACGTATATAATCTTTTTCATTGTGGCACTGGTAACACAAATATTTATTATGAAGCGAAGCCTGATCACACTGATACGTACTTAAATCTGGACGAGTCACTATTCCACAAATGATTCATGCAGATATCTGCTTTTCTATGCCCGATGGAAGAGAGCTGGGGTCCCTACTACTTCATCAAGTAGCTTCTCAATTGGTCTCTCGGGGACCTAAGGAGGCTGAGTGCACCCCGCACCAGACCTCCCCGTGGAGGAAAAATCACTATGCCGGTACCGGTGATCGAAGCCGGGTCCTCCGCGCCAGAGGCAGGTGTACTACGGAGGTGGTCGTGTTAGGGTTATAGAAGACACAGATCATTTGATATATGGTACCTCAATATGTATGTATTCGCTTCAGTTACTTTCTCTCTTCCTCTAACAGTTGTTAAAAAAAAAAACTGCTACAGTTTTTAAATTTTTTTTTTGGCATGGTTGGTACGAAATGAACAATGGCTTTCAGTATAGACTGTCCATGTGTTTATACCTCAAGGCGTTAACCGCTAGTCTAGGTGGTGTGGGGTCATTCATCTTGCAAACATCATTTGAACCGAGTTCTAATACAACATTCATTACCGCGAGGGCTACCCACTCTGTGTTAAGCTTTCCACTCCTACCTTTTGGGGAAAAATTAACACGCGTAGCGTGTATGCTTGGGGTTGTTTACAGATAGCGCAAAAATCTGATGAGTAAGGCGAGGCACGCCATTTTAGTAGAATGTGTATAGTCTTGTCGATGCAGCTGTGAAGTTATTGCTTCATTACACGATATCAGTTTTGCTAGGACTGTTTAACCCTCAAGACACTTCTTTCGTGTAATTTAGCGATATAGTTTAGTGTTTAATGAAAGTAATGACAAATGCAAACAAACATGTCAACTTGTAACGAAATGAATTTCAAAATTTCAGTCATATATCTTCTTAAGGGATACTTAGGGACAGTTATATTGAACAAAACATGTTGAATTAAAATATGAAAACAACCAATATCTGATGGACAAGGATCCAGAATTAGAATAGATTAAATCAGAGGACCAAAAATAGTGACACTGCGGTTCATTCTCCTCTTTTCCCCCTCTACACGCTTTGGCTTCGTAGCGTGGCCGTGGAGGGTAATGGTGACTAGCATTGCATAATGCGGCACGCCTGCACCGTTTTGAGTTTCACAAAATAAACTCAGTGTTGGGTTCACAATGTGCCGGAGTCCTTTCAGCAGTCTTCTTTGTCCTTTTCCATTATGTCAGCAGTGAAGAGTATCTAAGATAGGGAAAAAGTAACCACCCTTGTTTCCCCCCCCCCCCCAATTGCACCACTGAAGCAAATGAATAGAATATATGTATAATCAAATGATAGATAAAACAACATTTAAATTAAACTTAGAAAACCAATGACAAAATATCTTGATTAGTAGTTCATACAGAGATTATGTAACATAATGTCCTATTTGGACATATTGTAACAATTGACAATTTGGCAAAGCCCACTACTGATACCATTGTAACAAACACGACAAATTCAGCCCAGTTACCCTTCTAGCACTTTCTCTTATAGACCTTTGCACAAATAGTTTTCTTCTCGTCGTTAACATAGTCTTCAATCTTTCCCGTCATCACAACTGTATCACAACTTTTACCTCTCGAAACCGTGACTCATTCCTTCCAGTGTCTTTCTTCACTTTCTTTGTCTCTCAAACACTAACTCTGAAGATAGAATTACTCGACACCTGTTAAATCTTTTTTACGACGCGAGGACACATATACAGCTGTCTCAAACTCACTTAGATATTGTCCGACTCATAATCATAACTCACTGTTTGTTTCCCCGTCTCCTTATATAGCGGGGGTGACGTCACACGGAAGTTACGCGAACTCCTTCAAACACGCCGGCGATGACGTTACCAGACGTTTCTCGAAGTCTCTGGGGAAAACTCCCTTGGTGCTGCCGCTCTGATTGTTAAGTCACATACACACAAGGCAGCCTGACCTTGAATGCCTTTGCATGCCAAACGGCATATTATATAGTGTGAAGTAGCTTAGCCCCGACAGTCCTTTGTCTTGCGCCGCGCCCGCCGTCAGAATATTACTTTTCTTCAACATATCAGCAGGTTTCTTGCAATACACTGTGAAATTTCCTTTACAGACTACCTAAATTCACATATACATCTTAACTTCTTCTAAGTTCATTAAAAATAAATTTGAGCAAGGAAGAGGCGGCGTAATAACGCTCATTAGTGGCTTTTTTGGGAAATGCGTCGACAATTTCATTGCCTATGTGGAAACGCCGCACAGCTGCCACAAGATATTGCTAAGTCTACTGTATTTGGTTAGTTGGTGATGCAGTCCAAATGCATGCATTTAGTTTCTTCATGTTTACCCAATAAATCCACAGGCAGGAAGCAATTCCCTCGAGCATTACACAACAAACACTGTACATGTAGAGGTAATTACTGGCTTTAATGGCCGCCCTCACTTCTGACGTCATGTTTCGTGGGTGCGAAAGCAAAATGCTCCCTTCTGCCAGCGTTCACATGAATATTCATCTTCCTGGGAAACTTTCTTGCGTCTTGCAGAAACCGACATGCTTCCTTCGCTACTCAAGTGTCGCCGCCGCTGTGGAGTTGAGAGCAGCAAAACCAAATGCTATTTGAAAAGCCTAGCTGTCTTAACAGGCGTTAAAAGGCTTTACCCATTCACGTAGAGGAGGTCGTTTATTTCAACCAACACTTCGATAACGGAAATACAAGCTTTCAGGCACAGCAAAAATAAAATATATGGTATTCCCATGACTTTCATGACTACCTACCATGACTACCTACCCTGTCTATTCGGAACAGCGTAGGGATAAAAGAAAGTAAATAACAAAAATCTGATGTGTTGCACATCTACTCTTGTACTAACCATTGCTACAAACTCTTATTCCTATATTATCTTCGTGTTACTTGAGATAAACAATTGCAGAAATAGTTTCATTGCTTGTTTTCCTGCACTTGCGACGATTTGAAAGCTTCCAAATTCCTTTCTCTTTGCACGGTTAACATAAAAAATTTAATAACGATGTTCCATTTGACACAAGTATATCTTCTCCAAAACTTACACACATAACAAGGAATATCTCCAAAATGGTTCACTCTACAAATTTATCAGTAAGATTTGGTCTATCTCTTACGGTTTACCAGTTATACAAAAGCCATCCAGAGTAAATAGGACTTAATGGGCTATAGCTAGAAAATTCAAGATATACATTTCATTTGTCTTTAAAATATCTGAAACATGTAATTTTAATCAAAATCGTTAGAGCCATTTGCAAGAAAACAAAACTTTTCGAAAACTTTTGCATATAAAGGGTAGCTCAGGTTGGAGGAATTTTCTTCAAAATCTTCGTGTCACATCCTTGAAAGGCATTAAACTTAAATACCAACTTAGGTTTTTAACCAACTTGTCTTTTTGAGCTATGCTGTCCATATACTGACAAATACATACACGGACCTTTTTCTAAAAATGTTTTTTTTTTTTTTTTTTTTTTTTTTTTTTTTTTTTTTTTTTATTCAGGGTCGCTAAACATATTTCCAATGAAATATGGATATCGAATGTTTGAGTGGAATTCAATACTTCCTCTACTTTGCAAAACGTAGCAGAGGAAGTGCAAAGGATTAAGAAACAGATGCTCAAATTCTCGCTAGCTATGCTGCTCTGACAATCTGCCGTGTGATTTACCCAAACTCTGAATTCCAATTTAGGTACTTGGTATTGCAGGCATGTTATTTTACTGTTGGTGTTGGTTAGCGTGGTTTATTACTTTCTCTACTACGTATAGCGAGAGATATAATTATTTCATTCCACCAAAAAATTTGATAGAGGTTTCACCGAAAGTACATGTTTTGGAAGCCCCTGAATCTAAAAAGTGTTTAGAAAAAGAGACGTGTCTGTGTCTAGCAGAATAACTAAAAACTGAAAAGTCTGTGAAAGGTTACACTTGATGTTTTTTAAGTTCAACATCATCTAAGAATACGACGCAATGATTTTCAAGAAGATACCGCCATCAAAAACTCTTTGCATGGAAGATTTTTCGAAAATTTTCCTTTGCTCAAAATTGCTCAACCTTTTTATACCATATTTTAAGGTATTTTATGACAAATTGAAGGTATGTGTTTAACTATCTGGAAGAAAAGGGAGGGAAAGAAAAGGGAAGAGAAAGAAAGGGAAGGGAAAGAAAGGGAAGGGAAAGAAAGGGAAGGGAAAGAAAGGGAAGGGAAATAAAGGGAAGGGAAATAAAGGGAAGGGAAAGGAATGGAAAGGGAAGGGAAGGAAAGGAAAGAGAAAGGAAGAGAAGGGAAGGGGAGGGAAGGGGAGGGAAAGGAAGGAAATGGAAGGAAAGGAAAGAAAGGGGAGGGAAGGAGAGGCAAGGGGAGGAAACGGAAGGAAGGGGAATCTTTGCATGGAAGATTTTTCGAAAGCTTTGCTTCGCTCAAAATTACTCCAACCTTGTTAATTGGTATACCATATTTTAAGGTATTTTATGACAAATTGAATGTACGTGTTTCATTATCTGGAAGAAAAGGAAAGGGGAGGGAAGGGAAAGAAAGCGAAGGGCAGGGAAGCGAATCAGAGAAAAGGTAAGGAAAGGGAAGGAAAGGAAATAAAAGGAAAGGAAAGCAAAGGGAAGGGAAATAAAGGGAAGGAAAGGGATGGGAAAGGAAGTGAAGGAATTAAAATAGAAGCAGAGCAAAGGGAAGGAAAAGGAAGCAAAGGAAATAAGAGGAAAGTGAAGGAAAGGAAGGGGAAGGGAAAGGAAGGGAAGGGAAGGAAAGAGGAGGGAAAGGAAGGAAATAGAAGGAAAGGTAAGAAAGGGGAGGGAGAGGAAGAGAAAAGAAAGGGGGAAAGGTAGGGAAAGAAAAGGGGGAAGGAAAGGGGAAGCGAAGGGGAAGGAAAGGAGAGGAAAGCAGAAGAAAGGAAAAGGGAAAGAAACTGAAGGGAAAGGAAACGAAGAAGAGTTGCCAAGAGGGAGAGGTGAGAGAAGAAGAAAGCAGCAGAAACGATAGGAGAAGAAGGGAGAAATGAGAAGAGCAGAAATAGAGTAGAGAAGAAAAACAGAAGAGAAAATAAAAGAGAACAAAACAGAAAAGGAGAAAAAGGAGAAATACCAGGAGAAAAAAGGATGAGAAAAGAGAGAAGAGGAGAAAAAAGAGAAGAGAAGAGAAAAGAAGAGAAAATCTGTGCGATTTTAAATGTGTAATAGTTTAGAAATACAAATTACAACCATCAAACAAAGACATTAAACAGCTGGTTAATTATCATCGAACCCAGAGCCATCAACAATAATTACAGCATGCACTGCTCCCTCCCAATCTGCATCAAGGTGGAATGACAGTAGAATCTGCATCGAGTGCCTCTTGAAGCGAAGAGCCATCTCATTTGCAACAATGCTGATCTTTCCCCTCGTATCGAAATAATGCATCGTACACGCCCTAAGGCAGCATGGAAACAAAGATGCAAACTGCACTCCCTTGGAAAGGAAAGGGGTGGTTCTAATTATGATAGCAGTGGGAACTATTAACAAGACCAGATGTTTGCCACGGTCTCAGTAATGGAAATGGGATAGTGTCGAAGTCTGCCCGCAAAATGCAACTACATACAACTCGATGGCTAGTTAGAATCACTACGTAGTGCTGGTCAACTAGTTTTCTGAGCAACTTAGGATTTGAAATTCATACCAACTTCCTTCATACACAAGAAGAATCATGAGAAATAGGGCTAGGAAGTTGAGGAGACGTCCTGTTTTGTTCTAATGTGTGAAAACGATCACAACATATTGTAACAAAACGACAAAATCAGTCCTTTTACTTTCTAACACCTTATTGTCTTCTAAAATTTTAGCACAAATACAGTTTTCTCCACCTCGTTAACAATCTACAATCTTTCGGGCTATCACAACTCTCAACTTTTATTTCTCGTAACCTTACTCAGTCCTTTCAGTGTCTGTCTTCAATTTTTCTCCCATATACTAAACTACGGTGTTACAATTGCACCGACGCACACGTACAACTGGCTCAGGCTCATTGACACACTGTGACTCTTGTCCGTAGCTCTAACTCGGAAACTTAACTCACTATGTTGCTGCCTAGCGTCTTTATACAGTAGAGATGACGTCAGTCCGATCTTTCTCGAGGTCCACACACACGCGTCGGAAATGACTCGGCTAGAAGTCCCGAGAAGGTGCTAGGAAGGTCCCTTTTGTTTCTGCCGCTTCCACTGTTACAGTCATGTGCACACAAACACTTGCGCGAGGCAGCCTGATCTTGAACGCCGGTCCGATATGTCATGTGAGATGGTACGGCCCCCGCCCGTCCATTGTTGTGCGCCATGCCCGACATCAATACTTTATGTTCATTATGGGTAATTACAAGCCAGAAAACAGCGGATTTGATGTCCTTTTCTGCCTTTTTCAGCATTTAATTGCTTTTTTGCAACTTTACCTTATTTTAATTTATCTTCCTTTCTGTCCAACAGTCTAATTTCAATTCGAATGTGTTTTAAGTCACACGCACCACTAAGATGGCTACAAAGGTAGTCGAGATAACCATTTCTATTGTATTCATGTCAGTATCAGCAGAAGGAATGCGAGAAACTAGTGAACCTTCTCTAAATATCTTATTTTTGCTTATGCATGTGACAATGACCTTGAACAGAGGACAGGAGTAGGTGGTTGTACTAACGTCATATTTGACTGCAATTTCAGTTTGTACAACAAATACCGACGATAAATAAGCATAAAACTAAGACTAGTAAAGCTTTTTTGAATATGGATAAAGAGCGCAGGTATTTTCTACTGGTGGAAATATTCTTTTCTGTAAATTATTGCAAGGTGAAATTTAGTGCAGAAAAGTGATTCCATGTCCGACAGCCTATTGAAGTGAGAAACATGCGAGAAGCAGTTTCCTAGCTGTTGAATGTTCTAAGTAGTCTCCATTTTACAAATACCTTTGTAGTGTTTCAGTGCCAATATTCTGTTAGCAAAGATATACCAATTTGAACGTCTTTTGCGGAATGTCCATTACTGGTTCCTGAATCATAGGAAGGATCTCTTTTGTGTAATCCTTGTCACTGTATGTTGCATACTAGTAGAACTGCATTTTCAAACACGTGCGTTATACAGAATGTCGCAAATTAGACCGACAAACTTTGAGAGCTGATAGATAACATTATTTTAAACACCTTTTGTTAAGGAAAGCTTTTTTATGCTACGGTGTTTCGATTAAGCGCTAGGCGAGTTAATGTCATAGATTACTGCCTCCCACCCAGTTTAAGTATATACGCAAAATCAGGAATGCAAATTTGTATTGCATTGATCTTAGTAAGGCACACAATCTTAATCCACAAAACAAACACAGAACACAAAAACAAAACACAAACATCTCATTGTTTACAGTTAATCACAGCTTTACTATTCAAAGTAAGTGTTGGAACGCACGCCCATTGCGATTAAACACAAAGAGTACATCGGCGTGCGCTATTGTGATATATCCTCGAGTGCTATATTGTGGAATTCCTGTAGGATAATTCACCTGTTACCTACATTCCTTTAAGTACTCATTCTGCGTGGCCCAAACTATTTCTAGGGGATTAGATCACACATGTATGCGGGCAAGTAAACGACAGTGTGGCGTAACAAAAAAAAAAAAAAAAAAAAAAAAAAAAATGCGTCTGCTTTAAGAGCCTCCTAAGTTTTCTTTGTTTCAATATTCTGTGAATATCTGCTTAACACATAAAACTGTAACTCTGAACCCCTTTGTTCTGCAACCACAATATCATAGTGGATTTCACAGCACTCCTAGGCGGAGGATTATCTACTTCTACACTTTTTTCTTTACTTCCGACATAAAATTAAGCACTTGTATGATTTCACAACTGAAATTAAGAAAAATTAGCAGCGTGTAAACATAACACGAACAACATTGAGGTAAGTTGGCAATATGGTCAGCAGAGCAACGTTTGCGCAGAAGTTTACGAAACTCTGATTGCACTACTGGAATGTCTCCCCTCCGCTCCATTCCCCTAAGACCATGAGCTGGTGGACAGACAGAAGCAGTAGAACACTTACAAAGGACTTTCCCCACAAAGAAAGATATACGAGTAGCAGCAGCAGTTGTTTCTTTCCAGAGAACAGTTCGGTTTTACAATTGTCTATCTCTATCTATATCTCTCCCTCCCTCCCCACTCTTTCCTACTCTCTCTCCTGTTTCCCTGTTTCCCCCTCTTCCCCTATTTCCTCTAACCCTCCACTCTTCTTTCCCTCTCCCCTCTCATCCCCCTTTTTCTCCTCTCCCCCATTACTTCTCCTCCTTCTTCCTCCCTTTCCCTCTCCCCCATCCCCCCTATCCCTGTCTCTCTATGTCACACATTCACGCTCTCAAACCTAGAGAATCATGGGAGAATATTGAATAATAATAATGAAATAAAGATTGTTCTAACAGGAAACAAAGAACCCACAGGACATTTGGAATCGGAGATTAACTCCAGTAGCTAGACTGCAGAGGTACTCATTTCAAGGTAGTTCTTCCTCGTAATCTGGAGAATATTTATGTAATTTAAAACATTCCATACTTTGAGCATCCAGATTTCAAATGCCTACAATCGGGGCTCCCTCACTTAGTCGCAATACCCAGTATCACACAAAGTATTCTATAGTACTGTTGAGGTACTTTCTCTTATACTCTTGCTAGTACCTGGGTTGTAAATCACAGCTCTTCTTCGCGTTTTATGCCATCTCAAATAGTTAAAGCTCTCCACTTCCATTTAGTTGTGTCTCGGCATTACATGAAAAGAGTGCAGAATTTCAAAGCCCCCATATAGTGGCCTGCTTATAGTTTGTTTCCTGTATTTTCTTTGTGCCTACAACGAAAAACCAGGTGAGTCAGCCGCCCCTTATTTTTTGGAAGGTAGACAACCCGTCAAACGGCATGTGCACTAAACTCCACGTTTCTGCTTACTAAAACGTATTGCTTGACGTACTTAGATGAATGCGCAAAATTCAGAAGAACAGCGGATTAAAGAACAAACCACACTCCTCGCTCAAGTACGTACACTTAAATGTACGACTCGTTTATTGAGAACGAATTCCGGGCTTCCAGCCGATTTTGCAAGTTTTTATTAGAGTATACATAGCAATGCAATTCAGTAAACGCCCTGATAAAATGGACCTATCTGAATTCACAATAATCTAATTTTAAAGTCCCATAGATTTAGGGCATTATAATTTAAATCCATTTTGGTTGTCCGCATTTTATAATAGAATATGTAGGTATAATGGGTTCTGCCCCATTGAACAGGTATAATGTAGCGTGTTGTTATGACTGCCGACTCCATTCTCCACGCGTAAGCTGTTGCACGATATTTTGTGCCATTCCTTCACAATGGTTTCGACAGACAAGTGCGCTGATATGCTTTTGATCTACGTAGAAGCAGGAACCAATGCATAAGCAGCTCAGCATCTATACAGAAATTACAAATTAAAATAATAGCAGCTTTTAACATAATTGTCCAACCAATATTATTTGTGAATATTACATGGTAAGCAATTGGTACATACAGGGGATTCGAACCATCTTTACTAGAGACGGATTACTTAGGAATCGTGCACTTGCTCCAACTGAGCTATCTAGTAATTTGAGAGATTTGCTGGTTCCAGTGTATATTTGAGTGTTGCAAACGCCAGCTTCCTAATTAATAGGCTCTAACATCTATATTAGTATTAATTTTGTCGAGTGTGTGACCAAATACGTCCATGTTAAATACTCGGGTGGAACCTAGCAGAGGAGCCGATTTTTCATGTCAAGCAATAAAATTAGGACTGCATAAAACTGGAAAATGAGGGCAGCTGACTCACCTGGTGTATAATTAAGATATATCTTTACAATCAAGAGTATGTAAGACAGCGAATGTTTTTGGTTTTCTGCAGCGTTTTTATTTAATGTTGGCAAAACCTCTTTACATCTGTGTTACTTATCAGTCGTGAGTGAACTAGTGTCTCATTGGTTTGAGGCCAAGTCCGAAACAAACGCATTAGGCCATGAATGAGGGTCAGGCCCGGGTAAGCGGTGAAAGTTAGAAGTATGGAAACATTTAAACTGAGTGGCTGGAAGGCGTGCTTCGCAAGGAAAATCCACACCAGCTCTTGGATGAACCCGTCTCGTATTATCCTGATTTCAAAAGTCTAGTGCTTAAACATTAATCCAAGAACACAGATTAACAAAGTACATATTGTATTCTCTCAAGCTTCCACGGCCATCGTTTAAAATATCTTGGCTATGATTGCCCAGCCTATCAGGGCTCACCATTCACCCACCTTTCATCTGTTTGCCAGTATATAAGTTGACTAGCTGCTACATAGCGGCGCAGTTTGCCTGTGATAACGACCACGACAAGATGGTCGAAACGTCGGCATTTTATAATTTGACGCGGCAACAACCGGATAGCCAAGATATTTTAAAGTACATATTATTAGGCCATTTTGCGCTTTTCCATCATTTTGGGTAAATTAAATTATTTTATCGTTTAAAGACGCTGTCAATTGCCAGGGTCACATCAGCGTCGCCGGTGTGCCAGAATTTCGTCTAGCAGAGTTCCTTTACATGCCAGTAAATCTACTGACATGGAGCTGTGGTTTTAAGCACACTTAAAAACCATTGGTTTCGGTCGGATTTGAACCCGCGACCTTGAGATCAATAGGCTAGCGTCTAACCAACTGAGGTACCCAGACTGACTTAATATTTGGGGAGACACTAATTACATAAGCAGGTTTCAAGCCAGACGAAAAGTTGTCATTAGACAACTTTGCTCTTAGACGGTACTTCGTCAAGTTCATTAAGGAAACAATAGTTCGTAGATGTATGTACCGTCAAACATACGCATAATTTCTTGAAGTTTAAATGAAACATTTTCGGGATCAACAGTATAGGGCAAGGAAAAGAGATGCAGAGCTTCTAAATCTGAAAATCTTCATACAAACTCCTTTAAGAGTGTATTCATTATTTCAGAATACTTTTAATTTTCGTGCTTACTACCCTTAGATGTGAAAATATAACGCTAACAGTATCATACGTCTCAGAGACTATGATGGCGGCGCCGTGGCCGAGCGGTTAGCGCGCTCGCCTACCACCTAGGCGGCCCGGGTTCGATCCCAGGGACCCGCATGTGGTATTCGTGGTGGACGAAGCGGCGTCAGGGCGGGTTTTCTCCGGGTACTCCGGTTTCCCCCGCCATCTCATTCCACCGGTGCTCCATCTTCATTCCATGTATCATCAGTGTCACCGCCTGCGGTGCCGTAGTAGTAAAAGCGGGCGTTAAACACTACAAACGAAACGAGACTATGACGACAAACGTTTGCATTTTATGTCTACTTTAATGAATTCAGCAATTTAAAATCTTAGTGAATTATTAACACTAATATTTTGATTCCGTTTACATCATAACTGAGGCATAGTTGAAGTATTACATACAACTAACATTGCACATTGCACATGTTATTCACTATTCGTTGATAATTTTGGTATCCGTCTCGTAACCATTTAAGGGTTATGGGACTGCAAATGGGGAATGACTTCGCTTTTTCCATGATTGTGCACTGTTCCAAGCACAGCAAGCAGATGTTACCGTTACGGGCACTGTGGACCTGCCAAGCTCCTAAGCGCGTGCTTGCACTCAAGCGCATCGTTTAACAACACTGGATTACAAGTTTAGTAATGAAGGAAAAGGTAAGAGTAAAATAAAGCATTAAGTGTAGAGCTGAACCAAGTAAGGGTGGGGGCCCAGTATGGCAGAGGGATTTATTATTTTCTTGCCAGCAGAACATGAAGTAGACAGAAAAATAAGCTTCTTCAGAATACTGTGTAGAAATTGCACAAAAATAAAAGATAGTGATTAGAGAAAGTCATCTAAATTCAACATTTTTTTTTCCGTTTTTCGACATTAGAATGTCAGTGCACTTTAAAATTTTGGGAGTCAATGTTTGTTTGTATACCTTTTAGCTTTTACTTTTTATACCGGAGCGCCATTGCATGTACACAGAAGATTGTAAATGGTTACCAAGCAACCAGAGAGTGGGGGGGGGGGGGGGACTATTAATGCAGTAGACGCACACTGCAAAAGCAAGCAGATCCTCTCTAAGCCTGCTTCATTGACTCACAGAGACGATTTACAGCCAAACAACAGAATTTTCCGGGTGATGCATCGCTAGATTCTCCACCCTGGAGATGAATTCAGTCCCACTGAGATCAAAAGCAGTGCCAGAGTCAGCCTTATCTTTGTTTTCCATGCCAATTTGCTGCGTGGAGACATTCCATTTATTGCTCCTGCGAAATTGCAAAGCTATTCTGCAGATTTAGTGCAGGCGACTAGTACACGACAAACTGCCTGAAGTGCCCTTTGTCACGTTTCATGTACTGTGTAAATAGAATTCGCACGTTCTAATGTCTAATAATTAAACAAACAGCAACACAAACATTGATAACACAATCTGATTCAGCTACCAGTAAGTAGCGCGGAAAACTAAGCAAAAGAAAGCCTATATTCTTTATTTTCCTAGGACATCAATGTTTATTTAAAACTATCTGCTACGGCGGCGCCGTGGCCGAGCGGTTAGCGCGCTCGCCTACCACCTAGGTGGCCCGGGTTCGATCCCAGGGACCCGCATGTGGTATTCGTGGTGGACGAAGCGGCGTCAGGGCGGGTTTTCTCCGGGTGCTCCGGTTTCCCCCGCCATCTCATTCCACCGGCGCTCCATCTTCATCCCAAGTATCATCAGTGTCACCGCCTGCGGTGCCGTAGTAGTAAAAGCGGGCGTTAAACACTACAACAACAAAACTATCTGCTACGTATAGTATAAAGGGTAAGTACTGCAATCCACCCAAAAACTCGATGTCTAGATTTTACCGCAAATAAAGTTTCGAGGTCCACTGAATCCAGGTAAGCATTTTTAGAAAAAAATATCGATGTATGCTTGAAGAAAAGCACAATAAACAGCGAACTTGGTATTTAGGTTCAGTATCCTCTGAAGATGCGATACGACGGTTTTTAGAATAATACTTTTTCTAAAAAATAGCTGACGATTTTGATTAAAACGTAGTATATTTTTGATGTCGAAATTATGGGTATAGTGAATAATAATTAAAATGGAATTAATAAACGAACTAATTATAGTCAAATTATAGATAAAGAATTGATAAGTGAGAATATTTTTACTTCACGTTAATGTGCCAGTTTGAAGCAATATCACTTCTCTTCGATTTGAACCCCTAAGCAGGATCACACATTGTTGTCGGTCAAACTTTGCCAACTGTTTGAAA
The DNA here is from genome assembly GCA_030765045.1 of Tenodera sinensis. NCBI lineage: Eukaryota > Metazoa > Arthropoda > Insecta > Mantodea > Mantidae > Tenodera > Tenodera sinensis. The sequence continues at coordinate 92,511,813 of CM060970.1, forward strand.
CGACCATGCTTTCCGCCGCCTAACAGTGTCTAGAAGCTGCTTTAAGCCAGATCTTTTGCCGTCGATGGAAGTGATGAGAATTCTCTCTCTGGGTTTGCGTGAGTGGTTTCGAAAGGATGACACAAACTCTGAATTTAACATCTTTCAATGAAGAATCAATACATTTAGTATTTTCACTGGAGGTATTGCTGACATGTATATAAATACATGTATCCTCGTATAATTCACCAACAAATTAACATAATTCACACACAAATAAACTTCAACATGCTCAGTTTATGTCCATTGGTTTTTATGCAATTCGACGTGAAAACAAGGTGTACGTCTGTAACCATATTCTATTCACCAATCAGTTTGCTTTCTGGAAGACAAGCCATGCTATAAAATACCGTTGGCTTATTTCGCCACTCCAATCCGCGAGGATATTTATTACTATTTATTTAAAATTATTACAATAATGATGATGATCATCATCATCATCATCATCATTATTCTCATCATAGCTATAATTAAGTGCTTAACTTTTAAAAATAATTAATATTTTGTTAGGATATAAGTATATGAAGTTTGTCAAACAGGACAATTAATTTTTGGTTATTAGTTAGTAAGCGACCGGATTCCTTAGGCCAATTCGCGGAATTCACTACTGTCACCGGGCGAACGTAATTAGCGAAGTAAAATAGGGTTGCCAGATGAGCTACCGTGCTCTGGAATTTCTGAGAATTTTATAAATGAAGTCACGGTAGAAATCAGAATACCTTGAAAAAATTGTAGAACATATGTTGGTACATGGCATTAATGGTTTGAGTGGTGATGTTGAAACCGGGACGACGTTCAGTACAGAGTAACGTCGCTTCAGTCTAAGGAGCAGAACAGTTGAATTTCTCATTGAAACCCACCGTCGAAATTTATAATATGGTCGGGAATTACATTCATATGCGATACAAGTTGTATGTGTATATTTAATTATTGAATTCCTTTTACTTTTAATCGATCGGAAACCTCTCACTTAAACCATTTATTAACCTGGCAGCTGTTACTACGCCAGGGTGCAAACGCACCCCATAAGGGAAACCAACTTGCAGCTTTTAAATGAAGTCATTAATACACACATAAATGATAGGGAAATTAAGTATAAGAAGTCCTGACACTGCCATAAATAACAAATTGACATAATTAATTCCATCGTGCATTTAACGTGCAAATGCGATATAACTCATACAAAACATGCATCATATTACAATGCCACACCTGTAGTACAAAGTCAGATTATCCATTGTATATGCGGACACCCCTGACGCTTACTATGTTCTGTATACCTACCTCTGGTGTCCATTCTTGTCGAAATCTAACGCTGAATTTGTAGGTTTTTCCAGTTTCCTCATCGTTGTTGTCTTCGGCACTTTATGTGCTACCTTTTTTGGAATATGCAACTATTTTATCCTCAGTTTCTGAAAAAACTCGAAATCACTGTCTTCACTACCACGATTATCTAATAAAGCTGCTCAAATCTTTTCACTGAATGTGAAACTATCCACTCTAAAAGTCATTTTCAACAACAGACGTATTAGTGTAGAATTAAAAGTGAAATGTATGCAACAATACTCGCAGAGCAATGCAGAAATACAAAATCTCTAGCTACCTGGAAATCCCGCAGTAACAAATACGGAGTGATGGCGCACCCCAGTGTTTTCGCCAAAGTCAGAGAATAACAGAAAAGTCATTAAATAAACGACAGTGCTAATGTTTATGTTGCATTAGGGTATTTAGCGAAACATATATGAAAATATATGAACAGCTGAGTAAGCGCGTGTTATAGGATCGAAATACTCTATATCAAGAATCCGTGTCATCCCTTCTGAAAACCACATCCACGCACACCCTGAGATTGGAATACCAATACTCCAGTAATACCCATACGAGGGAACCAGCTGAGAACTTCGAGATATTGTGAAGGTATAACCTTCAATGACACCCAACTAAGTTATCAGTGCCAATAAGCAGTAAGGCTCTGCACCACCAATTGTAATTTAGACCAAATAACTTCAAACAGCTGCATCAACAGGGACGATTTTCTAGCACAACTATGTTCATATAAAAAATACAATGTCTATTTTGAATCTCCGGAAATGGCCTATGAAACCCTCTTTATTTTATGGAATTTTGTGCAACTCTAAATGTTAAGCAAGAGATGAAAACCTGTTACAGACAAAAAAAAAGATCTCTTTAAAGCACACGCTATATTTCAAACAACTTTTATGTGACTTAGCTGTTTTTGAAAATACCCATTATTAACGGTTCAATTTGTTCAATACTTTTGTCATTCCTTTGAAATCCTGTTGACATTCATTATTTCTCAGGAATTCTTACACACTTACCGTTTCCTTTGTACTTATAACGACATGTGTAATATGGTTATTTCTGCAAATGTTCATGTTGATTAAAATGAAGCAATCAGAAAATAAACTTCGGTAAGAACAGCTTGTATAGGGCAGCACGGGGAAGAGGGGTGGCAGGAACGCAATCAAGTGTTTATCCTCTCCACTTAACTCATCGCCTTTTGCGGTTCTATTTATTTACGATACGCACCGTTTGACAAACAAGTTATGTTTCAAAGCGTGCAGTGGCGGAACGGAATAGAAACTGATGTGTTTGCTTTATGATTATATGATTGCGACCACGTTAGGTACCTTTTCTTTTGGCAAAACAAACACAATGCTTCATTATTTTCTCTACTAGTAAGTAGAGGAAGTATTGCATTCCACCCAAAACTTCCATGTCAAGATTACAAGCATTTTTAGAAAAAGATCCGTTTGTGTGTCAGTCAGTCTGTGGACAGCATAACTCAAAAACAAAAAGTTGGCTAAAAACCAAAGTTGGTATTTAAGGTTAATGTCTTTCAAGGATGGAAAACGAAGACTTTTTAAGAAAATTCCTCCACCCTAAACTACCCTTTACATGCAAAATGTTTCGAAAATTTTCATTTTCTTGAAAATGGCTAACGATTTTGATTAAAATGTCATATGCTTAAGATATTTGTATGACAAATGAAATGTTTATTTTGAATTATCTGGCTATAGCCTATTTAGTCCTGTTTACTCTGGATGACTTTTGAATAACTCGTAAAATGTAACAAATAGACAAAATCTTACTATACAAAAAATGCAGATCTCGCCAAAACATACAATTTATGTGCAAATAAAGAGCAGAATGAACCATTTCGCAGATATTCCTTGTTATGTGTGTCAGTTTCGGAAAACAAAACTTTCGTGAAATTGAACATAGTTGTTCATTTTTGTATATGTTAATTGTGCAAAGAGAACGGAATCTCAAAGCTTTAAAAGATTTTACTATCGCTCAAAGCCTATTGCTTTTAACATTCCCCTTGCACCTACAAGGAAATAAGCAATAAGATAATTTGTACAAAGTTTATCTCAACTAACATGAAGATATAGGAATAAGAGTTTGTAAGAATGTTTAGTACAAGAGTAGAGAAAGTCATGTGAGTGCAACACATCAGATTTTTTTTTCTGGTAAAATGAACGTAATAAACACTAGTGTAGCATATTACTGTAACCAATTACACTCGAGTAGAAACAAATTTAAAATGTGTTCTATTACTAGCAGAGATAAACACCCAGCTTGAATTTAGCAGTTGGATTTTGACGTCATAATACCCAACTGTCAACCGAGTCAGAGGGAATTCATTGGGGAATGACAACATGTCGCCTTAGGGACACCTGGAAGCTAGTTTACCACGATGAGGCTAAATTTTTTAAATAATTAGAAAAAAACTGCGTTAATGGCATCAAGCTCGTTTTAAGTTTTTTCCGGAAAAAAAGTGTTTAATTTTGTTAATGATTTTTGTAACGTTAATGACTTTGTAAAATTACAAAATATGAAACTAATTATTCTTCGTTTAACGGTTAAATGAAGTATACATTTCAATATTCAAAATGAGCATGGATCATATTTATGTGAAAAATAATACCAGATATATTTATATTTATGGAGAATGGCGTGCGTAAAATATCCGAAAATTAAATGTGTGTGTGTGTGTGTGTGTGTGTGTGTGTGTGTGAGAGAGAGAGAGAGAGAGAGAGAGAGAGAGAGAGAGAGTGTGTGTGTGTGTGTGTGTGTGTGTGTGTGTCCTGTGGACAGCGTAACTCAAAAACGAAAAGACGATTAAAAACCGGAGTTGGTATTTAAATTTGGTGTCTTTCAATGATCAATGCGACACGATTTTAAGAAAATTCCTCCACCCTAAACTACCCTTTACATGGAACATTTTTCGAAAATTTTGATTTTCTTGAAAATGGCTCTAACGACTTTGATTCCAATGTCATATGTTTGAGATATTTTATAGCAAATGAAATGTATATCTTGAATTTTCTGGCTATAGCCCACGTAGTGCTATTTACTCTGGATGACTTTTCATAAATGGTAAACCGTAGTAGATAGACCAAGTCTTAATATACAGAAATGTAGATCTTGCTAAAACACATAATTCATGTCCCAAAAAATTTTTTGTAGAATGAACCATCTTGGAGATATTAATTTTTTATCGTTATTCATTTTTTATTTGTTAGCCGTGCAAGGAAAACGAAATTGGAAACCCTTAGATGATTTGAGTATCGCTCAAAGGCGATTACCATATTTACCTTGCACCTACAACAATATCAGCAATAGGATAATTTCTACGAAGAAGATATAGGAATAATAGTTTGGAAGAATTATTAGTACAGGAGTAGAGAAAGTCACGTGAATTCAACACATGAGATATTTGATTAAAAAACAGAACTTCGTTTTGTGCAATCCTAGCATTAAACTGTCTGCGGAAACGATTAACGATTTCGATCAAATTTTGTATTCAGATGGGGTTTTGCATTTTAAGTTTATATAGGTGTAATATCTGAAAAAAGTTTCTCTACTCACTTTTGTTTTACGTAACAATTCACATGTTATTCTCTACAGTTCATCAAGTTTATACACACCAACGCATATATAGTATGTTGAAGAGTGAGTAAACTGCAAAACCAGTTGACCGATCGCTGAGTGATTTTTCATGGAGAAGTTTTTTATGCAATCTGTTTACCACGCTACGTATTACGTTCACATGCTTTTCTCTAGACTCTTTTCTTTTACGTAACACATTGCGCCCTCTTCTACAAACAATCCATACATTTTTCCATACATTTGAAATGAAAGGGCAACGTATAACACTCACAAGGGTTTTCTACTGATTCATCTTTTACTAAACACAATCACATTTCTTTCACTATTCCCTCTTTGACGAACAGTTCATACAATTTTCTATATGATTCAAATAGAAATGCGTATTACATTCACACGGTTTTATCAACTAACTTCTCTTCCTGTAGTATTTGTTATTGCTCAACAGTGCTTTTGCTTAGTGTCATTCCGGTGTTCAAATAAAAAATAAAGAAGTAGTTAAAAAGTAAAGTTGTCACAATTGGTGTCAGCACTGCGATGAAAACCATGATATGAAACAGTTGATGAAACAAGCGTCAGTCAAGATGGACGTAATGGCAAATGAAATGAATTCCGGAATGCGGCAGAGGAAACAAATATGAGAACCGAATTGAAAAGTGTAAGCTACGGAATGGAAAATATGCAAACAGAAATGGAAGCCAAATTGAAAAATGTAAACTCCGGATCGGAAAAGATGAAGACGGGAATGTCCAGTATGAAGATAGAGCTATCGGAGAATACTAACGAGCAACTGGCTGGGATTATAGAAGCCATAGAAGAACTCGACGGAATGATGAAGGACCTTGGCCAACGTGTTAACCCCATGGAAGATAGTCGACTGCAGCTCCAAAAAACTGAATGGTGGAACAAATGCTCGACGAAAACATAGGTGGATATCTATGGGGGAGGCCTGCGTTAGACGTTTTAGGACTGAAATGATGGTGCTTTTGAAATATTTATATGTATCTCTATATCTCTTGTATCTCGGAAATGACTTAACAATTGCTATAAAAATGTTATTTAGTTAACGTTTTGCTTTTCATGTTTAACTTCTCCCAAAGAACAAGATTGCACAAAACAAAAAAAAAAGGGGGGGAGGGAGCTACTATACCACTTATGTCAATATTTCGAAAGCATTTCACTTCCTGGTGACCTTGAGATTCAGTCTAAGTTTTACGTAGTAATGTTAATACTTAATTTTCATTGTAAGTGACACCTTACGTGGTGAGATCACAGAAAATACTTTTCCTTGAGAAATAGTCCCAATTTATCCACATTAAAGCCTTACTAATAATAGGGATGACCTGGAGATGTCTGTCTCAGCATATCCATTCGTTTGTTTCACATAATCGTGCATGATATATGAGCGTCTCATTTTTCATGAGCATATTTAACAGCGGTAGCATTCATCACAACACGGGCGTGAAATATTAAAGTTGGGGCCCAAACGTCGCGTTCCGTCGAGGGAGCTTGGTGTTAAATTATACATGCGCACATGGAAGGTGCGTCATAACGGATAAAATTATTGTGCTTGACAGCATCACGGGACAAGTAACTAAGTGTGCTTTTCATTGGGTAAGGGACTTGATTGGGGACAAATACCTCTAATAAATTCAGTACCTACCTGTGCCACACTAAAACACTCCACTTTCCTTCAACACATCATAGAGTATGAAACACATGATACAATATTAATTATTGCAGTGCAGGAGTTGTTTTGTCAGAGATTAATGTTTTCTTTCGGATTCGTGTTTGTAACTTCAATATTAAAAGCCCAATCTCGCCAACGTTAATTTCATTATCCATATCTCAGAAACTATTTCAGATATCCACCTGAAATTCTTAGAGAATCTAAATGTGTGCTTTCGAAGTATACTGATGTACCTGTAATAAATAAATGTGATTCCTACGTAAGCAATGATGTTCTTGACAATTATATCATATACTGATTACAATTTATCACTTATTACTTTTCAAAAAGTTGGATGTGCTGCACTCACAAGACTTTCTCTACTTTTGTGCAAACTATTGGAATATGGAAATACAGTAGGCTTTAAATGATAGTCAAATGTTCTAAGAGCTGGTTACTATGTTATGGTTTTAAAATTCCGTATCATTTGCATGACCAAAAGATAAACAGTGAATAACCACCACCCATTTGAAAAAGAGTATAAGTATTGCAAAATTCAGACCAATAACCATCTTTGTAATCCGTACATATACAGGGTGGAAGAGAATTCATTACATTCCTTCTAATATGTGCTTCATAGAAGCATTACAAACAAAAAAGTAGAATGGCATTTTGTTCTTTAATCAGCCGATTTCGAAAAAATGAATAGTTTTTGATCCAATTATGTACGAAGATAACAGCTTGTTACTTGTAAGATGCGTAGAGTAACTTATTTCTGACATAGCTTTGGTAGTAATTATGCGACATCACACTGGGTTTCGAAATAATTGAAGTGTGAAGGAATACTCCAAGTACTTTATTCACACGTGCAGTAAGTCGACCACGTTGCGTTGAGGTTGGTCAGGGAATTGAACTGGCTTGTGCATGTAAACAGATCTGGCACTTGCGCTTTCACTTTTATGTTTTGGAAGCTAATGCTTGTGATTGGCCTACACTCGTGCAGTAAGCACAGAAGAACAAGGCAGGGTATTTGTTTGTGTTCTCAAGAAGCACCGTTACCGTGTTTATGCACTGAGCTAGGGAAAGTGACACCCACAATGTGCAGTGTTGCCAGCTTGTTTTCGAGAAAACCAGAATATCTCCGTAGGAAATGGTCAGAGACAAAAACGTATGATACAAAATGTCTTCCAAATATCGAGATCTATCACTGGTTTAAATTAATGTAATGACTTTCCTTCCACCCAGTATTAGATATACATTTTGTTTCAACGAGATAGATTTTTTGTGCAGTGAGATTTTGTCTCTCTCTTATGGCTAACCAGATATGCGAAAGTCACCCACACTGAAGAAGGCTTCTGAGGAAATTCCAAGAAAAATGATGTGTATGTCATTTATCATAAAACTATTGAGACATATTAATTAAAATATTTGGAACCAGTTTTGAGAAAACAAAAATTTTCCAAAAATGTTTCATGTAAAGAGTAGTCTGGGGTGGGGAGATTTTCTTCATGTCGCATCCTTGAAAGATGCTGAACTTAAATACGAGTTTGCTATTGAACCGTGAATCGTGCTGTTCATAGCCGGGCACACACAAGGACCTGTTTATTTATATTAAAAAAAAACTTTCTTACAACTGCTTCAATAATTTCCGAATAGTTTTGGTCATTTATACCATTCGTGCAAAAAGTGGTTCAATACAAAAATCGCATATTGTGTATCCAAATGACCTCCTCTAGTCAAAGTTATAGAAGCTCATTGTTGTACTGACTTCATATTATGCATTTTGTTGTAGATATAAGAGGGATAGAATAATACTAAAATGATACATTTACAAGTAGGTTGCTTTATGACACACAATTTATGTCTCAATATTTTTTGTAGAGTAAACTACTTCGGAGATATGTATTCCTTGTTATTTGTGTCAGTTTTGGAAAACTTAGTTTTCGTGAAATGGAACATCGTTGATTATTTTTTATATGTTAAGCATGCAAAGAGAACGGGATCTCAAAGCTTTGAAAGTTTTGATTATTCGCTCAAAGCATACTGTACTCTAATCTGTATCTACAAGAAAATAGTAACATAATTTGTACAAATGTTTATTTCAACTATCACGAAGAAGATATAGGAATTAGAGTTTGTAAGAATGGCTAGTACAAGAGTAGAGAAAGTCATGTGAGTGTAACACATCAGGTTTTTTATTTTGGTTTGGATAATCCCAAAATGTGTAATTTTAGGTGAAATCTCCATATAGAAGTCGGTCTAGGTGGCTCAGTTGGTTAGACGCTGGCCTACTGTTCCCAAGGTCGCGGGTTCTAACCCGGCCCAGGCCGATGGTTTTTAAGTGTGCTTAAAAACGACAGCTCCATGTCAGTAGATTTACTGGCATGCAAAAGAACTCCTGCGGGACGAAATTCCGGCACACCGGCGACGCTGATGTGTTCCTGGCAATTGACAGCGTAGTTAAACAACAATTTTTTTTTCCATATAGAATTTTTTGGGTAGGGTTATTGTGTAGTGTTTAACGCCCACTTTTACTACATACGGCACCGCAGGTGGAGACTGATGATATATGGAATGAAGATGGAGCACCGGTGGAATGAGATGGTGGGGTGGAATGGAATACTTCCCCTACTTACCATACGAGAAAGTAAAAAGCCTATGGGTCAAGAAGGTATGCGAACCGACGATCTCTGGGATGGGAGCGGCGCTAACTCGCTCGGTATATACCATCATTACCTGCGTGTGAGTATTTAATGTCCGTTTCATACGTCCACAGTCCCTTATCTTGAAACTAACAATTTCCGGTGTATTTCACATTTGGAATAGAAACGCCTCTTCAACATTTCGGAGCGTAACGTTCCCTTCTCACACAAAGGGCGTTGCATATTTATACGACGTGGAGTCCAAACGCATTTGTCGCTCTGAAATTTTAAACAGGTTGTCATCACATTAGAGCCATGAAAAATGTTCTTTTATAATGTTAAATCCCGCGATGGTTTTAGTTCCCATGATCTTTGCTCATGCGCCTAACGTCATTATCGCACGGATTTCCCACTAGACATGACGTGCTGCTCCAGGCATAATTGACAGCAGCTAACCCTCTGTTATTTTTTTGTCAGTCATTTCGGCTCATATTTTTATAATGCCTCATTAAAGCACATCGCAAAAGCAGATTGTTACAAAATCACTGCCTTTATGCACACAACAAACGGGCTTTAACAAGCACCTCGCACAGAAATTCAGTGTCCCAGGTGGGAACGTTGCATTATGCAAAGCCCTTCCACACACACACAAAGAGACTTTTTGTATATGGAAGATGCTTAACATTTTACGTGTAATATAGGCAGTATGTGACTGCAAAATTTATTCATAATTGCTTCCAATTAGGGTAAATATTAAACTGTGCCCATATGTGGATTACCATGTACAAAGAAGGCTCTTAAATTTATAGCAATATTATAAAGAGAGAAACTTTATATTACTACACAGGACATTTAGCAATGGTGTAACGGCTGAGCAGCAGGAAGGACTGCAGATGAATGTCACAAAAAGTGTATACCATTGTTGGCACAAAATATGCTACAGAATAAAGGTTAACTTGCTCAAGTGACCCTGAGACTGTATGACCGAAAAAATCTGATATGTTGCACTTTCTGTACTCTTGTACTAACCATTCTTACAAGCTCATATTCTTCTATCTTCATGTTAATATAGATAAACATTCACAGCAATTATCTTATTATTTCCTTGAGGTGCAAGGGGAACATGGGAATACAGTAGGCTTTGAGCGATAGTCAAATCTCTTAAAGCTTTCAAATTCTCTTCCCTTTGTAATCAATTTTTTATATGTTAACCGAGCAATGTTCCATTTCACAGAAGTATAAGTTCTCCAAATCGCACACAAATAACAAGCAATATGTCCGAAATGGTTTACATCACAGAAAAAAATTATTTGGACATAAATTGTGTTTTTTTAGCAAGATCTACGTTTTTTGTGCAGTAAGATTTCCTCTATCTCTTACGGTTTACCAGTTATGCAAAAGTCCTCGAATAAATAGGACTACATAGGCTATAGCCAGAAAATTCAATGTATAATTTCCATTTGCCATAAAAAATATGGCATTTTAATCAAAGTCATTAGAGCCATTTTCAAGAAAATCAAATTTTTAGAGAAATTTTCCATGTAAAGGCTAGTTTAGGGTGGAGAAATTTTCTTCAAAATCTTCGCCTTGCATCCTTGAAAGACAAATAAACTTAAGTAGAAACTTTGGTTTTTAGTCAACTTTTGGTTTTTGAGTTGTTATGCTGTCCACACACACACCCACACCCACACACCCACACACCCACACGCGAACTTTTTTCTAAAAATCCTTTTTTTTTTGATTCTGGGGCCTCAAAGCGTAATATATTTTCGGTGAAATCTCGTCATCGAATTTTTGGGTGGAATACAATACTTCCTCTACTTTACTATACGTAGGAGAGAATGTAAAATTTACTAAATTGACGATGCATATAAATGCTCCCCAAACCTTCAGTCATCAGTTGGCGGTGCAAATTTTTTATAATTCTGCCATCCTTTAAATAGCATGTGAACTATATTTAGACGTTCCTTTCCTGCTTATGTTTTAGCAGTATTTGAAGAAAATATGGACTAAGAAGAGCTTAAAACAAACAAATTCAGCGAAAAGAAGTGGTTAAGCTATTAACCTGAGGAGAAAGATTAAGAGACAAAAGAGGGAAGGTGTAAAATATGCAGCACGGCAGTTTTAGGACAATCTGACGCATATATGTAGAACAACTGGGTATCTCCACTTCACATTTTTAATCCACTATTGTTTTATGAGCATTAAATGTTGTATGCTCCTAGAAATTTTGCATTATGTGCTCCAATTATGCGACTTCAACTTCAGTTTTTGGTTTTAAAATCTGAGGGTTTAACTTTAAAACAATTAAGTACACAAGAACGTTTAAAAAGTATTTTCATTGTCTATCAAAAGAAAGAAGGTACTTACTTTAAAAGCAATTATTTTTTAGTTCCTGCCAGGAATCTCTGGTGCTTGTTGGGTAATTAGAGTTTATAAACTAATAAAACTGTTGATATTAGTTTTTGATGTGTATGGAGTATTTTTAATATTAAGGTATTTTTGCATTGTGAATAAATTGAATAATTAATTTCCACAAAACAGTTAAGCACACTGTGCTGGAACTTTGTGAGGTAGTTTATAAATTGTAAGTGTTGATTTTCTACCAATAATAACACAGAAAATTCAAATTTCAGTCCCAGAGTCCCTTAATTCCATGCCTGCGTTTCTTTCTTGTATGTAGAACAGTTGAGACTTCAACTGAGGACAAACGGGCAGCATGTTCTGTGCTAGCAAGCGAGCACAGCGCTACAGTCACTTGTTCAAGTGCAGCAGTAGTAGACACGTGTAACTATCGTACGGCCAGTGGACCTCCGGCTCTGGCATTTCTCGAGACCACGCGGCGCGGTGTTGCCAGTTCTTTAGCGGGAATTTCAAACAGGTTATTTTAAACCATTTACACAACGCATTGCTACTTTGCAAATTTACGTGGACAGTATGCCTATAAATGATCATAAAATCATAGAATATGGAGACAATGTTATACAATTTACCTGCTGGAAAAAACAATATTGTATTACATTATACTAATTGAAATTGGCTATTAAACAACTTTTTAATCCAATGGATAGGTGCCGCAATCCTCGTAAATATTGACTTAATCTTCATCACTCGAGTCGCTGCTGATATCACCTGGGCCGAACGAAATTATCAGCTCTTCCAAATAATTTTCCATTACGTCGTCAGCTTCCCTTGCTTTTCTTAAAAGTTTCCAGGTGTGATCCACGATATTGACGTTTTTCCATTCGTCCGTTGTCAGTTGTTGCACTCCCTGTTGCACTATGGTTCCACATCTGCAATTCGATACGTTGTGTTATGTTTTGCAACATAACCTTTTACTTGTGTCCAAATTAATTCAATCGCATTGAAGTGACAATGGAGGGAGCCGTGTGACGTTATGACCGTGAGCGGCAGCAGTGGTGTCTATCTCATACGTGCAAAACAGTGGATTATGCAATTTTAAAACTTGAAAAGTTCCACTTTCGTCACTTCTGCGGACACTCCAGGTATGTTCCAACCACTGCAGAATCACATTTTTTCTGTCACTCATTGTCACTGCTTTGTTTAACTGTACCGAGTGGTGAGGCGCATTGTCTAGAACAATAATGGAGTTTGCACCGATGTTTGGCAGGAGGGATTCTTGGAACCAGTGCTTAAATGTGTTTCCATCCGTTTCTTCGTGATTAATCACGAGTTCTGTTTGATTTAAACAAGAGCATAGCGCCTGCAGATGGTGTATTAAAATCCACTGGGCATTTTTCCTTGGTCACATTTCTCACAGTAGTCTTACCAACTTTCAAAGCGTCACAAACTCTATCCAGCACCTTAGTAACAGGTTCACCATTGTCGCGTTCCTTTTCCAAGTACTCACGTAGCCTGAATATAAATTCACAATAATGATAATAATAACACGAGAAATACTTAAATCGGAATTTAGGCACGCACAAAATAACTAACAGAAGCCACGCCTAGCAGTGAAACCACTGATTGGTGCTTGCAGAAAGTTTAAACACCCGGTGCGTTACTCGCTTCCAGTATTGCCAATAATAATAGCTACTGCCCACAAGAGATGTAACCGTAATATTCGAATATAGTAGTGGTGTAACGAAGATATTGCATGAAAATAAAACCAAAACTTGTATTTCAATGTTTTAAACTTACTAAACATCATACACTTTCATTCTTAAGGTAATTTTGAGAATGTATTTTCCGAAACTCATTACTATACGTTGGCAATGTTAACCTCCCCCTCCAACTCATTATCGCGGTGAAACCTCAGAGCCGGAGACCCTCTGGCGGTATAATAGCCTACTAGCACACCGGTCACACTTAGATTGCGGAATTGGAAACACGAGTCAGTGGTGGTAGTAGTCTCCTGCCCGAACAAGAGATGGCGCTGGTGGCACTGCTAGACCCGAAGAAAAATCTGATTGGCTGATTCAATGGAAGATACTTCTTTCTACAATCAAGTTTTGAAGTTTTGTAACCAAAACAAACGTTGTTCTGGAAACGTCAGCCATGTTGCATGTTGGTAAAATAAGTTTTTCGTCGCAAAATGATCTTCGACAGAGAGGTAATTAAACATTTGCATTATTTCTACTTAATATATGTGTGTTTGATATTGGTATTTTCTATTAATGTTGATGAAATACGTAGCAATTAGGTGTAAGATGCTTTTAACAGGTTATTGTTATAGTGGAAGTGTTGACATTTTATTTTATTGATAATTGTATTCATTTGTATGTAATTTTCAACCACGCAGAAAGTGGGATATGCATACAATATATTCCTTGCAGCATTGCGGTGTAAATCTCCAGTGGAAACTAAAGTTAGAATCTGAAGGTACGTTATTTATTTTCAATAAATTTTAAGAGCTTCTTACTGTACCAGTGATATTGGATGAAGGTAGTGTATTTGCTAAAACGCTTTTCGCGCACATGTGGCAGTTACTTGCATCCATTTGTTGCACGAGTTGTAAAATACATAATTGACCTTCCCTTAGATGTGGACTAGTAATCAAAATTGCAGGATATTATAAGAAATGTGTATTTAAAAAAACAATTACACATTGGTCGTTGTGCAAAGTAATAGGCACATGATGTTTTGACTAAGATGAGGTTTTGTGAAATATGTATACTGTCTATTCGATTAGGCGAGAAGTCAAGGAATGGTATAGAGCGTTCAAGCAATAGCGAAGTAGTGTATAAATGCGTGAAATAGCATGAGAATAGGGATGTAACCTAGAAAATATATTAGTGGTCCATTAGAAACAAATGAATTCCAATGCACAATATGAACCTCCACTTTGCTAACGATATGCTGATGGATAATATGCATTCTCGTTCTGGTTTCCATTACCGTGTGGTTGTTAACCAGGCTTAATTCATACCAGTATTTGTACATTAAACATTTTCTAATAAATATAATACCCTTTTCTTTATATTCTTCAGTTCCCTTACCTATCACCACTTCCCATATTTTAAATTGCATTAATAAGCAAATGCAACAATAACACAACCACATCAGAAAATACAAACGGATGCAACAAACTGTGGATAATAGAAATCGTGCTCATCATAACCTATTTCAATAAATATAGAATTGTCATATGAAACAATGAACAGTCATTGACATTGCCTTCAAGAGTTGAGTGTTCTGTTATTTGCCGAACCAAACCAAATTTACATAAATGAATTTATATGTACATTAACATACAAGTATGAGTCATTCCACGTCAAATCGAACAAAATAAGGCAAAAAATGACCTTGATCTCTCAGATTTTCTTGAAATTTTTTTTTGGTGTTTTGGGACAAAATATATTTGACCCGTGTTTCTTAGTTTTATATAAAAATAAATATTATGGCAGATATTAATTTTTGAAATGTCCCAAAAATCGCGCGCTTCTCACTCTTCGATCATTCATACCTCGAAATAATAAAGCAAACTACTTGATCTTTGGCTCAAATTAAAGATAAATTGCAGTATTTCGTGAGGTATTTATTAGAAAATTTTATTAATTATTATTAATATTATATTTTATGCGATTAAAGTTTTAAAATTTGATAACAACATAAACTCGACCTTTTAAAAATCTGAAAAAAAACATCTAAAAATACAATGAAGTTTATTCAATATTCTCAGAAAAAATCAGATTGGAGTCTCTAATAGTTCAGTTGTAATTAACTTTGCAAATCAGTGCAGCGCACTCGCGTGGCACGGCTACCATAACCTCACACAATTGCCACCTTTCATTACGGCAACTGTCCACTGCTTAAGGTTCCATGAATGTTACAACAGTACTGTAAGGAGAACACTGCTAGCTGACACTATTATATGTACACTATTAGCATCTTCAAAACGTTTTTAAAATATGCCTTTTAAACTAATGTTACCATACAACACAGGGCTTTACCTCCTTCTTCGAAAGAAAATTGTTTCACTAAAGCTTCAGTTTTCGACAAAGGAATAAAGGAGTGTAATTTTAAAGCACAGCTGGACCCATCGTTCTTGTCCCCTGACCTTCACTGGAAGTCCTGTTGGCGAATCCACAGCTTTTGTCTGTTTCATCAGCTCATATTGTACCTGTAATTCTGTGAATGAAACCATGCACATGGGGAGGGAGGGGGAAGGTAGTTATGTTTGCATGATCTGAGACAGTCTTGCTAATTCAAAGGTGCTTTTTAGTGCAGCGTGAAGTTGAAGATATAGATCTTTGAGATAAAGAGTGAATATAGTGAACTTGTGAGACATTGATCATAGCGTAAATCAATTATGCCCACCTGCAAGTTCTAAATTAGGGATCAAAACATTACACAGTCAGAGTAGAGAAATTATTTCAAATGTATGGACGTACATGAAGGAAGAAGCTAAAAGCAAAGAACTGCTTACATCAGAAGATTTTTTTCAAAAAAATTCAAAAGTTGAAAAGCGCGTATCACATGCCACAGGAGTATCAGAAAGATTGTGGAGACATTTTTCTGCATGGACTCTATTGCCTTAGTAAGAAGTTATCTGAGTAGCTTAGCTGACGCACCAATTCGCATGCTGTCTGCAGTCACCGGCGTTACTCGCTTTCAAGGCGAATCCAGCTCTAGAAACGGATCGCTACTTCATGTCGTCCATGAGCGCTTGCACGCCTCCAGGAAAAGAAAAAAAAAAAAAAAAAAAAAAAAAAAAAAAAAAAAAAAAAAAATTTGTAGCAAATGCACTAATGCAAGCTCCATAGTTTTCAACATCTTATTTTATAGATAAAATTTCAGCGAATACGTGTGTATTTTTTTTTTTTTTTTTTTTTTTTTTAGATTTTTAACACATCGATTTAAATTCGATTTTTGGTTTTACAAAATATATCATTAAAAAAACAGTCCAAAATTTGTGTGTAATAATGATCCATCGAAAGTTGTTAAAAGTGTTGTATTTTACCTTTCCAGTGCGCCAAACCCCAACTCTCAACTCTATGTGGCCTTAGAGTAACAAGTGATTTTATAATACGGTGCGCGCAGAAATTGCATAGTTTCTAATAGCCATAACTAAGCAAGTAATTTAAAAATACGGAAATAAAAAAATACGGGTCTCCTTATTTTATGCCTATTATTCATAAAAAAATTTGAACCTCCTACGAAAAAGTCGTGTTTTATGAGTGTTCGATTTGACGTGGATTGACCCGTATATTAACATATGATTGATATTGTAATGAATGCCTATAAAACAAGATAATCATACTCTTGATATCTAACTCTCAAGTGGTATTTGCCAATCCGTTAACCGATTTATGTGTTAAATAGAGCATATTGATATTATAATATATTGACTAAAGTTGTCACGAGAGTGTTAAGATTGCAAACCTGCGACTTTTGATAGAAAATGTATTACTTGCTAGATAATCATATTTACAACTGCTGAAATTGTTTATAACTAAGCTTAGTAGGTGAGTTACAAAAAGAATGAAGTTGTTCACGTTTTGTCTGAACAGCAGACAAAACTGGTTCCGCACACTGTGCACTCTGTCACATGACTACAAATGCCGATAACTTGATTCATCTTGAATGTAGCTCGACTACTAAGCATAATTATAATCCATCTAAAATTATCTATATTTTAAATGTAAATATGATAAAGACCCAGCCCTTCTTTACCCAGGTCACTTACATTACTTAGACTTTAGTTATACATAAATGTTGCTATTCGTTGCATTGTTTTTTGTTTATTTCTAGGATGTGCATGATGGAAAGTTGGAGTTAAAGGAATTCCTGTGATTGTGGGTGTATAACTTGGCAACCTGTGCCTTTTTGGTGTCCAGTGCTGGTGCTGAATATAGAGTGAAATGGTGTGAAAGTGTTAAATGACGTGAAACTGTTAGAGGACATTTGTTGTCAGCCTAATAATGATCTAGTGAATGACAAAACAGGTGTTCGCATATGGAGAAATACAGTGTTGTATATAATGTATGCAGAAACCTCTTTGTGAGGTTATTAATTGTGCTTGTTACGCAAATATGTCAAATTGTGTTATGCTTATCGGAATGCTAGAAGGAATAAATAAGTGTCAAGCATGTGTAATTGTTCCCATTTTCCTGTCAAATACCACATCCTAATGTTTGGTTACAAGTTTACACAAAACATTTGTGGCAGCTCATTAAAGTATAAAATATTTTACTTTATGCCATGCAGAGTAATTAGTGGCAGCGTCAGAATTGGAAAAGAAACATTTTGTTGTTACTATTAAGACAACCAGTCATTTGAACCTGCAACCATTACAGAACTCATTAATATTTCATAAAAGCTATTGATGTACAGACTATTGGACAATTTTAATAAAAAGGAGTTACAACAAATAAACTGTTTTTATACCTGCTTACTTGTCAGTCTTAGCTGATCATATGTCCTAATGCCATATTGCTTCCGATGACGCCCAAAGTTTAATACGCGAGCTTCCATAGTTGTGATTGCAGTTTTTAAGAGCGCCGCATTTATTAAAGCAAAGGTTAATTTGCATGAGCTTTAATATGCATCAATCTTAAAAACTAATGACAACTAAGGAAGCTCGCGTGTTAAACTTGACGCGCCAGTGTAGCAATATGGCGTTAGGGCATATGATCAGCTGAGGCTGACAGGTGAGCAGGTATGAAAAATACAGCCGTAAGAGCTACCGGTAGCGTGAGGATTCGGGAGCGCGATTTCTCATATTTTAGTTCAATACTGCCCCACTTGGAGCGCTTTTTTGTTGACACATTTTCACACGTAGTTTCCGTTCTTCCTACTAGAGTGTTCTGTGGTACAATAGTGTGTGCTTGTAAATTACAGGAATGACAACTTGTCAAAGTGTCGCTACTTCATCTATCCCTCGCCCATTTATTTCTTCCTGTTTAGGAATAACGCTATCGGTTTTTGTACACAGGTGCTGCAGCGAGATGTTTAGGTTGCTGCAAGGTTTTTGAAACGTTAAAAAATACGATAACTTACAACGTCACAGTGGTAAAATGTGTGGAACGTGATATGATAATTGGATTGAGCCTATAGGGACTAAGGCCTCCTGCTGTCGGCAGGGCAGCTCAAGTACACTCATTAGGAAAGCTGCTCCTAAAGAGCACATTTGTTCCCTGACACTTCGTTTCCTCCACTTCAGTTTGTACACTGACACTTCACTGGGTTTGTTACACTTGGTCTCGTTGTGCACACTGTCTAAAGTTTAGTCGTCTTACTAGTTCTTTCCACAGGTCCCTGTTTGTCCATTGTTTCCACGTATGTTGTGTGAACAGGTCTGTCCATCTGGTTCTCCTTCCTGTTCATGGTTGTCCTGAAGGTCCATCTCCCTCCTTTCATCCTCGCCACATGCTCATTCGACTTCCCTTTGAGGCATTCCGCTATGTGGATCGCATCTATCATGCCCGTTCGTCTTCCGACTTCCTCATTCTTTCAGTGTCACCCAAGCATCTTGCGTTCCATTCCCCTCTGACACGTATGTAATATTCGCTTTGTGTTCCTATTTAGTGCCCAAGTTTGACTGCCATATAAGAGCACTGGTACAATACACCTCTGCAGCACTTCCTTCAGCTTTTAGAATCTTAAGCGTTGTGTCTGTCAGGATGTGCTGTGGGCTCCAGAACTTTCTTCAGGCTTGATCGATTCGTCTTTTTATTTATTTCTCTGCGGTGAGATGCAATACTGTATTCTGTTACATACTGTAGTGTGTTCCGTGCAGCTGGATAATGGTTAGTTCCCAAAGTTTGCCTCGGCCATGACTTATCTCGTGGGTCTTGCGAAGACTATTCATTCGCGAAACTGACTCCCGATTATTTTAGGAATCGTGTTTCCTAAATGCGTTAGCTATTTAGACATCCTGAGACTTTGTAATGTTCTGTTGGAAAAAGACACGTGAAGTTTCTGTCGACGCGGGTCTTGTGCGTGTCAATTTTGTAACCGACACTAAAATTACCGCTAGATTTTTCTTCTCCTATCGGCAGTTCTACGTTTCTCATTTGTGGACCTTTTGTTTGCATTGTTTAACGACCGTATATTAATGGCCGTTTTGCTACTTTTCAGATGCATGACTTCTGAATATTCTTACTATCAAATCTATTCATACTGATATTCACATTCCTCTCCTTATAATTCTCCGTCATTTAGAGTAATTTTCTTATTATTAATAAGATCATTATTAGGATGAGATTATTGTCAGTATTATGTTAATATTGTTATTACTAGGTCAATTTATTCCATCACAAAGTTGACATTGATTGTTTCTTCTGCGACGTTGCTGATTACCTTGATTTTTATGGGATTCATCTACAGTCCTTCCGTACTTACTCTGTTTAGGCCATTGATCATCTGATATGATAGAAGCCATATAACAACACAGAAGCTCAAATACATAGCTACTGAAAATGAGTTATTGAGCTGCAATACGACTGGGAAATGAAGTCCTTCATAGAACAAGATTAACTGATTCCTACTTAAAATTTCCTTAGTCCAAATTTCCATGACTACACAGACACGCTGATCACATATTAAGAATATTTGGATCTATTTATCTATATGAGTAGTTTTTTCATTAATGAAACCTGTAAACCTTGTCTCACAAGCCAATTAACAATTTAAAGTGTAGTCTTAGACTTCGTGCAACAAAATCAATTACTCCAAATATTCCGAAGATAATTAAGAGGTAAAAGGATACAAAAAGTTGGACGTCTTAATCACGATTAAATACAATTGTAACTATTGAATGTAACACTGGTATATATGTACTTCTAAGTGTCAATATGAAATACTATTTCTTGGGTTCGAACCTTTATACAATCTTTATCACGAAATGAGGTGATCATAAGTTGCCTGCCACATGGGAGAGAACACAACTGGGATCACTGGCAACAGTGCATAGTGTCACTAGTAGCTCACGCAGAGTAATCGAAATATTCACGTATTGGTGAACCTGTACAAGTATCGGAGTGAAAATTTTGCTGCAAATGGTGAATGTAAGTTATGCAACAATGTTTTCTAAAAAGTTTCTACGTATACTGTACCTGGCCTTCTCTGTGCTGTGATTATGTGACAGACTGACCCTTCCTATTTCCTACAATCCATACACCACAACTTGCATTCCACGTATGAAGGATCGCTCCCTAATTATTTCTATTTCATCTTGTACACACTTCTTTACCTGATTATCCTCCCCTTATGTAGAACTTACACCCCCAAGGACTTAAAAGCCGGCGCCTAGGGACAAGACGCCTGTCGGGGAGCACAGGAATCTATTGAGCAGACAGAGTGAGGACCTGGAAGCGGGTGGTCAGCCAAGCACCACGTATGATAGTGAAGAAGAGGGTGATATGAAATAGAGGCGAAATCGCTGATTGGAAACTGGTGGAATGAGTCGCGGGGGTAACCGGAGGACCCGGAGAAAACCCGCCCTGACGCCGCTTCGTCCACCACAATTACCACATGGGGGTCTCTGGGATCAGACCGGCCTTGGTGATAGGTGAAGGGTCTAAACGCACCACCCCTTGTATACACATTCTATAAAAGTTCAAGCCTACTGATACTGCAAATCGTGCAACTGTGCCGCCACTGACTTTCCTTCCACCTGTGTTGACCTTCCATTCCGGCCGCTTACAGCTGTCCGGGCATCGGGTTAAGGAGTATGATGTCACTGTGCACTGAGTTGAAGCTGTCTGCTGTGCAGCCTCTATTTGTGATACTTTCGTCTGAACTAGGATCTATATTATAACTACTTCAATTGCTGCATATTCTTACTCTTCTAAAATGAATCCCGTTTCCTTTAATATTTTCCAAAACGTTTTCTATCCACTACCGAAATTAATTTTCTCCCTTACTGCATAGTATACTTTGTCAAGTGCAATTTCTCTGCACACCTCATGTATTCCAAAACCACTCTGGGAACAGTGCACATACAAATATCGACCATTTCAAATTTCTTGTTTGAACTTCCATTGTTTTCCTGGTGTGCCTGAATTAATAGCTTTTTTCAAATTCCTTAGCGATGATGTTTACTGTTTCACTTTTTCATATTCATGTAGCCGTTTTAGCCACCGCCATTTGCAAAGGAAGAACTAGACTATTTTGGTTTTCCTTCGTACAGAAATTAAAAATAGTGTAAATTATCTGTCTGCTTTACGAATCACCCTATTTACTTTCTCTGCTACGTATATCAAGTAGAACAAGAGCTGTATTCCACCCAAAATTTCAATGTCAAGATTTCACCGGAAATATGTATATTTTGAGGCCCCCTGAATCCAAAATAAGCATTTTTAGAGAGAGGTCCGTGTATATCTGTCATTCTGTGGACAGCATAACTCAAAAACAAAAAGTCATTTAAAAGCCAAACTGATATTTAAGTTTAATAAATTTTAAGGATGCGATATAAAGATTTTGAAGTAAGTTCCTCCACCCTAAACTAGCTTTGCATTGAGAAGTTTGATTTTCTTGAAAATGGCTCTAACAATTATAATTAATATGACATGTTTAAGATATTCTTATGAAAAATGAAATGCATATATAACATATGTAGTCCTGTTTACTCTGGATGACTTTTGATCAACTCTTAAACTGTAAGAGATAGACCAAATCTTACTGCAGAAAAAAATGTAAATCTCGTTAAAAGACAGAATTTATGTCCAAATGAATTTTTTGTAGAGTGAACCATTTCAGAGATATTCCTTGTTATTTGTGTGAGTTTTGGAATACTTCAACTTTCGTCAAATAGAAACTCGTTATTCATTTTTTATATCTTAGTCGTGAAAAGAGTATGGACTCTCATAGCTTTAAAAGATTTGACTATCGTTCAAAGCCTACTGTATTCCCACATTACCCTTGTACCTACAAGGAAATAAGCAATAAGATAATTTCTGCAAATGTTTATCTCAACTAACACGAAGAAGATATAGGAATAAGAGTTTGTAAGAATGCCAAGTACAAGGGTAGAGAAAGTCATGTGAGTGCAACACTTCAGATTTTGTAGTTCTAATGTTTAAGTTGTGCTTTGGGGACATTTACTTTGTAATGTGACATTGTATTATGTACTTATCCATAACATCTCAGATAAACGGGTTAACAACTTAATATGCATCCTGTGGCAATCACTCAATACGCTTGGTTTCTCCATTGGCCACAGATAAACACACGCAAAGCTTTGTCCCAGGTAATGTGTGTGTGTGTGTGTGTGTGTGTGTGTGTGTGTGTGTGTGTGTTTATCGTAATCGCACACATCACCACCCAACTGATTTTCTTAGCTCTTTCACCATTGACAAGCCGCATATGTTGGAACACTTGAAGAAGAGATTGTAGGGCTTTCGGAAGAATTAATGTGTGTTAATGCACATTTGTTTAAAAGGTGCAACAGATGTATTTCTGCACAAGGACATAATTTCCATCCTCTATGCTGAAGGTACCTGGTTATTGTAGTTAGAATTTGCATAGAAATCTATGCGCTTGATTTGACAGCCACATGTTTCATGTAAATCCTTCCCCATTAAGCTACAACTGTGGCTTGAATGGCAAAATGCTGTATACATCAGAAACTACACGTGGCCAGATTATTGGTCTGTTGCAAGTTGGCGAGTTATAGAAATTTAAAAACTGTACACATTCACAGAAATGTAATTAAGCTATAATGATATCCAAAAAAGGTGGTTTATTGCATAGATATTAGAAGAAAATCTTTCATTCGAAAGCAGAAGCTGTGTTATAATAGAAAAAGATGTTTACAGCTATTTCCACACGAATTTTAATTCCACTATAAACATAGGGAGAATTTGTAGAAGGATTAAACGTCTTTATATGTTTCAATATGGTATTGTATTATGTTTACTGTAAAGCTTTACGGGTTTTGTGATTCTAAGGATAAAGTTAAAACTTTTCTTATAACACTTATATACTGCTGCAACAATTGCAAACATTTGCGTAACAGGTATTAAGGATTTGGAGTTAAATCTAAGGAAAATTAAAACATGACTTTTCTACAAGGTTAGGTGTATCTAAATGTCCCTCTCACACACATTTCTTTGTCCTCATTACAGCGCCACGCCTCTTGCCCCGTATTGCAAATCTGTCAGCAGTTCATTGGTCAGTAGTAAATGCCTCATTCCTTTGTGAAACCCTATACGACAATAAGAAACAGAGATGTTCCCAAACCGTACATATTACTAAATCTGTTCTGTGTACTGTGCTGATCGCACTTCAACTGTCACGGTTCCTACCGTTCAGTTGTCTCGCTCTTTCCCAGTTGCGCCGCTAGGGCGTGGTTCCGTTTCGCTGCTGGCGATGAGAGCCTACCTGCCGGCAACAGAGAGCGACAGAGAGAGAGAGAGAGAGAGAGAGAGAGAGAGAGAGAGAGAGAGACAGAGGGAGAGAGAGAGAGAGAGAGAGACAGAGGGAGAGAGAGAGAGAGAGAGACAGAGGGAGATAGAGACAGAGAGACAGAGGGGGACAGAGAGAGAGAGAGTTCTCCCATGGCACGGTGCGGACACGTAAAAACTGGGTAACTCAGTGGCTATATGTTCGAGGTTATGTTTTGTTATGGGGCCTTTCTGATCCTAATGTGCCTGGGCTGCGCTTTCAGAACGGAAGGTTGATTGATTTGGGAATTAGCTCCCGTGGATTTAACGAACTAGTGATTTATGATGATTTCAAATAGGCTTAGTTAAGTGGTAAGTTCAAACTCTTGCTCTGGGTCAAATGGGGTAAAGGAACATTCGACTTAAATTAACTTGTGCGTCGAACGGGCTCGTAATTTCAAATTGTTTGTGCCATGTATTTGTTCACGTAGATGCGCCTGGCTCTGAGTTTAACAACAAAAAGGCTGCATTTGCAGTTAAAATAATGTGTGGCATTGTGTTATTTAAGTAGATTAAAGACCTGGTACGTCGTTACACTTTGATACTTGTTCTGATTCGGAAATGCTAAATCTGAATTGAAACTTGGGAAGACAGGAACATTATTGTATTGTATAATTGGTGTTATTTGTGGTGCCAAAAGGGCCAGCTATGCATTTCATTGAAATTTAAGTCTATTTTGGTGTGACACGAACATCATCCAATTGTGTAACTGGTGTTATTTGTGGTGCCTAAATGGGTGAGCTATGTAATTCATTGAGACTTATATGTCTATTTTGTAACCAAGAACATCCTAGTCAAATTATTAAGGTTATTTGTTATCTTTCAAGGGTGGTAATTTTGTAATAATTAGTTATGTAAACTTAGTTATCCTAACGTCTTAGAGGAAGGGAGAGAATTGGTCCTGCCGATTCCCCCGGTATTAGGGTCGTCGCCCTTTGTCCTTTTGACAATTGTACCGCCCCCACGGTGCACTACTATTTATCAAAATATCTGTACTTCTATTCCTAACATCCTGTATGTATTTCTGGTGAAATCTCAACATCAAAAATACATACTGTGAGTATGTAGCAGAGAAATTAAAAAATACAAATGAGAGAGGGAGATGGGAGAGCAGAGAGAGAGGGCCAATGCTGTTGATATTTTCAGGGATGGTATTGCCAGAAAACTTATGAAATATGAGACGATAGCAAGATATTTCACTGAATCTATTACACTCTACCTAGTTAATGCTGATTATACTAGAATTATACATGTGGTGATAACATGATCGCACCTTTAATCATTCCAATGGCCCCCGGGCTCGCTTCTGTGAGCTAGTATGTTGGATAAGAGGCATCGGGTGTTAACGTACGAGCTAGCATGCTGTCACCCGATATGCCACATTAATAGTTATCAGATACGCATTAAACTACTTGTATTAACGTTTAACATTTCTCATGCGAAATTGTGGATGAGATAATATTGGAATTACCATCACATTTCACTTTGGGTTTTTCTTAAAAATAAGGATCAGAGTGAAGAAATAATAGAAGCTCGGGCAATATTTGGTTTTTTACTGTTTACTTACAGTAATACTATGAGAGGAATGTATGAAATAAGTCTGATGTGTTGCACTCACGTGACTTTCTCTACTCTTGTATAACCATTCTTACAAAATGTTATTCTATCTTCTTCGTTTTAGTTGAGATAAACATTTGCAGAAATCATCCTATTGCTTGTTTTCTTGCACGTTCAACGGGAGTATGGGAATACAGTAGGCTTTGTGCGATAGTAAAATTTTTTAAAGCTTTGAGATTCCGTTCTCTTTGCACACGTAACATATAAAAAATGAACAACGATGTTCCATCTCACGAAAGCTTTAAGTTTTCCGAAACTCGCACACATAACAATGGATATCTACGAAATGGTTCAACCTACAAGAAAATTTATTCAGACAAACTGTGTATTTTAGCAAGATCTACATTTTTTGTACAGTATGACTTGTTCTATCTCTAACGGTTTACCAGTTATGCAAAAGTCGTCCAGAGTGAATACGATTATAGGGACTATAGCCAGAAAATTCAAGATATACATTTCATTTGTCATAAAAATATCTCAAACATATGGCATTTTAATCAAAATCGTTAGAGCCATTTTCAAGAAAATTAAAATTTTCGAAAAATTTTCCATGTATAGGGTAGTTTAGGGTGGGGCTATTTTCTTCAAAATCTTCGTATCGCATCCTTGTACGACAATAAACTTAAACACCAACTCTGGTTCTTAAGCGATTTTCTTTTTTGAGTTATGCTGTCCACAGACTGACAGACTGACACACAGACACACACAGACACACACACACACGGACCTTTTTCTAAAAATGCTTTTTTTGGATTCAGGGGGCCTCAAAACATATTTCCGTTGAAATCTCGACATCGAATTTTTGGGTGGAATACAATACTTCCCCTACTTACCAGTAGAGAAAGTAAAAGCTCAGATGTGTTGGACTCACATGACTTTCTCTACTTTTGTACTAACCATTCTTACAAACTTATTCCTATAACTTCTTCGTGTTAGTTAAAATAAACATTTGTACAAATTATCTTATTGCTTATTTCCTTGTAGGTGCAAGGGGAATATTGGAATACAGTAGGCTTTGAGCGATAGTCAAATCTTTTAAAGCTTTGAGATTCCGTTCTCTTTGCACACGTAAGATATAAAAAAATGAACAACGATGACCCATTTCACGAAAGTTCTGTTTTCCGAAACTCACACACATAACAAGGAATATCTCCGAAATGGTTCACCCTACAAGAACATTTATTCAGACATAAATTGTGTATTTTAGCAAGATCCACATTTTTTGTATAGTACGATTTGGTCTATCTCTAACGGTTTACCAGTTATGCAAAAGTCGTCCAGAGTAAATATGACTACAGGGGATATAGCCAGAAACTTCAAGATATACATTTCATTTGTCATCAAAATATCTCAAACATAACATTTTAATAAAAATCTTTAGAGCCATTTTCAAGAAAATCAAAATTTTCGAAAAATTTTCCATGTACAGGGTAGTTTAGGGTGGGGCTATTTTCTTCAAAATCTTCATGTCACATCCTTTAATGACATTAAACTTAAATACCAACTTTGGTTTTTAACCGACTTTTCTTTTTGAGTTATGCTGTCCACAGACTGACAGACACACAGACTGACAGACTGATACACAGACTGACACACAGACACACTCCTGGACCTTTTTCTAAAAATGTTTTTTTTTTGGATTCAGGGGGCCTCAAAACATATATTTCCGGTGAAATCTCGACATCGAATTTTTGGGTGGAAGACAATACTTCCTCTACTTACCAGTAGAGAAAGTAAATACGGCCATGTATTGCACACTGCATGCAAGGGACAACTGTTTACTTGTGTTTCATTGTGGGTGATCGAGTAGTTCTGATGGAGGTAATTAGTACTAATAAGGGAAAGCCACTTTGGCTTCACAATGATTATGCATGCCGAAAGTACAGAGTGCGCCGTTTTACCTTTTTATCGGCTTTAATGTCCTTTTGCTTACGTTAATTCCTTTGTCTTTCACCCTACTTATGCCCAAACCATAGGACCGTGTGAATAGTGAAGGCATATCAAATAGAGTCAGATTAGTGTAGTAGTAATATATATTTATATGATTAAATTATACAACTTAAAGGGCTCCCCCGATTAAATCGGAATTAAATCAGTGACAAGATTTCTTGTTTCTCATTTACAACCCCTTAAAGTATACCGCCAAACTTGAACCCTTTACTTTCCTCATTAAACAACACCTTTTGGTTTTATGTTATACTGTGTGAGTTGAATATTTAACCTGTTAGTTTTCTCTTGCACTACAATTTACTTACCACTTCTTAAAATGAGAAATTCTGGCATGAACACATTTACATTTTATGAAACATTTACAACACATTAAAATGTTCAAGTAAACCTTGATTCTTGCTACACGTATGAAACCAACATCTCAACTCCTTACACCAGTAACTTGAAAATACAATCTTTAAAACCTTTCTACCAAAATACTCTACACTTAATTCCTACCCGGCTTACTTCTCCAAGCCATGGAATTAATAACCGTAACATTACGAACATGAATTTTTCTTAAAACCACCCCAAAATTTTCTTCCCAAATGTTACCACCAATTTTAGTTACTAAATTCCCCACACAGTACTTATCTTTCACTATTGCTGCTCCAGGGTCGACACCAGCCCCATTTTACTGTGAAGCGTAGTGTTCTTAAACAATGTCCCACTGCAGTTGAAACAGCCAACCAAGTTCAGCCATGCACGGTTACTCCTCCAAACAGTCATCTGCAATGATAACGTCGCATTTTAACTCCTTCACAACGTGTTGGGGCGTGCCCTTTTAACATCCTGTCCGTATATCTCGGATCTTCGTTCCAACCTTCATAAGTCATCCCTTTACTATAACTTATCTCCAGGAGTTAAGTGACTGCTACACTGCCATCACCTCAAGCACTGACAGCAGGATCAACACTTTCCATCACCTCAAAGCCTCGCATCACCTGATCAAACGTAACGATGACGTCATCGAGCTGTTCTGTCCATGCGGTTGCCCCCTTTTCTTAGCCCAAAATATCTAATTCTGCTAATACTTCAAACGCTATTATTTAATACCGTTACAAGAGAAACATTAGGTGATGTAATAACATGGTTCTGTGTGACAGAAAAGTCCAAGAAGTGTGGCAAAAGAATAACAAGTACGAGCAACGATATTTTGAAGGTATCTGAGTATCAGTGTGGAACATCCCATGAAGCGTATTTAGAGGTGAAGAAGTGCACTACCCTTTACATTGAATATTCTTCGAAAATTTTGATTTTCTCGAAAATGCCTCTAAGGATTTTAATTAAAATGCCATATGTTTAAGATGTAAATGACAAATGAAATGTATATTTTGAATTTTCTAGTCTATTTAGTGCTGTTGACTCTGGATGACTATTGCATAGCTGTTAAACCGTAAGATATAGACCAAATCTTACTATACAAAAATGTAGATCTTGCTAAAAGCACACAAGTTATGTCCAAATGTAATTTTTGTGGAGTGAACCATTTCCTTGTTATTTGCGTGAATTTTGGAATACTTATGATTTTTTCAAATGGAAGGTCGTTATTCACTTTCGTATATCTTGGCCGTGCAAAGAGAATGGAATTTCAGTCATCATATAATGACCACTTCTTAGAAGATCAAAGGTTACTGTATTCCCATATTCCCCTTGCACCTACAAGAGAATTAACAATCAGATAATAATTAAATTATTTCTGCAAATGTTTATCTCGACTAGCATGAAGAATAAGGGGAATAAGAGTTTGTAAGAATAGTTATTATAAAAATAGAGAAAGTCATGTGAGTACAATACATAAGATTTTTTAAAATGTATATGTATATTCATGTTATACTTTTAGCTGTCTTTTAATTTTTTCCTATTGGTATCTGTACATCATTTTCACGAGGCCCATGGTCACTGAATGATGATGGTGATGAACATAAAGTAAGTTTTTGTAAAATAATACAGAAGGTTTGTGAATGCAACCATAAAATATTCCTAATATTTTTGTCAGATATGAATGTTGGATTAAGTCTACGAGTCTCCGTTAATAAATTTTGATTTCAAGTATCTTCAAAATGTGAATGAAACTGAACAAGAATCTGCAGTCGTGTGGAGCAATGCCGCAAAACAGGCGAAACTGCAAAATCTGCTGCTTAATCCGCGGTCAGTATAAAATAAATCCTCTCCATTTGTGCGATGTCACCCCGAGTATGACGTCACTGCGACCTATATATAGGATTAAAGAAGATGTAACGAAATCAGACCTTAATTTACAAGCTCAGAATCCGCTGTAATAACAGTACTTCCATTAAATTAATTATGTGTTCTGTTGTTGGCAAATTAATCTACACGAGAGAACATAAACTTAGTGCATTGATTTTGACTTGTGCGAACTTGTGCTTTGCTCCAGTTTTCATCGAGTTCAGATATCACGCTACACTTTGCTAATTGCTGCACTAATATTAGTTCAAAATACGTGCTTATTATCTGTTGTTGGTTCATTAGTAACGCGTGGTCCCTGATTGACTTATTCCGCCATATGGTATCCTTATTAGAGCTCTGTAACTATTGTAACAAGCCATTACTAGGATTTCATGCTCTTTCCATGAAGGGCATGCTCCAAAACTACACATTTTCTTGCAATGAGTGTGGAACTTCAACATCAGCATGTTGAGATGCAGCGGCTGGGTCATCCCGAACTGTTAACAGATAAGCAGCGCGTTCATCCAGCAAAAGTATGATAAGCGCTATACTGGATGTTACGAACGTTCTTGAACTATATGGAAAATTTCAAAGACTATATAAACTGATTCAATGAGTCACGCAGAGTCACTGAATACGTGAGTGAATAACTGTGTTTCTTCAAAATTCTAAGGCTTTCACGGCCGGTGTCAATACTAGATGCAATAATATTAACCGGGCTTGTGGGCCGTGGTCTATTGGGTTCCTTCTTCTTCCCAAACGTTTCGTCTGCGACTACGGCAGACATCTTCAGTGGCGGCGAGGTCGAAGTTTCCTGGTGGAGATCTCAGCACCAACTGTGCTGGTCACCACCAAAGGTGCGGTATTTATGTTGGCGGCTGGAGGGGAAGTACGTTGTGATAGGTCCGGGTGGCCAGTGGGCTGGACTTGTACCAGTGGAGTACTACAAGGAGCTGGCAACGACCAATCAGAAACCGCGCAGAGCCCGCTCGCGGACCAATCCCTTCCAACCACCCCTCCTGCCCCTATAAAAACCCCCTGTTTCCATTAACCTTTTCCCAGTGTAACAAATATCCCTGTAGTAACACCATCGAAACCATCGCGCAGGTTAAGCCGTATAACGGCTAGGTACTGCGGACATGACACACTCGAACGGGGGCAAATAAAATTGCACCCGCTCGACTCGAACTGCCTCTGGTGCCTCTGGTGCATTCTCGCGTCGTCGTTCGACCAGAGCGGACGTGATTTGCTTCTCACTGGTGGAAAGACGGTATCCAGAAAGCTGACTCGCCGAAGCAGGAGATCCCGTGCCGACTTGGTGGAGTGTTGTGGTGTGCGTCGGTGGATTGCACGCTTCATTCTACGGACTAATACATTATATTAGTCACAGTACAATTTGGTGTAGTTCCTAAAGGGGCTTGGCAAGCAAGCTTTGGAACTCACCAGGCTAGCTTCCCGGAGTGGCATAGAAAGCTACTCAGGTATTTCCCTTTTCTTCCTACTCTTTTACTTAATTCTTTCTTTCCTTGACAGACTTTCAGACTGACTACTTACGTGACAGCGGGCTCACAAGATCCTAGCCAAGGGTTGACGGCTTTGTGCCTGAAACCTCGAGCCGAAATGGCTCGCAAAGGCGCCGCCTTAGAGGAGGTGCGGTCCTCTGTGAGCAGCCGGAGGGCAACCGCGCTTACTGCCGATGATGGACAATTACCTTCGACATCATCTTCATATAGATCTTTATCACCAGAAGCAGTGGAGCCAAATAGGAAGCGCTCCAAGACCGATACGCAAAAGCGTAAGAGCTCTACTCCACGCCACATACCCATGGCAGATCTAGAGAGCCTGGGTTCAAACAATCCCTTACCTGAATCTGACTCCGAGTCCGATATGGAGCTGGGGGAGTTTATGGTTGTGGAAAACCGTAAACGAGGAAAACAGACGCCATCACCAAATATGATGCAACATGCACAGGATGTTGAATCATCCAATATGATGCAACATCCTCAGAATGTTGCATCATCCCAAGCCAAGAAGGGGCCAAGAATTCCGCCAATCATTGCGGACGTATTCCCTAACCATGTTAGGGTAATGCGTACGTTGGCTAAACACCTCAAGTATACTTTTGAGGTAAAAAGGAAGCCTAAGAGCGTCCATATCCTTACCCACAGTTTGGGTGATTTAGAAACCGCTAAGTTGATGTTACGAGAAATGAACATAACGTTCTACTCGTACTCACCACAACGTCCATACATTGAGCGTCGAGTCATCAGAGGCTTAGACTCAGAGTGCACCCCTGATGAAATCAAAACTGCACTTAAGGAAGAACATGGCATAACTGTCAATTCAGTGGCACAGTTGAAGAGAACCGTTAATACCGCGGGGGGTATTAACAAAGTTCCTATGCCACTATTCTTGGCAGTACTTGACAAAGTACTTAACCAAGAAGTACAACCAATTGACACAGTAAGGAAACTAATTTTCACTGTAGTCAAAGTGGAAAGGTATTATGGCAGAGAGGGACCTGTGCAATGTTACCGATGTATGGGGTACAATCACTCCAGCATGATGTGTGAGCGAAAGCTTACATGTCTGCGGTGTGCAGGGAACCACTTGCTAGAGAACTGCCCTAAACCTAGGGAACAGTGCAAGTGCGCTAATTGTGATGGTACACACGTAAGTGTGTACAAAGGATGCTCCACAAGGAAAAAGATCATAGAGAGCCGCCGCAAGAACCGCCCAGATGATCAAGTGGTTCGCCCAGGTGTGTCCTTTTCCAATGCCTTAAATAAGGCAGAGTCCACTCTGCGTCGAGTGGAACAAGAGGCTGCTACACCAAAGAGCGATTCCCCATCAAATTCTGTGCCACCACCTCCAGGTCCTATAGAAAAGGCAATAGTGCCTAAACCCCCTGCACCAAAACCACGCAGGAAGAGGAGGAACAGAAAACCTAGGCAGAGCAAATCTTCTGCCCCCAATGTAACTTCGGAGCCACAAGCTCCTGTAATAACTACAGTCGCACCTGTAGAGGCAGAGCCTATATCCGAGGTTAGGGATATACCCCCTACCCCTATTCCACCAATGCCTAACACGGCAACATCCTCCTCCACACTAGCGACTATTTCGCAAAGAGACCTGGAGGAATTTAGCTCTTTATCCTCATGGTTTGGGGATTTAATAAATAAGGCGTTACCTGCTCTGAGAAACTGTAAGATGCAGTTGAACAACCCCAACCTGACCCCCATGCAGAAGCATTCCATCTTGCTTCAGACACTGGAACAGCTCTACCCCAACTCCGCTCAATAATGGCTGGAAGACATGTCCGGAGACCATTTAGAGCTGCGATTTGGAACGCAAACGGACTATGGAGTCATTACCCAAATATTTCTAATTTTGTACAGTATTTCGGAATCGACATTCTGATGGTCTGTGAAACTCATTTGGATGCTGCCACCAACTTCTCCCTCCCTAATTACGTCACCCATCGGTCTGATAGGGTTGGCCGACAAGGGGGAGGTACAGCCATCTTTGTTAAGAACCATATTACACATAAGCCTTTCCCTCTTCCACCACTTCAGCATGTAAAAGCCTGTGCTATTAGGCTATCTTTAGGTGGTCTAGATACATTGCTGATAGTGGCATATGACCCCCCTGATCACCGCTTCTATGAAGCAGATTACACGACTTTATTAAACCTCCACCCTGTGGTCTGCATTGCAGGTGACCTAAATGCAAAACATGCCAACTGGCATAGTCGTGCCACCAATGCGAAGGGGCGAGGACTATTCCGCCTTATAAGCGGTAACCCAAGCCTCATAGCTCATGGACCGAGAGAGCCCACTTTTCATCCTGCCCGAGGGAGACCGGACGTGCTGGATATTATGGTCACTAAAAACTTTAGATTCCACATAGACCTGACGACAGTCAATGAACTGGATTCTGACCACGATCCTGTGTTAATCGACACCAATGTTAACATGTCTGCATTGGTAACTCCTGATTGGTCGTATGAGGTAGACTGGGATGCAGCCGTCCTTGAACTGAACCAATCAGTGGATCCCAGACCGCACATAAATTCTATCGAGTCGTTAGAATTAGCGGCGAATGCATTCTCCCGACAAATATCAAATGTGATACGAGGGCACACTTACCGCATTCCTTGCAATACTCCTAACCCCACAACCATCCCAAACGAACTCCGACTGTTGCTAAGAGCTAAGTCAACAGTTCGGAAGCTTTGGCAGCGTTTCCGCCATCCCAGATTGCAGGCAATTTATCTGCGATTTAAGACCCTGGCTAGACGCCTCTTACGTGCACATCGCAAAGAGGCCTGGGAAAACACCATGAGGAACGTAAACCTCTCTGAAAGGAAGCCCTGGCGGATAATTAAATCCCTGAGAAGGGACAAAACGCTATATCAGCATCCTATACATGGCACTCGCGGGAGATTATCTTTCGAACCGCAAGAGAAAGCCACTGACTTCGCGGACTATTTAGAGCCCCAATTTGAGCCCCGAGAGGACATAGAAGATGAGGACTTTTCAGAACTAGTTGAGGCAACGGTGGATTACCTCTATGAGGATCCTCCACCACCTCACGAGGCGACTCGCATACCAATTGTCACACCAAGGCAAGTTTCCTCGCAAATTAGGTGTCTCAAACCCAACAAATCCCCTGGATATGATGGTGTTACGACACATATGTTACAACACCTGCCTCGCAAAGCCATTATCCACTTGACGAGAATTTACAATGCTTGCCTGTATCTCCGACACTTCCCTACTGCTTGGAAGGAAGCGAGGATGATTTGCATATTGAAACCAGGCAAGGATCCCAAGTTTCCATCAAGTTACCGTTCTATAAGTCTACTCCCAATAATTTCAAAAATTTTTGAAAAACTTCTACTGTCCCGTCTAACTCCTCTATTTGAGGAAAGGAGGCTCATTCCGGATCATCAGTTCGGATTCCGAGAAGGCCTTTCCACTACCTTACAGCTCTAGCGTCTTGTTGAGAGGGCTGCCCTGGGTTTCCAGGAAAACTTCAAAACTGTCGCAGTACTTCTGGATGTGGATAAGGCCTTTGCAACAACATGGCACCAGGGCCTACTGTACAAACTTAGAGATGCAAATCTCCCCTCCCCCTACCTGACCCTCATAGCCAGTTTCCTTCGTGACCGCACTTTCAGGGTGCGAGTGGAGGGCAGGTTATCAACTATTAGACCAATAGCGGCCGGAGTACCGGAAGGTAGTGTTCTATCGCCACTGCTCTTTGCCGCATACATGTCTGACTTCCCCGTTGAACCCAGCACTGTTACGTGCCAATATGCCGATGATGTCCTCATACTGGCCCGTAACAAAAATCTACGTTACTGCCTTCCCCCATTGCAAAGACACCTAGATGCCATTGAGAGTTGGAGTGAAAAGTGGAGAATGGGAATCAGTCCACAGAAAAGCTCTGCTTTTGTGTTAGGCAAAATTCATTCCTGGAGACCAGAAAGGGACCTGACACTTGGTCAGAGGAGAATCCCTTGGGTCAACACAGCCAAGTACCTTGGTGTACAACTAGACCGAGGACTTACCTTCACCAAACATGTCACAGTTAAAGCTGCCCAAGGTCACGGAGCTCTGGGAAAGCTCTATCCCATCTTTAGGTCAACTATGCCTACACGACTTAAACTACGCATTTATCGTGCGATTATCCCTCCCCTGATCCTGTATGGATGCGAGGCATGGGGATTCGTGGCTCAAACCACCATCCGCAGACTGCAAGTCGTGCAGAACAGGGCCCTTAGGATGATCTACGATACTGACCGTAGATTTTCTTCCCATATTCTCCATACTCATTCTGGCATTCCATATATTGTGGATGTTGTGCGAGATAGAGCCCGCTCTATGTATGCGAAACTTACACCACACCCTAACCAGCTGGTGAATACCCTGGGACAATATGATCCCCATCTTCCCAGGAGGCGCAAAAGCTATCGTTTACCCAAGGATGTCTTGGGCTAATTAGCTTCGCTGCTTCCTCATTTCACCAAACATTCCAATGCATTCGGTTTCTCGCTAAATTGACACTGCTTGACTTGCTGGTTAGACAAGCTGACCTTTGCTAAGTGAGCAGAGGGGCATGGGTGCCCCAGGATGGGTAGACATTCTAACTGGCACTCATATCCCTAGTCTATAGCAAGAGAGAGTAACCAATCATCACCATTGGCTGACACTGACAAAAATAGCTTGTATAATGACTACATCTTTCATACCTCACGGGTAAATCCATACTAAATGGATAGGTACCGTGGGCATATATCCCGCTCGGGTAAACCCGAGCGACCTGATTTGGCTCTTGGCTCTTGGCTCTCTTGGCTCGTCTGATTGGCTGGAGAGGGGTTCTGGATTTTTGTTTTTGTTAACGCTGTTTGCCATATTCTGTTGAGTTTAAGTCCTTCTTCTTTGCGATTGATATTATCTTTGTGCTTGTGTATTTCAATGGCTTCACGGAATAAGCGAGAATAGTAGTGGGATGTAGATGCCAGAATATCTGTGTTACCATATTGGATGATGTGTTCCCCTTCTTCGAGTATGGGAAGAAGAAGGAACCCAATAGACCACGGCCCACAAGCCCGGTTAATATTATTGCATCTAGAACTGTGTTTCTGTTGTGAAGAAAAGTGCCATTCTCCGAGTGAGGCTATAGCGACTTGTTACAATGATGTTGCATCGAATAAACCGCCCGAAAGAAGAGGCTGCGTGCGTACGTCGTGCGTTTTTCATTACGACGCAAGAAAATGTAACAGTGATAATTGGAACTAGTTCATATTCGGGAAGTGACAGTGACTTGTGAAGTCACACTTCAAATTGAACTAAATTACTTAGTAAAAGTGAAGGCTGATTGAATCAAGTAAAAAGCTGAACTAGTTCACATTCGTGAAATGAAGTCACACTGAAAGTCGATCTAGGTTACTAGGTGGCAGTGAAGACTGAACTGACAGTGATAATTTGAACCAGTTCACATTCTAAAGTGAAGTCACTGAAAGTTGACCAAGGTAGGCAGTGAAGAGTGTGAAAGGACAGTGACAACTGAAACTAGTTCACATTCGTAAATGACAGTGTGAGCTAAATGAAGTGTCACTGAAAGTTGAACCAGATCATTAAATAACAATGAAAACTGATTGAAGTGACAGTTTGAAAAGTAGAGAAGTCGTCATATAAAGATTTATCTATCGGTTTAGTCTCCTGCATTCCCTTTGTACAGACGGTTCCAAATGTTCTACGGGCCAAGTGTTCGTAGCCGTGAGGCAGCGTGTCTTATCGATAAGTTATGCCACGTACAAGCTCAAAGGTCGACTTACCTAGGCTCGTACCTGGGTGGAGAGCGCCAATGTGTTTCTAGTTGTCATTCCAACAAATTTCACTCAGACTTGGCCATAAGAAAGCAATCACAGTGTAAAGAAAAGAACAATGTTACAAACAGAAGAACTCGCAGTGATATAAGTGAGGATGGATAATAAAATTAGATTTAGAGGCATGAAATTCAGCAAAACTTTAAAAATTGTAATATACCACGTTTTTACAACGGACTAAAAGGTATAAAATAATTTCTCCACACGTATTTATAATGCTATAGAAATTTATAATCCTATATATACCGATTCTCCTGTAAATTAGTGATTGTGCATTTTTAATAGCTATAAAAATACTTGTGAGATTTAAAATGAAAAACGTGAAGCACATGGAATTGATAATTGATGCATGAATAGTTCCCCTAAGTCACTAACAATTTTACTGCGCTGCAAATGATATTGTGACGCCGGCCGACGCTAACTGCAACAGCAAAGGCTGAAACCGGTCTCTCTCGCAGCACCGGCGCACTGTGCAGCAAAGGCGCTCAAGGTCAGGCTACCTCGCGCGTCTGTTGTGAACACGTGAAAACAATCAGAACGACGGAATAAAAAGGGATTTTCGAGATTATTCGAGAAGTGGCCGGGGGCCGGCGTATTTGTAGAAGTTCGAAAAAGATCTGTGTTACGTCATCCTCGCTATATACGAAGGCGAGGCAACGAGGGGAATAAGTTGGTAGTCAGTTGCAGACAGAAGTCAGTCAGTTTTTAGTTTTAATGTGTGTGTACCAGCTGTGTACGCTCGCGTCGGAAGGAAGATAGCGAAGCAACGAATGACTATCGAATGATCCTATCGTCAGTCAGATGTTTGAGAGACAGAATAACTGAGGAAGAACAGAAAATTGTGTGTTTGTGATACTAGAAGAAAACAGTTGTGAGTTGTAATATTACGAGAGACTGCAGACCAGCGCTATCCAACGCGGCGCCTGTAAAACATTTTTCTGACGCCCTTCATAAGCAAATTTTTACTCCGACGATTTGTAATATTAGTTGAAATTTAAAACAAACCTACTTTCTTCCGAATATCTTCCCAGTACAGAAACATGAACTGTGTTTTTTACACCTAAAACTTTATTCCTGACTTCCCTAACCAGTGCTTTCGCTTTTTGCACTCAAAAGAAGGGTACTTGCCGTAACGGCGGTTGTTAAATGTGTCCGAGCACATGAGAAAGTTGGACAGCACTGGTAAAGACTGTGATGAAAGATAAGTGTGTTGTGTAAAAGTTTTAGAAGAAAATAAACTGAGAAAAAATAACTGGACTGGCCTTTTTTGCTTGTATGGAAAATAGAATTGCAATTGATATAACTAGTGCAATTACTCCTAACTGTTGTGTGAGTTTTCTCAACGACAGCTATTCCCTACACTATTTACAATTATCTATTATAGTTATTTCAATTAATATGAAGTAGATGGAATAATAGCCTTGCATAAGAACATTCTATAGAAGAGATATAAAATAGTAATATACGTAACGCAATATAGGCACAGAAATACTTAAAATATATATTACTTTTTGGAAATGTGCCCTTATTAGTCATTTATTTGTGTTCAAACTGTTCTAAAATAACATAGAGATTAATTCCTACAAATCTAGACCTGACGAACTCGTTCGTTCCTCTGAGGTGCCATAAATGTTTGGCTGGGTGCCATATCGATTTCATATAACCGTAAATAGGAATCCCTGCCTTACAGCTTTAAAACCTCCCAAGCCTGAATGTCACCAGAGATGCGTCATAAACGCTGTAAAACATTTATTACAAACCCAGCAGTGCCACTAGAAGGATTACCATATACCTACCTACCCAAACTCTACACAGTTGCTCCTATATGTATCCCCTGCATTTGTGCATTGTTTGCTTTTATTAGGTACGTCTGTGGTTAGCCTGCTTGTGTTACGTTGGCTTAATACGAATTTCAACTTTTTCTACTAGCTAGGTAGACAAAACATTGTATCGAAATATTGTTTGCAGGTCCTGAATACTTTAAAAGGTACACATGTGTGATCGAATTAACTCAAAAACGAAAAGTTGGATGTATAAAATCGGATGTGTTGCACTCACATGACTTTCCCTACTCTTGTATAACCATTCTTATAAACTCTTATTCCTATATCTTATTTGTGTTAGGTGAGATTTGAACATTGGTACAAACTATCCTATTGCTTACTTCTTGTAGGTGCAAGGCGAATATTAAAATACAGTAGGCTTTGAGTGATAGTCAAATGTTTTAAAGCTTTCAAATCCCGTTCTCTTTGCACGCTTAACATATAAAAAAACCAACAATCATGTTTTTCGAATCTGACACAAACAACAGGGAATATCTCCGAAATGGTTCACTCTACAAAACATTTATTCGGACATAAATTTTGTGTTTTAGCGAGATCTACGTTTTTTGTAGAGAAATATTTTGTCTATCTCTAACGGTTTACGAGTTATTCAAAAGTCATCCAGAATAAACAGGACTACATAGGCTATAGCCAGAAAATTCAAAATGTACATTTCATTTGTCATACAAATATCTCAAACATATGACATTTTAATCAAATCGTTATAGACATTTTCAAGAAAATCAAAGTTTTCGAAAAATTTTTCATATAAACGGTAGTTTAGGATGGAGCAATTTTCTCCAAAATCTTCGTGTCGCATCCTTGAAAGACTTAAATACCAATTTTGGTTTTTAACCGACTTTTCGTTTTTGAGTTATGCTGTCCACATACTGACAGACACACAGACACACACACGGACTTTTTTCTAAAAATGCTTTTTTTTTTGGATTCAGGGGGCCTCAAAACATATATTGCCGGTGAAATCTCGACATCGAATTTTTGGGTGGAATACAATACTTTCTGTACTTACCAGTAGAGAAAGTAAAAAGGCTAATATTCTGCAATTACATGACTTTCTCTACTCACCCCTGTATAAATTAGTCACACAAACGCCTACTTTTCTGCCTACTCCGTGTTAATCGAGAGAAAGATTTCTTGAAATAATTTTATTTCATAATTGCTTTTGGTACAAGGCACAATAGATAGGTATCAATTTTATTATCTAGGATGGGTATTAGTTTTAAATATGACAAAGACATTCAGAACGAGATTAAAGATGTCAAAGTATTTGTGGAAGAAGCACAGTGGTAGTGCGCCTGCCTCTGTTACGGGGGACCCGGCGTGGGGATTTCTCCTCTGCTGGGAGGTTTGACATGAGGTGCCCTCAGCCTCGTTAGGTATTGGAGGGGCAATTAGGAGCTACTTGACTGAGAAGTAGCAACTCCAGCTCATTAAGGCCACATAACTGACTGAGAGGGCTCGGGGTGTTGACCACGTTCCACCATCCACTACTGCACCCCACTCATGACGCCTGTAGTGGGCAGAGGTGGGGGAAGCAGCGGCCGGGCGATAAGTCTTGGCCCTTCAAGGGCTGTTGGGAAACAATTAAAGTAACACAAAATTGCATAAAGTTATGACTGTGGGTACTCTTATGAATGGTTCCTAATCATGGATAACTAGAAAAAAATATAAGTATCACGCACACACATACACAGTAGAGATGAAATTTATGGGATTTGTGAGAGGATGTGCTTAAGTTGATAAAACAGTTAAATGCTACTACATATAATGAAATGGAAACGTTCTGTTACAGAATGACCGAAAGTAGATTACCAAAGAACATAATACGTAATTTACCGGCCAATTTTTCAAGAGAGCTCTGCGTAGATCTTGTAAGAGTTAGATTGGCAACACATCCAGAAGCGATCATAAGACTAATTCTTGAAACAGGCTAATGGCTATGTGGTGGATTAAAATGAGTTCTGTTTGCATGTTCGAGAGAAAAAACGAACAATATTTTCCAAGCTAAGAAAAGTATAAATATTAGAAAACTGAAACCAATAGCAAGAAATATTTCAAAATTAGTTAACCCTAGAAAAAAACTTAGATTGTGTGTTTTAACGACATCACTTTTGTCTATATTAAGACTTGTCTATGCGTTACAGTTTACCAGTTATAAAATAATTAATTCAGAATGATGAGGACTTGAGAGGCTATTCCTAGAAAATTTAAGATATAAATTTGATTTGTCAAGAAAATATACTAAACTTATAGTAATTGGTAATTTACTCAAAATCGTTAGAACTATTGTTTGTAAAAATGAAAAATGTCTCAACTATTTTCGTATAAAGGACAGTTTGAGATAGTGATTGTTTTAAAAATATTTTAGCGTATCCTTTGAAGATGTTAAATTTGAATACCAAGAATTTGCGTTTCAGAGTTCTGTTGTTCACAGACATGCAGACATTTACGAGAACACACACGCACAGACAGAGGTACAACACATGCACGAGCGTTCAAACAGATCTTTTTCTAAAAAAATGAATTTTGGGGGTTTTAGGGG
This sequence comes from Tenodera sinensis, assembly GCA_030765045.1. Lineage (NCBI taxonomy): Eukaryota > Metazoa > Arthropoda > Insecta > Mantodea > Mantidae > Tenodera > Tenodera sinensis. The sequence continues at coordinate 92,553,504 of CM060970.1, forward strand.
CTTTCAAATAACATATTTCCGGTGTAATCTTGATATATAATATTTTAATGGAATACACTACAACCCATAAATTATTATATGTAGTACCTGAAGTAAAAATTGACTGAAGTTTAGTGGAATATTATTACATATTCCTTATTGGCAGGGCAGGAGTAAGTAGGTCACAGATGTTTGTTGTGGTTTTGTAATGTTTCAATTATACTTGAACTAAATCAAACTATGCACAGTGTACCGAGTATTACTAATGCACGAGTACCCCTGTGCAATTCTAACACAAAAAATGACCTGGAAAAACTCCGATGTTTGAATAAATCTATATACATGAAAATCAATCACCGTGCGTTAGTCTCACAAAAAACTCGGAAATGGCTCCACTGATTTGAATAGGTTCTCTTTTGTTTTCTTTGTCTCAATACAGGGATGGTTTATAAAAATAACATTAGGAAAAACCCAAAGAAACAGCCGAAAAGCGAAAAAATCGAAATTATCGAGGTAACAATAATTGGGTTTAACAATATATAAAGAAACCCAAATTAAATAGCAGATAGCAATTGTGGTACCTCCAGTAACTTAATAACTGTTCTGCATCCTACGGCCCTTTTACACATATGTGTATTATTTCATGAAAAATATTTTATGATATACAGTTTCCTATACAACATAACACTCATTAATACTCACTTTCCTTAAATGTAACACGTGCACCGCTTTATCGATCACCGTGAAATTCAGTATGTAAATGTATTTTCATGGAGCAAGGTTCCATTCTATCCATTTTACTACGCAACATAAAGTGACATGGTTTTATCTGCTCGCTTTTCTTTTTAAGTAATAAATTCACATATCCTTCCCTACTCACCCTTCTACATATAATTTATACAATTTTTGCGGCAGAAATAGAAATGCCACATATTATATTCGCACGGTTTTCTCTACTCACTCTTCTTTCACGAAACACGATCAATTTTTTTTTTCTCTACTCCTCTTCAACATACAATTTATACAAATATTTATGATTAAAATAGAAATACAACACATTATATTCACAGGGTTTTCTATGCACACTTTTGTTTTATGAAACACAATCACGCTTCTTTCTCTACTCCCTCTTCTACAAACAACTCATGTAATTTTCTATGTGTTTGAAATAGAAGTGCAACGTATTATATTCACACAGTTTTCTGAATTCACTTTTCTTTTATGAAACACGGGCTTCCTTCGCTCACCCCTCGTTTACAAACAATTCACACAGTATTCTATATGATTCAAATATATTATATTTACAGGCTTTCTTTACTCGCTTTTCTTCCTGTAGTATTTGTGATTGTTTAACAGTGCGTTTGCATAGTGTTTTTATTTATTTACTTTATTTGTTGTTTTTTATAGTATCCTAAGAGATTAACTCTTTGTTTAAGCGTACTATTTAAGTAGGGATAAATTGTTAAATCACGGGCAACGCCGGGTGTTTCAGTTAGTATGCACTAAAATCTTGAGTCATGAAACTTTTCTGAACAACCACCAACCGTTCGTCTTCTTTTATTCCCCTTCTCTCTTGGCCATGCAAAGAGAACGGAATTTCTAAGTAATCACATAGCGACCCGCTCTTAAAAGTTTTCACTATCGCTTTTTCTTTTTCCAATAAGCATACCAATCGTTTCACACCACAACATGACACAAAATAACATAACATAATATGTCTTTAGTACCTAAAAAGTTGGCCGTGGTGAGAGTTTTCCATTGACAGACATAATCTACTGGATTTCTGTAATATTATATATTGGTTGAAATGAAAGTATATACTACAAATTAGATTATACGTTTTCATGTAAATGTTTCTTTGACTACCGCAAGAGGATTTTCCGCTTAGCTTTGAAACAGGAAAGAATGCCTCTTTCGATATCTTCGCTACCTGAAAGTTTACAAGGTTGATAGTAGCACGAGTACAAACCTCCCTTGTATTCTACCCTTATATTCAACAGGTTTTGGGTTTACATCACGTTAGAACATTTTAGCCGGATAGCTGCTGTTTTTTACAATCTCTACCACGTATGGTTGAGTAGAGGAATTATCGTGTTCCATACAAAAGACTTCACCGGAAATATGCTTTGGAGCCCCCTGAATCCAAAAAAGCACTCTACAAAAAGGTCCGCGCGCGCGCGTGTGTGTCGGTCTGTGAACAGTATAACTCAAAAACGAAAGGTCGGTTAAAAACCAACTTAACCTGCTAATGTACTACTCAGCGCACGGTCTTTTTGAAACGGCGTCTACAGCAATGTTTGGAGAATCTTCAAGAATGGAGCTCAAAAAACGACTTTCGTTTGTCAACTGAGAAACCAGTCTGCGTTAATTTCTAGTGCCGCAGAAGATAATTTCCACCTTCGCTTCCTTTCGTTCCAGATTTACCCTCCTTCGCAGATGAGACGCGTTTCCTGGGGTTGATCTTGGATAGGAAACTTAGTCAACACACATAGCACAGCTGAGAGCCCGATGTGACCATTCCTTGAATATCTTGCGGGTGCTAAATGGTAAACCGTGGGGAGCGGATTGAACAGTTTTGCTGCGATTGTATCGCACACTGATCCGATCCAAACATAGACTTTGTATGTACTGTTTATTCGTCAGCTCGACCATCTGTGCTGAGAAAATTAGACGCATCTCATAATAGGCTCATGCGCATGGAGCTTTTCCAGCAAGTCCAGCAATCTCCTCTGCAATATCGCACAATTATGGTTGTGCGCTTAGATGTATCCCTAACACCTTATGCTCGCTAAAAGAACGATATAGGAAAAGCACCCTTAGTCCTAAGCCAGCGGGTTTTAGTTTCCGGAAGTTTCTTAGGAAGGTTGCTATTGAAATGCGTAACATACTTCCCAAGGGCGAGAAGCTCTACGCCCCTTGGTTACCTGGCACGTCCTATGTAGATTTCGGGATGACAGTACACCAGAAGTCCACGATGCCTATATCTAGTATCTGCACTTGTTTTTTTTTTTTTTCAATTTTTGCCAGGCAACACTAACCGACATTTTATCTACACCGATGGGTCCAAGAGCACCAGCGGTATTGGATGATGGAACCGAACCAAATACATTTGGTTTTCATAATAACACCTCCATTTTTACTACAGCGCTTTATGCAAATTACCGATCCGTTTTGTAAATGCACCGTCGTAAATTAGGTGACTGCCTGATTTTGAGCGATTCCCTTAGTGCACTTCAGAGCCTTTGTGAGCTGTACAACCCCACCTTATTGTACAACGTATCCAGGATGCCCTCCATGTTTTACACGCTTCTGGCGTTGACATAGTGTGTGCATGGATTCCTGGTCACGTAGGTTTGCCGGGGAATGAAACGGCAGATTTGGCAGTAAAGACGGCAACTACAGAACCCAGTATTTCCAAATTTTAGATTCCACATAGACCTGACGACAGTCAATGAACTGGACTCTGACCACGATCCTGTATTAATCGACACCAATGTTAACATGTCAGCATTGGTAACTCCTGATTGGTCGTACGAGGTAGACTCGGATGCAGCCGTCCTTGAACTGAACCAATCAGTGGATCCCAGACCGCACATAAATTCTATCGAGTCGTTAGAATTAGCGGCGAATGCATTCTCCCGACAAATATCAAATGTGATACGAGGGCACACTTACCGCATTCCTTGCAATACTCCTAACCCCACAACCATCCCAAATGAACTCCGACTGTTGCTAAGAGCTAAGTCAACAGTTCGGAAGCTTTGGCAGCGTTTCCGCCATCCCAGATTGCAGGCAATTTATCTGCGATTTAAGACCCTGGCTAGGCGCCTCTTACGTGCACATCGCAAAGAGGCCTGGGAAAACACCATGAGGAACGTAAACCTCTCAGAAAAGAAGCCCTGGCGGATAATTAAATCCCTGAGAAGGGACAAAACGCTATATCAGCATCCTATACATGGCACTCGCGGGAGATTATCTTTCGAACCGCAAGAGAAAGCCACTGACTTCGCAGACTACTTAGAGTCCCAATTTGAGCCCCGAGAGGACATAGAAGACGAGGATTTTTCAGAACTAGTTGAGGCAACGGTGGATTACCTCTATGAGGATCCTCCACCACCACACGAGGCGACTCGCATACCAATTGTCACACCAAGGCAAGTTTCCTCGCAAATTAGGTGTCTCAAACCCAACAAATCCCCTGGATATGATGGTGTTACGACACATATGTTACAACACCTGCCTCGCAAAGCCATTATCCACTTGACGAGAATTTACAATGCTTGCCTGTATCTCCGACACTTCTCTACTGCTTGGAAGGAAGCGAGGATGATTTGCATATTGAAACCAGGCAAGGATCCCAAGTTTCCATCAAGTTACCGTTCCATTAGTCTACTCCCAGTCATTTCTAAAATTTTTGAAAAACTTCTACTGTCCCGTCTAACTCCTCTATTTGAGGAAAGGAGGCTCATTCCGGATCATCAGTTCGGGTTCCGTCAAGGTCATTCCACTACCTTACAGCTCCTGCGTCTTGTTGAGAGGGCTGCCCTGGGTTTCCAGGAAAACTTCAAAACTGTCGCAGTACTTCTGGATGTGGATAAGGCCTTTGCAACAACATGGCACCAGGGCCTACTGTACAAACTCAGAGATGCAAATCTCCCCTCCCCCTACCTGACCCTCATAGCCAGTTTCCTTCGTGACCGCACTTTCAGGGTGCGAGTGGAGGGCAGGTTATCAACTATCAGACCAATAGTGGCCGGAGTCCCGGAAGGTAGTGTTCTATCGCCACTGCTCTTTGCTGCATACATGTCTGACTTCCCCGTTGAACCCAACACTGTTACGTACGAATATGCCGATGACGTCCTCATACTGGCCCGTAACAAAAATCTACGTTACTGCCTTCCCCCATTACAAAGACACCTAGACGCCATTGAGAGATGGAGTGAAAAGTGGAGAATGGGAATCAGTCCACAGAAAAGCTCTGCTTTTCTGTTAGGTAAAATTCACTCCTGTAGACCAGAAAGGGACCTGACACTTGGTCAGAGGAGAATCCCTTGGGTCAACACAGCCAAGTACCTTGGTGTACAACTAGACCGAGGACTTACCTTCACCAAGCATGTCACAGCTAAAGCTGCCCAAGGTCACGGAGCTCTAGGAAAGCTCTATCCCATCTTTAGGTCTACTATGCCTACAAAACTTAAATTACGCATTTATCGTGCGATCATCCCTCCCCTGATCCTGTATGGATGCGAGGCATGGGGATTCGTGGCTCAAACCACCATCCGCAGACTGCAAGTCGTGCAGAACAGGGCCCTTAGGATGATCTACGATACTGACCGTAGATTTTCTTCCCATATTCTCCATACTCATTCTGCCGTTCCATATATTGTGGATGTTGTGCGAGATAGAGCCCGCTCTATGTATGCGAAACTTACGCCACACCCTAACCATCTGGTAAATACCCTGGGTCAATCTGATCACCATGTTCCCAGGAGGCGCAAAAGCTATCGTTTACCCAAGGATGTCTTGGGCTAATTAGCTTCGCTGCTTCCTCATTTCACCAAACATTCCAATGCATTCGGTTTCTCGCTAATTTGACACTGCTTGACTTGCTGGTTAGACAAGCTGACCTTTGCTAAGTGAGCAGAGGGGCATGGGTGCCCCAGGATGGGTAGACATTCTAACTGGCACTCATATCCTTAGCCTATAGCAAGAGAGAGTAACCAATCATCACCATTGGCTGACACTGACACAAATAGCTTGTACAAATTGACTACACCTTTCATACCTCACGGGTAAATCCATACTAAATGGATAGGTACCGTGGGCATACATCCCGCCCGGATAAACCCGAGCGACCTGATTTGGCTCTTGGCTCTCTTGGCAGTATTTCCATCTCACGTGTTACTTCGGAAGACTTTAGGCTTGAAGTGCGGAGAGCGGTGCTGTCGTCCCGGCACGACGAGTGGTCAGCTCTCCGCGGTAATAAGCTTAGAGAAGTGAAAGAACTTCCAGTAAACTGGGTAACTTCCTCTTCAATATCTCTTCACGAGAAGATGATTTTGGGACGGTTGTGAAATGGCCACTGCAATTTTTCGCATGATTACCTACTTAAACGGGACCCTGCTCCTCTTTGTCCGCTGTGCAACAATCTTTTATCTGTCCTTTACGCGCTGCTAGAGTGTTCCCCTAGCGTACCTTCGAGACTGTCTGAAACTGCCTGCCACACTTGTAGAGGCCTTGGCGGACGATAAGCAAGCTATTGAAAGCGTTTTAAAGTTTTTAGCGGATATAAATGTGAATTTTCATACTCTTTTGATACCTCTGTAACTTTGTTTTAATTCTGGCTTTACCTCCCTCTTTTGTATATTTATGCATACTGATTTTCGTTTTTACTAGTAACTTTATTTTACATCAAAGTTTGTATCTGACTTTCTCTGGATATGTTGCAATGCCAGTTGAAGTGCAGTCTCTGATATTTTTCTGCTTCTAGGAAAAAACCCACCATTGATTAGTCGTCATGTTAGTAAAACACTTGCAATGGGCAGCACTCTAAGTATGTTGTGTTTATGATCAAAGCATGGGATGTAGCAACTCCAAAAATTTAAATTAATATAATTCAAGGTGATTCAAGAGAGAAATCTGGAATTATAACGTTAATAGTTTTTCAGCTATCACTGTTTTAAAAAATATGATGTGTTGCACTCACATGACTTTCTCCACTCTTGTACTAACCATTCTAAGAAACTCTTATTCCTATATCTCCAAGTTAGTTAACATAAACATTCGTACAAATTATCTTATTGCTTATGTTCTTGTAGGTGCAAGGGAGATATTACAATACAGAAGGCTTTGTGCGACAGTCAATTCCTTTTGACCTTTGAGATTCCGTTTTCTTTGCACGATTAACATAAACAAATTGACAACGTTGTTGCATTTCGCTAAAGTTCTATGTTTTCCGAAACTCACACACATAAAAAGGAATATCTCCGAAATGGTTCACCCTACAAGAATATTTCTTGAGACATAAATTGTGTAATTTACCAAGATCTACATTTTTTGTAGAGTATGATTTGGTCCATCTCTAACGGTATACCAGTTATGCAAAAGTCGTCCAGAGTAAATACGACTACAGGGACTATAGCCAGAAAATTCAAGATATGCATTTCATTTGTCATAAATATCTCAAACATATGGTATTTTAATCAAAATGGTTAGAGCCATTTTCAAGAAAATCAAAATTTTCGAAAAATTTTCCATGTAAAGGGTAGTTTAGGGTGGGGCTATTTTCTTCAAAATCTTCGTGTCGCATCCTTGAACGACATTAAACTTAAATACCAACTTTGGTTTTTAACCGACTTTTTGTTTTTGAGTTATGCTGTCCACAGACTGACACACAGACACACACACGGATCTTTTTCTAAAAATGCTTTTTTTTTTTTGATTCAGGGGGCCTCAAAACATATTTACGGTGAAATCTCGACATCGAATTTTTGGGTGGAATACAATAGTTCCCCTACTTACCAGTAGAGAAAGTAAAAACTGTATCAGGAAAACACTCATAGCGTGACCTTTACTAAGTTTAGCAAAGTAGAAAATGTTGATTCTGTTGAAAATGGATTTAACGATTTTGATTAAAATGGTATATGTTTGAGATATTTTTACGACAAATGAAACGCATATCTTGGTTTTTCGGGCTATAGCCTATGAAGTCCTATTTACTCTAGACGACTTTTGCATAACTGGTAAACCTTAAGAGATAGAGCAAATCTTACTGTACAAAAATGTAGATCTTGGTAAAACACCATTCATATCGAAATACATTTTACTTTCTCTACTGGTAAGTAGGGGAAGTATTGTATTCCACCGAAAAATTCGATGTCGAGATTTTACCGGAAAAATATGTTTTGAGCCCACCTGAATCCAAAAATAGCATTTTTAGAAAAAGGTCCGTGTGTGTGTGTCTGTGTGTCAGTCTGTGTGTCTGTGTGTCAGTGTCTGTGGACAGCATAACTCAAAAACCAAAAGTCGGTTACAAACCAAAGTTGGTATTTAAGTTTAATGTCTTTCAAGGATGTGACATGAAGATTTTGAAGAAAATAGCCCCACCCTAAACTACCCTTTACATGGAAAATTTTTCGAAATTTTTGATTTTCTTGAAAATGGCTCTAACCATTTTGATTAAAATACCATATGTTTGAGATATTTATGGCAAATGAAATGCATATCTTGAATTTTCTAGCTATAGCCCCTGTAGTCGTATTTACTGTGGACGACTTTTGCATAACTGGTAAACCGTTAGAGATAGACGAAATCATACTATACAAAAATGTAGATCTTGGTAAAATACACAATTTATGTCTGAAGAAATTTTCTTGTAGGGTGAACCATTTCAGAGATATTCCTTGTTATGTATGTGAGTTTCGGAAAACTTAGAACTTTCGTGAATGGATCATCGTTGTTAATTTTTTTATATAAGAATGGTTAGTACAAGAGTAGAGAAAGTCATGTGAGTGCAACACATCAGATTTTTCTTTAATGTTTTATATACAGTTCATGTAATATTCTATACGTCATTCTTCTAAGAAGGTTACTTTCTCTAAGTTGTGAAAGTGTTCAGATTGGTGAAGTGTGTGGCTTCTGTTCGCTATATTCAATACAAGTGTGCTTCCCAGATGCCCAATATTGCTAGAGGGCGGTGACTACACACAATGGTTCCCAACTCTGACCACAGCCAGTAATCCTGAGGATTAAGGTCAGGGCTTTCAGAAGTCCCATTTGAAGCAGAACCGTACGTAGTCAAACACATTGTTCCCTATAACCAATGCTGAGCTGTTTGCTTTTTGTACCAGGATCGTTTACCACCAAGTCATTTTGGTACACTTGTTTTACAACTGGATTTAGGGCTTACTTTGTACAGGCTCTTCGGCAATCCTTCGTTATTCTTCTTTACAATACTTACTTTCTCTAGCAAGTAGAGGAAATTCTGTGATGAATCGAAAAATATGAAATCGGTGTTTCATCCAAAATGCACGTTATGAAGTTCCCTGAATAGAAAAAATTACGCCTACTGTCTCTACTGAAAATCCTCTACCCTTTCCACCGAAAAATTCAACATCGATGTTCTGCCAAAAATGCACGTTTTGAGGTTTCCTGAGTAGAAAAATCAAGTTTACTCTTCCTACCGCTTATAGTAAGTAGAAGAAGTGTTATATTTCATCCAAGTGTACGATATCGATATCGATGTTGGCATAAATAAATAATAATTACCATGTGAAGGTTATTTAATCCTGGGATATAAACTACTTGCAATAGTAAGTCACCATTGGGGTAATTGTCTCTGATGTGAGACTGCCTTTGTGGTTTACCAGAAGAAATACGAACTGGCTTGAGAATTTAATGCCATTCTGGCAGTTTGTCACAATAGCTCAGTGGTTAGAGCGTCCGCCTGGCAAGCGGAAGGTCTGTGGTTCAAATCCCAGTTGTGGCATTGAATTTTTAAGTTCCAGTTCTACCTCTTAAAAATACAGGCTTTGACATTATTTACTTTCTCTAATACTTACTAATAGCAAGTAGACTTCCACTTAAAAGTTCGATATCGGAATTTCAAAGTTTTGACGTTTCCCAACCAAAAATGTTAATTTAAGCGCAGTGCGATTAGACCGAGGTAGGATCCCAAGGACTCTCATGTGCTATTCGTGGTAGACGAAGCGGGTCTGGGTGGGTTTTCTCCGGGTTCTCCGGTTTCTCCCGCCATTCATTCCACCCACTTTTCGATCATCTTTCCAATCATCCATTTCACCTGTATTTCATATTTCGTGCTCACCACCATACCTTCTGATTGACTGATCACTCGCTTGCAGGTCTTCACTTTGTCCGGCGCATAGGGTACTTCTGCTCTCTGACAGGCGTCTGACCCTAGGCACAGGCTTATGAGTCCTAGGGGTTATAAGTCCTCCATTCGGGGAGGACAATCAGATAAAAAATAATTTTCGTAAACGATGTGTGGCGGTGGTGGCGGCGGCGGCGGCGGCAGCGGCAGTGGTGCTCGCTATAGCTGCAGCCGCAGCAGTAGTAGTAGTAGGACCTTAGAGCGCACAGCTGGTGAGGTTATTAGTACCCTTTAGTAACCTGTGTGTGTGTGAGAGAAGAGAGACTGTAACCCAATAACGAAATTTCGAATAAATGCCAAACTTGTATTTATTATAGCACATTCTAAGGATACGATACGAATATTTTTAACACAATTCCCCTACTCCAAACTACCCTTTACATGATATTTTCCTAATATTTTTTTTTATTTTCTAGACACCAGTTCTAGTGATAATATTGTTTTGATAAAAACATCGTGTGTAAGGTATGATGAATTTAATATATGGCTTGAATTTTCTACGAATAGCCTCCAAATTTCTCTACATTCGGAATGAAAAGTAAAGCCTAATTGCGTTACCTACTCTGACTTAAAACCAATTTCTTTTTTTCAAATTTGCCTCGTTATTTTCTTGGGCAGTGACTTCCTAATCAATCACACAATTGCAATCGTGTTTTTCATATTATGCATTTACTTTATCATGTGAAAATTATGTATCACGGTTATTTGTCGATATCTCTAGCCTTCTTAATAACATTAATATTATTAGTCAATAATCCCTCCTTTGGCATCGCAATTCTAACGGCATTCAAATATTTGTACGAAAATGTTACATTTGAAGAGAAATAGCGTGGTTTCGTTTGGGTTAGAGCTTCTACAACAATGAAAAGAGTGCTAAACATCCAGGGTCAAGCCATGAATACGCCACTACACGCAGGCAATATTTTTGACATATAAAGTTGAGAGACTTGCTATGCGTCGAATCCGGAAAGTGACGGAGAATACGATTTAAATATCAGAGGTTTTCTAGCCGCCAATAAAACTGCTAATTTCATTCACACCATCTCTTCTACCGCTCCCTTTTCCATTTCACTGCAATACTTGCCTATCCTTTCCCATTCCCAAAGCTGCCAAACTAAATTCTACCCCGAGGAAATACACACCACTTCATTTTCTAGTACGAGAAAACTTTCCATCCGAACATTATGGCATTCAGTTCTCTTGCACCGTACGGTGTTATTTGTAACGCGCCGCTGCTGAGAAGTTTCTATATTGCGCCACTGCGAGGCTGGCTTTACGTCGGTGGGAGAGGGGGGGGGGGGGTTTCCGTTCTAAAACTTTGCTACCGAAGGGGTGTCATTCTGCAGGTTAAGTTACTTTAACCTCCAGTTCATCGACATACCTAATTTGAAAACTACGGGGCGTAAGATGAGGTCGTTTCAGTAGCGGCTTGTGAGCTACTTTCCTACCCATCTAAAAGTAAACGTTTCAATCGTTCCCTAAAAGGAAATGCCATGGAATAAAGGAAGTAGATATTGTATATCACTCAGAAAACTTAAGTTTTAAAATTTTCTTAAACAAAAAATATAAGTCAATAATCTTTTCAGAGGTTTTAAACTCCAGCAATACTCAAGATCACAACCGAAATTGCTAACAATAGTATTTGTCACTATTTGAAGTAAAAGTACGACAGAGATAAACTAAATATAAATCGATGAAATAAGCCTAGTTGATTACTTTACGGCAAGGGTTGTAAGAGTGGTTCACGAATGTTGGGAAGGATAATTACATTCCCCAAATATACTGTCTCTCCATTTCACCTCACTTCTCATTTCACTCCAACTTTCACCGTGGTTTGGCTACCCTTAATATCCTATCACTTCAGCCCTATATCTGGGCATCTCGTCAGGGGTACATGCACTCCAATTGGTCGAGGTGATAAGTTCCCCCCTCCGAATTTTGTAATACAGTCACTCATAGACATGGATACCTAGTTTGGTATTTCTCTCTCTTTCTCACAGCGCGCACACGCACACACATATAGATATGCGCGCACGAACTCCGTGATCTAGGGCGTTTCCGTCGGGAGGCAATTGCTTTCTAAATCCCTTAACATAACTTCCTTTGGAATGGAAGTAAAGCCCGTGGTCCCGTGTCATAAGAGAAGCTCAAGCCTGATAAAGAGGCCTCTGAGCAAAATTAAACGATTTTCACACAAATATAGAATAGGTCGCATAGTTAAACAGCGCCTATAAATAACTGAATTTTCAGAGCATGACTCCTCTTCTAAACATTCTTTTTAAGGATTCCGAATGTTTCTTCTTCTTCTTCTTCTTCATCTGATTACCGTCCCTGTATCGAGGACTGACACCCCATAGGACTTACAATCCTGTGCCCAGTGTCACAGGATGGACGGGACAGAGTGAAGACCTTGAAGAGGGTGTTCAGCCAAGCACCACGTATGAGAGTGAAGAAGAACATGTTATGAAAAGCAGGCAAAACGAGTGGATGGAATGGTAATGTTTGAGCGGTTGGTGGAATGAATTGCCGGAGAAACCGGAGAAAAACCTCCCAGGCTCCACCAAGAACACCACATGTGGGTTCCTGCGATGGAATGCCTTGGATAAAGGCAAGCGGTCCAACCTCTCAGCCACAGCGCTGCCTTCCAAGTATTTCAGAAGATATATTTCTGGTGACATCCTAATATAAGTTATAGTAAAATGACCACTTTTGAGCTCTTAAACTTTAAAATAGGCCTGAATGTTAAAAATATGCATTTTAGGCACCACATAATTTCTTCCGTGCCTTTATATTTGACATGAAACGAGAAAATATTTAACTATGTTGGTTTTCTGGTGTGCATTAAAATAGGTATTTGGTCTACAATCCAAGTCTAGCTCACCGTCATTTACATCAGCTGTCTCCCCTCCAATTGCTTGGAAACCATTACGCTAGAGCAGGCTGTTACGCAGTAACATCTTGCGAGGTAATCCAACGCGACTAAGTTTACAAGACGGAGATTCTTCAGCTACAAAGGCAGACGTAATCTGTATCCCTGCGTCACTACAAAGTCTGGTTGGATTGCACGAGCTCAGAGAGTTTGTGCTCGACATTGCCTATGCCTCTGGTAAGAAGTAACACCAACGCCACCAGCAAATATCGTCATGGGGAGGTTATTGATTGTAAGGCAAGTCTTCACACGGTACTGAATTTGTGTTGGCAAAACTTCCCTAAGTGTTGAGCTAAAATTTATCTCTGTATTTTAAAGCGCGTAGGAGCTATGATTTTGTTTTGAGAAGTGATACAGAACTCACAGTAAAAAACGCCAGATTTGGTACTACTCTAAAACATCTGATGTGTTGCACTCATATGACTTCCTCTACTCTTGTACTCTTACAAACTCTCATTCCTCTATCTTCTTCATGCTAATAGAGATAAACGTTTGCAGAAACTACTTATTTTCTTGTAGTTGCAACTGCAATATGGAAACACAGTAGGCTTTGAGTAATAGTCAAATCTTTTAATTCTGTTGTCTTTGCATGGTTAACATAGAAAAAGATGAATAACGATGTTCCATTTGTGAAAAGTGTAAGCTTTGCAAAACTCACACAAATAACAAGAAATATCTCCGAAATGATTCACTGCACAAACAAATTTATTAGGACATAAATTGTATGTTTTAACGAGATCTACATTTTTTGTATATTAAGATTTGGTCTATCGCTTACGGTTTACTAGTTATACAAAAGTCATTCAGAGTAAGCAGAAATACGTTGGCTTTAGCCAGACAATTCAAAATGTACATTTCATTTGTCACAAAAATATCTTAAAAATATGGCATTTTAATCAAAATCGTTAGAACCATTTTCGAGAAAATTAACATATTCCATGTAAAGGGTAGTTTAGGGTGGAGGAATTTTCTTCATAATCTTCGTGTCGCATTCCTGAAATGTAGAAATTATCTTATTGCTAATTTTCTTGTAGGTGCAAGGGAATATGGGAATAAAGTAGGCTTTGAGCGATAGTCAAACTTTTAAACTTTTGAAATTTTGTTCTCTTTGCACAACCAAGAGATAAAAAATTGAAGAACGACCTTTCATTTGGAAATGTTTGTGTTGAAAAACTGGCACAAATAATAAGGAATAGCACCGGAATGGATCACTCCTTAAAAACTGTATTTGAACATAACTTAACGAGATCTACATTTTTTGAATAGTAAGATTTGGTCCGTCTCTTATGGTTTATCGGTGAGGCAAGGATCATCAAAGTAAACAAGACTACGTGGGCTATAGCGAGAAAATTGAAATTACACATTTTATTTGCGATAAAGATGTGTTAATAAAAATTGTTAGAACCATTTTAGAGAAATCAAAATTGTCGAGAATTTTCTTATGTAAAGGTGGAGATTTTTCTTCAAAACCTTCGTTGAAAGATGTTAAACTTAAATACCAATTGTTTAAGTCGAGTTGTTTTTTATTTATGCTGTTCACAGACAGATGCGCGCGCGCCCACACACACACACACACACACACACACACACACACACACACACACACACACACACACACACAAGGACCTTTTGTAAAAAGTTTGTTTTGATTCAGGGGGCCTCAAACATACATTTACAGTGAAATGTTGACATTGAAATTTTGAGTCGACTACAGTACTACTTACTGTACGTTGTAGAAAAAGCAAAAATATACGTTTTGTTAAAGGAAATTCCGATAAAAAAGACGGTGTTTTTGATTTGAAAACTTTAGGAGTATAAACAGAACAAGTTCTCCTATGCATCCCCAAATGTCAAAATATGCTCTATATTGATTTTCTCCTCCATGCGAATCGGATAAGAATTAGTATTCAGACAATTCCATTAATACAGCTTGCTAAAATTCTTTAATAACCAGATTGTTACAGCTGAGGGCTAACTAGCTTAAAGAGAGTGTGGGCTTTTAAAAACTTTATTGAAGCTTATTAGTACTAAATTTCACATACACTGGGTTTAGTTGCGCAAATAACGGTTTTAATGAACTAAGATGTGAAATGTGTTTATTTCATTTAGAATCTACCATTTAATATTTACAAAATGGTGCCTAACATAGTTTATACTTCAATTAAGGTCTCGAATACATGTTTTGTAAATCGTAACACAACATGAATAGAAGAGGTCTCTTTAGTGTTGTGTGTTTTATCGCTGCGCTCTTTACGTTAACTGAGATGAGCCAAACGCTGCTTATATCTTCAAACCTGCCTCTGTAGTGTAGTGTTGCCACGTTTCGTTTTCCCCTCAGTGGAAGGAAATAGACTGAGAAAATTCATTCAGAATAAAAAGGACTTTAGAGGCTATTCTCAGAATATTCAAGTTCAGAATTTTATTTGTCATGTAAATATCTTAAATCCCGGTATCAAACTTTTAGGTAAAGCAGTTAGGAAAGTAAAAAGAATATATATTGTTGCTACATTTTGAAACTTAAGTGTAACTTTAAAGACGTTTGTACACAACATGATTTTAATAATATGCACTGTTTGGGATGACCTCTTACTTTCTTATCGTGTTACGGGGTCTCGCGAAGGATGAGGTGTAATTAGTGACCAATGACATTGCAATACAGGGTACAGGCGTGGCTCTGTAATGAGAACAAGGAAACGTGGGGGAGGGGGAGCATAGATATACCTAAGCACCTTTTTAAACCCGTTTTCACTTTTTTTAGATTTATCTCCAAATTTTTCCATGTCTGTTTTAGAGAAGGCCAAAAACATTGCTTGTAATATGCAGCATTTATTGAGTTAAACAATTCTGTTATAAGAAAAACCAAGTTCGTACTTGTAATAGACAAATATGTTAAAGCTACTTTGATACAATTTTTAGCTCTAGTATAAATATAGGAGAATTTGTAGAAGAATTAACCGTTTTTATACCTTTCAATTTAATATTACATCATGTTTAATGTAAAGCTTTACACGTTTTTGTTGTTCTGTTATATTATAATGTAATTTCCTCCTTTAAATGAAATGTTTTCTTTTAACATCTATACAATAAACCGTCTTTCTTGGGTAAAATTAACATTTAATTATGTATCTGTGACTTTGTACAGTTTCTGAAATTTGTCGAACTCTGTTACCAGCTTGTTATAGGTCAATAATATAATCTGGCCACGTGTAGCTTCTGGTGTGTAACGATTTATTGAAAGACCAGGAAAAATCAATACTTTCCTTTCAGGCCGACGTGTCATTGGTTATAATTATGTTCAGCCAATAGCATTAAAGTGCTGTTATTGGAGAGGGTAATTTTACTAAATTCGTTTTCTGTACAAATTATTATAGTACCAAAACATTCTAACTGCAATGCACGTTATGGTAAAAGAAAATGAATGGATACCAGTATATGAACTGACTTGTAAACGTGGCCTTTAGTTCAAATTTTTAGTCCAATTATTGCCTAGCTATGAAGTCATCACAAGGTAAACAATATTTGGGATTACATTTGTATTCCGAAATAAAAAAGCTGTACACCTAATATGCGACCTATGAATTTTATAAAATATGCGGCACAATTAATACACACGGAAAAAAACGACAGAAAGGAAATTTAAATGAAAAAAGCATTCCTCTCTTTTATTTTGAAGCCCTACTCGTTCGAAATTAAACATTCAACTGCTGATGTACTTCAGAAATGAGTTTTTAGAAATATAAGGAGTGCCTGCAGGAAGAAATGTCATGTAAATTATGAAGCCTATGAGAGTTTAGTATATTATGAAACTTTAAATTAGAGAAGAATTAACGTCAGAATCAAATATAATGATCTGACGTACTCTTGCTTGTATGTTTTAAGCTTAGGTTTCTCTTCGATAGATAACCAGCTGCAAAATGTATATCTACTACTCTCGTTGGACCGGCTAATCTAACATTGGTATTTTCGCGGTTTTCCGCTCGATAAGGAAATTCTAGATGGTTCTTGTAATGCCGGAAATTGTTCTGTCCTCCATTTCTGTCATTTCATTTCCTTAACATGTTTCTCAGGACAAGGCGAGTGGATGGCGTGACGAGGGTTATGACGGTAAAGTTTGCTATGAGCTATTGTCTATCCTAGCGTCCAAGTGTGACAAATCACCGACACACTTCTTGAGGAGGGAGGTTAAGAATCTTTGCTACGTTTCCATGGGGAATTCAAATCGATTTGAGTTCCCATTCCGAGTTGAATACTGCATGGAAACGTGGATTCAGATCGAACTGAATATCCTTGGATAAAATACTCCTAGAAGTGGAACCGGATCGAAATTGTGTTGCATGGAAACACATACCGGATTCGAAACGATTTGAATACATCAAAATGCTAACTTCTACTGTACTCGTAATACACTGCACGTTCATCATTTTGTTTTCTTAGTGAATGTGATGTAATAAAACACAACAGAGCCATTTTTATTCTTTCCATATTCTCGCAATATATCAGTATTGTTCTCAAAATCATTCACTGACCTCAAAACATTGTTAAAATGGACAGAAAACATTTTTTACAGGCTCGCCTGCATAAGCCCAGTGACCATTGAATTATATGTTTGAACCTTGCGGATCCAAATCGATCTCAATACAGAATGAATTCAAGACGGAAACGCGGATCGTATTGAGAACGGATTAGACTCAAGTGCATTTCAATTCCCCATGGAAACGAAATTAGGATCCGTTTTCGTCCCAGTTTGCCACCATTCCTCTCTGGTTGTCCTCACCCATTCTTCTGGGCGTTCAGAAGGCGCATTAGATCTAAAATTATGCATTGCCAAAGCCTTCTAACCACCCAATCTACAATCTTTAGCATTCTGTTTTTCTAGTGCATTTCTTGTGGGCGGAGGTAACGGACGCAGCGGACGGGCGGAAGCCGGCCGGTGGGTTTTGACTCGCAAAGGGCTGTTGTGCAATGAAATTGGTTATTTACTAAATATATAAATACATGGTGTTTTAATGACATTCGTTGCAGCCATCTTGAGAAAACATATACTTTTAAAAATTGTGTACGTAAAGGAGTATATGGGGTAGGGTACTTCGTTGAAAACTTCGTGTTGCAGCTTTGAAACAACTGAAGTTTACAGGAAGTCTCATATTTGAGTTTTGTTTTTTACTACGATGTTCACAGATAAACGAGGAACTTGTTCATATTACTTTCTCTACTACGTAAAGTAGAGGAAGTATTGTATTCCACCCAAAAATTCGATGTCGAGATTTCGCCGCAAATATATATTTGAGGCCCTCTGAATTAAAAAAAAATTAAAAAAGGTCCGTGTGTGTGTGTGTGTGTGTGTGTGTGTGTGTGTGTGTGTGTGTGTGTGTGTGTGTGTGTGTGTGTGTGTGTGTGTGTGTGTGTTTGTTTGTCAGTCTGTGGACAGTATACATAACGGAAAGTCGGTTGAAAATCAAAGTTGGTATTTAAGTTTAATGTCATTCAAGGATACGACAAGAAGATTTTGAAGAAAATCTTACCCTTTATATGGAAAAGTTTTTGAAAATTTTTATTTTCTTGAAAATGTTTAACGATGTTGATAAAAATGACATGTTTAAGATATTTTTATGGCAAATGAAATTTATATTTTGAATTTTCTGACTATAGCTCATGTAGTCCTGTTTACTCTGGATGACTTATGAATAATTCGTAAACCGTAAGAGATAGACAAAGTCTTTCTATACAAAAATGTAGATCCCGCTAAAACACAATTTATGTATGAATACAGTTTTTGTAGAGTGGACCATTTCGGAGATATTTCTTGTTATTTGTGTCAGATTTGGAAAACAAACTTTCGTGAAATGCAGCATCGTTGTTCATTTTTGATATGTTAAGCGTTCAGAGAGAACGGGTTTAAAAGATTTGACTGTCGCTCAAAGCCTACTGTATTCCCATATTCCCCTTGCAACTACAAGGAAATAAGCAATAAAATAATTTGTACAAATGTTTATCTCAACTAACACGAAGAAGATATAGGAATAAGAGCTTATAAGAAAAGTTTTTTTATTCAGTTGTCTCTATGCATATATTTACGGTGACATGTAAACATCGAGTAGGAGGCAATGCTAAGGTATGTGGTACAGAAAAAAATAGTAAAAATTTTCGTTTGTTCTTATTTCGGTAAGGTTTGTACTACATACTTCAAGCCAGAGGTCACAGCAACACATCATTATAAAATAGTAGCCCAATTTTATTATAAATTTAATTCTAATGTGCTTTACAAACCGATATTCGAAAAATTGCAACTGTTTGACGTAAAGTTGGCGGTCATCAACTTGTGTCAATGACCTTGCTGGTTTATTCACCACGTGTTTGTTACCATGTCTCATTGAAATAAATCATCCAGTAACACTCAAGATTTAAATTTGATACGTTCACATGCATATGTATATCGGGAAGCGCCACGTCGTGAAGCTTCCTCTACATATATGTTTTTATTTTATAGTTTTAGCCTTAAAAACCAATTTCACGCAACGTGTTAGATATGAATATATTAATTACTATGTATTTAAAACAGAGATTGTCGTCCTGCAATATCCTGCATAACACATGATAGACCAGACCGCCTTTCTATTCCTGTCTAGTGGTGTACCTTCCGCTTTAGTCAAGTTTCGTTTTGTAGTTCAACAGCGAAACCCCTGGAGACTTTCCTAAAGGTAATAAATTAAGGTAATGCGTCTGTAAACGCTGACAAATTCTCAGCATATAACAAATCTTATTGAAATTTGTACCAGGTATTACAATAATGCCAATGTTTCCAAATGTTAGTTTGCATGGTTATTAAAGTATTAAACGTTCATATTGCCAGTCAAAATTTTAGGTTTCACAGTTAATACATCAGTAACAATACTTAACACATTCAGTTCTTCGCATTAAACCCTCATTATCAAGGAAAAATTTTAATTACTGCACCTTCGAAAATTCCTCCTTCAAATTTTAACATGTTTTCTCAAATCTGATGTGTTGCACTCACATGACTTTCTCTCCTCTTGTGCCAACCATTCTTACAAGCTCTTATTTCTATATCTTCTACGGGTTAGTTAAGATAAAATGTTGTTTATTTCCTTGTAGTTTTTTTTTTTTTTTTTTTTTTTTTTTTTTTTTTTTTTTTTTAAACTGCACGGTGGGTGTTTCAAGCTTTGGGGTTTTTATATACCATTATACTTCCAGACTCAGGGAACGATGAGTGAACCTTGACTGGAGAAACATTCCTACCTCCGTGCCGGGAATCGAACCCGGGACCCCTAGCACAGCAGGCAGGTGCTCTACCAACTGCGCCACGAGGCCAGTCCAACAGTAGGCTTTGAGTGATAGCTAAACGTTTTAAACCTGGTCGCTATATGATGGCTTTAAAATGTCGTTTTTTGCATAGCCAAAGCACAAAATATGAATAAGTATTAAAAAATTCAGACAAGTCGTAACCACAAAATGGTTCACTCCGCAAAAAATGTATTTGAATAAGAAGATCTACATTTTTTGCGTAGTAAGATTTTGTCTGTTTGTTACGGTTTACCAATAGTACATGTCACTCAAACTTCAGGGGACTTCTGAGCACGTTCCCTAAAAATTCAAGAGAAACATTGAGTGTTTCAGAAAAATATCTTAAACATAGTATATCATTTTAATTAAAATTATTAGAGCCACTTTTGTGAAATCAAGTTTCGACAAATATTCCATGTAAAGAGGAGCCTGTCGTAGGGGAGTTTGTTGAAATTTATGTCACATCCTGCAAGCATCAAGTTTGGTATTTAACCAATTTTTCGTTCTTTAGTCATGAGTTCAGGAGTCTGAAAACGATTTCCGATGAAATCTCGGAATCAAATTTCTGAATCGAATACAATACTTAACCTATTTACTATAAGTACCAGGTAGGGAGTGTAATATTTAAAAGGTAACGAGGAAAGAGGAATAATAATGATTATTATTTTGTCAAATCAGTAGAATTATAGAAAAATAATTGTGTAAACGGTTTTTAAATATCAAACTCATTAAGAACTTCGAAGACACACATCATGCGAGCATTTAAATTGTCAAATAATAGAATACATACGTTCAGACACCAATATCATGCAAGAAAGCTGAACTTCAAAAAATTTTGTGAGTGACACTCATATCAATTCTATACCTATAAAGAGTTTAAAATTATCTTTATGTATCTACTAAACTCGAGTCAACCGGCCCTTAAACCTCATTCACTCACTCGCTCGCTCACTGACTCACTCATTCACTTAACCACCCAATCACTCTATTAAAATATTCACACAACATGATTCCTCTATTCACTTTACCATAATCACGAAAAACTTTAGCTTAGAAGTTGTTTACATTTTACATTGCACAGTTATATGCATAATGCAGAAGTAATTAGACCACGCCTCATGAGATCGTGTGCTAAAACAGATCTGAATATCACATTCACGTAACTTTCTCTATAGTTTGTTTCTAAAGCTTCTATAAACTCTTCTTGCAATTACTATTCTTTCCAAATTTAATAAAGATAAACATTTGCATTAATAGCCACTATAGAGAGAGACCCAAAAACATCCGAAACGCTGCACTGAGTTTTTCCACTGCGCATGCAGAAGCACGATAGTGCAGCAGCTGTATACAAGGTCATGCGGTTGACTTGTTTTTCTCTGCTCTGAAAGTGCAGTATTGAGCTGACGTGATATTGTGTGATTGAGTTATTACCAGTGTGCTTTAATATTTTGTCCTGTACTTAGTCGCAAAGTGTATTATGGTTCATATATTGCACAGCGTGTATTTATTTATGATTCGTATGTGTTAACTCAGTCAGCTCGCCAAGTGAAAGTGCGATTTGCAGAAAGATTTCCAGGTGATCTGCGATTTCTATCTCTGGGGTAGCTTAAACCATAAAGTATACAAGACAAACACACACACCCTGGAAGAATTAAAACAAAATATGCGCGAGGAAATTGCTAGCATTTCTCAACGTGAACTACGGCGAGTGATGGATAGTTTCCTGAAGAGGTACCAAAAATGTATGGACAACGACGGTGGCCAGGTTCAACATCTCCCTTAATAACATTCGTAAATAAAGCCTTTAAAAGTAGTTTTAAGAACGTTGTATGGCTTTATCCGCGCTGTTGACAGCGCCAGTCAGCGACGAGCGCCAAGGAAGCGTACAGTTCAGCCGATTCAGAGTCTGTTGGATCACCCGTTACATTTCATTACACGTGCAAAGGAAATATGTATAGATAGTCAAATGTTTGAAATGACGCGGCAGAGCAGTTGCCTTGGTATTGTAGGCTCTTTCGATGATATTGGCAGTACACTTCAAAAACTGAAATGACAGGCTATGGAAAGATTCAAACCAATAATAACGGGTATCGTATATGGCTGATGCCGTGCATAAAGCTATTTGAAATAAAGAGTGTTTTAAAGAGATCCATATTTTTGTGGGATGAGCCTTATTCGTCCTCTTGTGATTTACTAGTTATAAACTATGTAAAACTAGTCGAAATATCCAGTGTTCCTCGTGGTTTGACCATATAATAGCTTTAAGACTTAGTTGCACTTGCTTATGGGTCTTATGGGACATCTGAAAATTATTACTTAACACATTTAAATAAAGTTTTAATTGAAACTCTTACTATGCAGAACAGAAGAAAAGTGAGTAGAAGAAACCGTGTGAATATAATACGTTGTATTTCTATTTTGATCATATAGACAATTGTATGAATTATAGAAGACCGAGTACAGAAATGTGCGTGAATGTATTATTTAAAAGAAAACTTAATTAACAAAGGCATGTGAATGTGAGCAGAGATCACGAGAATGTAAGATGTTGCATTTATATTTCAATCATATAGAAAATTGTATGAATTATTTGTAAAAGAGCGAGTAGAGAAAACCGTGTGAATGCAATAAGTAAAAGAAATGTGTATAGAGAAAACAATGTGAATGTAATGTGTTGCATTTATGTTTAAATTATGTAGACAATTGTATGAATTGTTTGTAGAATAGGGAGTATAGAAAAATATGTTTGTGTTTCGTAAAAGAAGCGCATGTAAAGCAAACCTTGTGAAATGTCATGCATTGCATAGTAAATCGGATAACACAAAAATGCAGTTAATTTTCAAGGTGATCGGTCAACTGATGTTGGAATTCAATTTCATGCGTACCAAAATCCATTTTCTTCAAAATGTTCGTGTAGCATTTGTGGAAAATGCTGAAATTAAATACCAAGCTTGGTATTTTCCGGAATTTTGTTTTTGAGTTATAGTCTCAAACCCCATTAACATTTTTTTGGTAAATTTGAAGGGCCTTAAAACATGCATTTCCGAGGAAATATCGAATAGAACATTTAGAATGATAAACAAGGCTTCGTGTTTCCTATTATAGGTTGGTTCTAGGAGTAAATGTGCCTTTTATTAATTCACAAAGGCTCAAAACGTGTTTTCCAGTGAAATCTGTTTATTGAATTCTTGGATGATATACAAATACTGCTTTTACCTACCGGGTATTTACTATATGGCAGAGAATTAGGTACAACTTCTCAGGTGTTCCCCTTTATACGTTTCGTCAGCCATTGGATATGTGTAGACAAGGGGGTGTTCAACAAGTGAGCACACGCTCGCTTCCCCTCCACTGACAAAGGCAAGCAGAACCAGAACTACTAGTCAGAGGCGGATGACGCGGAGTATGTAGTACATACGATTCAATAAGAGGACGAATATTTTTGTTTTCGAGATGAAGATGATAAAGTTAAGTGCTTGATTCGTAAAACTGGTAGTTGCAGATTTATATAATTTCCCTTGCTTATGTTCCGTGTTCACGATAAACGTTATTCCCCTGAAAAAATACAACGAACTTTTGAAGCGATTGTACGACACATTCTCTTCACAATTTGAAGACCTAAAAACATTTCAAATCAAAATCCAATTATTTTGCACTTTTGAAGTTTCCATGCAGTGGGGCTTCAAACAAGATACAAAATATGTAACTACTTGCATTGCAGAATTCCACGACCATAAAATTGCCTGAGAAAGAAAGGTGGAATTGCTTAGGTCTCTGCCCTGCTGTGAGTATCCGAGATTACGTTTGTTTGCATCTAGTTTAATTGCAGTCTTTGACTCCATTTATATCTGCGAACAAACATTTTTAAAAATGAACTATATTAAAAGTGAGTATCGCAACAAGATAAGTGACAATCACCTTGCTTATCTTTTGAGACTGTGCACTTCATCTCTTGCACCAAATATTGAAGACCTTCTGATACATAAATCGTGCCAAAAACATCCTCAGAAATGTCGTGGATTAGTCAGGAGTAGAATATGAATGTGTACGTCTTTGGTTTCCTGTACGTAAGAATGTGCGGCCAATAGAACTCCGTAACCACAGATAAACGCATCATTCTGTGCTAGCAGGTGGCTGGAGGTGATTTGAACCTCCCCTAACTTGCCTGCGGTTGGGCATCCCTGGCGTAGACACAGAGAATTGAATACGTACTATTGAAATGGGCTGGCGTAAGGTCATCTAAAGTTACTTGATGTAATTGATGTAAAATTATCTTTGACATTATTTGTACAAAGAATGAGTGAGTCACCTTGGCATCTTCAGGGTAAGCTGGTCCGTTGTCTCCGCTGGTCAGTATTTAATGCAACTCTTGGAAATTTAAACGTGGTAGCTTAGTGCATCGTGAAAAAAATGCAACTATGGCTTAAAAAATATATGTTTCAAGAAAACATGGTTAAAACGTGGTCAGCTACTGGTATTTTTACTATATTTTGGTATATATTTGTATACGGAGCTCAATAATGAAGTAAAGCTCTCCGCAGAGAAACACATTTGTAATAATGGGTAAAACAGTTGCCAAACTTTGGAAATTTCTTGCAACACAATGCAGTATTTGAGCACTTGGTTACGATGTCTCGACAGTAACCAGTGTTGTAAGAGGAAACAGACCGATTCTCCACTAGCTTGCACGGACGTAAACAAGCCAGGCTTGCACTTCCAGACCGTACGGCCAGACCGTAATGTCTGTGATTGGTTGAGTGCCAAGGCGCTGCACAACAAATGATACCAACACTACCAAGTAACCAAACACTGTAGCTGGAAAATGTCAACAAATAACGAACACTTTTAACTAAAAGAATCAGTGTGTTGCAAGTGATTACTGGAGAACGAGGAAGAGCTAAAAAATCAGAATTGTGCACTCACATTACTTTCTCTGCTTTTGTAAAAACTATATCCTATAAACGCTTATTCTTATACGTACCTCACTTTTATCGAGATAAACATTTGCAAGAATTTTCTTGTAGGTGCAAGAGGAACATGGGAGTACAGTAGACCTTAAGCGATAGTAAAATGTTTTAAGAGACACTGGGAGTGAAATTTGAAAGTTCCACATTTTTTGATAGATTTTTCTGAACTTCTTACTGTGTTTGTATTTATATGAGAATAGGAGGTACGCCAAATTTCATTAAAATTGAATAATTCGTTTACGATATATAAATTATTTTATGAATTTAATAGGCACATTTTCAAAATAGTGCTCGCGTCT
Organism: Tenodera sinensis; assembly: GCA_030765045.1. Classification (NCBI taxonomy): domain Eukaryota; kingdom Metazoa; phylum Arthropoda; class Insecta; order Mantodea; family Mantidae; genus Tenodera; species Tenodera sinensis. Next base: position 92,578,869 of record CM060970.1, read on the forward strand.
ATTGACTTTTCAAAATTCATGTATATTGGCAGAATTGATACCCTAAAACATGGATAACAATTGTATGAAGAGATATTTCAAATACGTTTGTTGATTATGCTGTACATATTTTTTTAATAACAAAGAAAATTTAATTTTAAAAATTATTGATTTTTTTCATACAAAAAATGTTTTTGGAATTCATGTTAATGATAACATCAATATTGAATCATAGTTTTGTTTAGCTGCTATTTATGAATGCTTTTGGAAATTTTCATTGAATTTGAAGCAAAACTCAGGCGCGACCTTCTTTTGGAATATGCAGACATGTAGTTTTGAGAAAAACAGGCTTTTATATAGGAGTATCCTGTGTACGTTAAGGGAAGAGCGCTATTTGAAAGGGCCGTAATGACCACATGGAGTGGGGGATATGAAAAATGTTAGCTGATCAAATGCACAGGTTTTCCAGGAACATTTTAAGGTAAAAAAAAAAGAAAAACAATTTTCGACTTTTTGACAATTTTGACCAAAATTTCACTCCCAGTGTCCCTTAAGAGCTGGTCGCTGTGTGATCGCTTTGAAGTCCTGTTTCCTTTTCATAGCGAGGAAATTAAAAAGAAACGAATAAGGGCTTGATGTTTGGGAAAAATATAAGTATTTCAACATGCAAAAACCAGCAAGAAGTAACATTTTTGAAATGTTTATGTCAAACATTTTTTTATTTGGCGTAATTTCTGCATATTAATAAGATCTATAATTCTTATGCAGTAAACCTTTGTCCATCCCTTGCGCTTTATGTAAAAATCATTCAGAATGATGACTTCAGATGCTATTTAGAGAAAATTCAAAATATATATTTCAGATATAATTAAAAGACATTTATGGCGTTTTAACAAAGTAGATAGGATTGCAATTTCAGATAATATAATAATTTTCGAAAATTTTCCGTGTAAAGGGAAATTTAGGGTCGAGTGAATCTTTGGAAAATCTTCGTGTCGTGCCCGAGTTTTGTATTTAACCGACTTTTCGTTTTTTGATTATGCTCTTCACAGGCACACGCACTTACATGGACCTTTTTTAAAAAATTACATTTTTGGCCTCAAAGTCCTCAAAATATGCTTATGATCAAATATTGACAATTAAGTTTTGGATTAAATACAATGCATTCAGTAAATACATCTGAAGCTGGCGAAATAAAAATTGTATTTGACAATTCAAACCAATAAAAATTACATTTCGTTAATGGCCAAAACAACGAAAAATTTTGACACAAATTGCTTGCAGTAAGAGAAATCATATTAATTACCCCTGTAGTCTGGTAGTTAGCTTGCTGGTTTTCAAATCTAGACGTCCCGTGTTCGAATCTCGGCTAGAGGGTCGGAAATGTTTAGCTAGAGTTATTCTCCATCCTTCTGGAGTCGGGCAGTATCAGTGAGAAAGTATAGGAGTGTGTGAATTTAGCATTCCCAAACGAGCAATTGTTACAGAAATAATCTTACATGTTATAGGTGGCATATAAATCGAGCAAAAAAAAAAAAAAAAAAAAAAAAAGAAGCTTTTCAGGAAAAATATTCAATAAATATATTGCTTTTATAATGCAAATATCTGAAAAACAATCATTTTCCTGAAATCGTATCGTGCATGCTTGGAATATATTGCAACTGAGTTTGATATTTAACGACTTTTCGTATTTGAGTTATGTTGTTATGCCTTTCTTAGGTATTGAATCAGTACAATGAGAGTGAGGGGGGGGGGGGGGTTGCAGTTGATAATGCAACATTAAATCTATTTTTCACATTTTATCTTGTGTTATTTATTGCTACAGTAATTATAGTTCATTTACTTTTTCTCCACCAAAAAGGACCTAATAATCCACTCGGGCTCAATAGAAATATTGATAAAATTCCCTTCCACACACACACACATACTCACGCATGCACGCACATGACTTCTTCAGGAAATGATCCTTGATTTATTCAGAGGTTTTCAGGGTTGTATTTCCCATGATGTCTGCATGTCGAATTTATGAATCAAATGCAACACTTCCTTTACTTACTTTAGTTTAAGTAGTAAAAGAAAATAGAAAAGTTGGTTTAATACGAGAATTTAAAGAACTGTAATAATAAAACTAGGTTATGAAAAGGTAAAATGCAAAGCTACAATAACAGATATCGTAATATTCTTGAAAGACGTACCGTGAGGAAATACTGCACTCTAAAGTTTGAAAGGAAAATAGAAGATAACGTTATGCTTCATTTCCTTATCTCGTATTTCCATATACATTTCTTTTAAAAAGACTTTCATCCTTATTGCAACTCTGCAGCGCCATCCTTTGATCCTTAAGGTGCTTCTCATTGTTCTATTATCTGAGTTAAACCTGGGTAGTTATACAATGTGGATACTCTAGAAGTGCGATATACTTAAAATATTTACATGGTAAATAAAATGTATATTTCTGAACTCCTCTTTAATGCGAACAAATTTTGTGTATAACTGGTAAGAGATAGAGGAAAAGAAAAGTATATAAACTTAAAGAACGCAGTTGTTTCTAGTTATTTTTATATCAGGCATTTCTAAGGTATACGTTATTATTGGTTTAATACCTTGACATCTCTTAAAGTGCCTACAACAATGGCAACTTATATAGGGTCCCGCTTTTAAGCATGCGACTAATGATTCGGGTTGTGTACTGGCAAATGTGTAATGGAGCAGTTTTTTTTTTTTTTTTTTTTTTTTTTTTGCAAGATTCATTTCGATTAACATAAGGTAAATAGAACATACTTAAAATATTTACATGGTAAATAAAATGTATATTTCTGAACTCCTCTTTAATGCGAACAAATTTTGTGTATAACTGGTAAGAGATAGAGGAAAAGAAAAGTATATAAACTTAAAGAACGCAGTTGTTTCTAGTTATTTTTATATCAGGCATTTCTAAGGTATACGTTATTATTGGTTTAATACCCTGACATCTCTTAAAGTGCCTACAACAATGGCAACTTATATAGGGTCCCGCTTTTAAGCATGCGACTAATGATTCGGGTTGTGTACCGGCAAATGTGTAATGGAGCAGTTTTTTTTTTTTTTTTTTTTGCAAGATTCATTTCGATTAACATAAGGTAAATAGAACAAAAATCCATTTTGCAGTCATACGACTTTCTCTACTCAGAAATTACCTTACTGCTAATTTTATTGAAAGTGCAAAGTGAATATGGGTTTACAAAATCCTTTAATTTTTGTCAAATGATTTAAGAAGTGTGTGGTATGTGATGGCTTTGAAATTCCGTTCTCTTTGCATAGCAAACAGATAAAGAAAGGTGGCCTTTTGTTTGGAACATATTGTCCATATACAGTGGGTTTTGGATATTTGGGTTTTTCTTTAACTTGATGGAGAAGGTAATAAGATTTCGTAGGAGTACTTTGTACTACTTGCCTAAGCCATGAGGTGTATCGGAAAGAATGTGAAACTGCCCAGCTGTTTACGCGAACTTATCCCACAAACAAGCGTGAACGTGCGCGTACACTCTGTTCAGATGGAATCATATCTTCAGGACAACAACATCCCATATGTCGACAGGTGAGGGAGATCATCCATTTGTGTTTTATCACTGACTATTGTGACGTCATGGAAGGTCGTCACTTCGAGATATCGACTGGCCTTACCTTAGAGAGGTGTACAGCCGTCAGGTTGGTAAGCGCAACCACTCTTGCCCCCGCTACGCCCCGCACTCAGTATAAAATCCGGCTGCCAGACCAGTCGTTAGTTCACTTCAGCGCGAAGCGCGCTGCCTTCAGTCTTTGATCTTCACTTCAGCGCGAAGCGCGTTGCCTTCAGTCTTCGATGTTTACTTCAGCGCTGCCTTCAGTCTTCGTAGTTACTTCAGCGCTGCCTTCAGTCTTCGTCGACTAGTCGAGCTCCTTTAGGCGCTGCCATCAGTTGTCTTCGTCAGCCAAAGTATAGTCAGCTTCGACCAAGCGTAATGTATGAGCCTTACACACTAGGGTTTGGTCTTTATCAAGCCGAGGCGCTCAGCATTAGTATCTTACATACTTTCCTACATGTTCGTCTGTAATGAGCCGATAGGCTTAGCAATTTTCAATTCTACTAACATTATTCGGCAAGCTCTTCTTCATCGAGCCAAGCGGTTCACCAACAGTGACATCAGCACGCATCGAAGTCAACAAGCTTCATGGTCTTGCTTGTCAAAGGGAGCAAGCAAGTGAGCAACTTTTCTCCTTAGAGAAGCAACGTCGGCATTCACCACCATTTCTTCGAGATGTATGCTAATTCAGGCATACACTGGGCATACGCGGAATTAAGCAGGAACGACGCGTTTATTCTTCATGGCTGATATGCAGGAATGTGCCACAGTCCATGTGCATGTTCATTTCAACATAATTGGATAAGGACCTGTTCCAAAAACACACCAGACATTTGGGTGAGACAAACAGTTCTGTATTTCATTTAGATGTATGTGTTCAGTATTTTAGGGCTTTTATGCTAAAGCAGGGTAGGTGATCTTTTGTATCACGGTTAATGTAGCCTAAACGGCAATAGTTATAATTCCGACTAACACATTCAACTGAGTATGTGGTTAAAAGGGATGACTTTTGTGTGCCAAGTTATATTGGTGAGTCAGGCCCATTCTACCAGTGTTGCTCAGGAAGTCAAATAGTCAGAAAGGAATTATTACTTAGTGCAAAGAATAGTTTACATTTATGTCTATTTTATGTAACTGTTTATTTTTACTACATTTTCGTAATATGTATTTCATCATTCACCATACTTTCAATGTTCTTATGTATATTTTTGTTACTTAACACCGTCAGTGTTAAGTCTTGTATTTATTTATGTTTTCAAAATATATTCAAGGAAAAGGCATTTGGTATTATATGTAACCACAATATACCCCACCGATCCATTCCCAACACGATTCCACAAATAGATGTCTACTCACTCTTGCTAAGCCAAGTCAAGTGTGGTAGCAGAAAAGCATGGGGCTAGGCTTAGCAAATGTCAAGTCAAGTAATGGTAGCAGATAGTTAAAGAAGGAGAGAGTGGCGTGCGACAGTAGTGGTAGTAGAGCGTGGTTACATGCAATGGTTATATCCGTGTTTACAAGCGTGGTTACATGCAATAGTTACATGCAGTAGTTATATGCCGTGGTTACATGCAGTAGTTACATGCAGTGGTTACATGTCGTGGTTACATGCAGTAGTTACATGCCGTGGTACCAGTAGTGGTAACAGAGATCGCGGTTCTTTGTAATTTCATGGTTACATTTAATTCTCTTGGTTACTTGTAATTTTTGTGATTACTGGTTTATAACTTTACAGTTGAGAATAACTTCCACACAAATTGAAAGGTATACTAATGCATCCTTGAATGTATTTAATGTTTTGATTTATGAATTGTTTGCCTCACTATAGGTTGTGTATTTTATAAACATGGAATTACCTTTTCAACCCGAAGTTTTGAATAGAAGTGAACTTGAAAATGGGTTGTGTAACATTAAGGTTGAGTGTAATATTAAGAATTCTGTCACTGATTTACAACAGTTACTGCGAGTTCAGTTAACACAGGATCTACATACCATTGGTGCAAGTTTACCGTGTAATGAAACCATAGAATTTCAGTATTGTGAGCGTGCGTCTCAATCACTTGGTGATCTAATAGAAGAATATGTAAAGGTAGGATGTACCCAGTCACAATTGCGTAGGATTAAAGGTCGTGTCAAGTATTGGCAATATAGAACAAACCGTTTGCAAAGGTTAGCTACAGAAAGGTTGAAATCTCAAACTAGGAATATTTCGGAATTTCGGTTGAAGTTAGGAGATAAGCTCTCAGAATTAAAATACACTAAACAAACTAGTGAGCCCATGGAAGCAAATGGTGTAACGCCATTTATTCAGGAAAACTTAGGTAGTCAAATGGGGAAGGAAGATAATGCAACGGAAGTCACGTTAGCTAAACTAAAATTACCGCACCCATGCCAGAGAATTCTAGGTGATATTAAGGCAATTCAAGCGAATACTCCAGAACAGATTTTGGAATTTCTTGTTACTTTAATTAGATGCCAGTATCAAGCGAAAGTATGCTCGTTGAGGGATCAAATTATTTTGCAATTTTTCCATGTGCATGTAGAAAACCCAGTTGGGTATAGTATAGTATATTGCAATTTCAGAAAGAAATAATTAGAGTTCTTTTGTCTCCATTGAATTATAATCAGTTACTTAATTTACATTACTTTCGCAGACAGAGAGAAACGGAACACTTTTCTGAATTTGTGGAGAATATGAAGTTGATCGTGAAGGCATTATGTGTAAATTACACAGAACCAGAAATTGTACAGAACATAATTTCAAATTCCCGACATGCGGAAATACGTGCATTAGTTTTAGGTCAAAATTTACAGTCATATCAACAACTGGATGACTTAGTCATTAGATTCCGACATTTGCCCACGGAACATGGCAGTTCTGAAAGGAAAGAAGAAATAGTCAAATCGGGTTCAGGAAGAATTACGGTGTGTTGGACTTGTAAACAGACAGGTCATGTCAAATACAATTGCCCGGAAAACAAAGGATGTACATATTCCAATTCAAGGTTCTTAACCAAAAAGAAAAATAGCTGACATTCGGTTATGCCAGTTCATGCGGATAGTATCCCTGTGGAGGAAAATATTCAAGCCATAGTAGGTTTTCCGATGCCGTATGTTAGTGTTGAAGTAGATAAAGTTCCGGTTTTAGGATTGATCGACACAGGTAGCGTAGTTTCCTTAGTTGATCACAGATGGTTTAGTAAGTTGCGTCGTAGTTTAAACACAAGTACTGTTAAGATCATTTCAGCAAATTTAGAACCAATTCAAGTTTTGGGGGCAGTATTATTATCTCTGAGTATAGCAAAGTTCCGCTGGAAAATGCAATTTTGCGTGGTTCAGAAATTACCTGTACCGATTATCTTGGGAAATAACTTCATTGCTCATACTGGTTTGATATTGGATAGTTCAAGTAGAAACTTATATTTCAAAGTTTGTCCTTCAGTAAAAAAACCATTTCAGGCTTTGAGCAATATTCCCGGGATGACGTCATGTGCTAATGTAGATAATACTATGGAACAACAACCTGTTTCTGAATTCAGTTTAGACCATTTAGACCACGAACAAAGACAAGTGATACAGAATTTATTACTTGAGTTTCCAGATGTACTCACGAACCAACTAGGTTGCACGAACTTAGTAACATATAAGATAGAGTTGCATGACAAGCAACCGGTTCGACTACCTCCATATCGCTTACCACCTCAGAGACTACATATATTGAGGGAAAAGGTAAATACTATGTTAGAGCAAGGAATCGTTAGGATGTCGAATTCGAATTATTCAAGTCCGGTTTTCCTTGTCCCCAAGGCTGATGATGATGCTAGAATGGTAGCAGATTACAGTGTGTTAAATAGCAAAATTAAAATTGATCAAGTTCCTCTACCACATGTCCATCTAAATTACCACTGGTTTGCTAAGGCAAAATATTTTACGAGCATCGATTTAACTCAGGCGTATTATCAAATTCCGTTGGAAGAACAATCGAAAAGGTTAACGGCCTTCACCACTGATTATAATCTGTATGAATTCAATCGTTTACCGTTTGGTTTAGCAGTGGGTGCCCAAGTCCTGTCACAATTATTAGACAGAGTTTTTGGTGACATAAAATTTAATTATTTATATCATTATTTAGATGACTTGTGCATTTATTCCACAACTTTTGATGACCATGTAAGACATCTCCATGAAGTATTTTCTCGACTTCGTAAGGCGGGTTTGACAGTTAATACAAATAAAGTTAAGTTTGCTGCTCAAAAATTAACTTTCTTAGGTCATATTATTTCTGGTAGCAATGTAACCATCGATCCTCAAAGGACTAATAAGATCAGGGAGTATCCAGTGCCCAAAACTGCTAAGCAGATATCGCGATTTCTCGGAATGGTCAACTATTTCGCGAAGTTTATTCCCGACTATGCCGAGCAAGCATGTCATTTAAACATTTTACGAAAGAAAGGGGTAAAGTTTAAATGGAATGAGGAACAGGATCAGGCATTCCTTAGGCTTAAAGAAGCTTTAATTTCTCCTCCAGTGTTGGCAGTACCTGATTTCTCTTTGCCATTTATTTTGCAAACCGACGCTTGTGGTTCTGCGGTTCCTGCCGTTTTACTTCAGGAACACCCTGAACGTAAACGTGTTGTTTCCTACGCGTCTCGTATCCTTAATGAACAGGAAAGAAAATATTCCATGTACGAATTGGAAGCTTTAGCTGTGTTGTACGGGGTAGAAAAATTTAGGTTTTACCTAGAACATGTTGAATTCCTACTAGAGACTGACAACCAGGCTCTTTCTTGGGTTTTGGCCAGACCCAGGAAAAGTGGTCGAATTGTTAGATGGGCTCTGCGAATTTCTGCATTCAAGTTTAAGGTTCACCATATAAGGGGCAGATTTAATTGTGTAGCAGATGCTCTTTCTCGAATGTACGGAGAGGAAAAGAACGAGCAAGTTGACTCGAATACTCCACATGCTCCAGTATTGACAGTGTTAGGCAATTTTCCTTTTGCTTATGAAGATCTCAAAGACCATCAGATGAAAGATGAGAATCTAACTTCCATAATATCAACGTTGCGGCAAGGTAAAGAATGTCAACCATATCTCTTATCAAGAGGCGTTCTTTGTTGTAAAGATAGAACAGGGAAAAATAAAATTGTGGTACCCGAGCAATTGAAGAAACTATTGTTTCAATATTTTCACAATAGTCCATGTGGAGGACATTTAAGCATATTTAAAACCAGGAATAAAATAAGGGACCAGTTTATTTGGAAGGGAATGGACGACGAGATTCGTTTACAGGTTAAGGCGTGTCATCTGTGCAAAATGTCGAAACCTGCACAGAGCACCCACTTGGGATTTTTGACTTCCACGATTGCAGAGAAACCAATGCAAAAATTATTTGTGGACTACATTGGGGCGCTACCCAGGAGTAAACAGGGAAATAGGTTTGTGCTGGTGGTAGTTGACGCCTTTACAAAGTATGTGTGGTTGTTGCCCACACGGGACGCCAACGCAGCTAGCGCGGTTCAAGGTCTGAAGACTATTATTTCTTGTTTTGGGGTGCCCGAGATAGTTGTTAGTGACAATGCGTCGTATTTTCAGTCCAATTTATTTAAAACATTTTGTTTTAGTTCGGGAGTCAAGCACATTACAACTATTCCGTATGATCCTAGACCCTCATTAAGTGAACGGGTGAATAGAAATTTGAAAAACGCCTTAATAGCATATCATTTTCAGGATCATACCAAGTGGGACGAAACATTATATTGGCTAGCATTCGCGTTAAATAGTGCCAAGCATGAATCTCATGGGCAATGTCCATTTAATTTGATGTTTTCCTTTCCACCAAATTCTCCGCTAGCGAACATGTGGAATGTCCGCGATATAATTCCAGACCAGGTAGAGAAAACACATATTCGAGATGTATGGGACCGAGTGAGGCGAAATTTAATACGTTCTCAGCTGAGGACACGTCGTAACTATGATAAAGGGAGACAACTTCATAAATTTAATATAGGAGATATTGTTTACGTGAGAAATTATTCAAAGAGTAAAGCTGCGGATAAATACTCAGCGAAACTTGCTCCAAGGTATGTAGGACCTTATAAGGTTCACAAATTCTTGTCTAATGTATCTGTTATAGTAAAGAATGTGCACACAAACAAGGAAGTAAGGGCACATGTAAGCCAACTCAAACCATAACTTCAAGCTATATTGTATGTATGTGTTAGGAAGTAAGGTATATTTTAGTGTGTTTATTGTAAACTTATATGTCTGGGGGTGTGCTGGAAAGGTCTACAAGCCAAAAGATATAGTTTAAGTATGATTATTAATGGAAAATAAAAGTCTGAAGCCTTTTATTTTAAATTGCCCCCGGGAGTCTGTGACGTCATGGAAGGTCGTCACTTCGAGATATCGACTGGCCTTACCTTAGAGAGGTGTACAGCCGTCAGGTTGGTAAGCGCAACCCCTCTTGCCCCCGCTACGCCCCGCACTCAGTATAAAATCCGGCTGCCAGACCAGTCGTTAGTTCACTTCAGCGCGAAGCGCGCTGTCTGCAGTCTTCGAAGTTCACTTCAGCGCGAAGCGCGCTGCCTTCAGTCTTTGATCTTCACTTAAGCGCGAAGCGCGTTGCCTTCAGTCTTCGATGTTTACTTCAGCGCTGCCTTCAGTCTTCGTAGTTACTTCAGCGCTGCCTTCAGTCTTCGTTGAGTAGTCGAGCTCCGTTAGGCGCTGCCATCAGTTGTCTTCGTCAGCCAAAGTATAGTCAGCTTCGACCAAGCGTAATGTATGAGCCTTACACACTAGGGTTTGGTCTTCATCAAGCCGAGGCGCTCAGCATTAGTATCTTACATACTTTCCTACATGTTCGTCTGTAATGAGCCGACAGGCTTAGCAATTTTCAATTCTACTAACATTACTCGGCAAGCTCCTCTTCATCGAGCCAAGCAGTTCACCAACAGTGACGTCAGCACGCATCGAAGTCAACAGGGTCATGCTTCATGTTCTTGCTTGTCAAAGGGAGCAAGCAAGTGAGCAACTTTTCTCCCTAGAGAAGCAACGTCGGCATTCACCACCATTTCTTCGAGATGTATGCTAATTCAGGCATACACTGGCATACGCGGAATTAAGCAGGAACGACTCGTTTATTCTTCATGGCTGATATGCAGGAATGTGCCACAGTCCATGTGCATGTTCATTTCAACATAATTGGATAAGGACCTGTTCTAAAAACACACCAGACATTTGGGTGAGACAAACAGTTCTGTATTTCATTTAGATGTATGTGTTCAGTATTTTAGGGCTTTTATGCTAAAGCAGGGTAGGTGATCTTTTGTATCACGGTTAATGTAGCCTAAACGGCAATAGTTATAATTCCGACTAACACATTCAACTGAGTATGTGGTTAAAAGGGATGACTTTTGTGTGCCAAGTCATTTGGCATTGGTGAGTCAGGCCCATTCTACCAGTGTTGCTCAGGAAGTCAAATAGTCAGGAAGGAATTATTACTTAGTGCAAAGAATAGTTTACATTTATGTCTATTTTATGTAACTGTTTATTTTTACTACATTTTCGTAATATGTATTTCATCATTCACCATACTTTCAATGTTCTTATGTATATTTTTGTTACTTAACACCGTCAGTGTTAAGTCTTGTATTTATTTATGTTTTCAAAATATATTCAAGGAAAAGGCATTTGGTATTATATGTAACCACAATATACCCCACCGATCCATTCCCAACACGATTCCGCAAATAGATGTCCACTCACTCTTGCTAAGCCAAGTCAAGTGGGGTAGCAGAAAAACATGGGGCTAGGCTTAGCAAGTGTCAAGTCAAGTAATGGTAGCAGATAGTTAAAGAAGGAGAGAGTGGCGTGTGACACTATACACCAAGTTACTATTAATTCGCTCTTCTAATAAGCAAGATAAGACAGCCAAGGTTATTACGCCTGGTCCCTTTTCCAAGTAGTAAAAGCTATATAACAATAAATCAGGGTCTCATACACCGATATTATTATACTGCAGATGAGATATGGTTACCACTTTCAGGAACTAAAGTCCCACACTGATTTAAATCAACTTTCAGCATTTTTTGCCTTCTTTGAAGTAGGTTGCTCCATTATTAGGTAGTTATAGTGCATGTATATATTTCACTGACAGGAAGCTGTCTATCAAAACACGCTTTTTCGATTCTTCACTGAACCAAGCGTAACCGAGTCACCAAGATGCATGGTGCAATGAACCTCTGCAGCTTGAATTGCATCCGGTGCGATTTTGAGAAGCCCTGGAATAAACGATAATGGGTAGTGAAATTTATGGGAATGTAGCAATCGTATTGTCTTCTCTCATTAATAAATTTCTGCGCTAAAAATCCTCAAACTTATATATCTCCCATCCTCATTTTTATGCAATGATGCCAATGTGTTTAAGGTTTCACAGAGATCAAACTTTTATGTGCTCTAGTTGCAATTAATTGTACGGTGTTCTCGGTCTAAATTTATGGTTTCATGTTTCACAGGTTACGCAATTGTTTAACTGTTTAATTTGTTTTTAGTGCACGCGATTGGTTTACATATGTATTGGAGAGAAAGATAGAAAAACAAAACTTTATTGCACCCTAAGGGCGGGCATTGGTAGTGGTGCATTTCATAATGTGAATCATCGATTGCATCAAGCGAAAGAGAGCAAGAGAATGAAACTAACAAATAGTTCTGAGGAAGTGCATATTCGTACCATATGTTCAGACAACTAAACCAAGCCTCAGCCGGTAGCGTTTGTGCCCTGCATTTGGGGGATCGTGAGTTCGATAACTGCGGCCGATGTTCCTAACCCGGGGACTTTCCCGGGTCACCAGGTGAATGCTGGGAAAGTTCATTAGATGCCCTAAATTTTTTCTGCCCCATTCTGATTTTAGTTCATCTTTCATACGCTTAGTGCTTTCAAGTCGACAGGTGTCTGGAGTGCAGCATGGTTGGGAATTTGCGGTGTAAGTCTGGCTCCCGCTGGGACATCTCCCGGTTAAACCTCCCAGAATGGGCTGCCCTATGTCTCCTCTACCTCACCTCTTCCTTCAAGGGACAGATACAAAAGATCGAATGGCGTGGTACCAAAGTTTCCGCCCGTTGAAAATACATTACTTTTCCACATGTAGAAATTGCTACTATCTGTAGAAGATTATCCTTATTTAAAAATTGACATGTTGAACTTACTTTCTCCATTCGTTTTTCTACAAAATATTATTCCAGCTATTTATTTTTAATTCAGATAAAATTCCAATTAACTTTTACACAACTTGTACGATACAGCAGGTAAAGCGATTGTCAAATTTTTAAAAACCGGGTTGTTATGCGAGGGCTTTGAAATTCAATGCTCCTGTGACCACGACTTAAAAATAGAAAATTCCCATTTGAGAAAAGTATATTTGAACATTGAAACTAATAGTAATGGATTTCTTAAAAATCTAGTCTTATTCCTATATCTTCTTCATGTTAGTTGAGATAAACATTTGCAGAAATTACGTTTTTACTTATTTCTTTATAGATGCAAGGAGAATATTAGAGTACCGTAGGCTTTGAGCGATAGTCAAATCTTTTAAAGCTTTCAAATTGTGTTCTCTTTGCATGGCTAAGATATAAAAATGAATAACGATGGTTTGTTTGACGTAAGTTCAAGTTTTTCAAAACTCACACAAAGAAGAAACAATATCTACGAAACGTTTCATTCTGAAAAAAAAAAAAAAAAAAAAAAAAAAAAAAAAAAAAAAGGATTTGGATATAAATAGTGTGTTTTAGCAAGATCTACAGTTTCTGTACAGTAAGATTTGGTCTGTCTCTTACGGTTCACCTGTTATGCAAAAGTCATTGAAAGTAAATAGGGCTACATGGGTTATTGCCAAAAAGTTCAAGATATACATTTCATTTGCCATAAAAATATCTCAAACATGTGGTATTTTAATCAAAATCGTTAGTCATTTTCGAAAAATGTTCCATATAAAGGATGGTTTAGGGTGAAACAATTTTCTTCAAAATCTTCGTGTCACATCTTTGAAATACACTAAACTTAAATACCAACTTTGGTTCTTAACCGACTTTTCGTTTTTGCGTTATATTGTCTACAGGCTGACAGACACACATATGCAAACCTTTTTCAATGAATGCCTTCTTTCGATTCAGGGGGCCTCAAAACATAATTTGTGGTGAACTTCCACATAAAAGTTTTGGTGGAATAACATACTTCCTCTAGGTATAAATGGTTATTTAGGAATGTTAAAACCTATATTTGATAATTCCCTCCAGTCGTATTATGTAAGGGAGCTGTAACTGGATGTTTACATGTTGAGACAAGGCTAACTAAAAACGCCTTCTCACACCCCCTGCCGAACTACATAACACAGTTGTTCAAGCACTTCATGCGCCACGCATTTCATTACCCTTTCCGCCCCACAAGAGCACTACAGGCAAAGATCACGCGGACATAAGGACAAGCTCAGGCACTGGCTGCGTTACGCACAGCCGCTCCAGAATGTATAGTGTAGTGCAGTGGCTTTAAATAGGAAAGCTAAATCTGGATTAATTTGCAGTTGCAGTAAGTATGTGTCATATGCAGGACTCTAATTATAAATTGATGCATATGATTATTGTGGAAGCGTTAGTTTCAAAGTATTTCTCTGCAAATGGGGAAAACATTATATATAGCGTGTGTAATGGAAGTTTCACTTTGGAGACTCTCAAAATGTACATGGTCATACAGTGCAACAGCTTTCAAAATAACGTTTATGTATACCTTTATGGATGGTATAAATAATTCATTCGGTGATATATAATTCAAGTTTTTGTGTTGTCTCTACGCACTGAATGTGCATTTGGCTGCATATAAATTAGCTCCTCATCTATAGACAGGTTTAATTTGTACGACTGTACGTCGTTTGATTGAGTGCTTTGTTTACATTGTCGCTGCCCGGTATTTCGTGGGCTACGTCCATGTGCACTAAGCTTGAAGAGGCAGGTACTGAATGCCTCACCCTGGTCATGGCATACAAATATGGTCCTTAAAAATCTGACTGTCGTTTTACAGCTGTACTCTTCTTATATCTACAACGAAATACGTAAATGTACGTGTAAATTTATCTCTATTAACGAAAGTAGACAGAACAATAAACCTATGTAACAACAGTGTAGAGGAAAAAAGAAAAATATGAACACAAGGTAAATAAATGTGATAGGTAAATCAGGACGTAACGCATTTTGTGACTGTAAAATATATTAAGTTACCCTTTAATGTCATTGCAATAGCTGGTCAAAGCTCGTGTTGTTACTTTTTTTTAATTACAAAGGCTTCACTTCATGCGAACATGACATTTTTTCCCTATTAGTTTCCAGAGCGAATGTAAAATTAGTTTCGTTTGTATGCCTTTGAACGTTGTCGACTGTTGCCTCTAGGTTTCCGGCTTATTTTAAATTTCCGTTCAAGTTAACAGTCAACGGACGGTTCCATAAATTGCAACGCTTGTGTTTTATATAGATGGCTTCCATAATATTCAATTTTGCTCTGCTATCTCTAATGTCGATAATTAAAAGCGAAAATGAACGAGATATAAATCACAGTAAATTATTTTCCAAAACAATAGTCAATCTAGCATATTCATCTCCTATATTATCAAACAGATGACTGTGACGCTATGACGAGGTTCGGAGGAGGGACTGAGCACTTCGACCTATTTTGTACTTATGCCTTACAGAGCAACCTCCCCCGAAGGCGGGGTGAGATAATACTACCACTGGCCAGACCTACGGAGAGACGACACCAGAGGGCAGAATCCCTAGTACTTACATGTGACGTCGTCCGACGGCACCGGTAACACAACAAATGACGGTCAAGCGGTGGGTAAGAAACGCATTGAAGGCCAAGCTTCCCCGCACCGCTCATGCTAACAAACACGAGACTAAAACAATCAAGCGGCAACACAAAGGTTTTTCCAGAGCATTTAAGAAGTGTCCGGCATCTTGTTTGTAGACGTTCGAGAAAGATCTAGCTTCGTCATCGCCGGTATGAAACCTTGCTGAGCATGTGAATGTAGGCAGTTTTCAGTCGGTCAGTGTGCCAGGGAGTGCGGGACAGCTGTGAAAGATACCTCGCATGGAATTGAAGAAGTTTTAACGAGTGTTGAGTGATTCTGTCGTCGGAGTTAGTGTGTGAGAGAGGGAGTCAGTGAAGCGGAATGAGTCAAGGCTACGAAAGGAAAACAGTTGTAAGTTGCCATATGACACAAGACTGTATACTGTGTTAATGTAAGTAGAAGAGAACTGTGTTCTTGTGTAAAAGTTTAGAAGAAAAATAAAGGGAGAAAAGAAACGAAATTAGACTGAACTTTTTGTCGTTTTGTCACACTGGTGTCCGAAGTGGGATTCGCCGAATTGCCATTGTGTTGCATATTTAAACTCCCCGGTGGTGGCTCGCACAGCAAATGACCCCCTGAACATCTCTCCCGATCCGGAGGATGAGAAAGAAAATTCTCTACTACGCACCCGGAAACCCCGGGCAGCAATTAAAACCCTCGAACAGCTAACCAGAATGCAAGTTGAATTGAAATGACAAGGGAGGTAAAATGGAACGACAGAAAATTCGGAGGATGTCATGAACCGTCACAGCAGTCGCCTAGCAACCCTGATAAACCCCGAAAGAAAATCCATGGGTCGGGAAAGTCGGCCGGGAATCGAACCAACGAGTTGCTGAATACGAGACATAGACACTACCGCTAGGTATACTTCCACATAGATAGGAAGTCATCCGAGAAGTTGTCGAACCGACCTGCTACTATAATAGAAAGCAAAATATAATTAAACAAATAAATGATAAGATAAACAATTGCAATAAACAGTTTCTGTATACCAAAATCCAAGTATACTGTGAGAAAGGTCAGGGTAAGACTTAGTCAGAAATGCGAAAGGAACTCATAAGCTGAGGTTCTAGGGAAAAGCCGTTGAGGTGCGCTGTAAATTAGAACGGAAATGAAATAGTATTGTACCATGTAAATAGGAACATTTTTAGGGGTAGTGATATGTAGGCGGGGCTCAGGTTAAGAAAAGAGCGTGCATTCTGAATCAGATAGCTACTCTGGTTTTTCTCGTATCTTTAGTGTCATTTATTCGTTGTGTGTAGTGACAGATTTTCTGCAGAAGCTAGAAAGATCTAGCGGCTGAATTGAGGGAACTTTTCTATTAAAATTTATGCTACTGCGCATCATAATTATTATTGTTATAGAAATAGAGCCGGAAAGCCTCGTCAAGCACAATATTTTATCATACTTCGGAATCTATCAACTATCTGTTATCCCTTCACTCAATACTCTGACAATTCTTTTATTGTTTTTAACAATAATTACACTTAAAAACCGCTTGCACTTTACAATCTGCAATTTAAATGTTAGACAATAGCACCGTATACAGGAGTGAGTTTATTCCCTGGAAAATGAAGATCCTGTAAGTAAAGTGAGACGTCTTCGGCTGTTTGTGCTGTTATTCTGTATATTACCACACGCTAGTCCAACTGCCTCTCGCTGCACGTCTGCTGAAAGGCAGAAACGCCACTGCCTTGTCTTGCGCCGTGGAGCTCGGTAAATTGTTTAACCGAAGGGTTACCTACTTTCGTAGGGGCCACCTGGTATACGACCGGCGTTATTTATTTCGCGATGCATTACCACCATACTAAAAACATCAGTAAACTGTGTGATTGATATGTGAGAAAACTGTTAGACGAAGAAAAGGCAACTCATTCTGAAATGGATACATAATAAGCTATCATTTATCAATATGTCTGCACTTATACCCCTAAAACCTTGTTTGATACATTTTCGGACACTAGTAGGCACGCCGAGCTACGGATGGTAAGCGGATCCGATAGATGTCCTGTTCAAACGCTGTATATCCGAAAACTATAAAATGTAAATAAACCATAAATTGTTTCGACTGTTTTGATGAAAAGATATGTAAAAAAAGTATTTTCAGAATGCCTGGTGCTACCACGCCCACAATTATCACAACTCGATCTATTAATTGTGTGTGAGTGTATGGGCAGATCTTGTTAAAAAAACATAATTTATGTTCAAATGAATGTTTTTGTGGAGTGAACCATTTCGGAGATACTCTTGTTATTTGTGTGAGATTTCCAATACTTCCACTGCTCTAAAATAGAAGGTCGTAATTCACTTTGTTTATGTTATTATTGTAGTATTTCTTTTCTCCTTCCCATTGCAAGCGCCTCTTACCTCGATGGAAGCACTTAAATGCAGTTTTCGCAAGATATAACGATGAAATATTTGATGACATTCAATTACGAATGCGAAAAATCTGGAAGCTGTCCATCAGCGCATTCAATTTCAAGGAGTCACAATGCAACCAAACACGTAAAACTGTTTTATTTTAACTTGAATTTGTATTAATATTATTTGATATGATAGTTCTTTCAGCTTATCTTGTACTATTAAAGCACACACCACTATGGAACTCCATACATTAACCCCAACCTCAAGTTCATAAGAATAGCAAAACTTTCAAAAGGAGTGGTGTGTTGGCATTCCCGTAAAAGGCGACAATTGCGTTCTCAGTATGCTTATATGACTTTATACATATCAGGTTAGGTTTATGATTCACTGGAGGCAGGTTAGGTTTATGCAAATGCTGTTGTACATTAATGTAAATTGATCGTTAAAATGAATTGAGTGACAGTATCGCAATATGCCATATTGGTTGTAGTTACGTGATTATATTACTGTATAAGAAAACGTACTAAAAGGGTGAGTGAGTTCCAGGCTGAACCTACAATGCACAACATCACAACACTCCTAAGTTCATTCTCTTCTTAGAAGTCACCATTGCGCATGCTCTGTGGGGGAAGATGGACATGTTTTGTTATAGTTACGTGATTATATCAGTGTATAAGAAAACATACTAAAAAGGGTGCGAGGATGGGTGGGTGCTTGGGTTCTAGGCTGTACCTACAACTTGCAACACTTCTAAGTATTTAATTTATTCTCTTTAATCTGAATAACGTACAGCTGGATTCACCGTTCTTGGCCCCTGACCTTGAGTGGAAGTCCTGTAGGCGAATCTATATCTTCGGTCTCTCTCGTCATCTCATATAATTCTGGGAATGAAACCATGCACAACAAGTGTGGCGGGGAGGGGGAAGGTAGTGATGTCTGCATTTCAACAGTCCTTGCTAATTCACAATCTCTTTTTTGTGCAGTGTACATTAATTGAAGACATATTAAGATATTTGAGATAAGAAGTGAATATAATGCATTTATGAGACATTGGTCATAGCATACATCAATTATGCTACCACTGTTTCCACATTAGGATCCAAAACATTACACAATCAGAGCAGCAAAATTATTTCAAATGTACGGACATGCATGAAGAAAAAAGCTAAAGGCAAAGAACTGCTTACATCAGAAGAGTTTTTCACAAAAATTAAAAAAGTTAAAAACGTGTATCAGATGCCACAGGAGCGTCAGAAAGAACAGTGAAAAGAATTGTTCAAGAAAGCGAACACCATGAAAATCAGAACACGTCTTTTGGAACTCCAGGCAAAAAAAAGTTCCGAAATGAGTAACGGATCTAGATGGCTTCGATAAATGTGTCGTTAGAAGAACGATTCATAATTCTTGTGTTCAGGAGAAACGTGCTTTTTTATTTTAATTAACGTCCTCCAACGTAATGTCACATCGAACGGTGAATGAATGAAATGGGTGAAATGATGCTCAAATGGGCCCGAGAGCCACGGAGCTTTAAGTTACCCGACATTCGTCTTCTCAGATTAGGAAAAACCTTGGAAAAAACCTTGCCCGGATAACTTACCCTAAGCGAGATTTGAACTCGCGACCTCTTGGACGTGAAGCAGACACGCTAACCATCACGCTACCGAGGCGGGCAAAACAAAAAGTGATCCTATAATAGCTAAATTACTTAGAATTTTAAGAGAAGGCATTAACTTCCAGGGCAGCAAGTCATCCTTAAACAGAATAGTGAGAGAACTGGGTTTTAAATGAAAAAAGGCAAAATTTACAATATCTGCAGTGATGCATGTATTAATACGAACACATTTGCACAGCTAACTAACCTAGGTACATTGTATAGACTTTTTTTCTGCCTGGACTGTACATACTACTTTACGAAGCAGAACGTTATCTGAGTAGCACTTGAAGCTGACGCACCAATTCGCTTGCTGTCTGCTGTCACCTGGCTTGGTAAATAAACTCGTTTTCAGCCTTTACATTTCCTTCCTTCAGGGGCCAAGAACGCTGAATCCAGCTGTACTTTAGCTTATGTTGTAAACAGTGGAGTATAAACACATTAAGAAGGCACACTCGCTTCGTTCAAGCAATTTGTTGTAATCAGTAGATGCTAACTCAAGGGGCCTATGCCCAGTAATGGTTGTTCCTTACTTGGATGGGCAATGCTGCATTATGCAGGAAAAACGAATATTATCTAACTTTTACAATGGACACTATCATTTGTTGTATAATGTTCAAATTATTTTTTGCTCTTTAGCACAATTTGTATAATGTGCATTTGTTAATTACACTTTCAATTGCTTTTTCTCAATAAGCGCGCACTTTTGCTATAATATTAATGCTCAGCTGTGATAAAAGCTTCCTAGAATCCAAGCTCAGCACCAAATTCCGGAAATTCTAAAACGCGATTGCAGAGAAATATTTAAGCTGAGTGCCATTGAATGCAAATCTATGCATAAATAAAATGAATGAAAAGCATGTAAAATACTGACCTCTATACTGCACCCTACACATTTGCACACTGTGTATTTTTAATTACACTTTAACACCTTACTTCAACAAATACTAATATATCACCTTTGTACATAGGTTAAGCTGTTAGAAGATACATGTATATATATCATTGGAATTCATGAAAAAGCGTGTAAAATACTCATCTCTTTACTGCAACTTACACATTTGCACAACGTATATTTGTTAATTACGCTTTTAGTTGTTCTAAATAAAAACGCAATATTAACGCTTAGTTGTGACGAAAACTTCCATAGTACCCGCTCGCAGCAACACATACCGGAAATTCTAAAACGCGATCGCAGTGCTGCTTGACGGATCCAATGATGAGCCCAAAACATTCAAAGATTAACAACATATAAGTTAGTTAAGAAACAAATGTGCTATTGGGTCATAGAAAATCTTACCAATGCACTTTTCAAAATTTTGGCATCAAATCTCGTTTGTATGTTCCAAAGGAATCAGTGTTACAGGCTTATTACGTCATTTGTTGATAAAAGATGTATTACTTTAGAAAGCAAATTGAAAAGTAGATACTTCTTGCTATTTAGTTTTTTCCTTAATAACAGCTGTCTCCAATGGCATGTACTTAGTCTTTTTCATTTTCTGGATGTTTTGAACAATAACTTTTAGTTATTATCATGTAAGATTGATTAGGTTTTTGCTTCACTCTATTAATACAGTAAGTAGAGGAAGTATTGCCTTTCATCTTAAAATCCAATACCAAAATCCTTCACCTAACATACTTTTGAGTCCTGCTGAATCCCAAAAAGGGATCTTTTTATGGAAAGTTATGCGCCTGCGCGCCAGTCAATCAGTCTGTCGGCCTACCTATCTGATTGAATACCAAAATTGGTATCTAAGTTCAGCGTCTGCCAAGATGCAACAGAAAATGTTTCAGGAAACCTAGAAAGATTTTTATTTTCTCAAAAGCAGCTCTAATGACTTTCATTAATGTACTATATTTTAAGATATTCTCATGACGAAGTGCAAAAAGTGAACTTTCTGAGAACAGCCTCTGAAGTCCTCTTCATTCTGAATAAGTTTTACATAACTGGTAAACCAAAGTTTTACTACTTAAAAATTTAGATTTCCTTAAGGCACACACTTCATGCCAAATAAGTATTTCGTATAGTTGACCATTTCCGAGGTATTTCTTGTTATTGGTTTGAATTTTCAAATATTTGCTTAAATAGGAAGTCGCTATCCCCTATTTTACCTCTTGGCCTTACAATGAGAATGGAACGTGAAATTAATCACGTAGTTATCAGCTGTTAAAATATCTATCACATAAAGCCTACTTGTTTTCCCACATTTCTTTGTACCTACAACAAAATGAACAATAAAATAAATTTTGCAAGTTTATCTCAACACATACTATGACTGACTCAAGACAAATTCCCTTCATTTAACTCACTCACTCACGTTCCTCAACCTGTTTCAGACCGCAGCCTGCTACAGAGCCCTTCAAGTCCGGGGGATCAAGGGCCCCCCACCAGTGTTCTACGTGCGCAGTGATAGTGGGGCACCGTATTATGGAATAAGACACTCCGAGAACAGAGCGAACTACAAGGACTGAACGTCAAGACCAGACGACACTCCGCAGGGCATCTCACTACCAATAGTTCTGACAAAGCTAGAACTTCTAGCGCAAATACATAGCTTTAAGAAAATAAAAATAGTTGAAATTAAACGCTGGCTATATGCTAACGACTGGCAGGTTGTGCTGCACTAGACATAAGATTGCACGAGTCAAACATACACAGCAGTAATCAAATAACATCAACAATACCTAACACTTAGACTATCGACTTGCAAATCTTACATAATCAATACATGAAATTCGATTGGCCCTGTCCAGGTTTCATAGACATTACCAAGAATAAACATTAGACGTGCTGCGCCCGTTTCATAGTTTTCATAAAACCATCTTAATTACCGTTAGAGTGAAGCTTCATTCGACTATTTATGCTCGAACATGTGTCTAACTTTAAAATATTTATACATTATTTTTAATTTGTATGCTTGCTTAAGTCAGTAAGCGCATTGTCCTTATCTTCACAGTGAAACAGCTGACAACGTTGTGATATGTGCGCAGACGCGAAAATATTGATTTTATTCTAATCTCGACCTCAGCGTAGTGAGTTCACAAGGTTAATGGTTTCATACTTTACCACAGTTTTTCGAAGTACGCCAGCAATACATTTTGTGAAAATAAGACTATGCATTTTCATTGTCTCCGATGCATAAATTGTGCATAGACTTTTCGTACATGTGTCTTGATTTTTGTGCCAATAAGTTATTAGTCTATCGTGTGCCTTTGTATAGATTTCCGGTGGTGTATATTTAATCTCACTCTCACGGTTGTCCGATATTTTTACTTTTTCTGAACTCGTGCTAGTTGTTCTTCGATTGAACATGCGAGAACAAGTAATACTTTCACTTTCGTTTGATTGGTGAAAACCTGCACTTTAATGAGGTCTATTAAAGTGCAGCTACCAGATGTACGTGTGTGTGTGTGCCAGAGGGGTGTGTGTTGTAGTGTTTAACGCCCGCTTTTACTACTACGGCACCGCAGGCGGTGACACTGCTGATACATGAAGATGGAGCACCGGTGGAATGAGATGGCGGGGGAAACCGGAGCACCCGGAGAAAACCCGCCCTGACGCCGCTTCGTCCACCACGAATACCACATGCGGGTCCCTGGGATCGAACCCGGGCCGCCTAGGTGGTAGTCGAGCGCGCTAACCGCTCGGCCACAGCGCCGCCTGCCAGAGGGGGAATACCTCGATCCACCGGGACTCCGACATAGATTTATTGCGGGCTAATACCCCCCGGGGGAAAGGGTTAAGGCCAAGTGAGACCGTAGGCTTGTCAGATAGCAGAGCCAGCGAAACCCAGAGACGCGCAGAAGTCCCTAACAGTTGCAGGTATTGACACCTTGTGCACAACTGAAGTGTTTCCCCTGCTCAGGGAAAAGGTGACGAGGTGACCTTTGCGGCCCGGGTAGCAACTTCCAGGGATGGTCAGGGAAAAGGTTTCAGAGCGCAAGCAAATATGCCATCTGTCCGCATTCGCCGGAACGAACCGCACTGCCAACGAAACCTGAAAGATGGCAAGGTAGGGAAATGAGAAATGAAAGCAAAGGAATCCGTGGAAAAGACATTAATGCACCCCAGCATTCAGCTAACTGACATGGGAAAACCACGGCAAAATCCATGTCAGAATGCACGGCCGCGGGGGTCAAACCCGCGACGTCCCGAATTTGGAACACAGACGTTGCCGCATTAGCCGCCCCGCTCGGTTTACCAAACTATACTTAATGCATTTAGGCATGGTTGAGTATAAAGTAAAACAATGAAGGAGACAAAGGGATTATTTTAAAAGAGAAGTGATTTGTCTACCCTATTAAGGCTGATACTTTTATAATTTTACAGCCTGCACCATTATAGAACCAAACTCATAAATTACTTGCATTTGTCACTACACAAAATCTGGATTTTTTCTTTCGACATTTTCATTTGTATAAATATTTTTTCAAGATAAAATGTAAGTGCTTGGAGACACAGAAAGTCACGGACGCAAAAGGAGTGAATAGAGTTGCAATGCTAGAGTAGGAAATTGTTCATGTCGCTAAGGCGACACTTCGGGAAATGCCCAGAAGGAAGGAAAAGGCTGTAAAATATGTACGGGCACGTATCCTCAATTCCGAAAAAGGGCATAAGACGAAAATGGAAAAAGCTAAGAAATGGAGGGAAAAAAAGACGTTTGGATAGAATGAGGGTGAAAACCTCAAATCGGGTCTAGAAATCTTTTCTCTGAGCCACACCTTGTGTTTATGAAGAACTCGCTAACTGCAAATGTATGGATTTAAAACATGTAGAAATTAAAAACAAAGCCTAGTGTACGTGTTTAAAACTTCTTAAAATAGGTTGTAAAATTAGGAAGTCTCATAAGGAGCGACTTTAGGAAACTGAAGCTACTAGCTTATATATTATCCCTGCACCCTTTACGTTATACTAGATATCTCAAACAATACTATTGCCCGTTCTACGAAATTACACAAAGGTCATTCATAATGAGGGGACTTCTGAGGTCACTGCCAGAAAATTCAAGATAGACATCTTATTTGTTAAAAAAAATCATAAACATACGGTATGTTAATCAAAATCGTTAGTCATTTTTCATAAATCCAAAATTTTCAAAAATATTCTATGCTAAGGGTGGTTTGGGGTGAGGGAATTTTCTTGAAAACCTTCGTCTAGTATCCTTGGAAGGTGCTGAACTTATGAGTTTTCGTTTTTGAGTTATGCTTTTCACTCACACACACACACACACACACACACACACACACACACACACACACACACACACACACACACACACAGTGTGTACACGTACACGCGCACGCACGCACGCACACACACACCCCTTTTTCTATAAAAGCTTTTTTTTTGTGGGGGGATTCATGTTAAAACCTCGGTGTTGGATTTCCGGGTGGAATGAAATAACCTATTTGTCTATGTAACCCGTGGACAGAAAAAAAAGAGTCATGTTTCTCATTTTTTTGGATATACATATATGGCAGAGAAGGTATACTTTCCAATATCACAGTTTTAGTATATATTACGACACCAACAAGCTTTGTAAATGCGTTAGAGAATATGCAGCAGTGAAAATACGTGACCAAATACATACGTATTTTCTATTCTCGAGACCCTAGTGCACATTGCATGTATATTGCATATTACCTTTTAAACAATTATGAATATTAGAAATAGTACTTAAGTAAAAATAAAATTAATTACTTAAATTGTTGAACATGGTGGTTTCATAGCAAGGTTACGAACTAGACTCAACTGAACTACAAGCGCAGGGGTCCACATTGTGTGCACTCAGAGCAATTGCGTCAGACCCCTGGGAAGAAAAAATGAGATGAGAGTGTCCTACGGGCGCGTTGGAAGCACAGCGGGAGCGCGAGGGCATCTAACGTGTGCTGGAGATTCTTTATCTCGACACCAGATTTCGCCATGCAGCCGCCACTCACTGCGTTTCGACAGTGGTTCCCCCAATGCCAGCCATCCGTCAACAATGCCAGTTTCAGTTCTCAAAGTCGCACGTTACAGCGGAGCCATCTCACTCGAACTGGCGATTGGTTGCATTAATGGAGGTGCAACAGCGGAATTCTGACACGAACACTATTTCTTGCTTTCCACTCCTCTCTGTTACTTACATTTCCTAACCCCCAAACTTCCTGCCACCTCATTGTTGACCTTAAAAGAATCAATAACCTGCAGCTCTCACTTAAGTTCCACGAATTAAATCGCAATTAAATATTCACAAATAAAGAGTAAAGATCCCGGTAAGATTTAATGGCAAAAGTTGACTATACCGGGTGGCAGGTACTGCTTTGGTCATGTTACCCAGTGATTCTACATGATGAGTGTAGCAAATGTGTCCAAAACAATTATTGAAAATAAAGATCCGTTTCGCCAAAAAAAAAAAAAAAAAAAAAAAAAAAAAAAAAAAAAAAAAAAAAAAATTCTGTCAAATATTTGGAGCCACCTGGCTTCTTGACGAATGGATAGAAATGGATTGTTATCACTGTGAACAATAATGTAATGCATTTCTACCTCAATTTGAATGCATTTATTTACAATTTAATGTTAATATGTCATGAAAAGTTTAATTTATGACAGATTTTTACAGCCTCACGCTAACATTAAGGATACCCATCTATGAAATTTTGAAAATCTACAGTTTTTATTGAATTGATTTGGAATTTTAACCCAACAATGTTAGAGTGAGGAATAATTATACCAAATTTCATATATTTAGTCAAATTAGTTGCTAGGATATTAACATTTTATTATAACTTTTAATACATTTATAAATGGTTCCCTACGACACAATTTCGATTTGAAAAGCTTAATAATTTTTAATTATATTCTTTAATAGAATGCTAGCAAATGTATGAGTGTATCGAGTTTAAGGGCCCGTCGACAACTTGGTGATTAGGGGCAAATGTATGAGATAATTTCTTAATTTTATAATAAGTTTGGGTAAAAATTAATTTTTCAATTTAAATTCATTATTGTTATTTAAATTTCGAAACGTAAACTATAATATTTAATTACTCAGAAGTTATTTATGTTATAAAATGATGTCATCATTTGTTTCTAATGTTATTTCTAAGGAGGTACATAAAATTTTACGCATATATACTGAAAGCTGCATTGTGTGGAGTCTTGTAAAGGGCAAACAGTGCTAAAATAGAAGCTTGAAAAAACTAAACTTGAAGTGGGAGCAGGGATAATGATAATGTATTGATTTAAATGGATATGACCACTTACAGACAATCAGTTAAACGGCCACGTGAAATAGTGAAAAAGCCCGTAAGGCTGTAAAAAGCATATCAAAATAAAGCACAAGGTTTATACTATTTGATGAAACAAAAATCCATTTTATTACTTTTCAACCTTTTTACACAGATGCATATCCTTAAATTGTGACTAAATTCATTTGAACTGAAATAAAATGATATTACAGCATTTTCGCATATGTTTACACAAAGTTGGTGAAATAATGAACCATATAAATCCATTCGTCTAGAAACTAGATGATTCTTAATATTTGACACAATTTTATTTTCGGGAAACGATTCTTTATTGACAATAATAATTGTATTTGACATATTTGTTACACCCATCATGTAGAATATCTAGTTAACCTATGACCGAAGCAGTACTGTCCCCCCCGGTATACCAAAAGTTAGACGATTTAATATAGTTCGTGCAGATATGTGAAATAGACAAAACATTAGGTTTTATCGAAACTGTATGCAGGAAATTAAACTTCGCATCATGACAGGCATAAAACACTCTCGTCGGAAAAAAAAAGAAAAAAAAGGAGCATTTAATTCTTTTTATCTCAGTTTTCCCGGAATAATTTATCTAGAAATGAATGTTTTAGTACTTTCCAATAAAGTTCAGTTATGAAAAAATTTGGCTTCAGAGTTTATTTGATTATAATATATTTTAACAACAGATGAAGGAATTAAATACAAAATTAAATTTTCCAGTGGAATGTTTGTTTTATGACACGTACATAGATAATCTTATTTACTGCTCAGTGTCAAAATACTTGAACAAGTTCTATGTAGGAAAAGCGAACGACAGGAGTGATTTGAATATGTAGCGGCGGGCCTGTGCCTGGTTGGCTGGCTGGTGCAGTGAGTCGAGTTGGTCACGCTAGCTAGCTAGCAGCGCTCGGCAGCAGTAAGCCGCAGTCTCGTCTTGGCGCTCGAACGGCGCGTTCCTACCGCTCGGTTTCGCCTCGGTATCGCGCGTATCCGCCAGTGATTCCCCTCACGGCTCACGTGTTTACAGACATGTACCACCACGAACCTCCACCAACCTAGCACTCACTCACTTTCCGTCATAAACAAAACATCACATTTATAGTATATAAATTATTAGCATTGTATATATAAAATCGTTACTATTGGCATTGCATATGTAAAGTCGTTATTATTGGCACATATATTCGTAACTCAAGAACTTAGTTTAATGTTGTGTGGATGTCAGTGTTTCGTAGATATAATATTGTTCTTTTTCAAAATGTGTCCAGAGGTTTGATATTTCGACCCTCTTTTGACACTTCGTGAAGTGAATTTAGTGCAATAGTGTTTGAATTGATAACCTTTAAGCACTATACAAGAACTGAAGAGTTTCCTACGCAAGCTGCATACGCAACTTCATCTGCATTTCGGCCTGCCCTAACCTTCTTCTCTGCCTCTACATAAGGTAAGCGTTTTTTCTACAGCGTTCGAAGTGGATTTCATGGGGGATTTAGAAAGTTATAACCCCTTCGCTCTGTGTTTCGTCCGAGAATGTTTCTAAACTTCAGAATATATACAGAAATGTTTCACATACAGAGCCATTGCTGATATCGACGACCTATATTCGCTAGGTTAAAAACTTCGGACGTTCTCGAATTTAGCCAATAAATAATCCAAAATAATTATAAAATAAGCGTTTTCAGTGCATAAACTGATCGTTTCATGTGTAAAATGTGATGAAAATAAAACAAAACATAGATGCTACTAAATTAAATCAAAAGGTAGCTTTAAAAACTAAAATTTTAAGTAATTTTAAGATGAAAAATTAAAAACGCTATTCTAGGAATTTTCCCTTGCTATCTTACACTTTATCAAACTAATTACCCTACAAACCATCATTAAGGCCAAGGATTTAAAAGCTTCGTCTTGACATAAGCGAAGCCAGAAAATATGCATATTTGTTAATGTAATTTATAAATATAGTGAAAAAATTATATGTGCGCAAATGCAAAATAATATCTTAAAAGCAAAAAGGAAAGGAAAGCAAAAATTGTACATTTTCTCGGACATTACTGGTGGAATTAGATAGTGTTTAACTAAACATTGACATTTTATGTATTTAATGTCATTGAAAAAGAAAAACAGCGCTCAGAAGTATTTAAAAGCTTTAAAACTTTTTTCTCTATCTGAAGAAACTAATTTAAACTTTCAACCTATAACTTCAGAACCAATTGTTCAGTGTTAGAAACTTAATTCTGCAATCAAAACTTGAAAAGCTTAATCCATTTGGACAAATTTTCGAAGTATAAATATAAACTGTATTTCATCTTGACTTGTCTTCGGCCAGTGTGTTTTTATAGCTCAGCTACCGGAAATAAAACTAAAACTTATAAGAAAAGCTTTCTTTTTCCAGAATTTGAAATATTAAGAATTTTATTATAATAATAGGGCAACACTTAATGAAGGATCGAAATGAAAGTTTAGTTAAGACATCGATTATTTCATTTTGGTGCAAAAATACACCATATTTTATAGAACCTACGCCTCTGACAAAACTTAATTCCCCTAGGGCGGATACAAATGGATGAAATTTATAAATTATGCATCCCTTATAACTCTTCAGATGTACTCTGTGGTCATTTTTCTCACTTTTTTTTAGCGTATTATCCTTCATTTTTAAAATATACCCTTACTAACAAAATCAGAGCTGGAGGACGCGAAAATGTTTCACAATGTATAATTATTTCGTAAAAAATAATTATACGCATTTTCCTGCACTTTTTCCACTACAACTGCCGCAGAGGTAATTATGAAATGGAATTAAAATAACGCTTGTAGGCTCGTATGTGTGATGGGAGATACATTTTTAAAATCTATATTAATTAATTACGCACTGAAATGAACCTGTTTTATGCACAGTTCTTTGGTTGCTAATGACTGCTGATGGTAATTATTAAGCCTATAGATTTAATAATTTTCTCAATTTTCCTTTAAAAAATAAATTATATTTAAATATCCCTTAAAATCATATATATGTTTGTGAACCAGAGTCATAAAATTCACGATGATTTTAACCATCCTGAATTTTTTAACAATAAGTGAATTTATTCTTTATACTTTCAGCTGCTTTTGGAGTATTTTACATTTTAACTTTCTCTGCAACGTATACTATGTAGAAGAAGTATTATATTCGTATTGTATATTTCACCGGAAATATATGTTTTGAGGCCCTCTGAATCCAAAAAAGCACTTTTAGAAAGAGTCCGTGCGTGTGTGTGTATGTGTGTGTGTGTGAACTTCATAACTAAAAAACGCAAAGTTGGTATTTAAGTTTCACATCTTTCAAGGATGCGACGCGAAGATTTTGAAGAAAATTCCGCCACTATAAACTACCCTTTATATGGAAAATTGCGATTTTCTCAAAAATGACTAACGATTATTATTAAGATTTTTTGATGGCAAATGAAATGTATATTTTGAATTTTCTCACTATAGCCCATGCAGTACTGTTTACTCTTAATGATTATTGCATAACTGGTAAACCGCAAGAGATATACTAAAATATTAGTGTACAAAAAATGTATATCTCGTTAAATCACACAAGTTATATCCGAATATATTTTGTTGTGGAGTGAACCATTTAGCACTTATTCCTTTTTATTTGTGTGAGGTTTACGTTTACGTTTTCCATATGGAAGGTCGTTACTCACTGTTTTATCTCTTGGGCATGCAAAGAGGACCGAATTTCAAAGCTTCAAAATATTTGATTATGACTCAAAGCCTACTGTATTTCCACATTCCTCTTGTAGGTAAAAGAAAATCAGCACTAAGATAATTTCTGCAAATGTTTCTCTCGACTAACATGAAGAATAGTTAGTACAAGAGTAGAGAAAGTCATGTGAATGTAACAATCAGATTTTTGAAAATTTGTTGTTTAGAACTTTGTGTTGATGCTTTTATTATATTTCATTATACTACATTGCCTGGTGGAGTGAAAGAGAAGGCCTTATGACCAAATCTACTACCAGAGTAAATATATAATTTCGGTCCCCAAATATTCCGAATGGACAGTTCCTAAATCGTTGTGTCATGTTTGTTAGGGCCATTTCACCCAAAGAACACAATTATATATGAACATATCTGGGGTATATGCCGTTATATTCGTGGGTTTTGTTTGGTTTAAGGTGAAAATAGGTAAAAAATGTTGCAATTTTCAATGTTTTGTGGTATACACTTTTACATACTTTTAGTGTATACCATCATGTTATATAAATTGATTTGAATACCCATAATTTTAAATGCAACATAGCTATTTAATTTGTTCTTTATTATTTAGGTAGAACACGGCACTAAACGTAAAACGCATTTTTTCCCAATTCCTTCTTTACAGCATTTTCCACTATTCAAAGTAATCCTTTGACCCGGTTTTAGCTTATTTGCTTGAAGTCTTAGAAGTCCAAGAATTAGGGGCTGAAAAATCTCTGTTCAGCGGAGAAAAATATGAAATAGTTCAGTTGAAATTAGTAATGCGCTATTTCTCAAATTGAAAAACTTGAAATGTACAAAAAAACGTACAAATTTCTCCTCAAGTGAAAATTCTAAACTCCACACTTTTAAGGTTAGGGCTTTCAAATTTTGGTTATCTATTTTTCATATAATTAATAGTCTTTCTGCAACATTTGAGGATTCTCTTTCAATTGCTTTCCACTTTATTAATTGTGTAATTAATATAATTATAGCAATAAAATAAAAGAATTATAAAATAAAACCCAGAACAAATTCTAAAATATAGGTACCATAGAGCTCATAATCCAAATTTCATAAAAATATGGCCAAGTGACTTATGCAACAAAAGGACTGTTTTGAGAAGCGAAAAGAATACAATTATTTAATGAGTATTTAACTGCTGCGCACCCTCATGATCAAATGGCCACTGAGGCACTTAAAAATGGTGCATAGAAAAAATTATACAATTTTAAAGAGAAAAATAAGCGCATTCTTTATTAATAAAACCAAAAGTTTCATATTTGGTCAGAAACCTCTGATTTTAGGTTGGCTGTATCCTTAAACTCATTAAAACTAAGAGGTGCTTGTATAAAGATTCTTTAAGTTCATATACTAATGATAAACTCAAATACTAATGATAAGCTCAACTTTAACACTTTGGAATGATAGGATAAATCATAGGGCCCATGGAACATTTCATTTTGGTGGTTAGTTATGAATAAAAGTAGTAATGTCTTAATAACAGTTTGATAATAGGTGGTTGAAGTGTGTTCTGAGTATTCGGCAAAACCTCAAATGAACAACCGTATAAATTACATGTTCACGTAGTTAATACCTTAAAAGAACATTTCATAATTAAAAACATATTCTAATATGTTAAAACCCCGATTTACAGGCAAGTAGTCTTTTAAAACTATCAAAATAAGATTGTTGAAGCGTATTACATTAATTTTTCGGACGTTTAAGGTCATAATTTTAGAAGCGTAACCCTATTATTTATGGGGCACTTTATTCGACAAACGTTCTTCTTCGTTGAGTAATACTGTTATAGAAATCCAAATATATATATGAAGACTAATATAGCATCAATTGCCAACTACATATTTAGTGTATTTTGTATCAGAACCGTAGATCGACAATCTTTGCTTTTTGATACTTTGTTTTAGGAAATCAACTCATACAGAATACTTATTCATAGCCATTTCATATCCTTTTGAAAGTTTCAGTTAGGTATCTTATTTCCAACTCGTAGAATTTGAAATAATTAATCATGATACACAACGAAGGTATCAATTTTAGTCTCTTTGCCTAAAACACCGCTTCAGCGGCTCAGAGAAACCCAACATTGTAGATTATTTTTCCAATAATATGGGAAAAATCTGATGTGTTGCACTCACATGACTTTCTCTACTCTTTTACTAACTATTATTACAATCTTTTATTCCTATCTTATTTGTGTTAGTTGAGATAAACATATGTACAAATTATCTTATTACTTATTTCCTTGTAGGTACAAGGGGAATATTACAATACAGTAGGCTTTTTGTGTAGTCAAATATTTGAAAGCTTTGAGATCCCGTTCTGTTTGCACGCTTAACATATAAAAAATGAACAACGATGTTGCATTCACAAAAGTTTTGAGTTTTCCAAAACTCACACAAACAAGGAAAATCCTCAAAATGGTTCACTCTACAAAAGAAGTTATTCAGACATAAATTGTGTCTTTAGCGAGACCTACCTGTTTTGTATAGTAAGATTTTGTGTATCTCTTACGGTTTACGAGTTATTCAAAAGTCATCCAGGGTAAACTGGGCTACATAGGCTATAGCCCGAAAATTCAAAATATACAATTTTCCACGTAAAGGATAGTTTAGGGTGGGGCTATTTGCTTCAAAATCTTTGTGTCGCATCCCTGAAAGACAGTAAACTTAAATACCAACTTTGGTTTTTAACCGACTTTTCGTTTTTGTGTTATGCTGTCCACAGACTGACACACACACACACACACACACACACACACACACACACACACACACACACACACACACACACACACACACACACACACACACACACACACACACACACACACACACACACACCTTTTTTTAAGAATGCTTTTTTTTTGGATTCAGGGGGTCTCAAAACATATTTCCGGTGAAATATCGACATCGAATTTTTGGGTGGAATACAATACTTCTTTCTACTTACCAGTAGAGAAAGTAACAAGGGGATTATGTGATGCGTTCACATGAATTTCTCTACCCACTATCGTTTACTTTTATAACTAGTCTATAAACAACTCTTACAAAATCTTGTGTTCTATCTACTCCATAATGATAAAGAAATAGTTTCTTTACATAATTTCGCTGTGGATAAAAAAGGAAAATAACGGAATAGGTAAATGTTTGAAAACGGGTCGCTAGGTGCTGGTTTTAAAATTTCAAACTCTTTGCATGTCATCGCGAGAAACAAAATAATGCTCATAAGGTGCTTGAAAAAATGAACCATTGGAAACTTTAAACCAAGGGTATTGAATATCTTGAAATTAGCAATATTATATCAATATTTGCTTCATTTTCGGACTTATAGATTTACTAGTTAAGAGTGGCATGTTTTCAGCTTGGTTAGTACCTCTAGGTAAGCGTGACACAAACGTTATGACGTTCTCGTGATAACGAGCGGTGTACCAGAACCAAGTTAAAATGCTTAATGTAAGCCTAATGATCTCGCGCTACCAAGTCCAATAGCTCACACATTTAGTTGTGAGGCAAAATGGATAGTATATACGGCAGGCGTTGTCATTTCGCGGCTCAGTTACAAGAATGTACAACAGATAGTAAACTTTGTGATTGATGTGTGGGAAAACTGTTAGAGGAGAAAAAAACAACTAAGACACCGAAATGGACACATATTGAGGTACCACTTATCAAAACATATCAAATTATAACCGCAACGAAGACAAACTTTTTTTATAAAGTAATTTTTATTTAGATTCAGGAAGTCCTAAAACGTATTTTCGGTGAGTTCTTATGTGGGATACAGTACTTACTGTAGGTAGGCAATAGAGAAGGTAAAATTACTACCTGAATGTCCTAATATTTCTGTTCAAACATTTCTTCGAACTATATCAAATTGAATTGCAGGTATGTGGAATAATGATAAGAGAATCACAGGAGACTTTTACTTTCTCTAAAACCTGTATAGTTTTTCTCTCAAAAATTCAGTACCAAATTTTACAAAACGTCATTTCACTTCACTTCAAATTGGGAAAATGTGAAATTACATATCATCATCATGAACAAGTTCGTTTTAGGCCATGTGGCCTGTAACTATACACGTAGCGAAGATGGTCTTGGTCATTCAACCACTGTTTTGGTCCTCCTTGGTCCCTGTGACCACTTGGAGCGTGCTGGAATGCCAATTTTGGGAGTCTAGTTCTTTTCATTCTCATCAAATGATGTTTCCGTTCTCGTTGGTATTTTACTATCTCCTCAGCCAAACTTGGTGCTGCAAGGTTTTTCTGATATCCATATTTCTTTGGTGGTCCAATCTAGTAACTCCTAACACTGTTCGCAAGAAACGCATTTGGGCTACTTCAAGTTTATGTAATTTCTATTATTTAAAATCCAAACTTCACTTCCGTATCTGACAGCAGCTTTTGATGTGATATTGTGTAGTTTTAATTTCGTATCGGTCGCCATCTGTTTGTCAAAATGCTTCCTCATTACCCCGTTCAATTTATTATATTTTTGCAATTTTATATCCATATTACTGTGGTAATTTGCAAATACACTTCCTAGGAATGAGAAGTCAGATACTTGTTCTATAATTTTTGCATAAATCTCGATTTACATTTACAATTATATTTATCAGCTATATAGTCCACGTTTTACTGATTTCCTCATGTACAAGGTCGGTGTTGGTTCATATTTAAAAAGCCAAGGCTTAAGAAAACGTTATGTTAAAAAGATATAAACTACTGAAGCAGAAGGCTGTAATTCGATTTTTTAAAGATTTGTCGAATGCTCACCAATGCACTACATTGCATGATATCAATATGGTTATCACTGAATAATTCAGTTTTACTGGTTTGTTTGAAATAATGCCGTTAGTAATGTTGACCCACGCAAAGTCTACGAATATTTTACTTTCTTGGAATTCTGAGAATTGCGTTGGAATGATCACGTCAAATTTCGTGTTCTAAGGCGACTTGAGGAAAATCAATTTCTCGTGCAAAGAAAATTCAATAAAGCTGAAAGTCAAAGCTTTCCTATTTATTTTCTTTAATAATCGATTATTAATAGAGATAGGCGCATAGAGGCCTAAAGTTAAAATGGCAGGCAATGTGCGTTAAAGATAGGCATTAATACAGGCACTATCAGTAATGTTAAGCATTAATGCAACCACAATTACTTATTCATTTAGGACTTAAAATACATTTTGACATTATAGACGAGTGTAGAAATATGAAATATACCACACTAAATTTCACAATTCCAGGGTTTAGGTTTCTTTTAACTGGAGTAATTTTAGCTAATTCAACAATTGAATTTTTTTTTTTTTTTTTTTTTTTTTTTTTTTTTTTTTTTTTGGTGACCCGTTTCTACTAATTTCGTACAATAGGGCAATTATTTGAGGCAGATATTTATTCACATACCCTTAGCCAAGCTGTAAAGAAATACTATGAATTTCTTCAACAGAAAAGAAATAAAGGTTCCTATAATATTATGTAAATAAATATGTACATATATAATTGGATAACGAAAAGAATATATTATAGGTAATTAATTGTAAAAGTCAAGTGAGAAAATGAGTGTTAGCAACAATTTTTAAATTTCGCAACATAACATTTTGGTGACTGGCTAAAATTGATTGAAGAGCGAAAGTATGAAAGAATGATTTATATATTAATGTTACTTTCAAAATAAAAGTAATGCAAAATAATATAATTTAATTATTTAAAAGCAAAGATTTCACTTACGTATACAAGATCATTGCCCTGAGAATAGCAAAGAATCATCATCGATTGCAGCTAAGCCTAGGCAACAGGATAGTAATAGAGGAAAATATAAAATTATTCTTCATCTTCGCAGTTATTACGAAAACAGTTGAATCCAATTTGCTAAAAGCTAAGCAAAACCTAAGTAACTCAACAACGATATATTTTTCTGTAAAGTGGAAACATTTAAATTTGGCTCTTCAGTTACCATTTATTTTTACGGCAATCCTATTAGAAATTTTAAATAATTTCTCTCTTAAATACTTAAATATGTTTTACACTCACACGTTGGTTTGTGTCTGGTTATATAATTATTATTGTTCAACACCAGCTGTTGACGCGTTTATAATTACATAATTTGTGTCTTTAGGTCAGTTCAGTGTTTTCACCCACGTGACAATGAGGAAATTATAAAGCCATTATATTAATGAACAAAGCTATGAGTTAATTTTATAATAATGAATTTTCCAGCTGCTGACAATTTCTAGTTGTAACACTGCATTAAGTATACGCTTTATGGTGCCACTATTTTAATATCACACGGAACAATGCAACTGCCAACTTTAGGAAAGTAACATCGGTATTACAACCCTGGATCATTAATAAATGAACCATCAATAACAAAACTTATAAAATTACAACAGACAGAAGTCTTGATAGATGTTCTCACTGAAAAAATATCAATAACAAACATCTCAGCTACGAAAAGGAACACACTATGAAAATAGGCAATTATACGCACTAGTATATTTTACTGCAGTAAGCACGAAACAGATTATGATAATATTGTATATCTTTAATGTTTACGTCTCCATTATTAAACTCTTGTTTCCAGTAGTGTTTTAGGAGTTTGTTGCTTCCATTTTAAAATCTTGTGTTACCAACTGCTGGCTGCCAAAATGTTAACAATACGGAGCAATAACCGAAGCACCCCATAAATAGTATTGAAAACAATAAAATCATATACGCACGATAAAAACCCAACCGACATTACTTATGAGACAACCTAAATTTAAATGTATTTTTCAGTAACTATTATTATTTCGTTGAAATGGTCATTCATTTTTAAACGTGTTAATTAGCTGACGCAGAAAGCTAATCATCAATACTGGGAAAAGCCATTTTAATGCAACGTTCATTTGGAACATAATGGTTTGATAAAATATATTTGTAATGTGTGTATAATTTAATAAACTTTACAATTCTTCCAGCAATACGCTTCTGTGTGTATTTAAGACGTATCGGTTATATAATATAATTAAATGTGATTTTGAGAAAATTCGTTGTTAATCATTACATCTATATTTCAAACATGAAATCTATAGAATAGTTTACAAAACTATTACAAATTTTATTGAGAATGTAATTTAATACAACGTTTTGTTATCTTTTTTGGATAGAGCGCATCTGTAAACGTGTTTTCTTACAGCAAGATCTTCATATTATTTTCTGTTGTTGTTGTTTTCTAGTGCCTTGCATCTGGCAATGAAGCCATTAGCATTCGTGCTTTCCAATACTTTTGAACTGTAGTTTCTTCTGATCTTAATGCTTCACAGGTCTTCAAGTTGTCTTCATTCATTTCTGCTGGATCGTTACACAGGACACATATTGGTGAGGCTGAGATACCTATTCTGTAGAGATGACTTGCTAAGCAGTCGTGATTTGTCAATAGTCGGAAGGCTGCAACCGCTGTTTTCCGTGGTCTCTGGGGGATTATATCTGGGTTGGAAAGTAGTGTAATCCATTTTTTATCTTTGGCATTTGTTTCTATTTCTTGTAGGTATGAATGAGAAAATTGTTTAACGATCAAGCGTTTTATTGAGGAATATGAGAAATTGAATTTAGACTTTTGTTTTATCGTTGTGCCTTTCTTTGCAAGTGAGTCTGCAGCTTCATTCCCCATCATATTATTTTCTTATGAATTGTAATACTTTCTCTTATCTTACTTAAGCCCTAAAATAACATTTAGATTAAGGATTCTTTTCGTATTTGGTAATTCGTTTACGAAAAATATTCATATGTTTGGAATAATTAACCATCTACTAAATTAGCATAAACATTATTGATATTTTACATTTTGCACATGAAGTTTCTTAAATAGTTTTGTCTTTTACGTCAAGATGGAGCCACTGATATAATATGAACTCTAAAGTATCCTTTCCCGGAAATAAAGAATATAAAATGTATCCTTTATGAAATAGAAAATGTGCACCAGAGTGCAATTTATGGTGCCTGTGTCTTCTACAGATTGTATTGTTTTATGTTTGTGTGATTTGTGCACGGTAATTGAGCTCTGAATAATTTGTATGATTATGAGAGGTATCTAAACGCACAGTAATTCACCTATACTTAAATACTGGACTTGGCTGACTGACAGTGTTGAAACGGAGTAGGTATGATTTTAATGAACTTTGCACGAGTGCAGAACTTTTCACGAGATAATTCCCATGATATGTTGCGACATTCTTAGCGTAAACTGTTTTGAAACGTTTCACCATAGGTCACTATTAAACCTCAGATGTTAAGTTAAACACTATTTAAATAATTATTTGATTTATTGATTTATTAGTTTTAACTTCGATTAATTTGTACATAAAATGTTATGGTTATTGTATTATGTAATTTTTTATGTAGTATTTGTTTAAAGTATGCTTTTTTTTTTTTTTTTTTTTTTTTTTTTTTTTTTTTTTTTTTTTTTTTTTTGCAATTCTACGTTATAACATTTTCATGTTTATGTAAACAGAAGACAGTTTTCTGACATCAACAGTACATTACAACACGCTAATGGATATGCCTGTATGATTAATATCACTGTTTTGACATATAAGTCCGAAATAAAACATATTTTCACATGAATAAATCGCCTACTATTCTAAAATTCAGAAAGAGCAAACTCTTCCCATAATTCAACTGTACGGCAACAAATAAACGCATATCGTTTGTCGCTTTGCGGCACTTACTTACCAAGCATAAAAGATTTTTCTCAGAAGGCGCTCCGTTTTAAATTTACATTCCTTAGAAGAAGAAAAACATCCAATTGAGTATCGGAATTAATTGTTTACTTTGAGAAAACATGAAGAGCTTGGAAATACATTTTAAGGTTTGTTACTGTTGATTTTGACATAAACTTATCCTCAGGGCTGAAACTTGCTACATTGTATTATTATTTAAATAATTACTTGCTGTTGACTCTTCTGTACATAAATATACTGAGAAGCATCTGTATTTTTAAATATAAAACATCGGTATGGACCAGAGAAATAGATATCGCATCCCATTCCTGTGACGTAGGATCCTAGAGGAGTTAATCAGAATAAACCTAAATTACTTTTAGTTAATTATCTTCACGTTAGGTATGCATCAGCAATGTATTGCTGTTATGAAGTTGGTTTGATTCTAATGTTTCTAATTGGCATGCTTGGGTTTTAAAGACCTAAAATATCTGAATCTCAGTCATTAGTGGCTTCCTTTTTCTTTAGTATGTGCTGTTGTATAGTGTTAACAAAAGCTAGTTACATAAAATGAGAACACTTTATGTGCTATTATTAATATATGTATATGCAGGTACTTAAATTGGGCACTCCTGAGACCCAACATACCCACAGTACTTTAGTTATCTATAACGTTAGCGTTGTGTGATTTTGAGAAGATATATAAGATGTTGTCCAAACACTCCTGAGATACTTCGACTCATCTTCGGCAAAATTACAAGGGAATAAGAATAGGATTAACGTATAAGAGAAAAGTGAGGTGCCTCCGGGTATGGTGTGGGGCTTGCATTTGAGAGGGCGCGGGTTCGATTTCCGTCAATTGTGCGCGCTGACCTTGGGTTTTTCGTGAATTTCTCTGGTTGGTAGATGAATGCTGGGGTGATTTCTCCCACTATTTCTTTTTTATTTCGTTCCTTCTCATCTTTCAGGTGTGCTTCTAATTTTCGTGGTGTAGAGCGCCGTCGTACAGATGTAGCGAATGCTTGCTCAAAGAGTACTGCCCGTGGACGGTAGAGGCCTGATTCGTCCATGGAACATTCATGGCCCTATTTAGGCAAGCCCCAGTAGTGGACATGTAAGGGACTTCCCCGTTTTTCTGTGGCTCGGTTGGCTGCGACCTGTAGCCTGCTGTAATGTTACTTATTTGTTAAGGACGTTATCTGTTGCCAGGATCATATTAACGCCATCTATGTGCCGGAATTTCGTCCAGGAGTTCCTTTACATGCCAGTAAATCTTCTGATATGGGACTGCTACCTTTAAGCGCAATTAAATCCCATCGGTGTGGGCGGGACTTGAACCCGCGATCTTAGAATTGGTAGGCCAGTGCCTAACCGAGCCACCCAGACCGACACTTTCTGTCCCTTTACTTCCTCAATGTCTTTTGGAAGTGGCAATTACAATCACTTCGTTTCCATGGGGAATTCAAATCGATGTAAGTTCTTACTCCGGATTGACTACCGCATGGAAACCCGGATTCAGATCAAAACGAATCCTTGAATGCGCCTCTTAGAAGTGGGATCAGATCCAATTTAGTTGCATGGAAACACATCCAGATTCAAATCGATTTGAATCCGCCAAACATACTCACTTCTACTGTACTTGCAACATGCTACATTCTCATCATTTGTTCTCTTAGCAAAAGTGGTGTAATAAAACACAACAAAGCCACTTTTATTGATTACATATTTTTCTCAAAAACCTACGTAACCTCAAAACCTACGTAAAATGCATAGAAAAAATATCTTACAGGTTCGCCAATATAAACAAGTGACCGACATAAAAGCTTGAATTATTTATGCGAATTGAATTCAACATAGAAACGCGGATCTGAGAATGGGATTGGACTCAAATCGATTTCAACTCCCCATGGAAATGCAGCGAATAGATCTGTCCAAAATAAGTGCCCAAGGTTCCCCGTTTGCTCTGTCACCTACGTCTATATAGTGAATAATGAAGAAATACGTCACTCAGCCTAGTGACAAATGCCAATCGTTTACGAGTCAGGCACTAACATAACCGCTTCACTTTAGGCATGGCGAATAGCGCAGTGGCTCCCTGGAGGATAAAAGTTTGGAAAAAACTCATTTTAACTCGCTTTTATTATTACTTGGAGTCATAAAAGCGTTGTCACACGCCCCGTGTCCCTTGCTTCTAATGAATGCTCTTTTATGGCATTCGTTGTGTAGTTTCCTTATTATTAATTTGCTCCAAACGTTCTGCAATTCTCAGTGAAACAGTATACGGAAGATACAAAACTGCAATTAGAATATTTATACTTGACCATCCATAATCTAGTGCCTACAGAATACTGTAATAAGCCTGATTATATCCAACTCTTGATAACGTTACTGCTATCTACCAATTAAAGGTGCACCAGTTAATAACAATACTGTTATTCACAAATCAAGGGTACACTTGTTCATAACGATACTGATATCTAAAGATGAAACAATTCCTTTGTAACTAAGATATCAGCAATGTGCACTATATAAACATTACGTCATTGTGAGGGTTTTGTATTGTGCACCTGGAATCTGCCCTTTCTGACCTCTGAGCGGTGCAAAGTGTATGTTTTATGCGTAGCCAACCTTATATACATTGAAGGAATTATTTCATCTCTACTGATATCTACCAATAAAATATCCACGTGTAGTAATCAATACTATATCATCTGTGGATATTCCCACACAGCTAATGCTAAAGTATTGATTCTCCTATGTTGAATCCAATAACAACTAGTTCGCATTTAGAAACACTGAATATTTTTCACACGAGTGAAAGTGATATGCAATTGTATTTTCGGTTTTGAAACTCCACTTTTTAAAAGTTATAGCTTATAAACTCTCTGTATCATTATTTCAAGTCCAACTTAAGTATAAAATCAATAATTTAGCAGTTGAGAGCACAAATATTTATCCTTTATATGTACAATCTAATAACAAATACATGATTAAAATGTCGGGCACCAGTGCAGCGTAGAATATTAAAACAAATTATATATCTTTAAGCTTAGACACATGGTCATATGCAATCATATAGATAAAATTAATGTTTAAAGCAATAAAATGTTATGCGTTCACTGACAGTATTACAACTGAAGTAATAATGGATGGTGCACCTTTAAATTCCAAATATCATAAATCTGTTGTTATCTACATTATTGAATCACAGAAGACTTTATGCATTCCAATTGATATCTATTACCAGTCAGTGCTCGATATCCCAAATGATGTAGATATATAACGAGGAGAGTTTTCCAAACAAATGACCCATAACTGAATTATGGAAAGTTGTATTTGTAATTACGGATTTCATGACTCACACATTGCACACGCAGTTTTTCAACCCCCTGAGACATTAATTAACCACATCTCCTGTTCACGGCACATTTAAATTTCAAGAATCAACTGACGCTGACAATCGAACTGACATTGACAAACATTCGTTTTTTAAAGCTTAAGACAAGGATTCCATGTCGACATTTCACTTGTTTTGAAAATAGCTTTAAGTGATCTTAAATCTGTCCCACAAATCATTTTTTGAAAAAGGTCCATTCGCATCTGCCTTTGTGTGTGTGTGTCTGTGTGTGTGCTTACGTATAAGTCACTTTGAACTTCATAACTCTAAAATAAATGGTTAAATACCAAATTTAATATTTAAATTCAACGTGTACAGAGAATGCGACAAGAAAATTCCAGATCACAACTTTGCTACCCTTTTTATTGAAGACTTTTGATATCC
The DNA here is from genome assembly GCA_030765045.1 of Tenodera sinensis. NCBI lineage: Eukaryota > Metazoa > Arthropoda > Insecta > Mantodea > Mantidae > Tenodera > Tenodera sinensis. The sequence goes on from CM060970.1 coordinate 92,621,829, forward strand.
TTTATCTTATAAAAATAGGTCTAAGAATTTTCATCGATAATTTTTTCGCACTTAAATTATTGAAAAACAAAGAAAACAGAATTTAGTGACACACCTTTTAGATACTATGGAGGTTTTAGAAAGAATGGGGGTGTTAGACAAGTTTGCCCTTTATCAGCTGTTCTTTTTAATATATATGATATATATATATATAGTGACGAAATAGTAATAATATAATACATAAAGTTAAACGTGGTAGAAGTATTGCTGGAGTTAAAATGAAAACAATGCTTTACGCAGACGAACAAATACTGCTGGATCAAAATGAAGACATTTACAGAGAACACTCAACTGTTTGAATAAAGTTAGTTAAGAATACGGAATGGAAATTTCAATTAACAAGTCTAAAAATATGGCCTTTAAAGGAGTAGGTACATCAAGTTAGATCAAAACATTAGAGGACATAAGAATCGTCTGACTAGGTGTCACATTTCAAGTACTTGGGATGTAATGTCTAGTACCAGGGAGAATTTGATAAATAAGTTCAACTATATAACAGGCATGTTAAGTAACGTTAATAAACAAAGCTCGTAAAGACTCCATAGTTAAATACTACAAACCCACAGCAATATCTACTGAGTTATGGCTGGGAAACGTGGACAGTAAAAAAATACTACACTAGAATACAGCCATTGGAAATAAAATGTTTGTCAATCGTTGGATATAGAAAATGTATAGGAAATGCAATCAGGATATCGGACAAAAATTGAAGGTTGATAAAATAAACTGTATCATTGATAAATAGAGAAAAAAATGGCTAAAACACTTACCGATAGAATTCCAAATATTGTCCTCTTCTACAACCCGAAAATGAAGAAGCCCGGAAAGACCATGAAGGGATGAGAAAGATTTTGTCTATCTCTTACGGTGTATGACTAATTCAAAAGTCATCCAGAGTAAACAGGACTACATAGGCTATAGCCAGAAAATTGAAAGGATACATTTCATTTGTCATAAAAATGGTATTTTAATCAAAATCGTTAGAGCCATTTTCAAGAAAATCAAAATTTTCGAAAATTTTTCCATGTAAAGGGTAGTTTAGGGTGCGGCTGTTTTCTTCAAAATCTTCGTGTCGTATCCTTCAAAGACATTAAACTTAAATACTAACTTTGGTTTTTAACCGACTTTTTGTTTTTGAGCTATGCTGTCCACAGACTTACACACACATACACACACACACACACACACACACACACACACACACACACACACACACACACACACACACACACACACACACAGACACACACACCAACAAACAAACGGACCTTTTTCTAAAAATGCTTTTTCTGGATTCAAGGGGTCTCAAAACATATATTTCCGGTGAAATCTCGACATCGAATTTTTGGGTGGAATTCAAGACTTCCTTCCACTTGCCAGTAGAGAAAGTAACTATAAGAAGTAATTTTTAAGTTGCTTTAATTTTAATAATGTTTATTATTTATTGAAATATATTAGAGTATTACTTAAGTAAACAACAAAACATATGTTGAGGTAAGGATATTAGTACGCCTGCATCTGCTCTATTTCTCTCATGTTTTAGTTATGTTTCCTCGGTTAATAAATAATGTATTACATGACATCGTATGATTATTGGTTTAGTTGTGACCTAACAACTGAAGTTACATAGGCGGTGACCGCTGCTGATCGTACACGTGGTCTGTACTCTGTTGCGGATACTGCAATAGTATTTTCTATAGGAAACAGCTGTTGATGTCTTGGCTTACCGTATTCATCATATAAAGCTAACTGAAATGCCCGACATGGCCCGTGGTTTGATGGTTTATCCCTAAAATATTTGGCCCTAAGTCTATTTATACAACAGTCTTATCCTTTTTGGATATATTTGAAAAATATTACAGAAGAGGTTTAATTAAAGTTTCCAGGACACTATAGATATTATATATTACGTTAAACAAGAATTCTATAAGATGAGTGTAAGAAATATGTCCAATACAATTATTCTCAATAAAGAACCGTTTCGCCGAAAAAAAATGTGTCAAATATTTGGAGCTATTTAGCTTCTTGAGGAATATATATAAAATGGTTCATTATTTCACTAACTATCGCACCAACGTCTAATGTTAAAATGTCATGCTAAGTTTAATTTATGAAAGGTTTTTCCAACGTCACGTTAACATGTATTACCAATGCATTTCTATTTTAATTCCAATTATTTTAGTAACAATTAAATGTTTATTATACTCGTATATAGCGCCTATAGTAACGCTGGCTTTGATATTGCAGGTTAATAATTATTTCCAAATGTAATCCTATATTTCAAACGCTTAATATAGCCTTCTGTATTAAAAAACGTACATTCTTTACACTGTTAATTATGACGTTATACTGAAATGGAAAATTGCTTGCATATTTTATAACCGTTTGTGTTCTAAATAATAAAAATGTTAGTAACAATACAAGTTGTTTTTTTAATTATTGATGTTTAAGGTAGTAAGTACGATGGGACTTGAAATTGTATCGCTCCCGAAACACTCGGCTGTTTTCGAGGTGCTTGGAATGATTGCTGGCCAATGTAAAATATAGTGTGATCAAATATGTGCCTACGTAATGGAGTGCAATTCAATGATGAGGGTAAATCAGTCGTTTTATTTAATGTTTATTTTCATTAGGCGTAATAATATAAACACAATGCACTCCTGTACATAGTTGTAATGAGGTTACACGTATAGTACATTGTGACTGACATTCGATACCACACCACAAATAGTGCTATTTTTCTTCCTGGTGTGTCCTTAACGGTTAATCGTATTCTCGTACAGCTGGTATTTTTTCAGGAAGCACAACTACTACATTTATACTTTACATTTATTGTGACAAATTGAGATTGTGTTCAGATATACACGCCACCTAAGATATAATACAATCCTACCGTCTTTTGGATCTCGTGGATGCGGTTATATATTTACCACTGATTAGTTGAGCCCTTAAAAGAACTTGAGGACATTTGTATTCAAAATTTAAAAGGGTTTTGTAACAATATTAAAGAATCATTTACACTCAACATTTTAAACGTTAAACGCATATAATCAAATTAAGGAAAATTGCATTTTTGCGTGTATTTTATTATTGTTATTATTACTACTTATTAGTATCATTATCTACTACTATCATTGTTGTTTCATTTAGATTTAATTTTCTTAATTTTGCGATTTAATTGTTAAACCTTTTGTTGTTTGTTATTATTACTTATTGTTATTGTTATTGTTATTGTTATTATTATTATTATTATTATTATTATTATTATTATTATTATTATTATTATTATTATTATTATTATCATCATCATCATCATCTTCATCATCGTCATTCCTTTTCTGGAGGACATGATTTGTTATATGAGTCATTCCATGTCAAATGGCCCAAAATTTGACCATCATGTCCCCGATTTCATTAACATTAAATTTACGTGTTCTGTGAATGAAAAAAATGATACCCGTATTCTTTTGTTTGTCTGTAAATTTGTTATTTTGGTAAATATAAAGCATTAAATTTTCGGATATTTTGCGCACACCGTTCTACATAAACATAAATATCTCTGGTATTATTTTTCAGATAAGTATAATCTCTAGCTCATTTTGAACACTGAAATGTGTACTTCATATATACGTTAAATAAAAAACAATTAGTTTTATATTTCCTATTTTATCAAGACCATTAACATTACAAACATCATTAACAATACTCTTAACTAAAATTTTCCGGGAAAATTGTTATAACGTAGCTTGATGATGCCACGTAATCCTAGAAAAAGTTCAGATTGGAATTCTAAATACATGCAGAGAAGTTAAATAACTTACCAAGTCGTGCAGACTGGAGTAACACTGCATTCACGGCCAGAAGGTATACACACCGCGTGCAGCTGATTGTGTTGCACTTCCGTCAAGGTCAAACTGTTAGCATAAACACTGAAATATATGTACTATGTATATACATTGAAGAATCCCATAAATTTACAAGACATCCTCACACAACGCAGAGTATAAAATCCCCACACGGATAGGCACGCTTGAGAAATGTCAAGTACAATAGGTAAATAGGCTCACTAAAACTTTTTATGTTTGAATTGGACTGGAGGTGCATGGAAATTATAGTACTTTTAGTTATTTGTCAAGATTGTTGGAATTACTCTGGGTACATGCATACAGAAATTGATTTTTCAGGAGAAGAGATTAATGTATTCGATTAATTTACCTTGCTTCAACATCCCTTTCAAATGAATTTCTTCACGCGTACACGCGCACGAACACACAAACACACACATACGTACTCTCACACTTTCTTTCTCTCATCTGAATTATTATCCGATGTATTTGGAAATTTCCAATGATGTTAAGAGCTATAAATCTCGAATACTAAAATTACTACACATAATCTAGGAGAACCCGGGACAGAACACGTATAGTAATTATTTACTTATGCCAACAAACATACTGTTGGTATTTTAAACACACAAGCCGTGTGTGGGCAATGCTTAACAGCTGAAATCAGAACTGAAAAATCCAATGCCATAGCCGGGATTTGAACCACGGATTTTCCGCTTATCGAGCAGCTGCTCTAACCACTAAGCTACCATAGCCAACTTGCTAATATGACATTAAATTCCCCAACCTGTTCGTACTTTTCCAGTTAGACCACAAGGGAATCTCACATCAGAAATAAATACCCCAGGGCGACTTACACTTTTAAGTTATAAAAACCTGCCCTCAGTGCCGAGCTGTATTGCATGATGCTCCCTCACTCATATCCAAGCTGGAACATCCTGCATTAAGTTGAAATCACTGACTACCATCCAAACATTGTTAAATGCGCGGGATCATCTGTTATGAAGCTCTCTCCGATAGTTTGCGCAACTAAATAAGGCAGAATGTCTTGCGCTTCGAGGTCCTGTAATGCACACAAACCCCTCAATTAACCATTAATATAATTTGAGAAGAACTGATATCCCAAGGTCCATTTATTACTAGTATTTAACAAGACCTGTTTGGTTTGGACAATTAAAATACATCGTTGGTATTGCTAGGGTTAATTCCCACAATATAAACTGCTACAGAAGCAGTGATTCACGCAACGTGTGTTTTCTTTATTCGTGGTGGTTTAAATAGGATGCTTATTTCGTGGTAGAATCAAGAAGAAGAAAAGCCTGTCACATGCCACATTACATTTTAACGGAAACCTCTTTTATCCCATCTTAAAATCCTTAATTTTGTAAGCCCTATTCACTTTCGCTGTTTTTCTGCTTCTCTAACATGCTTCGGATTTCATTATTCCACTTTTTGTCTCTTACATTTTTCCCCTTTGAGGGGGAGACTCAGTTATGAGAAGAGTAATCTACTCCAACTCAGTTTTCGCTTAATGCTGGGGGCAATTCGCTTCCCCAAGTTTACGGCGGCGCCGTGGCCGAGCGGTTAGCGCGCTCGCCTACCACCTAGGCGGCCCGGGTTCGATCCCAGGGACCCGCATGTGGTATTCGTGGTGGACGAAGCGGCGTCAGGGCGGGTTTTCTCCGGGTACTCCGGTTTCCCCCGCCATCTCATTCCACCGGTGCTCCATCTTCATGTATCATCAGTGTCACCGCCTGCGGTGCCGTAGTAGTAAAAGCGGGCGTTAAACACTACAACAACTTCCCCAAGTTTGCAGCACGAGGGATCAATTAATTATTAGCATCATTTGTATTCACAGAAGTTAAATGGACCATATTTATTGTTTAAGTGGGTCAAATTTATTACAATTAATGATAGTCGGGGGTAATGGTTGCATAATAAGAGTATACTGCCAATATCGTAAAACATCTGTGCAATAATTGAAAATAGAGAATTCGCTTGTATTTTGTTACACTGTGGCAGTTTGCGCTTTCAATCGTGTTTTGTCCCAGCAAGCCGAAGGGCATGCGCATTTAAAATAGTGGGGACAAACTTCAATATCTTTTCTCTTTTTCCCCTTTTTCATTCCTTTTCTTTTGTTGTTGTCTGCGTTCTTTGCTCTGCTAATGGCATTAAGCTACGCAGAAGTTATGGTGATACATAAGACTGAGAAACGAAGTATATTGACATTTGCTCACGAAAAGCAACATTGTTGCGTCTTCTTAATAAAATACCCACTTAAGAAGTTTGTTACTTTCTCAATTATGCATTACAAGTAGTGAAAGTACAGCCGATGCTCTACGGTCCAACATTTTAGTCCAAAGCATTTTATACAACAAAAGTGCATCGTGAGACATCGGGAGTTAGGTATAATTTTATTGCATACAATTTCTAACCTATTTTTTTTGTATCCAATCTGTTTGTATCCAACCTAATTGAGTTGCATCTTTTTTCATCTAACAACATGAAAATAGCCAATCAGCGTCAGTAACAAAATGGTGGACTGAGCACGCAATGTGTGATCAGCTGTTGTGTATGTAGGGCTTTGCGTTTGTGGTTTTTACAGAAGTTCCAGCAATATTTAGAAATGAAAAACTGGACTCAGGAGACCACAGTGTCGCTCATCGAAGTATCTGAAGGCTTACCTCTTCCGCGCTGTAATAGATTGTCTCATATTTGTGCCCTGGTGTGTAATTTACCTTCGACACGATGCAAAAGGCTGAGAAATAAATCCTCGTCAATTCGCAGGAAATTGCGATAGTTTTCCGGGTCTCTAACCTCAATTAATTTTATAGTAGACCCAATATACCTCGGTCCATACCCTGTTCCCCCCTCTCTCTCTCTCACCAACGTCCACCAACGTCTTTCACTCATAATACATATTTTCTTCTTACTCAGACTCGTGGAAATATACCCCAAAACTACATTTAACATAGTTAAATAAATATTTGCGTCCGCCATGTTTATTTCTCAGGCTTGCTACTTGAACTGTCATTTATTTTGGAGCAAAATGCATCATAGATTGACAGACGCTGCTTCTTTTATGTGCAATTCCATTGGATACAAAAAGTTTGGTCATAAACGTTCGACCGTGGGGCCTCGGCATAACATTATATACTTAAAACAAAAAAAGGTGGGATTTCCCCTAAGATATGTGTTTTGAGACACACTGCACCCAAAAGGACATTTTTAGGAAAAGAAAATTACCAACCTTAGACACTACACGATACATTTTTTTGAAAATTTTTATTTTCTCAGAAATGGCTGTAACAATTTTGAGTGTTTAAGGTAGTTCCATTAGAAATGAAAAGTACATATCGACTTTTTCTTTTTATTGAATAACTTCTGAACTCGTCTTTATTCAGGATGACTTTTGCATAGTTAGTAAATCGTACAAAATAAAAAGCTTACTACATAAACAAATTTAAATGTCGTTAAAGTATACAAATACATTTTTTGTCGTAATAACAATTTCAGAAATGGTTTGCATTTCAAAACACTTGGATTTTTGTCGAATGGCAAGTTGTTACTCGTTTATTTCATTTTGTTTATTTATTTGTCTTTTTCTTCTTTATATAAAAAGGGCACGGGATTTTAAAGGTATCACATATCGAATAGCTCTTAAAAGGTCTCACTATTGCTTAAGTCTGCTGTATTCCACTGTTCTCATTATACGTATCAGGCAATATGTTAATAAAGCATTTCTAAAGATATTTATCTCGACTAACATGAAGTAGATGGAAGAATAAGCCTTTGTAAGAATTGTTTACGCAACAGCGAGACTTATGAATGCAACGCATTCACTCACTCTACCACGTTTAGTAAAGTAGAAGAAGTATTGTATTCCACCCAAAAGTTCGATGTCGAGATTTCAGAGTAGAGAAATTCATATGAGTTCAACACATCAGATTTGTTCTTGTGGAGTGAACCATTTCGGAGATATTTCTTGTTATTTTCTGAACTTTGAAATAGTTATATTTTACTCAAATGTGTGGTCTTTATCCACTGTTTTGTAATTGGCTGTATTCCCATATTTTCTCTTGCCTACTAGAAAATTAGGATTTATGTTTATCTGAATTAATAGAAGTGGATAGGGGAATAAGTATTTGTAAAAATAGTTTGTGCAAGAGTAGAGAAGGTCATGTGAGTGCAACAATGACCTTTATTTCTTCTTCCATAAATTTTTGAAATTTATTAATTTTATATTCTACATTATTATCTAGGTCTGCACTTATGTTGCAACTTAAGTACTGTAAATAGGAAAGATATCACATTTTCCCTTTGAAGCTACTTACAATAAAATAACGATACTTGTAATTGTTGTATGCAGTGCAGATGTGTCTAAGTGATTTAAATTCACTTCGCCAACATTGCATGGCATTAAAACTGGTACTATAACAACGAGACCCAGCGGGATATAAGGAGAATATGTAAGTAACGAGATAAGATTTTAATTGCTAGGGATAGGCGTGCAAGTTCACATTACCACAGTAAGTGAAAAAGAAGAATTAAGCTGCACAAGATAAATGTTAGGAGAGATTAAAAGTTACGAAATTAAATGGCGTCATCACGTAGAAAGGATGTGCTTTAATTGCCTATCAAGAAGACGCTTTTTCATGTTATAATCGGACCTCGAAATTTTGTGTGCGCTGAGTAAGTGCAGCTATAGAATGAAAATGCTGCGGGCTAACACGCTACAGGCATTGCCGCCCCTAGGCAGTACTAAAATTTTCCGCACGGCAAATTTCCACAAAAATATAAGCAGCTATTATATAAATTACATTAGGTTTAAAAGCTTTGAGATGTCGTTCACTTTGCGCGGTTAACACAAAAAAATAAAGATTTTATGTTTGACAAAAGCTTGTTTTCCGAAACTAACACAAATAACAAGGAATATCTCCGAAATGGTTCACTCTACAAAAAATTTATTCGACATAAATTGTGTGAGATCTACATTTTTGTATAGTAAGATTTGGTCCATCTCGTATGATTTACGAGTTATTCAAAAGTCATCCGAAGTAAATAGGACTACATAGGCCCTACCTAGAAAATTCAAAATATACATTTCATTTGTCATTTGTCCCGGCCTTCGCGACCTGGAAACGCTACTTCTCCATCAAGTAACTCCGGGACCTAACAAGGCTCAGTGCATCCCGTGCCAGACCTCCCAGCGGGGGAAAAATCCCCATGCTAGTACCGGGGATCGAATCCGGGTCTTCCACACCAGAGGCAAGCGCGCTACCAACTGAGCTACGGAGGCGGTCTTTTCCCGTATCCTTTATCCACAGAAATGTGGATAATTTTAGACTCAATGGAACCTTTTCATTCGTTCATCGCCCGACATTACTAGTTTAAAGGACGTTGCTCTCTCCCCCCCACCAAAAAAAAAAAAAAAAAAAAAAAAAAAAAAAAAAAAAGAGGAAGAAGAAGAAAGAGAAAAAAAGAAGAGAAAAAAACGAAAACAGTAGCATATAAAATCGCAATCTAAAACAAAGGATTAAGGTCATCTGTGACTAAAATTTCATGGAAACTGAGAAAAAATGAAAACGTTTTTTTTTTTTTTTTTTTTTATTTTAATGCTGTACAATAATTTAGACTTTCGTGAACGTAAGAAATGTAAAATTGGCCTCCGGATGCTAATTTTAAATGTCCTGCTCCATATTTAGTTTTAATGTTAGCTTCTAATCAAATCTTTTATTGCTGTTTTCTCACTCTTGACATTTTCAGCATTTTTCTTCCTCTTAAATGTTCCTTGTGAAGCAGATTTTGTATTGCAGTAATTAAATTAGCTGCACATATTTACAGATATACATATAGCAAATAAAAATGCCCTGGGTTTTATTGTCAAATGTGTCTAATCAGATATTTTTAGGTTTGAACACAATAATTATAACGTTAACAAACAAAACAAAAAAAAAAAAAAAAAATAAATAAATAAATAAAAATGAAAAAAAAAATATATATATATATATTTGTAAGTTTAAAAATTTTTGTAACCTAAATCGACGGAGATACTGCAAAACCTAGCGCAGTTTTGAAAAGTAGATGTATTGTTTACTTAGTATTAAAACGTTAGACAAAATTTAAGCTTTTTATCGCGAGGGCCTTTTCTACTGACGTAATAAAACATAAATAAATTTTATCATAGTTTTTAAACTAGTAGAGCAAAATGGATGAAAGTTAGGTTATACATGTTTGCATTACCTTACAGCTATGGTATAAATTTAGGAAAACTAACATTATTAATTCAGGTCATACATATCCTTAAATAGAACATAAATTGACCAAAATACGCCTTTCTTAGTTACTTCAGGCTTCTTGTAGTACCGAGCGTTTGTTTGCTTTTATGTGACTGTATTTTAGTTTGTACGAACTGTAGTATAGTTTTCTTTGCGTGGTTTACTCCTGGATTTGGAAATGATTGCGAATAAAGTGTAAATCAACTTTAAGTCATTAAACACATAAATACAGTTTTAAAAATATGATATGTTGCACACCCATGAAATTCTATACTCATTGTGCAAACTATTCTTATAAATGTTTATTCTTCTGTTTTATTCAAGTTATTCGAGATAAACATTTGTAGATACGGTTTTATATTTTATCCTTTTAGGGACTTTGTCACCTTAGATATGCTTAATTACACTGCTTTGATCTGCTGTGCATTCGGCCATGATAGAATATAAATAACACGACCGTTGCTTCCCTCCAATAAACAATGCTGAAATACCTATAATTGTACGGCCATGGCAATAAATGGAAGCTAGTTACTTACTTGATTTAGAAATTAATAAGATAGTTCTACTATTTGACATCTGTATGATTTTCAATAATGGAAAATGTGCGCAATACAAGAAATACAGGATTACAGTACTCTGATGTTTCTTTTATTATTGATATTTGTCCGTTTTGGAAGGTTTTCTATATTTTTTGCTTTTCCTTTTCTGCGTGATTGCTTTCAGACTGTTCGTCGCATAATTTGAAATCTCTTGTTATGGCAGAACTTTGGTAGAAACCATATGTTGGGTATCTCGCAACTCACAGTTTGCCATTCTTCCGACTTGATGATGTCGGTTTAGTAGAAATTGTTCCAGATAGAGCTGTTTTTCTTCTTTCACTATTTCACGTGTGTTTTGTAGGCTCTCGTATTTGGCAGGAACATCTGAATTCTGATGTCCTTTATCAAGAAAATTTCTTTCATTAAGAAGTAAGCCAGTCTTGACAGCAGAGTCTTCCTGATACTCAGAATTCGTTTCATATAGTAGGCTTTGACTTCTCTAGCATTATGAGGTCATTGACTTTTAGTTTGTCCAAGATTATGTGGATCCCACAAGTTTTAGTTGATATTATGGCGATTTTAAGACTATATATCGTTGAAATTTCATAAAAATCGAGAAGAAAACATTTTATTTCAATTCTATAAAATAATCAAGACATTCCTGAATGCGAAAAATGCATAATGTGACTCCCGACGCCATTTTACATGTTTAAATATCGCGTGGATTTTAACGTCAGTCATGCATTCAAATCTTCTATCGCTGTTTTCTCGTTATCGATATTTTTAACGCTTTTCTTCGTGTAAAATGTTCTTTAGAGGGCGACTTTATTGTTGTATTGCACTAACAACAGTTGCTATACATGTTCACAGATACATAATAAATACAAATTGCCGTAGGTTTCATATTAGATGTATGTAGGCATGTATTTTCTATTTCTTAAACATAAAAATATCAATTTTTAGGCAAACAGCATATTTGTAGGTCAAAGGAAGGATAAGAAAAAGAAAGAAAGAAAGAGAGAGAGAGAGAAGGAAAGAAAGAGAGAGAGAGAAAGAAAGACAAAGAAAGAAAGAAAGAAAGAAAGAAAGAAAGAAAGAGAGAAAGAAAGACAAAGAAAGAAAGATAGAAAGAGAGAGAAAGATAGAAAGAGAGAGAAAGACAGAAAGAGAGAGAAAGAAAGAAAGAAAGAAAGAAAGAAAGAAAGAAAGAAAGAAAGAAAGAGCGAGATAGAGAAAGAAAGAGAGAGAGAGAGGAAGAAAGAAAGAAAGAAAGAAAGAAAGAAAGAAAGAAAGAAAGAGAGAAAGAGAAAGAAAGAGACGGAGAAAGAAAGAGAGAGAGGAAGAAAGAAAGAAAGAAAGAAAGAGAGAGAGAGAGAAAGAAAGAGAGAAAGAGAGAGAGAAAGAAAGAAAGGAAGGAAGGAAGGATGGAAGGAAAGGAACGAAGGGAAGGAAAGGAACGAAAGGAAGGAAAGTAACGAAAGGAAGGAAAGGAACGGAAAGAAGGAAAGAAGGAAAGAAAGAAAGAAAGAAAGAAAGAAAGAAAGAAAGAAAGAAAGAAAGAAAGAAAGAAAGAAAGAAAGAAAGAAAGAAAGAAAGAAAGAAAGAAAGAAAAGTAAAGAAAAACAGCTGGAGCTTAAGCTGAAGTAGGCACAGAGAAAGCCATAAACCTTTTAAAAAGCAGATGTATTTTGAAACTACCGTTACATTACTTGGCCAAAATTTAAAAATACTTGTTGTGAGGGACTTTATAGTGATGTACCAAAAAAGAAACAAATTTATGAAGCTTCCCCACACCACTCACACGAGTGATCACGTGACTAATAACAGTGAAGCGGCAACTCAAAGGGTTTCCAGAGCCTTTGAGAAAGATCTGGCTACGTCATCGCAGACGTATTTATAAAAGTTCACGAAAGGTCCATGTCACGTTCTCTCCGCTATATAAGGAGGTGATGAAACAACAGAGGCAAACAATTACTACACCAAACTGTTCTCGAGAACCCATAGCGGGCTCCCGTATGGGTTTGGGCAAACCAAGCCCGAAAAATGTATATAGACATGTAAATTGTTACCCCTGCAACCCGGGTCCACTGTACTGGCGACAGGACAAATAATATCAAATAAATAACCTAACCTAACCTAACCTAAGATACAGAGTTACAGTTAAAGACACGAGTCGGTAAATGTGTCAGTGAGTGTCGAGTGATTGTATCGTCGGAATTAGTGCTTGAGAGACATAGAAAGTGAAGAAAGACACTGAAAGGGTTGAGTCAAGGCTACAAGCGGAGAACAGTTGGGCTGGTTTGAGTATAATATTTATGTTCATAGAATCATTGTGTATGAAATTCATAGAAGTTCTTGTCGCATTAGACGTACTGACTGTACGTATTTTTGTCATGGTTATCTTGGGAACCTGAAGTATTTTCCCACATATTTGTGCATATATAAATAATTACAATACAATGAAACTAATATAGAGGCAATAACTCACTTAAAATATTATAGGAATGTCATTTTGCGTGCGTAGTTGTTCCAAAAATAACAAAAGGAAGCTGTTAAAATAAACGACAGCATTAAAAACAGAACGCCCCAGAGCGCGTTCCCTTTGCTCTTGGATTTTTCATTTAAACAAAAGTGCAATGTATGCTTGTAAGTGAAACGGAAGAAAAAGAAAACAAAATGTCGTGCAAATAACCCCTTTTCCTGGCTGAGAGCGAGTTGTGGTCTACCAGAAGCAGCACCCTTGTGCCCACAATAATGAATAATGTTGAGCAGCTCTCCACCCCCGACAAAGCGTTGTTTACCGAGTAGGAGGCAGGCAATGCACCTCTTATTCACTTGTATGTGGGGCTTATCTAACCCAAGTCTCGACCACAAGCATGTCGGAATAACTTTTTCTTTTATTTCGTTTGGCTTTTTTTACTGTAATACAACCCCCTATGAGGCGATTAGGAACCAAACAAATCGTCTGTGTGCCGCAAATGAGACAGGAATAATGCGGCCATATTAGTCTTTTTAGAACGAGAAAAACAAACGAAAACATTGTAACTGCAGACAAAGGGAATATTTTGAATATAAATGCAATATATTTCTTTTTTGAACGTACGGGTTTGTGTTGCAAAAAGCAGTAAAAATCGATGTACAAAATAAACCAACATTGCTTGCTTCGAATGGATTAAAACAATAAAAAAATATGATGTGTTGCACTCACATTACCTTCTCTACCTTTACACTAACTATTCTTAAAACCCCTTATATCTCTGTCTACTTCACGTTAGTGACATCAACATTTGAACAAATTGTCTTATTGCTAATTATTGCTTTAAGTGATATTGAAATGTTTTAAAGCTAGTCGCTATATGAGAGTTTGAAAATTTCATTGTTTGCACGGCCAACAGATAAAAAAGTGAATAACGACCTTCCGTTTGAAAAAAGTTTAGGTATTGCAAAACTCTCACACACAACAAGGAATATCTCTGAAATGGTTCACTCCAAAGGTGCAAGCATTAGAACATCCGTGTTTAACCAGAACTACGTTTTTGTATAGTAATATTTGGTCTATCTCTTACGGTTTACCAGTAACGCGAAAGTCATCCAGAGTAAACATGACTATATGGGCTATAGCCAGAAAATTAAAAATAGAAATTTCATTTTCCATAAGAATGTCTTAAACATATGATATTTTAATCAGAATGTTAGACCCATTTTTCAGAAAATCGAAATTTTCGAAATATTTTCCTCCTAAAGGGTAGTTTAGTATGGAGAAATTTTCTTCAAAATCTTCGTGACGTATTCTTGAAGGATAGAAAGGTTAAATACCACCTTTGGTTTTTAAACGACTTTTCGTTTTTATGTTGTGCTGTGCTGTTCACAGACATACAGACAGAAACGCGCGCACGCACGCGTACACACACACGCACACACATACACTCACACATACACACACGCACGCACGCACACACACACACACACACGCACACACACACACACACACACACACACAGAGGTGCGCGCATGCGCGGATAAGGCTATCAACGTAAACACCAACAATTTTCTTGATAAAATGGGATTAGTTTGCTTAGCTCTCTCTTTCCAGCTAACGAACGTTCTAGAACTCTAGAACATTCCAGTGACTTTATAAACGAGCGTATTTTCGAGCGTGTTATAGACCATAAAACAAAGATACACAACTCTCATTCTTAGAATTGCATTGATCAATTGCAGCTACCGCCCTCATGAGAAAGGGATGAAGTGAAGGAACCACAGGAGACTATGGACCACAGAGACGCTCGGAAGTCCCTAAAATTCCAGGCGCTAAGACCCGTCCCACGACACGTTCACATAGCACGTGGTATCCACGGGGAGCACCCATTTTTTCCCAGCAAACTTCCGCACCTTCTGCCCGGCACCACCATACACCTCGAAACCTAGAAGCACATATGAAAGACGAGAAGAAAACAGACTAAAAGGGGAATTACGAAAAAAAAAACACACACACAAAAAAAAAAAAAAAAAAAAAAAAAAAAAGACGCCAAAAGTGGCGTCCCCGACCCGAAGATAATCGAACCCGAGGTTTCCCGAACGTGGACTTGATACCTTACCGCGGAGCGGTAGTTTAAAGCCAAATTTATTCCCCGCTGCATTTTGAAACTAAAATACTTGAGGTCCGTTTGAAACGGGTCTACCGCTCCAGAACGCATAAGAATGAACCTTTAAAAGCAACTTTGGAGGCTGAATTTGCCAAAGCAACGAAGGCGCAAAAATTTAATCCTTAGGTGCTCATTTTCCTGGCCTCCCGAATCTCATAGGCTGGGCTTAAAGAGATCTCCCTTTCTTTGATGTGCTTCTTCTTTTTTCTTCCGCCTTGTTATCCAATTATATCCAGCTCTTTCCCTTTAGTTTCTGAACTCGCTTGCTGTATTCTGCATGGTGAAAAGGCCATTGCCTCAGTGGATATGCCTCATCACAAGAAAAGAGCTTACTTCGAGAATTAGGTTCAACCTTAAAATCATCTATTGGAAAAGTATTTCAACTTTTTAAGATGGCTATTATCTTAATAATTTAAATATTAAATTTTACTTTCTCCATTACTATTCCATACAAATCTCGATGTGGAAATTTCATGTGAGATATATGTCCAGAAGTTCTCTGAAGCAAAACGAAATGCATGGGTATGTGTGAACATCAAAACTTAAAAAACAAAGATTCGTTAAATAATAATCTTGGTAAATATTAAAAAAATCCTCCGGCTCCAAACTGCCCTCGTTATTTTCTTCTTCTTCGTTTTCAGGATTTGGATTTTTCCCCACCCAAAAAAACCCAACCGGGTCCCCCCCCCCTAAAAAAGGGGGTTTCTCGTTATTTTCTATTTTTAAAATTTTTGATTTTGCATATAATACCATATGTTTGAAATATTTGTATGGCAAAAAAATGTATTCCTTGGATTTTCTGCTTTGAACAGCTTTTACCGAACAGATTTTCTCAGAAACCATTCAAAGTAGCTAAATTAAATTCTAGGATGACTATTTAGCTCACAGCCCGATGATGAAGCGATTCTTGATATTTTACGTCTTTCTGTTGATAATTTTCGCCTTCCAGTCAGTCTTGCCAACACAAATTCAGAAGGCCTTATTTGGCAAAAGTAGACCTAAGCTTATATAATATATTTCATAAACAGTTTGTTTTTAGAATTTTAATAGCTTGGGCCGTTGTGGGTTTACCTCCTTCCAATCTATGCGGACTTTACCCCTCTTCAACCCCAGCCGTGCATTGTGTTGTAATGGCGGGTTGGTGAGATGTACTTGTGTTTCATTTAGAAAGCACTTTCAAATCTTATGCGATAAACATCTGTTCATTAGTGACTTCTTTGGTACTGCTTACGTTTAAGAAGTCTCAATATTTGGCAACAAAGTCGAAGTGCATAGAATTGGAAGATACACCAAGTGTATCGTGTAATATAGTTCAATTTGGAGAAACTGTTCGTAAATATATGTAGAGTCATCTCACTCTTATACAAACTATTCTTGGAAATGCTTATTTCTCTATGTACTACATTTTAATTGACATAAACATTATCAGAAATTACCTTACTGCGAATTTTCTTGTAGGTGCAAGAGGAATATGGGAATACAGTAGGCTTTAAGTGATAGTGAACTGTTTCAAGAGCTAGTTGCTATGCAACGCCTTTGAAGTTCTTTGTGTTCACAAGGTGAAGGAATGGAAAAACAAATAACATATTTCTATTTGAAAAAGACGTATAAGTATCGGCAAATTCAAACAAATAAGAAGGAATATCTCGGAAATGGTTCACTGAAAAGAAAAAAGAAGTATTTTACATAAATTGTGTGTTTTGACGAGGTCCTCATTTTTTATTTAGTAAGCTTTTGTTTGTTTCTTACTGTTTAACATTTATGCAAAGATCATCCAGGATGAAGAGGTCTTCTGAGGACATTTGCAGAGAACTCAAGGTATGACCTAGAAAGGACCATGGAATCACCTATTTGCGTCTCTCACTGGATATTGACTGCCTGTCCCTCCGACTGAGGAGTGGAGTGGGGTATAGCCGCTCACAGCGTACAGTTCTCCAAAGAGAAAATGTTGGTCATTCCTGCTCTAGTTAGATTACCTATGATAAAAATAATCTCCTTAGGATTATAGCGCATCTACATTTGTGATAATTACACAATTGGTCATTCTTAAAAAATAAATGAGGCACTGAGAATCACAATGGCCTAAAGCACTGGTTGAGATTTTAGCCTGTATGTACTTTACTGATATCTGTTGACCTTATGGTCAATTAGGTTTATCTTTGCTTTAGGCTACGTGTGAACATTTTGCGAATTAACAATAATAAGGATGCCAAATATAAATTGTACTTTCATGACATAAAGCGGGTGTATTATTTTTTCATAGCAAATTTTTTGTATCAAACCCGTGAGAATGGTGATTTTTAAAACATTCATTTTTAAAACAAAATATTTTTCTCACTACTTTGTTTCTGTGCTTTAGGCCCTCATGACTCTCAGCACCTCAATTTTTACTTTCTGTACTAGTAAGTAGAGGAAGTGTTGTATTCCACCCAAAAATTTGATATTGAGATTTCACCAGATAAATATGTTTCGAGGCCCTACTAAATAAAAAAACACAGTTTTAGAAAAGGTCCGTGTGTGTGTGTGTGTGTGTCAGTCTGTGCATAGCATAACTCAGTAACGAAAAGTAGCTTAAAAGCCAAAGTTGTTATTTAAGGTTAATGTCTTTGAAGGATGCGACATGACAATTTTGAAGAAAATTGCTCCAGCCTAAACTACCTTCACATGGAAAATTTTATTTTCTTTGCCAATGGCTCTAAAGACTTTGATTAAAATGCCATATGCTTGAGATATTTTTATGAAAAATGAAATGTATATTTTGAATTTTCTACCTGTAGTAGTCCCGTTTACTCTGGATGACTTTTGAATAACTCGTAAACCGTAAGAAATATACAAAATTTTGCTATACAAGAATGTAAATCTCGCTAAAACACACAATTTATGTCTAAATAAATTATTTTTTGTAGAGTGAACCATTTCGGAGATACTCCTTGTTATTTGTGCCAGTTTTGGAAAAAACTTTCGCTAAATGCAGCATCGTTGTATATTTGTTTATACCGTAGCCGTGCAAACAGAACAGAATCTCAAAGTTTAAAGCCTACTGTATTCACATATTCCCCTTGTAGCTACAAGGAAATAAGGAATACAATAATTTGTGCAAATGTTTATCTCAACTAATACGAAGACAATATACGAATAAGAGTCTATCGGAATGGTTAGCACAAGAGTAGAGAAAGTCATGTGAGTGCAACACATCAGATTTTGTTTTATAGAATTTAATCAAAATATGGCATAGCTAAAGAAATAGTCTGGTGGTCTGTAATAAAGGAGTTTATTGGATAAAAGTAGGCCAATAAAATTATTGATTCTCCTTCTACATTTTACAAATCTTTTAGAGTGATATTTTAGATAGCTTCTGATATAGTGGGTGATGTGTATAGTAGGTTTAACATTGGCAGGATAATCGGCGATTAAATGTGTTCAGTTTAATGCGGTGCAACGTGACCAAAGGTTTAAAACAGGAAGCTACGTATGTAGCTGTCATTTTTTGCCAGTGTCTGTGAACATTGAGCCGTTTTAGCTCTCCTTGGCAGTAAATCAGGTCTCCGGCATCTGAAATCCTACAGAACTACTTAGAATAATTATTAGCAGAGCTTTCAACTGCCGTGAGCACTTTGTTACTCCCAGAGAAACGAGATGGGAGAACAGGAATTAACTAAGAAATGTATTGTTTCTGTACAGCTCTCGAAATACTACTACTTTCGACAAAAGCAGGCTTAGCTTGTGACCCGGTTTAGCAAGTTCACTGTATCCTCCAGCGTTGAAATGTTAAGCGTCTTAGCAGTGTTTGTGCAAGAACAGACCTCCTGCTCAGGATAATAATTTTAAAGCTTATTAAGGCCAACCTGAAAAAGGATAAATATTACTGACCTGTTAATGTTCTCTGCTGCTTCTATAGTAAGTACAGGAATTGCATTCCAACCAAAATAAAGATACCGGGGAGCTCTGAGGAACCTTCCTCCGCTAATGGCCCACCATACACCTATTTTTACTTTCTCTACTATGTATGGTAAAGTACAGGAGGTATCGCATTCCACTCAAAAATTCAATGTCGTGATTTTGCCGGAAATATATGTTTTGAGGGCCCTAGAATCCAAAAAAATAATTTTTAGAAAAAGGTCCTTGTGTATGTGTCTCAATTTGACTGTCGGTCTGTGGACAGCATAGCTCAAAAACGAAAAGTCGATTTAAAAGCAAAGTTGGTATTTAAGTTTAATGTCTTTCAAGGATGCGACACAAAGATTTTAAACAAAATTGTTCCACCCTAAATTATCCTTTACATGGACAATTTTTTGAACATTTTGATTTTCTTGAAAATAGCTCTAGGGATTTTGGTTAAAATGCCATATGTTTGAGATATTTTTATAGCAAATCAGGTGTAGATCTTGAATTTCGTGGTCATAGCCTATGTAGTCCTATTTACCCTGGATGACGTTTGCATAACAGGTAAAGCGTAAGAAATAGACAAAATCTTACTCTATAAAAATGTAAAACACACAATCTATGTCTGACTAAATTGTTTTGTAGAGTGAATCATTTCCTTGTTATTTGTGTGAATTTTGGAGAACTTCTACTTGTGTCAAATGGAACATCGTTATTTATTTTTATGTGTTAACCGTGTATGACTATTGCTTAAAGTCTACTTTCTTCCCATTATTCTCCTTGCACCTACAAGGAAATAAGCAATAAAATAATTTTTGTAAATGTGTACCACAACTAGCACGAAGAAGATATGGGAATAAGAGTCTGTAAGAATGGTTAGTACAAAAGTAGAGAAAGTCATGTGAGTGCAACACATCAGATTTTTCAATAATACTCTGTGACAGCTCATACGGTCAATCTTTCGATGAGAACAATTGCAAGTGTGTTTCACGACAGAATTGTTAAAAGAGATCTGTGGCTACCTCGGTCCCCCGACCAGACCCCTGGGATTTCTACCTTTGGGATAACTTAAAATATAAAGTGCACAAGTACACTCGCACACCCTGGAATGATTAAAACAAAATATTCGCCTGGAAATTGCCAACGTTTCTCAACGTAAACTACGGCGAGTGATGGATAGTTTCCCTAATGAGGTGCCAAAAATTGTATGGACAACGACGGTGGCCAGTTCTCCTTTCATTAAGTTGTTAAGTAAAGCCTTTAAAAGTAGTTTTAAAAATGCATGTTTCATCCGCGCCTTTCTATGATAGCGGCAGACGGCAACGAACGTCGAGAACGTGGAGAGGCAAAACACCGCGCACGTGGTTCGTAAATGTTTGTTCTCCCGTTAGGGTAGATAAGGTTTGGAGGGTGGACTTCGTACTTCTACCAATGAAATCTTTTACACTTGTGCCCCTGATGGGGATTTTCAGCCCCCTCCAAACCAGATCACCGTTTATATGATACATTTTTAGAAAATTTTGATTTTCTCAAAAATGGTTCTAACGATCTTTATTAAAATACCATATGTTTATAGCGTTTATATATACGAAATCTGTATCTTGAATTTTCTAGGAATCTTCTCAGAATTGCTTTAGAGCCAAAGGATGAATCGTAAGAATGTAGAGCTTAAAATAATTTATTTCTAGTGCATGTGAGAGATATTCCTTATTATTAGTCTGCATTTGCAATATTTATACCTTTCTTGCATGTGAAGTCGTTATTAATTTTATCTCTTGGCCGTGTAAAGTGAACGTAATCATTCTGAAGACGAAAACGTTAGATTCACAAACTGATCATGAAGACGGCCTATTTGATAATATGTATTTTATAGGTAACATTATATGCTAGACAAACATATTTGTTGTTGTTATTATTATTATTATTATTATTATTATTATTATTATTATTATTATTATTATTATTATTATTATTATTATTATTATTATTATTATTATTATTATTATTATTATTATTATTATTGTTGACAGTACATTTCAAATTAAAAGTTGTATACTAGAATAGAAAAATACAATTAAAATAAATACAAGCACATAAGCACAAAAATATATCGTAGGCCTACTAGGCCCCGCGCGACTGTCGCTGTTCTCCCAGAGTACGCGCCTAACTGTTGTTGTTGTTGTAGTGTTTAACGCCCGCTTTTACTACTACGGCACCGCAGGCGGTGACACTGATGATACATGAAGATGGAGCACCGGTGGAATGAGATGGCGGGGGAAACCGGAGCACCCGGAGAAAACCCGCCCTGACGCCGCTTCGTCCACCACGAATACGCGCCTAACGGAGGGTTGAGATACACATTTGTAGAAAAGGTTTTATTACACATTGCCTAATAGATAGAATGGGAGTACAACAGGCTAATGTGATAGTGAAATCTCTCAAGAGCTGGTCACTGTGTTATGACCTGGCCTAGGTTTTGGGTCACCTAGGCAGCAGGTTGACGTTGGGAACACACGGAGTTAAGTTGAGAGCCTGAGATAGAACTTCAGGAGTACAAGTTGTAGCGTAGCAAACGTCATTGCCGTCATTCGTGTTCTATAGGTTATAAACTTAATACATACATTTGATTCAGAGGAATGTGGTGCAGCGACTATTGTAATATCTCTCATTTTAACCCTGTAATTGCCAGTGTGTCTTATAAGATACACCTAAATATGTTAAGTTTGGTAAATATGTTAAGTTTGGAGATGCGTTATACAAATTTCTTGTTATGCTAGCCTAAATAAACTGAATTCAAGTATTTGTAATTGTAACTGTAATTTCTTTTAAAGAAAAAGGCAAAATACATAAAACTGAGGTTACATGTAACCCCGTCAGCGATTACTTTACTTGGGCCCTCCCCTTCCTTTACCACAGGCACATTTGACTGAAGTTGCTGGGATTCGAACTCGTGACATTTGGTTTTGAATGGATTACCAGTATCGCCTTAACCATCATGGGTATCCGAAACGCTTCAGCCAAGGTGCCTTCAAAACGGATATGAAAACCAGTTTAGGTATTAGAGGAAGAGCAGCATATGTGGCAAAATAACTTGCTAATTAAAGGGTTTCTATCCATTCCATTCTCTAAAACCATATCACATCTGTAGGCTTAGATATAGAAGTTCTTAGGACTCTTCATTTCTTAACAGAATTACTGCAATAACTGGATGGATCAGATACAGAATTTGTTACTGTCTAATTTAAACGTGTCCTGGAGAAAACGCTGCCTTTGCAAAAATGTGCGCCATAAACGACATTTTACTGGATTGTAACAAAAAATGCAAATCTATGATTAGTCTGATATCCCTTTCTTTCATTATGCACCTGTCACGTCATGTGACGAAGAACAAAGCTTCTCTAGTATCAAATTTATTTTAAATGAAAATAGGAAGTGCTTTTCGTTCGATATATGCGAATGCAACTGTTAATTCAGTGCAATAATTTATGAACAATAATATTGAATTCAAGTAAATTATTTATCATAGAAATTTGTTTAAAGCTTAATAATGAAATAAAACAGAATGGTTCTAATAAAAGTATAGAAATTAATACATTATAATTTACTTCAAAGAAATTATGTTAGGCAATTATTTTGTGCACTACCGGCACTGAGGGTTATCTCTTAGCGCTGCTTACCAAACGGGAGTCAGGAGTTTGATTCTTGGTAACGGTGTGGGGAATTTCTCTCATTGGGAGGTCTGATCCGGAGTACACTCAGCCTCGTTGGGTCCCTGAAGGGGCCAATTGAGGAGCTACTTGATTGACAAGTGGTAACCTATGGTTGTGAGGACCTCATATACTGGATGGGACGTCCCACTCCAGCATGTACCCCACTAATGACGCCCGTGGTGGACGGTGATGGGGGACGGAGTGGTCAGGCGGTGGAACTTGAACCACGAAGGGCTGTTACGCTAGGGGTTATTTATTATTATAATGTTTTGTCTCTCTTTCGGTTTAGCAGTTATGACACTCAGAATGAATAGGACTTCAAAGAAATTTCCCAGAGAATCTTAGAGACACTTTATTTACAATCCAAATATTTTAACACGTATTTTGACAAAAAAAAAATTTTAAGAAAGATTTTTAAGATTTATTCATGTAATGGGTTGCTTGGGATAAGGTATTTCCTTGAAAATCACATCTTTTTAACACGCTGAACATAGACACCATCACTTTTCCCAGAATGTTTAAGATACACCTTTTATTTGTCATGTAAATATATTTAATGTATGATATTTTAATCAAAATCCTAAGAGCCATTCGTTAGAGAAGCATACATGTAGAAAAATGTTTCATGTAAAGGATAGTTGGAGGTTGGTGAATTTGCTTGAAAATTTTCATATCGAATTCTTGGAAGATACTGAAGTTACTTTAGTCTTTTAGCTATGCTGTTCACTTACACATTCTCTCTCTTACTCTCTCTCTCTGTCTATCTCTCACTCACACATACAGAAATGGATATTTTTCTAAAATAGTTATTTTTGTGTTCAGGGTCTTCAAAACGCGTATTTTGACTGTGATCTCGCAATCCAATTTTAGAGCGGAAAGCAAAGCTTTTTGCCTTCTAAAGGGATTAAAAATAGAAAGCAAATATAGTTGAGGTCTATTGTTGCTCACATTTTGCAGTAGAATTAACAAAAGTCGATGTGTTGGTCTGTAGGGAAGGGCTGGTGAATGAATACCTCTAAGGTAAGGTCGAGATTACCTACCTACTCTTTAAACAAACTTCATTCAGGCGGAGCGAAGCGGCGAGGGGTAATCAACAATTCATTCGCGTGGGAGGTGTTGATGCTCCGTGGTGAATAGCTGAATCCTCAATAAACATGACCTACCTCAAACTTTGACGAGTATTTGCCGTGAGAACAAAAAAACATCCTTCAGCCGAGAGAAGGATTCTCAGGAGACCTTGGCAACGACGCTATGCAGGATTATAGTCCACAAGCAATGAAAAGCTGCAGCTACTTTCAGAATAGTTAAACCATCCTTTCCATTAGATCGTCTCTCACTTGCAAAAACACTTGCTCAGGTAAAAATCTTATGTGTGCACTCACATGGCATTCTCTACTCATTCCTGTAACACTACTCCTATAAACGCTTATTCTTCTATCAACTTCATATTAATCGAGATAAACTTCTAGAAATGGTTTTATTCCATATTTACTTGCAGATACAATGGTAATAGGGAATACAGTAGACTTAACCGTTTGTAAAATCTTTAAAGTAAGTTAAGGAGCTGCAATGTTAATTTTTAGAAGCTTAAGTGCATTTTTCTGGGAAACTATTTGCTATAGAAGTGTGAAATTTGCTACACAGATACATCAATGTTTTCTCATTGTACTGACCTTTTATATTAGGTATATTTCCATATTTTTTAAAATTGTTATAAATAATGATTATTTGTTCACTCATATCCGACATTGGATATATAAATTTATATTAAAAGCAGTTATGGCACGTTTATAGCGGTTAAAATACTAGATTATGATAGAACAGGGTCTAAACTTGCAGAATCAGCAAACAACAGAAAATTATATTTTTGATCCAAACTAGCTTACAACCTCGAGGGCTGGTCTCTATGTGATGGCCTTTAGATAAGTAATATGGAAGGTATTTCAAACGTAAATAATTACTGGTACATAAGCCAAAGAGAAGGCATTCATCTGGTTCCTATAAAAATCTCAAACTGATATATTAAATTCTTTTTGAGATAATGGCTCATGAAGCTAGCAAACAGGAATTTAATCTCCTCGTAGATCTACCATACGTGAAACTTGACCAAAAATCATTAAAAGTTGAGTTTCTTTTCATGCCTATTTGTTATCTTTGAGTCTTCTAGTTTCATAATCGGCATTTGTTATCGGATACCGATATGTAGAATTGCCTTTTGATAGGTCCCTTGCTGTCGTGGAAACTTCTAACTTTTAACCCGATTTTCTCGCTTTCTGGTTATTCTACATTTTTAGAGTTTGAAAATGTTTCATTAGGTTCCAAATGGGGAAGAACTTTCATAAAAGATTTAACGAAAAATCTGAAAACAAAAACAAAATAATATTGAAATCAATTTCTTTGAAATGTTAATTTATGGACATATGGTTTTTAAATTTTACTTGTGTCTTAAAATTAGTCAAAATTTGATTCTAGAAAGCTTCATTTCTTAAATGTTTCTATGGTGCTCACCTGATTTGTAGCGAATATACAAATAATACAATTTTAATTGTTCATCGTATAGAATGTTCTTGTTTGCGGTTAAGTAATTATTTAAACAATTAATAACTTCCAAACTCGTGAAAACATTGCAGTTTAACCTGGCATACACATTATATATATATATATACACACACACACACACGCACACACGTAATTGCAATTTCATCTACATGCGTTATTTATTTAAATTTCAAATACAATACATAACCAATTTCATGGATCAGTAGACCTTTCGGGGCCTAAGCCTACCGCCCGATCTCAGTATCCTCCATCTGTCCTCACTAAAGGCGTCATGAGTGGTGTGCAGTCCTGGAGGGTGGGACGTAGTCAGTTACTTCCGGCCGATTATGGGGTCTGCGCAACTAGGAGTTGCCACTTGTTAATCAAGTACCTCGTCATTTAGCCTCTCAGGGGCCTAACAAGGCTGAGTGTATCCCGGAAGAGCAGGAGAAAAACCCGCGTCAGTACAGGGAATGGAACCCGAGTCTCCCACTTGCTAATTAGAAGCACTCCCATCTCATTCAAGAGCAAATAGGATACATACTGCCTCTAAATATAGAATGTAATATAACGAGCCAGAATATGTAACATTTATTTGAGCATAATTCTTTTACACTTCTATCAAACTTGGATAAAACCAAGTTTCTAAAAGACAGACTTCATTAAACAAAGTCTAAGGCAGGTGTAAAGAAGTTACTGCACAGAATATACACGATACAGCAAAGTTGGTACGCAAGTCAACAGAAACATAAACATAATCCAATCATAGCCCATGTGGGAAGAGAAGCCACAATTCCACAATAATTACTGTTTGCAACGAGAGAGTACTGCGCGGTTCATATTGATTTTTAAATTGCTCTTAATAATATTTTGTAGAGGTTAATTATCTACATAGATGAGTGATGAACAAAAAAACTACCTTGGGCTTTCAAAAGCATTTGGGAACAATTTCATTTACGTTGCGGCATGCAATTGTGAGGCTTTCGGACAAGCGAAGGTATAAAATAATGATGCAAATTACCAACGAGCGTGTTTGTTTTCCCAAAGTCACGATTTCAAGGCCCAGTGCAATCAGCACAATAGGGCTATAAACAGACTGCCGAACACTGTGTTAGTGCAATGACGTGTCCAGAATGATTTTGCGCACCTGTGCACCCTCCGCCGCTTAGCGCAGCGGAGCAAGGATATCTGGAAATGACGTCACTGGCAGGTGCTTAAGCTCGTAAGTATTGTTATAATAATAATAATAATAATAATAATAATAATAATAATAATAATAATAATAATAATAATAATAATAATACTAATAGTAATAATAATACTAATAGTAATAATAATAATAATAATAGTAATAATAGTAATAATAGTAATAGTAATAATAATAATAATAATAATAATAATAATAATAGTAATAATAATAATAGTAATAATAGTAATAATAATAGTAATAATAATAATAGTAATAATAGTAATAATAATAGTAATAATAATAGTAATAATAATAGTAATAGTAATAATAATAGTAATAATAGTAATAGTAATAATAATAGTAATAATAATAGTAATAATAATAGTAATAATAATAGTAATAATAATAGTAATAATAATAATAATAATAATAATAATAATATTAATAATAATAATATTAATAATAATAATAATAATTACCAAATACTAAATAGTAATTACTAATTACTAAATACTAAATACTAAATATTAATAATACCAATAATAATAATAATAATAATAATAATAATAATAATAATAATAATAATAATAATAATAATAATAATAATAATAATAATAATAATAATAATAATAATAATAAACAATAACAACAATAACAACAATAACAATAACAATAATAAAAACAATAATAACAACAATAACAACAACAATAATAACAACAATAATAATGTATTAATCAGTAAATGATGGCTGTCTGATAATTCAACATAATGTGAAAACATAAAATAAGTGTTTTGCAGAATATTAAAATTATGGACAATAATACTTTTCGTATAGGTCAAAATGTTGGACACTTACAGAGCAACGTCAAATAGAAATGAAATTTTGGAGGTGAAAAGTTGCACGAGATTTGATACAATAAGAAATACAGGGCTAAGGAATATGTTTAGCAAGTAAACAAAAATTAGGGTTGCCCAAAGTATTCCGAGAGTTGCCCAAGACTGATCTAACAAAAATGAGTTGGTACGACCAGTTACATAAACAGTCTCTCAATATAAATTAGTTCGGGAGTGGGGAAGTTTCACGTTGACTGCGGAAGGTATACCCCTCCACCCCCCCCCCCCCAAAAAATACTTGAATGCAATCTAACCGATAAAATCACTTGACTTTCTCAACTCATTCGTCCACAAGCTATTATTACACACCCTTAATCGCTAGCACTAGTAGTACTCACTATTGGAACCTCACTCGGAGAATGTTCTGAATTACCAGCACTTGATATCGCACCGGTATCGCACTCAGTAACTCGCTATGTCGTATTGGTTTAACTTGTCTCATGCTTAAAGAAAGAGAAAGACATATTTAAAAGATACGCATATACCTACTCCTCTGTCTCGTCCTTATGGGGAAGGTGGGTGAGATTCGACTCCTATACAATCAGTGCTGGGCTGGAGAGGCAAGTATCAATGGAGTTCCTCAAAACATGTTCTCTGTCCTTTGCCTCTAGCTTGCGTGGTGGAAGTGAGCTTCCGCTTTTATGGTACTCGAGACAACTTAAACCACCGTAACTATAACTCGCTCGCTGACGAGAATTCCACGGAGTTCTAGAAAGTTCGAGAAGAGGAGAAAGGAATCATCCAGAAGATTCTGGTTGACCGGTCGATTGGTGGTGCCCTCGGCTAATAATCGATGCGTCACACTCTATAGCCTATAACTGTCTCAATCTAGCACTTAAGTTACAGTTTTGTCGGTAAATTATGATCATGGTTCATCTTTGGTACTTGAGAGGCGTTCCTTTCTTCACCATTTGCCGTGCCACTGTTGCATCTTTAGTTGCAAGTTTAGCCACGGTAGGTTAGCTTCGAGCCTGAGTTGGGGTTTGCTCTCTGTTGAAATGTAGGACGTAGGGCGTTCGAAATTCATTTTGAGAAAGGGACTCGACTAATCGATACTTGTCTTCGGTTTTGGTCATTGCGTTTTGTTTATATCACATAAGACATTTTTGGGCACTTGTGGATACGCGAAATCAGGAATGATACTTAGGTTTGTTAATATCCAGAGTTCATCTAACTCTGTTAGTATTCAAAGTTAATCTAAGTTTGCTAATATTTAGAATTTCTTCTTCTTTTTCTTCTTCTTTAGCCTGTTCAGGCTCCAAGTCCTGCTCCTTCCACCTTTTCTCCTATTGCAACGTCAGACACCTTTTAAACACCCTGTATAACGGGACGCTGATCACTTAGCGGCTCAACAACGTCCATAAACAAACACTTGTTTGAAATGCAATACACCTATATAACTGCATTTGTTAAATTATAATTCAGCTTATTGACTACTTTTACTAAGAATTTACTTGTTTGTTAAACTAAATTAATTACTCTACATGACCCAGTGTATATTGTGATTAAAGGACATGATTCTTGATGTGCATGTTTATGTACATATTTATGCACGACCGTACCCTACTTATTAGTGCATTTGCCATGAACTCGTTCAACGATCCGTTCGCTTCAACGTAAGGTTACTCTATCAATAAATGTGAGTAAAATGATAACGAAGGTTGGGAAAAGTAAACGCTTAAAAGAATAGTAAAACTTTGCGCTATGATATGATGCGCCGATGGAGAAACATAAGGAACACATTAATTATCTACTAGAACATTTTTACTTTCTCTACTGGTAAGTAGAAGGAAGTATTGTAAGCCAACCGGAAATATATCTTTTGAGGCCCCCTGAATAAAAAAAAGCATATTTAGAAAAAGGTTCGTGTGTGTGTGTGTGTGTGTGTGTGTGTGTGTGTGTGTGTGTGTGTGTGTGTGTGTGTGTGTGTGTCAGTCTGTGTCTGTGGACAGCAAACTCAAAAACGAAAAGACGGTTGAAAACCAAAGTTGGTATTTAACTTTAATGTCTTTCAAGGATGTGACACGAAGATTTTGAAGCAAATATCCCCATCCTAAACTACCCTTTACATAGAAAATTTTGATTTTCATAAAAATACCTCTAACGATTTTGATTAAAGTGTCATGTGTTTAAGATATTTGAATGAAAATTAAATGTATGTTTTGAATTTTCTGGCTATAGCCTATGTTTACTCTGGTTGACTTTTGAATAACACGTAAACTATAAGAGATAGACAAAATCTTACTATACAAAAAATGCAGATCTGCCTAAATACATTAGAAATTTAATGATATATTCAAACATAATGATCGCCAAAAACTGTGATCATGACTTTAATCATTGTGATCAAAATAAAAATTGCACTTCTTCAAAATAAGATTACTCGCAATCACTATTAGTGCCTTCGATGTCAACTGTAATACACTTAGAGGAGCTTCCAAATGTATGAGGTAACGCCCGTTAGGTATGCAACACACCTAACCTACAGGTATCGCGTGTATGTTCTTAACTGACCAATTCCACCAGGGAAAATATCGCGGTCAACACCCACGGTAATTGTACAATTGTACACACACAGCATAATTGACACTAATATATACGCCATTTTAAAAGTGCTGGCCTTAATAATAAACACACAGAGTGGCGAAACCGCTTTCGAACCCTGACATATTTTGGAGAGTGTCACTTGTGAACTGTGCATACTAGAGGAAGCTAGTTAGTAAACAAAGCATTCACTTGTTCAGCCCTGTTATGTTCCCAGACTGTGAAGATGATGTACTACTCGGCCACGATATGAATGCACTTGAAGGAGGGCGCCACAGGTTTGTTTACTACTTAAGTCTTGGGATCTGCGTGGAGCAAGGAAAAGCAAGGGAAAAGACGATACTGGGAATGTACAATGAAAACAGTACTCACCTGCTGATATCTTCTCATTAGCAACTTATCCTTTCTTTCCCGGCACAACAAATATTAGGCGAAAGAGCATCATTAAAGGCAGGATTTTTTTGGTAGTGAATATATCAAAACTTCGCATTAATAATTTAAATTAGCGGTGTTTTCTGTTGAATATTATACTAAAATTGCGCACAAATTTTCAGGCAAAATTAATACACATAGATATTACTGAAATTAAAATTAACAGGTAAGTAATGTTACTGTAACATTATTGTTCAAAAGTTCTCACTACATATATCATACAGCAGATATCAGGGCCATTGCCCATCCAATCAGCATCACCAAATTGCAACGTACAAGTTGCAGCGCTTTCATTTTTCATTGCACTTCTTTCTGTTGCAACCAAATAATATGTACAAAAAATCTTTCGTCAGCATTTGATACTGATAACTAGGGCCCGGATTTTTAGGTTCTTAAAATTAACGTTTTAGTTATTTTTGTATCTAAAAAAGTCTTTTTTTAGTTCTTTAACCTCCTGAAATAATTTTTATATTATTTTTTATTAATTTTATTATTGATTCTCCTCTTTGTATAGCAATGTTGCTGATATGACCTGTAGATCCTTTGTGCTGCTCAAAATACCATTTTTGGCCAGAGGGCACCTGGAAAATACGTAAATAAAATTATAGTTTATACGCTATGTGCATTATAACATGTGCTTAATCCTTACCTGCATTCCAGCCTTCGAAAACAGGTTGCACAGGTTATCCCATACGGTATGTTTATCTGCACAGCACCTAGCCGCTTAATGCGACTTTATCTGTGCAGTATAGAAGGTATATTTGTTCAAGCTTTTGTGTCTGTGGGCATTGTTTCTTTCGCTTTTGGCAGATTTGGCAAAATATTACTTTGCCATTTGTGGTGAAGTTCGGATCGTTACCTATCCACTGACGAATCAACCACCTTCGAGATAAGCTGACTTTATGCATGACACTGGCTCCTTAAATTACCTGCTTAATCTAAGGAAAATTGACTTCTAACGAAGTAGTAATTGTATGCATTAACATAACACGATAGTCGACTGAACACAACGGATACTGTTTTTAAACTGATTGGTTTGAGTTTATGGCGCGTTCTGCTAATGCCCCTTTCCCCTCGACAACAATCCCCACATTGCTTGCTTGCAACAATACAGAGCTTGGTCCCAAACAGCAAAATGCAAGTCACTTGCCTCTTGCATTGTTTTCAATACTCCTCTAAGCATACATAAGCGAAAAGACATAGCAAAGATGTAACAGTCAAAGTCTATTCATACTTTCATAAACATTTCATTTTCCCCATTTTAAAATAGTTTTTTTTCATTTTAAAATAAATAGGAGATTTAGCCACTTTTAGGTTTTAAAGTCTCATTTAGCCATTTTTAGGTTTTATAAGATTCAAGTATTTGGCTCCGATGATCATGAAACAGATAATAAAATTAAACCACTGCAGTTAACTATCAAGGAATAAAATAGTTAAAAAACTAAGAATCCGGGCCCTACTGATAACCAAAGACATTGAAGGAACTTTTCATACAAAAGGTGGAGACATTCACCTTTTGCTTTGAATGCTAAGAGTGCTGTGTCAAATTTCTTCCTATGGCCCAAATGTTCAACATTGACACAAAGTTCTCCGTGCGCGGCGGCTTTGATAAAACGGAAATGTGACCTTGTGAGATAACCTTTTATTGTAGCCTCACCAATTGCATTGTTGGGAAACTTTCTTTATCTCTGCCAATAACATTTATTTTGTAGTATTGTTAGAAGTGGATCTCAAAAGAACCCGGGTTGTTGAATTCGTATATACATTCTTTCCAGTTCTTTTCTGGCCTTGACCACACTATATATAGGAGGATTTGGGAAGGACCACAGAAAGGAGAAAGGAACATTAGCAGACCTAGCAAGATAAGGGAAACAAATATATTCTTTAAGTAGGGAGCTTCGGTGAAATAGCAAATAGAAATTAGGAGCAAGCCCACCCGCTAGCGCATTACAGAGAAGGTGAAATCACAATGCACTCAAGGAGTATTGCCGAGCTCTCCTTTTGTTGCCTAAGTTGAGTAAAGTTGTGTTTCACTCGGAGAGAGAGAGGGAGAGAGAGAGAGAGAGAGCAATCTCGTCAGTGCTAAAGTTTATTTTGTCAGGTTGCGTGCATCCCTTATCGATGCAGCCGGGATAGGATTTCTGCCTGGTTGCGCAATTCTTGGGATCTTGTTTACAGTAATCAGGTTTATTGAACATGTACTGCACGAGAACCTTGTATGTCGTAACAGCTGACGTTGCTTGCATGATGCCTTGTCAGATTCTCCTTGCTTTCTGAAACCCTCATTGCTTTGATAACATTACCCTCCTTATTTATACTTTCTTATTTTAATAAAAAAATCTGATGTATTACATTCACATGACCTCCCATGACTACGACTGACTCTCCCATAAACATATTTTTGTATCTGTTTCATGTTAATCAAGATGAACATTTGCAGAAATTGTCTTTTGTTTTACGTGCAAGGCAAATACAGTTAGCTTGCGAAATTGTTGCGTCTTTTGAAAGCGATGGTTTTGAGATTCTGTTCTCTTTGCGTGACCACGAAAAAAATTGGATGTGTTACATTTACGCGACTTTTTCAACAAACTATTGTTTTAAAATCCCATTCTTCTATCTACTTAATCGGGAGGGGGTCCCTAAAGCTTCAGCTACGTACTGTGGGCACTTCAGCATTCGTGGCACCTCGTGGTACGTGGATCCAAGATTGGAGCTCCTCCCTAAAGAGATTGGGTTGGACTCGACTAGGCAGTGATTCCTGGGATCCATAGGAGATTGAGTATGTCTGGGCAATACTCAGGCGCGTTGTGAAACGTCTCAGTGTTCTCTGGCACTAACCTAAAGAGTCAGTAGACGGTTACTGCGTATTGCAGACACCACCGACGTCTCAGTTGACGCAGGTAAGCGGCGTATCCACTTCAGTCTCGGCGCAAGCTATTGGGGAGTGGCATATAAAATTCCTAATGCAAAACGCCCTCATCGTTTCGGCTCCCTGGGTTCCCGAAGAGCGGAGCGGGTTGACTTACTCTTGCCTTTGTTATGTATCTACTTTAGATTAACCAAGATGAACATTTTTAGAAATTGTTATACATTTCATTGCAAACACAAGGGAATAGAGCAATGCAGTAGCTTAAGCGATAGTCAAATCTTTTAAGAGTCGCATCATATGTGATGTCTTTGAAATGCCACTCTATTTACGCACCCAACAGAGAAAACCCATAAATACTTCCCATTTGAAAAAAGTGCAAGCATTTTAAAACTGAAACCAATAATAATGAGTATCTTTAAAATAGTTAACCCAAAAAATTTATTTGGCTTAAATCTCGTACTTTGACGAGCTCTACATTCTTCCTATGATAAAATTTATTTCAATCAAGATCATTAGAGCCATTTTGATGAATACAAGAATTTCAAAAACTGCTCTGTTTAAGGGCAGTTTGGCTTTGGAATGTTCTTGAAATCTTCGTGTCGTACATTGGAAGATGCTTACGTACGACCAAATGTACTTTCTTGAGTTTTGCTACTTAGGGACACACAAACATACACATAAAAACACGCACACACAGATATATTTCTAAATATGATTTTATTATTCACGAAGTCATTGCATGGAATGCAACTGTTTCTCTAGTTGTAAAACTCTTTATTAATTTATATATTTATTTATTTATTCATTCATTCATCTATTTATTCTCTCATTGCATCTCAAAACGTGTATTTCTGGTGAAATGTGAATATCGAATTTTCTGGGTGGACATTCTAGTTCTAGCAAAATACAACACGTTCTCGACTTTCTTTACAAAATGGGGCATGACGGCTACGAGTAACTTATTTCCTCTTATGTCGTGTACTTGCTATTTTACCTCTATTTGCTGTATCCGTGCACCGTTTTACCAATAAAACCAAATCCGGCAGTAAACTTACACCAAAAGGACTCCGTAATCTTCAGGTTTTACGAAGCCATTCTGAGGTGTTGCCCCACAGGACTTCACAGTAAGAAATTCTCTTGGACAAATCCTGAAAGAAAAGAGTTTGATAAACTACAAAAACCTATGTAAGATCCTATAAGGGATTCTCGCCTTCAAGATACTTTAAAATCAGTAAGCATTTTACAATGTTTAATGTAGGCAGACTCGTAAAAAAATCATTTCCTTTGACGAAGACAGAAGCATACATTTTGCAGCCCTTGAGAATATTGTAAAATAATTTTAAAACTGATGGCAAACATTTCTTTACCCACTGCTAAAACCTGAACAGACAAGTCATTATGGTTGTAGCATGGGAACATGGTGGCATCAGTGGTGATTGTTTGGGAATAAATGGATAGACTTCCCCTTTTATCTGCTTTGTTTTTTGAGGATTCTGAGTCAGTGGGAGTTTCGACATGCATGGCAGATGCTTGTTCTCGTAAGTGCTCGTCCTCCGGATCGGGAGGGGGAGTCTCAGAGTTCGACCCCCCTCCCAAGGAACCTACAGCCCACAAAGGGGGGCGGGGGTTAGCCGGACTACAAGGCGCCACCAGGGAAGTCAAATCTGTAGTTGTTAGAGACCCTGCCTTCTGTTGTCGCCTCTCCTCAGGTCCGATCACACTTAGTATCGTCTCATCTCACCCCTCCCTCCTGGAAGGCTCCTCTTCAGGGACACACGTACAAAACATCTACAGATCGAATATGTGATTTTCTTAAAAATAGCTAACAAGTTTGAGTAAAGCAGCACATTTTCATTACAAATAAAATGCATTTCTTGATATTCCTGGCGATAGCTTCTAAAAACCTCGATCGTAATACTTTTCTCACAGTTTTTCAGTAATTCATTTCCCTTTTTCTTCTGTTGGTAGTTCAAGGAGAACAGAATTTCAAAGCCGTCATATAGCGACTACCTCATAGAAGATTTGACTATCACTTAAAGCCGGTTCCTTTTTAAAGAACGTATTACGTACTTTAACCTGGTATATTATATCGGACGATGAATGAAATGGGTGAAGTGATGCTCAAATGAGCTCAGAGCCCATAGAGCTTGAAACCACCCAAAAGTTGTCTTGTCAGGGTAAGCAATATACCAGAAAGAAACGTTATCTGGATAACTCACTGTAACCGAGATTCGAGCTCGGGACCATCACCATCCTGAAAAATAGATGTCAGATAATTTCATTCACAGTCCGATATTGGCCTAACTTAAAATGACGATAAACCTTAAAAAATGACTCAAGCAAAGTCAAGGAATCTGCTAGTAGCATAATGCATAACACAAAGTTAAAAAAGGTAATAGGCAGAGAAAGCTATGTGAATATACCATATGGGCTTTTTGATTTTCACATTTAAATGTCCTTAACACGTCGCAATATCCTGCATATTACAAATTTCCAATTAAATTTTGCTGTCGAACCATAGGATACAATTCACAAAATAACGATGAAAGATTCATTTTAGGCATTCCTCAGATACTAGGAAACAGAATCACAGTTATTGTGGCGGATTTAAACCGCTCCAAATACGATTTCCGCAATTAAAGGGATATTTATGTTGGTTTTCAAACCAAGCTGGCAATGTGAATGGTTTCAATGCTCAAAATCGCAAATCACTGTGGTGATATTGGTTCCGCTGTATTTTTTCAATCCGCATTAGCGCTAAAACCAGATCGTTCTGTTAATATCATCTGTAAATTGCACTGAAAGTCCAAATTATAAAACGTAATTGCGCCTTAGTTGCCTTTTGAATATGTCGTTAGGATTCTTTAGGTGCAAAACTAAACCCTTACTGCGTTGCCCTCGAGCAACAAAGATATCTGTTAAAGTACTGTTATTAAAATATTATGTAGTTTTTATTTATAAAGGTAAGGATAGTTATAGTCCGACAGATTCCACTGGGCAAGGGTCTCCTAGTTCTATGGAATTCACAGCAAGAGTTTGTTTCTGTGGAAGTTCCTTCT
This sequence comes from Tenodera sinensis, assembly GCA_030765045.1. Classification (NCBI taxonomy): domain Eukaryota; kingdom Metazoa; phylum Arthropoda; class Insecta; order Mantodea; family Mantidae; genus Tenodera; species Tenodera sinensis. The sequence goes on from CM060970.1 coordinate 92,658,294, forward strand.
GGAATGAATTGATATAATAATTTAGAAATACACTAATTTCTTTCCACTTCTCTGTCTCTTGCTACTCTTGTCCATTGATTCCCCAATTTTAATGTTTTATTTCTCTTTAAGTGGCCTGGGTCTTACCTTTTGTGCGTCATATAATCTAAAATTATCTTGCAATTGGATTTCGAACAAATGCAGTTATAACGATTCATAACTTTTCTGTAAGAATGGTAACCACAATTAAAATAAGCCTCATAAATATTGTTCAATATTTGGTCATCAATACGCTGTAGCTCACTGGATCGTGACATTTTTGGGGGTAAAAGTGCGTATTCACTTTGACTTGCAGTTCCTTTATTTGCTGGAGAGGACGTTCCAGAACTGTTGGAACTCCCACATCCATGTGCAGTTTCTTCTCCACCATCACATTCACAATCACTATTCATATCCAATGTGTCAGTATGTATTTCTATTAAATCCCTATAGTACTTATGCATTCTGATGTCTCATAACATGTATGTAAACGGTTCATCCTCCACTCCAATTACATACTTATTATCCGGTGTGTAAGTTGGACATACACAGGATTAATTGGCTTCAGCCTACCGTACACTGCAACGGTCAAGCTCATACGGTTGTACAGCTACGGCGCAGTGAGGCTAGTACACTGACTTTCATGGGGTGCTAGCGGCCACACAAGTAGTTTTATAGATGAATGACTTTGATAGCTATTCGAACATGCACAGAACTATATTTTAAACGCGATACCAATCGCTTTCAGCCGTTCGAGCTGGGATACTTCCCTTGTTAGGTTCTCGTTTCGCACTTTATCCGTGAGTGTAATCTGTAATATCTTTTCCATTTTCCGCAGGTATATCTGAATCATGCCGATCTGTTTTGGTTTGTATGTCCAAATCTGGCTACGACACAGAGCTACTTAGACGATACAGGTGTATTGAATTTCGTATTAAACGCGTGTAGATTCTTTCTTCAATTAATATGAATTTTAGAACTCCAAAATTTTCCCCATACTAAACTTATTCTTCTCTGCAGTTCCACCTCTCATTTTTCTGTCATGCTAATTCTTTGTTCCCAGATAAATGTATTTGCAGTAATACTGAATAAGCGTGCCCTCAATTTATAACAACTAAATATGTGCCATAGCAGTGAAATGTAACTCCCTCGTGACATTACACCGGCTATTTTACGTGGGCCCTCCCCATCCTGTACCATACCAATGGCACATTTTCCTGTGTTCCCTGAGATTTCAACTCATGACTTTCCACTTTGTATGGATAGGTAGTCCACTTTCTAACCTTAACGATCACGGCTAATCGAATGGCTTGCAGTCTTTGGTTTGAGAATTAGAACGAGAGTGGCATGTATAGCAAAGTAATTCACGCAGGTGAGGGTTAATGTTGGGTTAGGAAATGCTCGACATTGTTGTGTATAATTAGTTTTATAGCCTTGTTCTGGACTCTAAATCACGACAGAATTACAGTTCCTACTGTTTTAAATTCTCGTGCTCGGTAATCAAAATATGACACGAAATAACATGACGTGATGTGAAGAAATTGTGAACTTTGTTGCCGTTTTCATGGTTTTTGCAATTCGTGGCATCACGCAACAGGATGATAATAATACACTGCTGCCTGTTGCTGGAATATGTCGTTACCAAATGTCAAATGTAAAGTTGTGAATAAGTAGCATTTTCGACGACAGAAGTATCATTCAGTGCAAAAGTGTGGAAAAGGTAGAGTTAGTTACCACATATATGGTGCCCCATGTCTTAATAATTTGATTATACGTAAAATGCAGTCCTACAGTGGCAATGTTAAATCGGGCCCGTTGTACTCACATGAATTTCTCTACTCATAACAATTAATTTTACCGAGTGAGATTGCCTCAGCGGTAACATGCGAAATAAACTGAAACTGAATGCGTATTGTGTTGCCTCTGTACTGTACCCTTTATTATTTAAAGAAATCTTCTTTTGCTTGGGTAGTACCTTATTGGCAAATATTTTAAGGTGTACCACTTGTACAATGTGTGCGAAATTCCTTTTGAATGAAGTGCATTTGCTAGGCTATTCTCAGAAATTTTAGAATATACATTTTATGTGTCATTAAATTGTGGTGAGCATTTTAATCCAAATTACTAGAGCCATTTTAACGGTAAAGTACCGAAGTTAGTTTTTTTTTCCCACAGACATTATTAGTAACTAAAGAAATGTGTGTACCAAATTTGACTGCGATATCTGATACTATTACTAACAGTTTTATTGGGTAGAATCAAAATCCTGCTCCAACAGACATTGAACAACACAGTTGATTTTGTTAACTTGTATTCCTTGTTATCTTTGTAACAGATTTAAGGAAGGAAAGTTTGACATAGTGAATAGTCTTTCTTTAAATTTTTTTATACCGCACAGTGTAAACATGTCATAAAAACAGTGCATTATTATATTATTTTCTTAAAATGTATTAGCAGTATCAAAATTCCAACCACACATTTTATTACCCATATTCTGAACTATATTGGAAAAAACCTTTTAGATGTCTAGCTATATTTTTGTAGGAGAATAAGAGAAAGTGAAAAAAAAGCTTGTTTCCGAGAAAAGTGAGTTGAAATGGAAGGCGCGGGCATACTCATTAAAAGACAGAGGCGCACCACTTTAAAAATGGCGTCCAAAATATGTGTTCCCCCTCCCTAGGGGATTAAAACTTTACATATATATTCTTTAAGGTATTGTGCATCTCCTGCAATAAAATTCCGAAATAGATTTTTTTTTTTACCAAACAGGCTAAAATAACACTTAGGCGTTCCGTTAAGAAAATTAAAATGTTTGACAAATGTCCCGCATAAAAGGCAGGAGTGGAGGAACTTTGCTTAGCGTCATATCACATATTTGGAAGATTCTGAACTTAAATGTCAACGTTGATATTATATATCGGATTTCTTACTGCTTTCTCTAACATATACACAGTAAGCAGGGAAAGTTTGCACTCCTCTAAAAAATTCCATCGAGATTTCACGGAAATTCGTTGTGTGTGTGTGTGTGTGTGTGTGTGTGTGTGTGTGTGTGTGTGTGTGTGTGTGTGTGTGTGTGTGTGTGTGTGTGTGTGTGTGTGTGTGTGTGTGTGTGTGTGTGTGTGTGTGTCTGAACAGCAAAACTACAAAAAGTAAAATTACTGAAATTGGTATTTAAGTTCAGTATTTTCCAAAGATGCGACACTAAGATATTTATGAAAATTCCTTATCCCAAATCATCCTTTGCATGGAAAATTCTTTGAAGTCTTTGATATCCAGGTAAATGATTTTAATGATTTTGATTAAAATCCTGCATCCCATACCTATATTAAAAATCTGATGTGTTGCACTCACATGAGTTTCTCCACTCTTGTACTAACCATTCTTACAAACCCTTATTCGTGTATCTTCGTGTTAGTTGAGATAAATATTTGTAGAAATTATCTTATTGCTTATTTCCTTGTAGGTACAAGGGGAATTGGGAATACAGTAGCGTGATAGTCAAGAGTGAGTTCCAAAACTCACACAAACAACAAGGAATATATCCGAAATGGTTCACTCTACAAAATAAAACAGATAATTTGGACATAAATTGCGTTTTAACGAGATCTACTTCTTTTGCACAGTAAGATTTGGTCCATGTCTTACGGTTTACTAGTTATGCAAAGGTCATCAAGAGTAATCAGTCAAGGGAATAGAATCCGGGACCTCTGTATTTGAACGTTAGCATACTATCAGACCACAAAGTAGTTTGTGAAATCCTGATACAGAATTTTTAACTGAAATGGAGTGGTTGCTTTATCTTTTCAGTACATCATCGGAAAATTTAAAATTTTTACAGTAATGTGGTGAAGAGCGCCAGTGTCATTTTCATAATATTTTGTAGCTGGAAACAAATCCCAAATGACAGAATTGGTAGAAACATTTCATGACTTTATTCTCATCATAACCAGAGCTATTAATTTTTAATTACTCGTATAGAGATTTTAAATGGATGCTTTAATTACCACAATTATTATTTATTCTGTATCAGTTGTACATATATTCCGAGAGAGAGAGAGAGAGAGAGAGAGAGGGAGAGAGAGAGAGAGAGGTAAATGAGTGTGTTGGAGCGAATCTCTGTTTACTTTATTGTAATGCAGACAATAAAAGCAAAGCTTTCACAGCAGGTGTGTATTTTCACGCGCAATATTTGTCTCTCACTATCTTTTATTCCCTTTTTACGCTTTATTACGTCATAAATGAACGATAATGAGTCGCAGATAGAACGCATGTTAATAAAGGCCGGAAATTGCCAGCTAAAGAACGAAACAATAGACAAACCGACGCATATAATGATAAAATTAACAAGCCCTCTTCAGTTGTCATTTGTAACATGGCGTAGTCCTTTATCCTGAAGCTCAAAATGAAAGAGAAGTATGTTTTAAAAAGGCACTGAAACAAATTAATCTATTGCTGTTATGGTCAGCAAATGACTTTGTTTATTCATTAGTATTAATGTTCATAGATATGGGAGGTTATTATTGTGCTTTTCAAATGCGAAGAGTTCTGATCTGCAGCCAATGAGATACGTTTACATGCACAGCGTAGCAAGCCCATTATCCCCACGCTACATATTTCTTGGCCCGCGTCAAGCCCCGCTTAAGGGGAAAGCAATATGACAACACAGCAGGACTCCGATTGGTCACCGGCTTGGAGATGCTCAAGGACAAACTCCTTCCCATTTGAAGGGCACACTAGATTGAGATTTTTCATCAAGTTTGTGCCTGGTGCCAGTACATGGTCCTCAGCTTACAGGCTACAATTTATATAGGTTTACAATTATCAACATTTTTTGTAGTCTTTTTGTTTTACATAAAACCCATACGGTGACCACCTGAAGCTCACCAAGAATAGTTTTCCTAGAGATTAATGTCTCTATGAATTAAGAAACTGAGTTTCTTCTTTATTCCACACATGTACACACAAACACACACACAGACACACACACACTCACTCACTCACTCACTCACTCACTCACTCACTTACTCTAACTCATTCTTGGGCATACGCCGTACTTCCCAAATACACTGCACTATTTACACTATGTACACTGTTTTACACTTCCTACACTTTCCGCGGCTTTGCTGTGTGACATCGTTCAACTAGGGATGTCCCAGGTTGCCAGTGACGGTAGCCTCTGCCGTAGTTTATTGTGACCTAGGACCAGGGTGGATGGGCGCGCAGAGTTGGTGACTCGTGACTGTTCTGTAAAATTTTGATTCTCACACGTTTGCGGTGTTTCGGCTCGCCTTTGCCAATATTGAATATATGGCGTTCTGATGTCTCTTGATGCGCGCCCACATGGAAGAGGCTGTTCTCAACACTGCCCCTTGGATAGTTGCTAGGTTGGTTTCTTGGTGTAGGATACGATTGGAAGAGCGAAAGTGAGCGGAGAGGATTTTACGGAGGGAAAGGTTTTAGATGGTTTGGATTTATTTAATGGCGGTTGTGGAGGCGTTGGCTCACGCCACACAAGCGTATATGACTACCGAAAGAACGAAATATTCGTACAAAGTAAGTTCCTTTCACTGCTATTTATGTATAGTAACTGAGCGAGATAACTCGGCGGTAAGGTGTGGCTCACATTTGGCCGGACGTGGATTCGATTCCCATGGCCGATGTTCACGACCCATAGGTTGTTTTTTTGTTTTTTTGTTTTTTTTTTTGGGGGGGGGGGTTTCCTCGGGTCACCAGGCGAATTGCGGGTAGGATAATTACAAGGATAATTACAGCCCCCGAATTTCCTCTACTGTCGTTTCACTTCGTTAATCATTTCATTTCTTGTTCATCCCGTTGGTTCTCTCAGGATCGTAAGTGTCAGCGAAGCATTTAGGTGCAGCTTCTCAGGTATAGTATGCGCAAAGGAACTCTCTTCGTCTCTCATTGCTGGTGGGTTCTTGGGAGAGTGGCATCTATTATCGTCCACCAGGAACACTGCAAGACCGCCAGCTGTAAAGACTCCCAAAGGTGGTCCAGGGAAACACTCTAGCAGCACACCAAGTACCAACACAGCGAGCAAAAAGGAGCAAGATGCCCCTTAAAACGGCAAAAATACGTAAAATTGCAGTGGCCAATACATAATCAAGCCAAGAGCATCTCCTCGCGACGAGATACGCGACAGGTAAGGTACCCAAATAAATCGGAAGTTCTTTCATTGTTCTAAACTTATTATCGTGGAGAGCTGAGCACTCTTCATGCCAGCACGATAACACCTCTCCGCATATCATACTTCCGAATTAACATGAGTTATAGTAATACTGGGTTCTGTGGTTGCCACCTTTGTTGCCAAATCCGCCATTTCATTCGCCAGCAAACCTACGTGACCAGGAATCCATGCACACATCACGTCAACGCCAGAAGCTGTAAAACATGGAGGGCATCCTGGATACGTTGTACAATAGGATTATAGTTGTACAGCTCACGAAGGCTCTGAAATGTTCTAAGAGAATCACTCAAAATCAGGCAGTCACCCAATTAGTGACAGGTCAGTATATCGCATACAGCTCTGCATTGTAAATGGAGGTGTTACTGTGAAAACCAAATATATTTGGTCTGATTCCAAAAATATAGGCACATCCAACACCGTTGGTGCGCTTACATCCATAGGTCTAGATCAAACTTCGGCTCTTATAACCTGACAAAAATTCATGTAGCTTGCAGTCTGTAAGATTCTGCAGTTCCTTCATTTCATCCCTTATTCTTGAGGATTTTATTTAGTATAGATCTACGCAGATAACTTTGCGCAAGGTCTGAGTTGTATGACTTATACGTATACGTTAAAAGCAGGGTTTAAGCTATAAAATAAATCTATCTCGCAAAATGCACAAATTAACATATGTGCAAAATATGGTACGTTTGTGTAAAGTTCTGCTAGTAGAAAATTTTTAACAGTGATCTGCTAAATGAAACATTTTTTAAATTAACTTCCACACACATTAATACACAATCTCATATATCTCCACTACTTCCTTAAAAGAAATTTATCCATCACGTCCTAAAAAGCACACACTCACACACATACAGTGCACATTTGACAAGAATGAGTGAACCACGCAGGCCAGATCAAAAACGAACTCTATACTAGCTGAGAGGAAAGGCGGTATATCGTCTGCTTCTGTGACAGATTCTTGAAAAATTGTGTTTATAGCCTCTATCGTTTGTCGCATTTTGCGAATACTGGTTTAAAATTAGTCGCATTCTCCGATCTCGGATACCTAAGTTTAACTTAAACCGTGGTTTAAAGCAGCAATAAAAAAATCTTTCTTGATCAATATTCTACATATTTATGTTTATATTTTATATAGTCTCATTTGATTACTAACCGCGTGAATGTTTATGAAAAATGTATAGTATTTTCGTTTAATTATGGCTTATTTCTATAATTTTCTAAAACCCCATAAATTTAATAATAATATATACCACAGAATGTAAATATGCATCGGTTTCATACGTTCAACAGATGTGACAACCCTGATATTGTAGAATTATCAAGCTTTCAAATGTTGTTTCATAAACATGACAGTTACATATTTTTCATGTAGGGCCGTGAAATGATTTAACGCCATCATGGCGGCCGGTACATCAAATCAGTTGCGGTAAATTTAAATGGTGTTATCCTCCCCAAATTCTATCCATATATCTCGAGAATATTGGATGGCCTAACTCATTATACGAATATTAATTAGGAATATATATGCCTCAGGGACCAGCTGCTTATCTAAAACACTTGAACACTATTATTTTTAGTTATTATGTACTTAAGTAACAAGCAATGGCTAGCGTATTTACGAAACGCCATGATTAAAATATTATTAGAGCCTTTAAGTAGTATTTAATGCCCATTGTTACTGCACACGGCATTATAGGTGTCGGAGAGTGGTTATACATAAAATGAAGTTACAGTTCGGAAAGAAAATTAGGGAAGAAATGGTTCAAGCAACAAAGCTCTGCGATAACATGTGAAAGTATAGCTTGAGAAGTCGTGGATTCAATACCCGTGGCCGGACTTCATGATCTACTGGGTTTTCGGGGTTTCCCGGGTTGATATGCTATGTTGGGAAGGATAATTACCTAAATCTCCTGAATTAGCTGTCACCTCACTTCTCATTCCATTCCACCTGGTTTCGAGGTTGTAAGTGTCGGCGGGAGTTTCGGCGTATGTGGCAGGTGCTTCCTCAGGGGGAGGTCTCCGAATTCCAGGTCGCCCAAGGACCCATTTAATTTGAAGGGGCTGGTGGACAGTTTAAATCTGTAGCTGTTGGAGGTCCTACCGTCTGATGTCTCTCCTCAGGTTCGAGCACCCTTCGTGTCACCTCAGTCCTCCCTCCAGGGGGCTGTCTCATCAGGAGCAGAAACACAAAATATTTCATTGGTCGAGGTGCTCAGTCCCCCCTCCTAAGCTTGTCCATCCTATCCCCTCCTTCTCTTTAGCGCCCATCATAAGCTCAGATAGTTTGGCGATGTTACTTGTATCGAAGTAAGTGTATTGCACCATCTTGGAAGAGATATTGAGTACTTGGAAGTAAAATCCACAATAAATAATTGTTTATAAGCGAAGCAGGATAACAGAAAAAATAAACATTGTGGTGGTGAAGAGCAATGAAAATCACGTATTACACACGCCTACGAGGCGAGTTAACTCGAGGCAAACAATAACCCAAACAACATCCACTGCACTTGCGCTACAAACAGCGAACAGCTACAAATGGCATCCAACATCAGACTAACAATTGCTTCAGGGTTCATTAAAAAGTTATTCTTCAATTCACGTTGTTACCGTTACACATTTGTGTCTGCAAATTACTTCAAATTAAGGGGACAGGGTAGTCTGAAAATACAGAAATTACACCTTGGTGACACAAATACCCACTGCTCTTAAAGGTATTTGCATGGATAGTTTATGCGGTAGAGTCTATAAAATTATTTCATCCAACAGAAAAATAATATTCTTAAAGTATGTGACCACTTTTTCCCCTTAAGCTATAGGCACTTAATTATGTACAACATAAGGAAACAACGCACAAATGTTTGTCTGAAGCACGGAGAAATAAATTCAGCTCATTTTAATGAAGCTTTTGCAATGGGAAAGAAATAGGCATCGAAAATTCTGAGGTATCTTGACAACAGAAGCACGTATGTATGGAATATAACACATGAAATATTTGTAACACTGCGAACGCTATGAAAACAAACTATTTTACAAAACGTTTTCCTCCAATGGGCCCTAATGTTTTTCTGAAATACATTTTAGTCTACCAGAAATGTTTTTGTTGTTATACAAAATTATTTAAAATTAAATTTGGGATGATGAGGACATCATAGATTACAATCCAAAAAATTGAAGATGGGCATTCTATTAGTCATAAATTTATCTTGAACAATGACGAAGTTTTTTTCCCCCATGTAAGTGGTAGGTTTTTAAAATATTTAACTTACAGAATTTGGTATTTATCCCATTTTTTTGACTTATGCAGTTGTGTCTTGCTCTCTTTGTCTTTCTCTTACACGCATAGACACAAAAATATACTCCATAAATGCTTTACTGGAGTTCAAAGAACTTCAGAATGTATATTTCAAATAAAGCCCGATTTTGAATTTTTAAACGCAATGAAGAACATAGTTTACATGTGATAAGTAAATATGAAAAATAATAAAAGTAAATCGGCTTTAAAAATCGATAAAACCACAAACCATTCACTTTGTTCCTGAACACAAACACGTACTGTATTCGTGGTATTTACATATCGTAGTATTTCACAATAGTGAATAATAAGGCAACGTCTACACTCACATAACTTTCTCTACTCTTGTAAACACTATTCTTACAAACGTTTATTCCTTAATGTGCTTCGTATTAATGGAGATAAACATTTGCAGATACTATCTTATAGCTAATTTTCTTGTAGGTCGAAGGACAATGTCAGAACACAATAGGCTTAAGCCGTTCTCTTTGCATAGTCAATAGAGATTAAAAATGAATAATGACCTATCATTTAACAGAAGTATAGGTATTGCAAAATTCATATAATTAACATGGAATATCTCCTAAATAGATCAATCCACAAAAAAAGAAATATTCGACATAAATTGTGTTATTTAAGGAGACCTACATTTTTTGTGCAGTAAGATCTCCTGTGGTTCATCAATTAGCAAGTTATCCAGAATGAAGAGGACTTCTGAGGCTATCCATAGAAAATTCAAGATATAAGTTTTATTTCTGATAAAATATCTTAAACATATGGTGTTTTAATCAAAATCCTTAGACATTTTTTAGAAAACCAAAATTTTCGAATTTTTTTCCATGTAAAGGGTAGCTTAGCCTTTGGAAGATACTAAACTTAAATGCCAACTTTTCATTTCTGAGATATGTTGTTCACACACGGACGCAGATGCACTTTTTTCTAAAAATGTGTCTTTTTACCCCCCTTTTTTTTTTTTTTTTTCTTTCTTTTTTTTTTTTATTCAGGGAGTTTCAAAACATGAGTTTCCGGTGAAATCTTGATATGTATTTTGAGGTGGAATACAATGCTTCGGCTGCTTACTGTACGTAATAGAGAAAGTACGAAAAATAAAATTAATAAGTAAGGGCTGTTGAGCATTGGCTCGTGTAACAAGGTCACCGACTTAGCCTTGGTGGCGAACTGACAATCTATTATCTGGAGCTCGTGCTCAACTGCTGCGTGAATTAAATGGTAAGTGAATATTAACAGATTAAAATGAACTACTAAATACGCAGGGATTATAATATAATATATTATATCATGTTTCCAAGTTTGCAATCATAAATAAATCATATGTTACAGGATTTAATATAGTTCATGCGCATACGTGCACTAAAATAGACAAAACTCCTAGCTGTTATTGGGATAAAAACTCATCTTTGAATATATTTATACAAATTGAAATTTTATGCTTAGAATAAAAATGTAACGTGTTTTTTTTAAACTATATAAATTGAATATAAGGTATAAACGGACATACGGTTATTAAAGAGTGCCCAGAAGTTATATTAGCTGCAAGTAGATTTGCTAAAATTGCAGATCGGATAACGTAACCAATTGGTTTCATAACTACTATACATTGCGCAAGAGCTCCAGTGGTTCCTTGAGTAACTAAATAACCAAATATTAGAAGGAACATAAGGAATTCAATTTTCCAGGACAGTATAAACGGCGAGTGGATAAAAAACCTATAGCGTTAAAAGTAAATTCCAATTGACGCGAGCTGTGGATTTGTTCATTATGCTTTCTAAATTCTTTGTCAATTCAAGGAGTTTATTCATTAAAAAAATGAAATGAAATTTGTATGTAAAATTACTAACATAATTGTTTTGCACAAAACATATTTCCAAACGCAAACATGTACGAGCATCTTTTTTTTACTGTCCAAGATATGCTCGTGAGGGCCGGTCACTTGGCCTGGGTTTCACTCTGCAGTCAATTTTAGACAACGACTGCAAATACAGTGCAGCGGTTTGTCGTTAATATTGGATTCGCAAATATAACTCGTACTTTATTTCGTAGCTCTTTTAGATTTTTAAGATGTTTTACCTTTTTTAACGTGTTAGCAACTCTGTTTTTTTAAACTTAAATGTTTATCCGTTTTAACTTTCTGTTTTTAACCTTTTAATGGTCAGATTTGACAGGTGGTGACTTTCACTGTTTTTATCTTTTGATTTTGGACCCCACTGGCCTTGCTGTTGACGGACCCTTAAACCCTACTTACTCACTCACTGCAATAGCATTTCTTAAGTATGAAGTTTCAACAAAGTATGTAAATAATGAAACATTTTTTAGCAGTTTTCCGTTAGTTAACGGTCTTAGAAGTGTCTCTATGACCCAATTGGAACATTTACTAACGTGCTAAGAGAAAAATCTCTTTTCTAAATTTCATTTCACAAAGAAAATTAAATATAGGTGGAACAGCAGAGCTACTTGTGAATAAAGTGGTGTTTGCTTGGCGGATTACAAGTTCTAACTAGCATTATGCATATTGGGCAGGCCAGGTCAGCTGTGAAAGTCGAGCAAGTACTTATTTTAATTTAGCACGCTGTTAACCCTCGTGTAATGGGGAAGGTTATCGGCTCAGATTACACAGCATTAGGTTTGCTCATGCATGCATTCATCTTTCATTTTGCTGGAACTACCAAAGACGCCGCTATATATCTGGTTTAGTTATTAAAGCTTGCTGGTGTTTCAGTACCATCTTGCTTCAAGTGCAGCATACAGCAGATAATGTAGGAATTTATATTTAAAACAAAACTAGACATTTCTGTATTCAATTTAATTTTATCTTACATTTAGCTTCCTCTGTTTTATTTAATTCGCTTCCTTAGAGATTTTAAATAGGATCATGGTTTACAGAGAGTATCAAATCAACAACCGCACTAATGTCATCTTGACCCTCTGTAGGGATTTGGAATATTAAGACTAAACTTCGGTTACAATATTGCATAAGAAACCGGAAATTCTAGTTAAACTATACTTCCAAATTATTGGTTTTTCGTTTGGCTTTATCCATCTGACTGCAAATATTTAAGGTTGCAGGCTCATCAATCACTGACCTTGTGCAGTTCTCATAACGCGACCTGGGGACACGTTAATTGCAGGAAATCTTCAAAGATAGATTTCCTCCGGAGTGTTGCTTCAGCAACAATAATTGGCTTTTTTCAACCTAATAATGATGATTATGATGATGATGATGATAATGATAATGATAATGATAATGATAATGATAATGATAATGATAATGATAATGATAATGATAATGATAATGATAATGATAATAATAATAATAATAATAATAATAATAATAATAATAATAATAATAATAATAATAATAATAATAATAATAATAATAATAATAATAATAATAATAATAATAATAATAATAATAATAATACCTAGGGCGTCTCCTCTACGCAGAAGTTACCCTCATTCGCCCGGTAGCTGCATCTTCCAGTCGCAGCCAAGGCCACGGAGGAGTGCAGGGGTGGCGGGGTCAACACGTCGACTCCCCCGACCGTGAGGACGCTACCTTTCCGTCAGGACAGTTCCTCAATTGGCCCCTAAGGAACCAAAAAATGAGGCTGAGTGCATCCCGTAACAGTACCAGATCTCCCAATGGGGGAAAAGTCCCACGCGGGTCCTCCGCGCCAGAACAGGTGCGCTACCAACTGCGCTACGGGGGTGGTGACATAGAATTGTTATTTACATAAATTATATTCCTAATTTACACACAACACCTATAAAAATAACAGACTAACCAAAGGATTTTAAAGCAATTATGCATCCTTACAAAAAAGAGGGCCAAGAATGCAAGAAAATAATGAAATGGAATCACGCGTGAAGCACCTTTTCTGTCTCCTTTCCTCACTATTTCTCCCCCCCCCCCCTCTCTCTCTCTCAACAACTCACTGGATAGTCGAACACAGGACTCCTCTTCTATCTCCCGCTGACGCACGCAGGGCAGCGCTTACTGGTGATGGTTGCTGTGCACGTTCGTTGCAGAGCGTTCTGGAAAATTCGCGTGAGTGTAGAAGAAAACTTTCAGGAATATTTTCTTGCATCTCCAATGCCCTTCTGAAATTTTCGTCGGTTGGGAGCGCCTCCCTATTGTACTCTCTAATAAACCAGCCGGCTGGCGCCGAAGGACAAAGCCATGTTCACGGCAGCTACATCACAATATAAGATAAACGTCCTTGCTAAATATTTTTGATATCATATATGGGCGTATAAATGGAATAGTCCAATAAATTGTTGACATTCGTACAGCATTAAGTCAACTTCCTAAAATAGCGTGGCCATATGCAGATACTAATGCGTTTAAATATGTATATCCTGACGTCAAGAAGTTTACTTTTCCATTCCTGTGTGGCTGCATCAGTAATGAAATAATAATGAAGCAATGACGAGAGCGTTTGTTTCCCGTTATTGCTTTTTAGGATGCAACGATTTATTCTGCAGTTTATTATTATTTTTGATGCTATATTTGGGCACCTTGGCTACCAGAAACACACTGCTACTTCAAACCCTTAGAGACAGCTCTGATTTCAACCAATGAATAATTAAGAGCAAGCAGTGCCAGAAATAGCTCAACCGTGTCGACAGTTGCCGATTGATTTTCAACCTTCGTTCTAGTTGTCCAGCGCTATGCTTTCGGTCTTTTCACAACTCTGCAATATTTAAATATGTTTTCATCGATGCTAACCAATATTTATATTTTTAACCTCAGGCTATCTGACTGATTTAAAGTTAGTGCAGTGATATTCAACCTGGGGTACGCGTACCACCAGTGGTGCGCAAATACTTCTTAATGATTGCGTAAAATTTATTTTAACTTAATCCTTCTCTGTGTAGTATTAAACACGTTATAAATATTATAATATATTTTAGATGTGATTATGTATAATTTGAATTAAGGATAAGTTTTGGGCTAGCCCTAGGGTTACGGCTGGAATGGAAAATTGTCTTTGGGGAACACGGGGACAAAATATTGAATGTCACTGAATTAATGCATATTTATTAATTTCTTGCCACTCAGGCAAGTATTGTATTCCAAAAGAATCGATATCGATGTTTCAACGGAAATACTATTTTGGGGTCCAATATTCAGCCAGACGTTGGAACATTCGCCAACCGTCGATGCAACAATTGTGAAGCCGAGTTAGCGTTTTGTAGGTCACACGTTGATAAGACAGTTTGAAGTAACAATACCTCACGCCGGCTAATAATGCCTCAAAGTCCTTGTCGCCGATACGCTTTGAGATATCTCTGCCTGGGTATGCATGGGTTTTGCTTAAAAAGGATGACGCTAATTATGATAACGCCTTTTAATAAATGTGTCCAGTATTTTCTTTATTTGCACCGAGGCGTTTCCAATGTAGATTATAAAACAATTCACCGGTCGAATAAAGCTGTGTCCGTACTTAAGAACCTAAAAATATGCGTCACTATAACATAAATGTGCGTCCGTTGATTTTATATGTGCCAATCCCAAAGAATTACGACGCGTTCACTTCGGTGACCAGCCAGAAGTGTATTGTTTCCTCACTAAAACCGTTGCAACTCTGCTCAGGTTTTTGAATTCGCGAAATTACCCCTTTTTATGTTCCTTTACTCTATTATTCATGTTTTTTTTACTTTCTCTACTGGTAAGTAGGGGAAGTATTGTATTCCACCCAAAAATTCGAAGTCGAGATTTCACCGGAAATACATGTTTTGAGGCCCCCTGAATCCAAAAAAAAGCATTTTTTGAAAAAAGTCCCTGTGTGTCTGTGTGTCTGTCAGTCTGTCAGTCTGTCAGTCTGTGGACAGCATAGCTCAAAAACGAAAAGTCGGTTAAAAACCAAAGTTGGTATTTAAGTTTAATGTCGTTCAAGGATGTGACACCAAGATTTTGAAGAAAATAGCCCCACCCTAAACTACCCTTTACATGGAACATTTTTCGAAAATTTTGATTTTCTTGAAAATGGCTCTAACGATTTTGACTAAAATGTCATATGTCTGAGATATTTTGATGACAAATGAAATGTATATCTTGAATTTTCTGGCTATAGCCCCTGTAGTCGTATTTGCTCTGGACGACTTTTGCATAACTGGTAAACCGTTAGAGATAGACCAAATTATACTATACAAAAAATGTAGATCTTGCTAAAATACACAATTTATGTCTCAATAAATTTTCTTGTAGGGTGAACCATTTCGGAGATATACGTTGTTATGTGTGTGAGTTTCGGAAAACTTGGAACTTTCGTGAAATGGGTCATCGTTGTTCATTTTTTTATATGTTACGTGTACAAAGAGAACTGAATCTCAAAGCTTTAAAAAATTTGACTATCGCACAAAGCCTACTGTATTCCAATATTCCCCTTGCACCTACAAGGAAATAATCAATAAGATAGTTTGTACAAATGTTTATTTTAACTAACACGAAGAAGATATAGGAATAAGAGTTTGTAAGAATGGTTAGTACAAGAGTAGAGAAAGTCATGTGAGTGCAACACATCAGATTTTTTGAAAATTATTACTATCATGATAATTTTGAAATTATTTTTGAATGGCCTATTTTCTAAATTTATCTTCGATATCACTTGAATAAAAGTGACAGAAATAATTCTATGTGAGTGAGTCTATGAACTTAGTTTTCCCGATAAGTCACAAAGTGTTCTTAAATTCAATTTGAGACAACGTACCCCAATAGCGACTTACAATATCGTAAGTACTTTAATTCCGAGCTTCATAGTCAACTACGCGGATAATTGTTCATCCCGGTGCAGTACCGGGAACGGTAGCAATGGCAGAGGAAGAATAAGAGTTATACTAGAGAGCGTTCGGTTATACCACTGAAGATACGAGTAATTAGAACAAGAAGTGCTGGAGGATGGTACTAGAGAAACCCTGGATGAAAATAGATATGAATATATGAATGAATATATGAATGAAACCAGAAGAAAATGCAAAATATGGAAATGAATGAGACATAGGTTAAAATACATGGACAAACAGCACATGTGTGGTGAGGTATAAAGTAAACAGTCGTTTTAGATGTACGGAAAAATAAATAATGCATAAGTGAAGGGTATGTACGTATATGTAATGAACAAAAGAGGGATTAGCTTGGATGAGGAAAGACTTTTCTCAGGGGTAAGAGGCAATGAACTATACCGATGTATTAGGTATGAGAATCAGACTGTTTAACTGAATGTAAAAAGTTAGGTGATTGGAGGGAAATTTGGGAACACAAATGGAATAGTATTCCATACGGGATGATAGCGATAAGAGAAAAAAAAAGTAAAATGTTTATAAAAGGTAAACGAAAAACAGGTGATAAAAACAGGAGAGAGAGAAAAAGAGAGAGAGAAGGACAGAAAACAAAGAGATTTGAGAGGAAAGGGTAGTACAAACAAAAAGGCTACACTTACCGACGGATGTAGCGCTTAAGGGGTATTCTAACCTAATTTGTGCATTTGGATAAGTAAAATAGTTTAAGCATTGGTATGACTTGTAAAGAACTGGAACTGTATCAAAAGTGCAATAAATTGTTATGTGTTATTAATTGTTCTTCAATACATTCGTTGGTAGGCAGAAACAGAAACTTGTGGTTTATCGAAAAAATCAGTGGGGAAATATAACGTTGAATTGCCATAGTAGTATGCTTATGATTATGATTCCTCGGTATAGTATTGAATTTTTCAGTCCAATTCTAACTTTTCAATTTTCTGTGGAACAAACAATATTGTCAGTGATTTACCTAATAGTGGTTAACGATGAAGCTAGGGACTTAAAGTATACAATGCTTGAAGATTGTAAGTCGCTATTCGATGTGTTATCTCAACATGGATTTGAGAGCGCCTTATGACTTACCGGGGGAAATATGAATATTCGGAATGCTACCAAGCTAGCCGAATTGGAAAAATGAAGAAAACTGAAGTTCCATGGTTCAAATTCCGGCTAAGGCATTAAACTTTTCAGTCTAAGTCTAGCTTTGCAATTTCGAAAGTTCTTGAGGTCACGAATTATTTTAAGCGAATAAGAGCATTAATTTTGAATGAAGAAAACTTCACAGAATGTACAACATATTGACTTAAATATAGGTATGGTACTTTAATTACAATCCTTTGGGTCATTTTGTATAAAATTAAAGATAAAAATGTACATTACATGGTATGTGTGGTTTGGACACACACACACACACACACACACATACACGCACACACACAGACACAGACACAGACACAGATACACACAGACACACACACACAGACACACAGACACAGACGCAGACACACACACACACAGACGCACACACACATTTTAAGATTCAGGGTTCTGAAAACATGCATTTCCGGTGAAATTTCATATCGAATTTTGTTTTACATGGAATGCAGTACTATTTTAGCTACTATTTAGGTGCTAAAAACAATTGAGAATATTTCACGGAATTACACAATGATGCAGTGAATACGAATGTTTATATATTTAAAAAATATATATGTAAATAAACCTATAAGGAAAGCTGTTGCTAATCCTGCAATGTTATTGGCTTTAGCTAAAGAGCTTTAAGTTCAAATACCGCATATGAATGATTTCACATATCTACATTACTTTTGTAATCAAATGAACTAGTCATACATTTCTATTTGTAGTGCATAGATTGTGTACTGAAGCGCTCTGTAGGGGTCTTCATTAGATGTCTGCCTGTCAGATTAGTCAGTATACGCTACAATGCACACAATTTATCATTCTGTGAGGCTTTTACTTTTTTGTGTCCACCTACATAGAATCGCAAAAGAGTATTTTGACATTCCCATTAAACATGCGCAATGTCATCTGTCAACAGTAGCTTTAGAAGGTTAGTGGAAGTTTATATTACTGCGTTAGTCAGGATTTTAAAACATTGATTCTGTAAGCACAAAAAAATTCATTAGTGACATACTAATAGGCGCAGCTCCCTCCACCAACAATCCAGGGAGCTGAAGACCAAAAATAACTGATCATGACTTTGGTCACTGTCATCAAAACAAAACTATAGCCTTCGCTCTCAACTGTAGTATAGTTAAAGGACCTTACAAATGCTTCTGAAGACACTAATGCTCTGTAAATTAAGAGGCCCTTTATATCCTCTCAGATTCTAGAAGGTTCAAAGTTCAACGCTTGCGGTTTCAGGAGAAATCAAGTAAACAATGATCACATAACGTAACGCGGTCGATATGAGGTAACGCCCGATAGGTATGCAACACACCTAACATGCAGGTAACGCGGGTAGGTTCGTAACTGAAAAATTCTTCCAGGAAAACTACCGTTAGTCTACACTTGTGGTAGCCTACGGTAGGTTCACAACTCTACTTCCCCAGGTTAGTGCTGGAGGACACTGAATCGTATCAAAATCCTGCCTGGTCATTACCCAGATGTACCCATCTACCATGGGTACCGGAAATCGCTGACCCATCGATTCCAATCCAACTCTAACAACTCCCTTCCGGCGGTACGTATTGTAATATGACGGGTGCTAGGGGTTCACAGCGCCTACACCATGACAACTAAAGTGATCGGAACCTCCTGCCCAGTGGCGGCTAGCAAGAGAAGACTCTTGGACACCGCCCTCCCAATAAATAAAAATAAAGAAAATGTAACAGTACATCAAAAGCACTAGTTCAAATATCCTTGACATCAGACGTCATGCCAAAATACAGTCCTACACTTGCTGTTTCTGTTTACGTATTTTGTTTCGTTTAGACAGTTTTTACGCCGCTAATACACGAAAGAGTGTCGATGTTTTCATTACGCGTGCAATTTCGGACTGCACCTCGTCCGTCCAGGAATTTTCGCATCTTGATTATACTGAAAGAGGTGCGGGGAGGCTTCGACTTTGGGCCAGGGGTTTGCAGACGAAGGATAATCAGGGCGGCGTCCGAGAGCGAAAGCGCATGCAAGCTGATCGGAATGAAATAAATGAACGTCGCGTGATCACTAACAATGCTGCCACTCACATAATATTCTTTCCTCATACATTGAATTTTGTAATTTAAATTGATTGTGAATGATATTCAGTTCTGAACTAAATTAATTGTAGCTGTACCATTTAAGGTATAGTAATGGAAATTTCCGATAAAACGATAGCATACAGTTTGAAATGATGGGCTACAAATAAACACACTATGTTCTTAGCAAACTCATAGACTTCATCAAGTAGAGCGCTAAATTTGAGCTTGCATCCGAGGGCATTTAATGAACAGATAGAAGGTTCATCTTTCGCCTTTATGTTTCGTTTTCTTTTCACGTATGTTCTGGTGAAATTCAGAATTAACTGATATGTAAAGCGTACTGATTCTGAAAATATATAATGCCGCCCTCCCAAAGTTACGAGTCACGAGCCGCCACTGTTGCTACCCCCTCTTACGGCACTCATTAAGGGTAACACAATAGTGCGGCTTTTCTAAATTCTAATGTTGACTGTGTTCACGTTCATTTGTTAGCTAATTTGTTTATGCCTTTCAAGGACATCGCTATAAAGTGCACTGATTTTGCATAGTTTGTTTTCTGTTAAAACTTTTCTAGAATGTTTCTTTTCTCACATCGAACCGGAAACATCAAAATTATTAACAATCGCGTGCAACGTCTTACCATGACCTCAGTATGGGAGAAGTGTGTGATAAGTGCTATAAAAATAACAGGATTAACTTTGTTTACTGAAACAACGAGAAGCCTGTTAGTGAAGTTAGCTCACACCACTCGTGGCAGCACTCGCCGGCGACTCTCAGTTCCCTCACGTAGTGCAAAGTGTCAGCGAATGGGTTACCATATGTTTTAATGACCCTATAATATGTGACTGTGTCAAGAGACTCTACAGATCCTGCGGCCAGTGAGAAACAGCGCACAGCTTTGAAACATTGGCTTATAGAGGACACATGTATGTCAGAATATGTGAATTTGCAAACCTTCCCTCACAAGGCGCACGTATTTATTAAGGGTACAGCATTGATCAAGCTAATAATACCCTAGGGCGGACAGAGCTTTTATCACATAAAAATGCTGTTTTTCTTTTAATTTGTATGCCACTTCGCTACGTATAGAGGAAGTATTTTCTTCGCCGATACAAATATTTTATATCACGGCTCCGCAGAAAATACTCAATTTAAAATATTAATTTGTGAATTAAATTTGAAAAGGAAGCTCCCCAGACCTAAGTTTAGAATAGCTCCCTAGCATTTATTACTTTGAGGACAGAGGAAGACCAAAATAAAGTTAAGCCAGGAAGGACGTACGCGCGAGATTTGAACCGCAGATCTTCCGCTCACAAGTCGCTTTCTTTGCTCTTGTACAGCCGGTTCCAAATGTAGAAAATGGTCAGAGAGAAAAAATCGTAAGATAGAAAATGTGTTCCAAATAACGAAATCTACTACTGTTTTAAATTAATGTAATGACTTCCCTTACACCCGGTATATATCTTAAAGTATCTGTGAAAAATTTCGGTTATATTTTATTGAATTTCTTTCCCCATTCTTGTGAAAACTATTCTTCTTAAAGATTATTATTTCATCCATGCACATTGATCGAGAAAAAATTATAGATTCACATATTGTAGGTACAAGCGAGGTAAACGAGGCTGAAGCGAAAGTACAATACATTAAAAACCAATCGTTGAAATTTCATGCTCTGGCATGACCAGGAGAAAAAAGTGAATAGCTTGAATAGCTACTTAGCACCTAAAGTATTTTTAATATTCTAAACAAAGAATAAATGCAACACAAATGTTGAGTTTTATAACGTTCATGTTCTGTCTATTTATTCGGTTTACCAGTCACAGAAAGGTAAAGAATATCTACAGAAAGAGGGTTTATTTACACGCTACTTCCAAAAATAAATCACTGTACACATTTTATTAGCCCTGAAAATGTCTTAAATATATAGTATTATTTATGTTAGAGCGAATTGTGAAAAAATGGAAAATGATCTTTCGCTATCTTCCCCGTATGGAGGACTTACACCTGTAGGACTCACAAGCCAGTGGCTAGGGTCAGATAGCTGTCCGGGAGTAGGTGAACCTATGGACCCGACAGAGAGAAGACCTAGAAGCGGGTGTTCAGACCAGCATCGGGTATGAGAGTGAGGAAGAGGAACAGTTGCTGGAATGATTGGCGGGGGAAACCGGAGAACCCGGAGAAAACTCACTCAGACGCCGCTTCCTCCACCACGACTACCACCAGGGGATCCCTGGGATCGAACTTGTCTTAGTCACAGGCGAATGGTCTAATCGTTCCGTCACGGTCTCGCCCCTTGAAAAATGATGCTGAACATAAATATCAAGATTGCTGCTTATTCGAAATTTTATTTCACTGACACAGTTTCTAAAATATCCTTTATCGGAGTTCAAGGAGCAACTGATTTTTTAAAAAAAATTAATGTATTTTTCCAAAAGAAAGGATATTTGCTAACGTTAAAAATAGAGTTGGCAGTAGTGAGAATGTCCAATTACACTAATTGAAATGACTATAAACACATTCATTATTTGTATTATATTTTATAGAATTTAACACTTTTTGATCAAATCTTTGTGGTATAGTATTTAAATTCATATTTTATTTGTGAAATACAGATAAGTATAATTAGAACGTCTGACCTTCTCAAATAAATTCTCTCGCTCCGTCCAACAATATATATGTTAGGACAGACGTCTTGTATTACTTGTAAAAATTTAGAAGTTCTTTAAAGAATTGGTAAAATTTCGTTTCACTTGGCAGAAGCTTTTGTAGGTACGGTGCCACAAGTAATCTCACCTTAAGGGTTTGAAGCAGCCTCCAAAACCTGGAACAACCCTTTTTATCACGAGCATGAGGTTCAGTGGTTGATAAATTATTTTGAAGGTAAGGTTGTAAACTGGTCTTTTATCTATTCTTGGGGGATTAAAATGTTGAAAAGCTTTTACCTTTATTGATTGCCAATAAATAGAGTGGAACATTTGTTGGCAGTAAATCCCACCCATGTAATGAAATTAGAAACGGATTTCAATTGCGGTTCCACAAATCTAGGACCTAGTGAGAAAACGACTAGTAAATCAGTCTAGGATAATACATTTGGAACCAATTATTAAAATAAGCTATTGGCGTTACTCTCCAAGACACTTATTATGTAGAGTGTTGATTTGTGTGGTAAAAGTGAATATTTGATAATTAATTAACTAATGTTGCGTCCACTGGGCTGGCTATTCTAAAGGGAAAAGCATGATATATGCACTCACAGGACTTTCTCTGCTCACTCTTATACAAGCTATTCCTAAAAAACCCTTAGGCTTTTATCTGCTATATTTTAAACGAGATAAACGTTTTAAGTGGTGGTTTTATTGCAGTTTGAGAAGTATAAGTATTTCAACAATCAAATCAATAATAAAAGATATCACGAAAACTTAGCTCACAAAAAAGAAAATAAAAAATCAAGACAAACTCTTTTTCCTATATCTTCGTCGTGTTAGTTGAGATAAACATTTGCAGAAATTATATTCTTGTAGGTACAAGGAGCATATGGAAATGTAGTAGACTTTGGCTATAGTCAAGTCTTCTAAAGCTTTCAAATTTCGTTCTCTTTGCACGATTAACATATAAACACCTAAATAACGATGTTCCATTTGATAGAAGTATTTTCTCCAAAACCCACTCAAATAATAAGGCATTTCTCCGAAATAGTGTACTCTACAAAAAATTTATTGGGACATAAATTGTATATTTTAGCAAGGTCTACACTTTTTGTGCAGTAACATTTTGTCTATCTCTTCCGGGTTTCCAGTTATGCAAACGTCGTCCAGAGTAAATAGGACTACATGGGCTATAGCCAGAAAATTTAAGATACACATTTCATTTGTTATAAAAATATCTCAAACATATCACATTTTTATCAAAACCGTTAGGATCATTTTCAAGAAAATAAAAATTTCCGAAAAATTGTCCATGTAAGGGTTACTTTAAGGTGGAGCAATTTTCTTCAGAATCTTCGTGTTGCATCCTTGAAAGATATACTTAAATACCAACTTTGGTTTCTAACCGACTTTTCGTTTTTGAATTATGCTGTCTACAGACTGACAGATAGACACACACACGCACGCGAACGCGCACGCATGCACACACACACACACACACACACACACACACACACACACACACACACACACACACACACACACACAGGGACCTTTTCTAAAATACATTTTTTTATTCAGAGGGCCTCAAAACATATTTCCGGTGAAATCTCGGTATGAAATTTTTGGGTGGAATACAACACTTCCTCTACATACTTAGAGAAAGTAAACATTTCAAGGGCCCAAGAAAAATCTTGCAATTGACGACGATTTCGAATTATAAACATTCGAATTATCCAAATTTCGTTGTAGTTGTAGTGTAACATTGTACCAGCTATGTATTGATTTCTGAAATATTAAAAGAGCAGATATGAGAGATAGATATGGACAGGGAGAAAGAGAAGAGAAATAGGTAACGCTGCTGATATTTAACCTAAAATGCATGCACACAAGAACATTAATTTGCTGCACAAGTAATAAGATTATGGACAGATTTTCAAGACGGTTTCACAAACCAAGGCTCTAGTGAGAATTAGTCAACAAATTCGACTGCGTTGTGCTTGTCATGATCGAAGGCCTGAGTAACTAATGAACTAGACGCAGAAGTTAGACGTGTGTTCTAATTTGCTGGAAGGCAAGAGGTGACGGGAAATAATCGCTGGATGGAACTCGACAGTCATTGTGAGGAAGGCAATGAATTTAGAGGAAGAGCATTCCCACCCCAAACTATGTCTCTTTAAGTTGCAAGATGCCACATAAAAAGGGTAGACAACTCAAGCTGTACTTATTTCTCTATTTTACGTACGTCACTTTAACCCTTCGTTACTCGCATGAATATAAAATATGTACTAATAATGCATATTTGCTCATATGATGATGGTGATGATAATAATAATAATAATAATAATAATAATAATAATAATAATAATAATAATAATAATAATAATAATAATAATAATAATAATAATAATAATAATAATAATAATAATAATAATAATAATAATAATAATAATAATAATAATAATAATAATAATAATAATAATAATAATAATAATAATAATAATAATAATAATAATAATAATAATAATAATAATAACAACAACATTCATAAGAAAGGAAGAAGTGCCAATGAAACATTACGTGCCTTCATGCTTGCACTTTACAATCTGCGATTCAAATGTCAGCACCGTATACAGGAGTGAGTTAATTCCCTGGAAAATGAAGATCCTGTAAGTAAAGTGAGATCTTTTCTGTACTGTTATTCTGTATATTACCACACGCTAGTCCAACTGCCTCTCACTGCACGTCTGCTGAAAGGCAGAAACGCCACTGCCCTGTCTTGCGCCGTGGAGTTCGGCAATTTGTTTAACGCACGAAGGGTTATCCACTTCCGGCGGGGCCGGCTGTAGTGGGCCACCTGGTATATGCAGCATAAAGAATGTCTTATTGAACCGTAATAATGAATGCGAATCTGATTTGTCTCATATCTCATTCTTCCATTATGCACCTGTCACGTCATGTGATGCCCAACGAAACTTCTCTGGATTCAAACATACATTAAGTGAAAATAATTGTGAATGAAGCTTGTAATTCTATGCAATGAATGTAAAGAATAGAACCGTATTCATTTAAGTTACCTAGGTTAGCAATTTCATTTATTATTTTCATACTTACACATTGTATACTTTGTGAGGAAATGTATTTTGCGATATATGTATCACACAATGAGAACTTGCGAAGCGGGACTTGCACCTCGACCGAAAGGCTATTGTGTCCATGCCCCTGACGGGACACACCCTGGAAGATGGATGAGGCGAATGTATCCGAAGGGTGCTCGGAACGTTACCACGACAGAGCAGGGGGCAGGGCTGGCTCAGCCCGATTCCTCCCCCCACCCCTTTGGATTTGTACTCCCAAAGGGGGGGGGGGGACTCTAATAACGCTCTCCTCTCCCCCTCGAGCTTATAGCAGACCGTATTTATTCCCCCTGTCTTGCTGCTCCGCGACTCTCGCCCACGCTTCTAACCCTGAAAGAAGTCTAATGGAATGAAGGGTGAAATGAAAGTATTAATGTAACGAAATGGAGGGACAGGAAATTCGGAGGATATAGAAATCCTTCCCAGCATTCGCCTGGTGACCTGGGGAAACATCCGAAAAAACCCTATGGGTCTGGAAGTTCAGCCATGGGGATCGAACCCGCAACCTCTCAAGTACGGGCCACAGACGTTAGCTCCTGAGCCATTTCGCTCAGTTTGTTATATATGTATTTTGTACTTGTTCTTACACAAGGAAAGTGGTTATTTCAAAATGTTAAAACCTGTACATGAGAGTTTACTTCAAACATATCATTATGTTAGACAATTATTTTGTATATTAGATCCCCACTGGAAAATGCGAATATCTATTCTGTGTTCTGCTGTGACTGATGCTTATATGTTCAGACAAGGCACCCTCTTCCCCCCTCTTTAGAACCACACAGCACATCCGTACACTCCTAACTTCAGACGTGTTGGAACCCTGGTCCAAGGTATGTACATTACACACAGACACACACACGCTACGTACCCGCGCTGAAATCTCAATGTGGGATTTTTATATGGACTACAGTAGTTCTTGTACTATCATATTGTGACACCGGGCACGGCGCACAACAAAGGACTACTTCACACAACATACCAGGCCGGCGAACAAACAAAGGCGCAACGTCAACCTTCCCCGCGCCACTCACGCGAGCAAACAGGTTACTAACTACAAAATCAAGCGGCAACACAAAGGTTTTTCCAGAGACTTTGAGAACTGTACGGCAGCCGGCGTGTTTGTTGAAGTTCCAGAAAAGACCATGTGATGCCATCCCACTACATAAGGAGGTGGGGAAGCAGCAGAGGAGATAGTTATAGACATGTGTCAGTCGGTGTGTCAAAGGTGACAAAGGTGTGTGTGGTACTGACACCTAAAAATACGTCGCATCGAAGTGACAAAGTTTTAACAAGCGTCGAGTGACTGTATCGGCGGCGGCGGTGGCGGTGGTGGCGGTGGTGGTGGTCATCGACCAGGTCATTAGAGTTGTATCGTCGGAGTTAGTGTATGAGAGACACAGAATATGAAGAAACACGTGAAAGAGTGAGTTAAGGCAACGAGAAGAAAACAGTTGAGAGTAGCAATATCATGAAACGCTGAAGATTGTGTTAACATCAGGAGAAGAAGTGCAAAAGTTTAGAAGAAAAACAAAGTGATAGTAAAGTTACTGGACTGATTTTGTCGCTTTTGTCACACTGGTGTCAGAAGTGGGATTTGCCAAATTGTCACTTTGTCACAATATAGTTGGCAGAGAAAGTGAAACAAAGCAAGTGGCACTAGCGCAAGACTGCTAATAGTTTAACGGCAATGAGTGGCGCACCACAGCTTTCTGACTAAGCGTTCTGCTTAAGCCCTGCCTCTACTGCACTGCGCACAACATTTATTCCCCACCATTTCTAGTGCCTCTCCAAATTATGACCGAAATGAACCTTATCTTAATGTGCATCTCTATCAGCGAAATATGCACTTGAATTTGTTATTACGTATAATGTTTCGGCGCTCCCTGGGGTAAAATAGACCCACATTATATGGGTTATTAAAAATATCTTTAGTTTGCATCGCGTTCTAAACATTTTCACATGTGTTTCTATTTAGTACGTCGCCAGCATGCGCTATAGAATCTCGCTGTGTGTAATGTTTTCGATCGTGGAGCATCGAATTGTAGAAAATGTAGGTCAAAGATAAAAGCATTCATTCCATGTGCAAGTGACCCATTTTTGTTTTCTCTTTAAACAATTGTTATGGTCGATTCTAAGCTACGTGAGCCGAAAACAAAGCCATACAAAGTAATATGGATTCAATGTATTAACTGGAACTCGACGTACCTAAATGTTTTCATGATTGTTTTCCTCATTTTCGAAAGAAACATCAAAGATTTTGATTTAAATACCTTAAATTAAAAACAAATAATGACAAATAAAGCTTACCTGTTATACTTTCGGAGGAAAAAAGCCCTAAACTTGTTTCTTTTATATTTTAAGCCATAGTGTTAATGTAATTCGCCTAAAAAGTCGTTATTTGGACAATTTAATGACGGAAAATACATGCTTTGGACTCTAGTGAACGTCTAAAGGTACAGAGACGTACTCGGATAAAGATAAAGCTTTACATTTGAATTATACACCGTTTAAGAATAGCATACAAAGATTTTCAAGAACATATTTCAAACCTAAACTTCCCTTGAGCAGGAAGTATTTTCGTTAGTTTTCATTCTTAGAGGGAAATAATGCACTCCGCGCAAAAATTCCTTATCGAGGTTTTACCGGAAATACATTTTGGATGTATTTTGGATTTTGGATCTTTTGGGAAATCCACGCGCGCGCATGTAGTGGCTGAATAGCATAACACAAAAATCTGACGCATTAAACTTGCATGATTTTCTCTAATCTATTTTGACAAAGAGCTATTTGTCTATTTAATTTATGCTAGTTGAGATGAACATTTACAGAAACTAATTTTATTGTAGGCGCAAGAGAAATATGGAAATACATAAACATTAAGCGACAAGCAACTATTTTAAAGCTGGCCGCTATGTGATGGCTTTGAAATTCCCTTTGCATGTTAAGAGACACTAGGATTTAATTTTATTAACGTTTTCCATTTTATATCCGTTTGCTTGAAAATTGGTACAGTAATATGAACAATAAAGGAATGGCTGTGCAAAAGCTCTCTGTTCTAGCTCTGTTTCTGAGATAATATAAATAAATATTTTTAACTAACGAAAAAAGTACATTTTTTAAAATGCTTTCACATTTTTCAGAGAAGTACACTAGTGATACTTTCTAATACATGAGTAAGCTGAAAATAAATTGAAGTATTTGATTGAAGTTAATATTATTTGCAAATAAATACAAGTTCCTTTTCTTTACAGCATAAATTATTTTTTAGAATAAATGAATAAGGCATATTATGCATATAATGCATATTTGACTCTTTAGGTAACACGTTTGAGGTTATGTATATAAGTTTACATACAAATGAGAGCAAAGCTCATATGTAAGGAGTAAATTTCATGCAAAGCTGAGAAAAAAGCACCTGTGTGGTTAAAGGAAGCACACTGATGACTTAAACATGTTGCTGGACATCTAAAAATGGCGTATTGAGAAAAATGTTTGCCAAAATGATTCACTTGTTAGATATAGAATATTTGTATGACGTAACTCAAAAACCAAAAATGACTTTTTCACCTAAAGATTTAGTCCTAGGGTGCCCAATATATTATCTGGACTTTATATCACCTACGACTAGGATTGCAGTCTAGAGGAAACAGCATTTACAAATTAGACGCAAGAAGACCTCCATATTAACAACTTAAGTCTTTATTAGTCATAAAATAAATATTTCAAAGAATTTGTTTAAAGTAAACCGAAAACGTAACCCCGTGGCACAACAGTCCATCCGGGCCAAGGCCCACCGCCCGACCGCTGTGTCCTCCACCTCTTCCCACCACAGGCGTCATAAGTGTGGTGCAGCACTGGAGGTGGGATATAGTAAACGCCCCGATATCTTCCAGCAGGTTGTGCGTTCTCCTTGACCAGAGGCCGCTCCTCAATTGGCCCTCAGGGATGAAGTGAGACTGAGTGCATCCCGTGCCAGGCCTCCCAGCGTGTAAAAAGTCCCCACGCCGGTACCGGGGATAGAACCCGGGTCCTCCGCGCCAGAGGTAGGCGCGCTACTATTGCACCATAGAGGTGGGCCTTTGTTTAAAGTGCTGGACGTAAATATTGTAGGAATGTCTTCCTGCCTTAGTAATTTGAAGTAATGTATTATTTCATTAATTTTTTCAAAACACACTTACAGTATATAGTAATGCTTGAATGCAGTAAAGAAATTTAACTCCCTCAGAAATAACAATTTCCACATTATTTAACTAACAGTTCTACTTTATAAAAGGTTTATGCTATGTATCATAAGCAAGGCTCAAATGTTGTGTATTTCATGCGGGGGACATGATAGTATTTTTATGATCTCTGTGGTCAATCGTATCTATCATACGATTTGCAAACTGAGCATAAATTAATCTAGAAAATCACCGCAATTAAGGTGTTCTTCCTTAAACCTGAACTATATCTATTATAACATCTATATGCAAACTCAAATATAGTAATTTATTACTACAACTCTTATTCACCAGTCTACTCCAATGTTGTGTACATAAAAGGAAAAGGAAGATATTATTTTACACTACCCTCAGGGAGAATTCCTATACAAATTATTCAGGGGAAAACACAGAAAGGCATATTATCCTACAACTGAAAGAGCAAGTAGGGACGTTCATTTCTTTAGGCCATGTAGGAAATTACTAACAGTGATGGAAAATAGTCCTGAGATATTAATTCCCCAGGCTACTGGGTCTTTATTGTCTTTCCTGTGTAAAGCCGGGAGTAGATCACGGACCCTCTTGCTGGCATTGCAGTATCGCCACGCCTAAGCCAGGGCTTGTATGATTTGCAGGAGTGCGGCTAAACAAGCAAATAAAAGGTTCTATTTTCACCTTTTATTTTCTCTATAGAAATTCTCTTTTATTTATGAACGCTCTTTAAGTGCTATGACCCTTAGTATCCAATTCTATATGAGACGCAAAAGACCACTTAATTTTTTTTTCAGAGGTCTTATCAAACTTGAGGTTCTTTTGCGTGCCGTAAATCGTCTACACGGTACCACCTGTGTTACTTCCCTTCCGAAGGTACCCAGGGAGCCATGCTAAAGGACTTTCACGCCACCCCGCAAAAAGAGAGAGAGAGACAGAGAGAGAGAACCATTGCCCTTCGCTGGGTTTGAACGTGCAGCCTAGGGAACCAGAGGCTACCATACTACCCATATACCACGTGTAACGATTTTTCTCTAGCACTTACCTGTAACAATTAGAGGAAGTATTGCATTACATGCAAAAGTTCTATATGGAGGTTTCATCGAAAAATACATTTTGAGTCTTCTGAATCAAACAAAAACATTTTTTAAAAGCCCATGTGGGTATGTTTGTGTTTATGTGTACGTTTGGGTGTGTGTTTGTGGGTGTTTGTGAGTGTGTATATGTGTGTTTGTATATGTGTTTGTATGTGCTTGTGTATGTGCTTGAGTATTCGCGTACCTATGTGTTTGTGGTTCTATTTTTGTGAGTGAGTGTGTGGCTAGAAACAGTATAACTAAAAAGAAAGGGTTCGTTAAATACAAATCTTGATATTTGATTTCAACTTTTTTGAAGTATACAATATTAAGTTCTCTTCTTCTGTTATTTATCTAGCCTTCCTCCCTTTATGTAGGACAGTGGACTAGGGTCAGACACCTGTCGGGGAGCATAGGAACTTATGGATCACACAGAGTGAAGACCTGGAAGCGGGTGGTCAGTCCAGCATCAGCTATGAGACTGAGGAAGAGGATGATATGAAATTCAGGCTAAATCGATGATTGAAAGAGTGATAATGGAGCAATTGGTGGAATGAGTGGCGGGGAAAACAGGAGAACCCGGAGAAAACCCGCCCTGACCGGCTCGGCTACGGCGCCACCTCTATATGGTTACGGGAACTTTCTTATATATAAATAATAATGTGTGTGCGTGTGTGTAAATCTTCCCGAAGTACCTTACATACAAAGATATTCAAGATTTCCAGTTTTACCAAAACGGCCCTAAGAATCCGATTTAAAAAAAAAAGTATTTTGTTGTTTAACGACGTCAATTTTCAGGATCACATTAGCGTCTCCAATGTGCCGTAATTTTTTCCCGCAGGAGTTCTTTTACATGCCAGTAAATCTACTGACATGGAGCTGTCGTTTATAAGCACACTTAAAAACCATCTATCTGGGTTGGATTTGAACCCGCGATCTTGAGATCAGTAGGCCAGCTTCTAACCAACTGAGCCACGCAAACTGACATTCGATTTAAAGAACATGTATTTAAGACATCTAGGCGAAAAATTATACTTAAAGTTCTTTTTTAAGAATAGCTGTGTTGAGTAAATCATATGAATCTAACACGTGTATTGCGCTGAAATAGAGATTAGCCAAATATAAATTTAAATTACAAAAATTAAACCTTTTCCTCAACGAATACCATTTTATTTGTAAAAGAGAAAGCTTTATCCTGATGGTTTTTATTAAAGGTTTTACAGACGTGTATTCCATTTTAGATTCGCTTACCCATCCACCAATACTTTCGCTTTGACCACTAAGAAGATTATCTTCCCTGTGTACACGTCGAGTAGTTAATTTACGCTCCTCTCTGGATATAACGAACAGGGTCAGAAGCAATTAGTGGTTACGTTGCTTTGTACCAAGAACTTCATGCATAAATATTCAGAGACATGTAACTTTCCTAAGCCTGATTCGTTAGGCAGGCAGATCCCTATAAATCGGCAATATACGGTAGATTTGCTTTCAATATATAGAATAAATTTATGCAACAGATGAAAAACGTTAATACCTTTTTGACTTTCAAAATATTCTTTAGCTTCTCCCTTTGCAGAAAAAAGTTACGCTGTGTTTCTAATACCTTAAATGTATCGCCAGGTCAGGCAAATAAAACAAACAAAGGATATTCTGGTTACAATTATTTTATAAATAATCTTCACAGTTCACTGAACTAATGAAGGTAGTGGAGTGCAGTTAATGGGATAGATATTATACAAACATTGCTCTCGCTGAAACACAAGACTAAAGTACATTTTTTATTCTACAAGATTCTTCCGGGCTGATTTGCCGTGGTCTGCTGGAGTAACTTGGTCCAGACGTTTCGTCCACTACTGCGGTGGACATCATCAGTGGCGTGGTCGAAGTCTTCTTGGTGAAGGTACACTTGTATCTGAGGCGTTGACTGTCTGGGATGCGGATTTTATACACGGAGGGGTCTTCTCTGATTGGCTCGGGGCTCGCTGAGGCAGTGTGGTTGGTGGGAGGGGGCTAGCTGCATCTCGGGCGCTACTAGATTCTGATTGGTTTGTGTTGCTTGACTGTCTGTGTTGTTTAATGTTATCGATGACGGGGTACCAAGTTTTGTTGAGCTTAAGGGCTTCCTCTTTCCTATTGAAATTATTGGCATGTTTATAAATTTCTATGGCTTCGCGCTGTAGTCGAGCATGGTAGTGTGAGATGTTAGATAGAATGCTGGTGTCCTGAAACTTGATGACATGCTCCCCCTCCGCTTCTATAGCATGTTCAGCGACAGCTGACTTTTCAAATTGTCCAAGACGGCAGCATCTCTTGTGTTCGTTTAGTCTGGTGTTGATACTACGTAGCGTCGTACCTATATATACTGCACCACACGAGCAGGGGATCCGGTATACGCCAGCCGAGGAGAGCGGGTCCCTCGGGTCCTTGGCTGAGCGTAGTAAACTGTTGAGCTCTCTTGTAGGCTTGAAAACCGTCTTGATATTATGGCGTAGCAGGAGGCGTTCAATCCTGTCGGTGACGTTTTGAACATAAGGAAGGAATACCGTGCCTTTGTTCCTAGGTGGGGTCGGCTTAGCAGAGATCGGCTGCCGTCTGGGTGGTCGGAAGGCTCTCTTTATTTCTTGTGTAGAATAGCCATTGGCTTGTAAGGCTAGTTCCAGATGGTGCAGCTCTTGTGGTAGCAGATGAGGCTCGCAAATACGGGAAGCGCGGTGTAGGAGAGTTTGAATCATAGCCCGTTTGTGTCTCGGATGGTGGTTGGAGGTTTTGTTGAGATAACGGTCTGTGTGAGTAGGCTTGCGGTACACCGTGTGTCCAAGTTTGCCGTTGTCTTTCCTGCTGACCAGCACGTCCAGGAAAGCCAGCTGACCATCTTTTTCTTTTTCCATGGTGAACTGGATGCGCGGATTGAGGCTGTTGAGGTGTTGAAGAAAATCCAGCAGAGGCTGCTCGCCGTGACTCCATATGACGAAAGTATCGTCTACATAGCGGAACCAAGCAGACGGCATGTGAGATGCGGTGTTTAGAGCTGTAGCTTCAAAGGACTCCATAAAGAAGTTCGCTACTACTGGACTGAGTGGGCTGCCCATGGCTACGCCATCGATTTGTTCGTAGTAAGAATGATTCCACTGGAAGTAGGTGGTGGTAAGAACGAGATGAAAGAGAGCTGCAATGTCGTCAGGAAAAATCTGCTTCAGTTGAGTGATGGCGTCGTTGACGGGGACCATGGTAAAGAGAGAGACAACATCAAAGCTGACGAGTATGTCTTGAGGCTGTAAAGTGAGATTTTGGAGTTTCTGGATGAAATGTGCAGAGTCCTTTATGTAGGTATCAGTGTTGCCTACATGCGGTTGCAGCAGATTGGCTAGATATTTCGCGATGCTATATGTAGGAGATCCAATGCCGCTGACAATAGGTCTGAGTGGTACATCCGGCTTGTGGATCTTAGGTAGGCCGTACAGTCTGGGAGGCAGGGCTTCAGATTTTGTGATGCGTCGCTTGTCTTCCTCTGGTAGAGATGACTTCTTGATCAGAAGGTTGGTATTACGTACTATGTGTGCTGTTGGATCACGTTGTATCTCCCGGTATGTATCTGGTTTCAGAAGATCCTTGATTTTTTGCACATAGTCCCGCTGGTTGAGGATGACGGTAGCATTTCCTTTATCTGCTGAACAGATGATGATGTCTGTGTTGGCGTTCAGGTTTTTTAAAGCTGTTTTTTCTGTTTTGAGAGGTTGCTGGGTGGAACCTTGGTGCGTTGAAGAATCCTGGCTGTTTCACGGCGGATCTCTTCGGCTGCAGATGTGGGAAGTGTGCGGATACCAGATTCAATATTGGAGATGATATCCTCGGCTGGTAGAGAAGATGTGGTAACTGCGTAATTGCCGCCTTTGGCAAGCAGTGAAGTCTCTGCGGGTGATAATTGGTGGTCTGACAGATTTACCACCGTCCGACTGATATCCAAGGTAGTAGGCAGTTTGGTAGTGGATGTAAGTCGTTCAAATTTCTTCTTATGACGAGTAGTGGTAGTATTCTGGTAAACGATCATGGAGCTGTACGTGATCCTATCAGCGCGGTCCCAATCATGTCTTTGGAGAGAGTTGCTCAGCTTGAGGTGTAAGGCTAGTAACTCATGGTTGTTGGCGGCGAGTTCGCGGCGGGTTTGGTGAATGCGTTCTCGGAGCAGCGCACGCTCAGAGCGATTGTAGATGCGGTGTGCTGCAGCGGTTAAAAAGTGTCGTTTCACTCTAAGGAACTTTGGAGTTATACCGGAGTCTCGGCAGCGCAGTAAGAAAGTTAAAGAGCAAAGAAGCGAAGATTTCTGCTTGCGCAGCCCTTCCAGTTTACGAGTCAGACGATATGTCTCCTCCCCGTAGAGGCGAGTCATAAGTAGGCGTAGGCTTTCACGGCCGGTGTTTGAAATTCTACAAGATTCTTCCGGGCTGATTTGCCGTGGTCTGCTGGAGTAACTTGGTCCAGACGTTTCGTCCACTACTGCGGTGGACATCATCAGTGGCGTGGTCGAAGTCTTCTTGGTGAAGGTACACTTGTATCTGAGGCGTTGACTGTCTGGGATGCGGATTTTATACACGGAGGGGTCTTCTCTGATTGGCTCGGGGCTCGCTGAGGCAGTGTGGTTGGTGGGAGGGGGCTAGCTGCATCTCGGGCGCTACTAGATTCTGATTGGTTTGTGTTGCTTGACTGTCTGTGTTGTTTAATGTTATCGATGACGGGGTACCAAGTTTTGTTGAGCTTAAGGGCTTCCTCTTTCCTATTGAAATTATTGGCATGTTTATAAATTTCTATGGCTTCGCGCTGTAGTCGAGCATGGTAGTGTGAGATGTTAGATAGAATGCTGGTGTCCTGAAACTTGATGACATGCTCCCCCTCCGCTTCTATAGCATGTTCAGCGACAGCTGACTTTTCAAATTGTCCAAGACGGCAGCATCTCTTGTGTTCGTTTAGTCTGGTGTTGATACTACGTAGCGTCGTACCTATATATACTGCACCACACGAGCAGGGGATCCGGTATACGCCAGCCGAGGAGAGCGGGTCCCTCGGGTCCTTGGCTGAGCGTAGTAAACTGTTGAGCTCTCTTGTAGGCTTGAAAACCGTCTTGATATTATGGCGTAGCAGGAGGCGTTCAATCCTGTCGGTGACGTTTTGAACATAAGGAAGGAATACCGTGCCTTTGTTCCTAGGTGGGGTCGGCTTAGCAGAGATCGGCTGCCGTCTGGGTGGTCGGAAGGCTCTCTTTATTTCTTGTGTAGAATAGCCATTGGCTTGTAAGGCTAGTTCCAGATGGTGCAGCTCTTGTGGTAGCAGATGAGGCTCGCAAATACGGGAAGCGCGGTGTAGGAGAGTTTGAATCATAGCCCGTTTGTGTCTCGGATGGTGGTTGGAGGTTTTGTTGAGATAACGGTCTGTGTGAGTAGGCTTGCGGTACACCGTGTGTCCAAGTTTGCCGTTGTCTTTCCTGCTGACCAGCACGTCCAGGAAAGCCAGCTGACCATCTTTTTCTTTTTCCATGGTGAACTGGATGCGCGGATTGAGGCTGTTGAGGTGTTGAAGAAAATCCAGCAGAGGCTGCTCGCCGTGACTCCATATGACGAAAGTATCGTCTACATAGCGGAACCAAGCAGACGGCATGTGAGATGCGGTGTTTAGAGCTGTAGCTTCAAAGGACTCCATAAAGAAGTTCGCTACTACTGGACTGAGTGGGCTGCCCATGGCTACGCCATCGATTTGTTCGTAGTAAGAATGATTCCACTGGAAGTAGGTGGTGGTAAGAACGAGATGAAAGAGAGCTGCAATGTCGTCAGGAAAAATCTGCTTCAGTTGAGTGATGGCGTCGTTGACGGGGACCATGGTAAAGAGAGAGACAACATCAAAGCTGACGAGTATGTCTTGAGGCTGTAAAGTGAGATTTTGGAGTTTCTGGATGAAATGTGCAGAGTCCTTTATGTAGGTATCAGTGTTGCCTACATGCGGTTGCAGCAGATTGGCTAGATATTTCGCGATGCTATATGTAGGAGATCCAATGCCGCTGACAATAGGTCTGAGTGGTACATCCGGCTTGTGGATCTTAGGTAGGCCGTACAGTCTGGGAGGCAGGGCTTCAGATTTTGTGATGCGTCGCTTGTCTTCCTCTGGTAGAGATGACTTCTTGATCAGAAGGTTGGTATTACGTACTATGTGTGCTGTTGGATCACGTTGTATCTCCCGGTATGTATCTGGTTTCAGAAGATCCTTGATTTTTTGCACATAGTCCCGCTGGTTGAGGATGACGGTAGCATTTCCTTTATCTGCTGAACAGATGATGATGTCTGTGTTGGCGTTCAGGTTTTTTAAAGCTGTTTTTTCCTGTTTTGAGAGGTTGCTGGGTGGAACCTTGGTGCGTTGAAGAATCCTGGCTGTTTCACGGCGGATCTCTTCGGCTGCAGATGTGGGAAGTGTGCGGATACCAGATTCAATATTGGAGATGATATCCTCGGCTGGTAGAGAAGATGTGGTAACTGCGTAATTGCCGCCTTTGGCAAGCAGTGAAGTCTCTGCGGGTGATAATTGGTGGTCTGACAGATTTACCACCGTCCGACTGATATCCAAGGTAGTAGGCAGTTTGGTAGTGGATGTAAGTCGTTCAAATTTCTTCTTATGACGAGTAGTGGTAGTATTCTGGTAAACGATCATGGAGCTGTACGTGATCCTATCAGCGCGGTCCCAATCATGTCTTTGGAGAGAGTTGCTCAGCTTGAGGTGTAAGGCTAGTAACTCATGGTTGTTGGCGGCGAGTTCGCGGCGGGTTTGGTGAATGCGTTCTCGGAGCAGCGCACGCTCAGAGCGATTGTAGATGCGGTGTGCTGCAGCGGTTAAAAAGTGTCGTTTCACTCTAAGGAACTTTGGAGTTATACCGGAGTCTCGGCAGCGCAGTAAGAAAGTTAAAGAGCAAAGAAGCGAAGATTTCTGCTTGCGCAGCCCTTCCAGTTTACGAGTCAGACGATATGTCTCCTCCCCGTAGAGGCGAGTCATAAGTAGGCGTAGGCTTTCACGGCCGGTGTTTGAAATTCTACAAGATTCTTCCGGGCTGATTTGCCGTGGTCTGCTGGAGTAACTTGGTCCAGACGTTTCGTCCACTACTGCGGTGGACATCATCAGTGGCGTGGTCGAAGTCTTCTTGGTGAAGGTACACTTGTATCTGAGGCGTTGACTGTCTGGGATGCGGATTTTATACACGGAGGGGTCTTCTCTGATTGGCTCGGGGCTCGCTGAGGCAGTGTGGTTGGTGGGAGGGGGCTAGCTGCATCTCGGGCGCTACTAGATTCTGATTGGTTTGTGTTGCTTGACTGTCTGTGTTGTTTAATGTTATCGATGACGGGGTACCAAGTTTTGTTGAGCTTAAGGGCTTCCTCTTTCCTATTGAAATTATTGGCATGTTTATAAATTTCTATGGCTTCGCGCTGTAGTCGAGCATGGTAGTGTGAGATGTTAGATAGAATGCTGGTGTCCTGAAACTTGATGACATGCTCCCCCTCCGCTTCTATAGCATGTTCAGCGACAGCTGACTTTTCAAATTGTCCAAGACGGCAGCATCTCTTGTGTTCGTTTAGTCTGGTGTTGATACTACGTAGCGTCGTACCTATATATACTGCACCACACGAGCAGGGGATCCGGTATACGCCAGCCGAGGAGAGCGGGTCCCTCGGGTCCTTGGCTGAGCGTAGTAAACTGTTGAGCTCTCTTGTAGGCTTGAAAACCGTCTTGATATTATGGCGTAGCAGGAGGCGTTCAATCCTGTCGGTGACGTTTTGAACATAAGGAAGGAATACCGTGCCTTTGTTCCTAGGTGGGGTCGGCTTAGCAGAGATCGGCTGCCGTCTGGGTGGTCGGAAGGCTCTCTTTATTTCTTGTGTAGAATAGCCATTGGCTTGTAAGGCTAGTTCCAGATGGTGCAGCTCTTGTGGTAGCAGATGAGGCTCGCAAATACGGGAAGCGCGGTGTAGGAGAGTTTGAATCATAGCCCGTTTGTGTCTCGGATGGTGGTTGGAGGTTTTGTTGAGATAACGGTCTGTGTGAGTAGGCTTGCGGTACACCGTGTGTCCAAGTTTGCCGTTGTCTTTCCTGCTGACCAGCACGTCCAGGAAAGCCAGCTGACCATCTTTTTCTTTTTCCATGGTGAACTGGATGCGCGGATTGAGGCTGTTGAGGTGTTGAAGAAAATCCAGCAGAGGCTGCTCGCCGTGACTCCATATGACGAAAGTATCGTCTACATAGCGGAACCAAGCAGACGGCATGTGAGATGCGGTGTTTAGAGCTGTAGCTTCAAAGGACTCCATAAAGAAGTTCGCTACTACTGGACTGAGTGGGCTGCCCATGGCTACGCCATCGATTTGTTCGTAGTAAGAATGATTCCACTGGAAGTAGGTGGTGGTAAGAACGAGATGAAAGAGAGCTGCAATGTCGTCAGGAAAAATCTGCTTCAGTTGAGTGATGGCGTCGTTGACGGGGACCATGGTAAAGAGAGAGACAACATCAAAGCTGACGAGTATGTCTTGAGGCTGTAAAGTGAGATTTTGGAGTTTCTGGATGAAATGGCTATTCTACACAAGAAATAAAGAGAGCCTTCCGACCACCCAGACGGCAGCCGATCTCTGCTAAGCCGACCCCACCTAGGAACAAAGGCACGGTATTCCTTCCTTATGTTCAAAACGTCACCGACAGGATTGAACGCCTCCTGCTACGCCATAATATCAAGACGGTTTTCAAGCCTACAAGAGAGCTCAACAGTTTACTACGCTCAGCCAAGGACCCGAGGGACCCGCTCTCCTCGGCTGGCGTATACCGGATCCCCTGCTCGTGTGGTGCAGTATATATAGGTACGACGCTACGTAGTATCAACACCAGACTAAACGAACACAAGAGATGCTGCCGTCTTGGACAATTTGAAAAGTCAGCTGTCGCTGAACATGCTATAGAAGCGGAGGGGGAGCATGT
Organism: Tenodera sinensis; assembly: GCA_030765045.1. Classification (NCBI taxonomy): domain Eukaryota; kingdom Metazoa; phylum Arthropoda; class Insecta; order Mantodea; family Mantidae; genus Tenodera; species Tenodera sinensis. The sequence continues at coordinate 92,697,873 of CM060970.1, forward strand.
CATCAAGTTTCAGGACACCAGCATTCTATCTAACATCTCACACTACCATGCTCGACTACAGCGCGAAGCCATAGAAATTTATAAACATGCCAATAATTTCAATAGGAAAGAGGAAGCCCTTAAGCTCAACAAAACTTGGTACCCCGTCATCGATAACATTAAACAACACAGACAGTCAAGCAACACAAACCAATCAGAATCTAGTAGCGCCCGAGATGCAGCTAGCCCCCTCCCACCAACCACACTGCCTCAGCGAGCCCCGAGCCAATCAGAGAAGACCCCTCCGTGTATAAAATCCGCATCCCAGACAGTCAACGCCTCAGATACAAGTGTACCTTCACCAAGAAGACTTCGACCACGCCACTGATGATGTCCACCGCAGTAGTGGACGAAACGTCTGGACCAAGTTACTCCAGCAGACCACGGCAAATCAGCCCGGAAGAATCTTGTAGAATTTCAAACACCGGCCGTGAAAGCCTACGCCTACTTATGACTCGCCTCTACGGGGAGGAGACATATCGTCTGACTCGTAAACTGGAAGGGCTGCGCAAGCAGAAATCTTCGCTTCTTTGCTCTTTAACTTTCTTACTGCGCTGCCGAGACTCCGGTATAACTCCAAAGTTCCTTAGAGTGAAACGACACTTTTTAACCGCTGCAGCACACCGCATCTACAATCGCTCTGAGCGTGCGCTGCTCCGAGAACGCATTCACCAAACCCGCCGCGAACTCGCCGCCAACAACCATGAGTTACTAGCCTTACACCTCAAGCTGAGCAACTCTCTCCAAAGACATGATTGGGACCGCGCTGATAGGATCACGTACAGCTCCATGATCGTTTACCAGAATACTACCACTACTCGTCATAAGAAGAAATTTGAACGACTTACATCCACTACCAAACTGCCTACTACCTTGGATATCAGTCGGACGGTGGTAAATCTGTCAGACCACCAATTATCACCCGCAGAGACTTCACTGCTTGCCAAAGGCGGCAATTACGCAGTTACCACATCTTCTCTACCAGCCGAGGATATCATCTCCAATATTGAATCTGGTATCCGCACACTTCCCACATCTGCAGCCGAAGAGATCCGCCGTGAAACAGCCAGGATTCTTCAACGCACCAAGGTTCCACCCAGCAACCTCTCAAAACAGGAAAAAACAGCTTTAAAAAACCTGAACGCCAACACAGACATCATCATCTGTTCAGCAGATAAAGGAAATGCTACCGTCATCCTCAACCAGCGGGACTATGTGCAAAAAATCAAGGATCTTCTGAAACCAGATACATACCGGGAGATACAACGTGATCCAACAGCACACATAGTACGTAATACCAACCTTCTGATCAAGAAGTCATCTCTACCAGAGGAAGACAAGCGACGCATCACAAAATCTGAAGCCCTGCCTCCCAGACTGTACGGCCTACCTAAGATCCACAAGCCGGATGTACCACTCAGACCTATTGTCAGCGGCATTGGATCTCCTACATATAGCATCGCGAAATATCTAGCCAATCTGCTGCAACCGCATGTAGGCAACACTGATACCTACATAAAGGACTCTGCACATTTCATCCAGAAACTCCAAAATCTCACTTTACAGCCTCAAGACATACTCGTCAGCTTTGATGTTGTCTCTCTCTTTACCATGGTCCCCGTCAACGACGCCATCACTCAACTGAAGCAGATTTTTCCTGACGACATTGCAGCTCTCTTTCATCTCGTTCTTACCACCACCTACTTCCAGTGGAATCATTCTTACTACGAACAAATCGATGGCGTAGCCATGGGCAGCCCACTCAGTCCAGTAGTAGCGAACTTCTTTATGGAGTCCTTTGAAGCTACAGCTCTAAACACCGCATCTCACATGCCGTCTGCTTGGTTCCGCTATGTAGACGATACTTTCGTCATATGGAGTCACGGCGAGCAGCCTCTGCTGGATTTTCTTCAACACCTCAACAGCCTCAATCCGCGCATCCAGTTCACCATGGAAAAAGAAAAAGATGGTCAGCTGGCTTTCCTGGACGTGCTGGTCAGCAGGAAAGACAACGGCAAACTTGGACACACGGTGTACCGCAAGCCTACTCACACAGACCGTTATCTCAACAAAACCTCCAACCACCATCCGAGACACAAACGGGCTATGATTCAAACTCTCCTACACCGCGCTTCCCGTATTTGCGAGCCTCATCTGCTACCACAAGAGCTGCACCATCTGGAACTAGCCTTACAAGCCAATGGCTATTCTACACAAGAAATAAAGAGAGCCTTCCGACCACCCAGACGGCAGCCGATCTCTGCTAAGCCGACCCCACCTAGGAACAAAGGCACGGTATTCCTTCCTTATGTTCAAAACGTCACCGACAGGATTGAACGCCTCCTGCTACGCCATAATATCAAGACGGTTTTCAAGCCTACAAGAGAGCTCAACAGTTTACTACGCTCAGCCAAGGACCCGAGGGACCCGCTCTCCTCGGCTGGCGTATACCGGATCCCCTGCTCGTGTGGTGCAGTATATATAGGTACGACGCTACGTAGTATCAACACCAGACTAAACGAACACAAGAGATGCTGCCGTCTTGGACAATTTGAAAAGTCAGCTGTCGCTGAACATGCTATAGAAGCGGAGGGGGAGCATGTCATCAAGTTTCAGGACACCAGCATTCTATCTAACATCTCACACTACCATGCTCGACTACAGCGCGAAGCCATAGAAATTTATAAACATGCCAATAATTTCAATAGGAAAGAGGAAGCCCTTAAGCTCAACAAAACTTGGTACCCCGTCATCGATAACATTAAACAACACAGACAGTCAAGCAACACAAACCAATCAGAATCTAGTAGCGCCCGAGATGCAGCTAGCCCCCTCCCACCAACCACACTGCCTCAGCGAGCCCCGAGCCAATCAGAGAAGACCCCTCCGTGTATAAAATCCGCATCCCAGACAGTCAACGCCTCAGATACAAGTGTACCTTCACCAAGAAGACTTCGACCACGCCACTGATGATGTCCACCGCAGTAGTGGACGAAACGTCTGGACCAAGTTACTCCAGCAGACCACGGCAAATCAGCCCGGAAGAATCTTGTAGAATTTCAAACACCGGCCGTGAAAGCCTACGCCTACTTATGACTCGCCTCTACGGGGAGGAGACATATCGTCTGACTCGTAAACTGGAAGGGCTGCGCAAGCAGAAATCTTCGCTTCTTTGCTCTTTAACTTTCTTACTGCGCTGCCGAGACTCCGGTATAACTCCAAAGTTCCTTAGAGTGAAACGACACTTTTTAACCGCTGCAGCACACCGCATCTACAATCGCTCTGAGCGTGCGCTGCTCCGAGAACGCATTCACCAAACCCGCCGCGAACTCGCCGCCAACAACCATGAGTTACTAGCCTTACACCTCAAGCTGAGCAACTCTCTCCAAAGACATGATTGGGACCGCGCTGATAGGATCACGTACAGCTCCATGATCGTTTACCAGAATACTACCACTACTCGTCATAAGAAGAAATTTGAACGACTTACATCCACTACCAAACTGCCTACTACCTTGGATATCAGTCGGACGGTGGTAAATCTGTCAGACCACCAATTATCACCCGCAGAGACTTCACTGCTTGCCAAAGGCGGCAATTACGCAGTTACCACATCTTCTCTACCAGCCGAGGATATCATCTCCAATATTGAATCTGGTATCCGCACACTTCCCACATCTGCAGCCGAAGAGATCCGCCGTGAAACAGCCAGGATTCTTCAACGCACCAAGGTTCCACCCAGCAACCTCTCAAAACAGGAAAAAACAGCTTTAAAAAACCTGAACGCCAACACAGACATCATCATCTGTTCAGCAGATAAAGGAAATGCTACCGTCATCCTCAACCAGCGGGACTATGTGCAAAAAATCAAGGATCTTCTGAAACCAGATACATACCGGGAGATACAACGTGATCCAACAGCACACATAGTACGTAATACCAACCTTCTGATCAAGAAGTCATCTCTACCAGAGGAAGACAAGCGACGCATCACAAAATCTGAAGCCCTGCCTCCCAGACTGTACGGCCTACCTAAGATCCACAAGCCGGATGTACCACTCAGACCTATTGTCAGCGGCATTGGATCTCCTACATATAGCATCGCGAAATATCTAGCCAATCTGCTGCAACCGCATGTAGGCAACACTGATACCTACATAAAGGACTCTGCACATTTCATCCAGAAACTCCAAAATCTCACTTTACAGCCTCAAGACATACTCGTCAGCTTTGATGTTGTCTCTCTCTTTACCATGGTCCCCGTCAACGACGCCATCACTCAACTGAAGCAGATTTTTCCTGACGACATTGCAGCTCTCTTTCATCTCGTTCTTACCACCACCTACTTCCAGTGGAATCATTCTTACTACGAACAAATCGATGGCGTAGCCATGGGCAGCCCACTCAGTCCAGTAGTAGCGAACTTCTTTATGGAGTCCTTTGAAGCTACAGCTCTAAACACCGCATCTCACATGCCGTCTGCTTGGTTCCGCTATGTAGACGATACTTTCGTCATATGGAGTCACGGCGAGCAGCCTCTGCTGGATTTTCTTCAACACCTCAACAGCCTCAATCCGCGCATCCAGTTCACCATGGAAAAAGAAAAAGATGGTCAGCTGGCTTTCCTGGACGTGCTGGTCAGCAGGAAAGACAACGGCAAACTTGGACACACGGTGTACCGCAAGCCTACTCACACAGACCGTTATCTCAACAAAACCTCCAACCACCATCCGAGACACAAACGGGCTATGATTCAAACTCTCCTACACCGCGCTTCCCGTATTTGCGAGCCTCATCTGCTACCACAAGAGCTGCACCATCTGGAACTAGCCTTACAAGCCAATGGCTATTCTACACAAGAAATAAAGAGAGCCTTCCGACCACCCAGACGGCAGCCGATCTCTGCTAAGCCGACCCCACCTAGGAACAAAGGCACGGTATTCCTTCCTTATGTTCAAAACGTCACCGACAGGATTGAACGCCTCCTGCTACGCCATAATATCAAGACGGTTTTCAAGCCTACAAGAGAGCTCAACAGTTTACTACGCTCAGCCAAGGACCCGAGGGACCCGCTCTCCTCGGCTGGCGTATACCGGATCCCCTGCTCGTGTGGTGCAGTATATATAGGTACGACGCTACGTAGTATCAACACCAGACTAAACGAACACAAGAGATGCTGCCGTCTTGGACAATTTGAAAAGTCAGCTGTCGCTGAACATGCTATAGAAGCGGAGGGGGAGCATGTCATCAAGTTTCAGGACACCAGCATTCTATCTAACATCTCACACTACCATGCTCGACTACAGCGCGAAGCCATAGAAATTTATAAACATGCCAATAATTTCAATAGGAAAGAGGAAGCCCTTAAGCTCAACAAAACTTGGTACCCCGTCATCGATAACATTAAACAACACAGACAGTCAAGCAACACAAACCAATCAGAATCTAGTAGCGCCCGAGATGCAGCTAGCCCCCTCCCACCAACCACACTGCCTCAGCGAGCCCCGAGCCAATCAGAGAAGACCCCTCCGTGTATAAAATCCGCATCCCAGACAGTCAACGCCTCAGATACAAGTGTACCTTCACCAAGAAGACTTCGACCACGCCACTGATGATGTCCACCGCAGTAGTGGACGAAACGTCTGGACCAAGTTACTCCAGCAGACCACGGCAAATCAGCCCGGAAGAATCTTGTAGAATTTCAAACACCGGCCGTGAAAGCCTACGCCTACTTACATTTTTTATGTTTGTATAGGGGAAGGATCCCGAGCCTCGGACTTTTAAGCCCATTCATAAATAAATGTTATTTAATATCAAATTGAGTAAATATATTCCCAGATAGAATAACAAAAAATAATAACATAAAAGTGAAAGTTATGATCACAATACTTTAAGATTAAATATAAATTAACTTTTTGTTATGATGGATCAAAGGTCTTTAGCACCGGATAGTATATTTTCCACTTACTAGACCCACTTTTTTACTTTCTGTAATGCGTATTTTAAGTAGAGGAAAAATTGCATTTCACTAAACAATTTTATGCTGAGAGTTCACGTGTTTTGAGAGCATCCGCCTACAAAAGCAATTTTAGAAACAGGTATGTGTCTGAGTGTGCCTGTGTGGATACAGTGTGTTTAAAAAAAGTGTCTGATATTGCAACAGGAGTTGGGATTGGTTAAAATTAGAATAAATGTTCCTATAAACATATGTCCGGAAGCAAATATGTGTAGAGATATGAGCCATTTTACAAAAATGTGCAACGGATCCACATTTTTGATGGGTTTGACATACACCAATGTCTTTAAATGTCCCCATAGCCAGAAATCCAATGGATTGAGATCCGGAAAACGCGGAGGCCATGTTACTGGACCTCCTCGACCAATCCATCGCCCATTAAATGTTTGGTTTAACTATTGGGATAGCTTTAGTCCCAATCTGTGGGGAGAGACTGTAGGTGACAGACTCCTAGAACCATACATTTTACCGAACTAATTAACAGGTGTATCATCGATTCCTGCGTGATGACTCACTCGTGCTCTTGGTGGAGTTGTGCTTTAGAAAGACGGTGCAGTGGTTTATGAATGACGGGGCACCACCCTATTTTGTACGCATCGTGCGACAATACTTAAACCAAAGGTTTAATGGACAATGGATTGGTCGAGAAGGTCCAGTACCATGGCCTTCCGGTTTGCCGGACCTCAAACCATTAGGTTTCTGGCTATGGGGACATTTGAAGAAATTGGTGTGTCCCGAACCTATAAAAAATGTGCATACGTTGCACATTTTTGTAAAATGGCCCTTATCTCAACAAGTAATAATTGTTTCCGGACGTATGTTTATAGGAACATTTATTCTAGTTTTGACTCATTCCAACTTCTGTTGCAAAATTGTACACTTTTTTAAACACCTGTATGTATGTGTGTGCGTGCGTGTGTGTGTGTGAGAGAGAGAAAGAGAGAGAGAGTGTGAACAGCATAATTCAAACAAGAAGTCAGTTAAATATCAAACTTAACTTTTAATTTTAGTGTTTTACTAGGTTTTAAAAAACGTCGCAAACCCAAAACGCCGAGCTACTGTTTCCACGAAATATATATATATATATATATATATATATATATATATATATATATATATATATATATATATATATATATTAAATTTTCTTAGAAATGCTTTAACGATTTTGATTAAAAGTACCAAGTGTTTAAAACATTTTCATAACAGAGGAAATGTGGTTAGGTATACCTATCTTGAATTTTCTGGGAAAGGCCTACTCATTCTCGATGACCTTTGGATAACTGCTAAACCGTGAGAGAAAGAAAGAGAGAGAGAGAGAGAGAGAGAGAGAGAGAGAGAGAGAGAGAGAGGGAGAGAGAGAAAATGTTACTACACAAATGTATAAATATGTGTGTACAGTTATATAATTATCCATAAATTATATATTATAATTAAATGAATGACAGCGCCGTAGCCGAGTGATTAGACCATTCGCTTCTAACCAAAGCGGCCGGGGTTCGATCCCAAGCAACCGTATGTGGGATTCGTTGTAGACGAAGCGGCACTGGGGCGGGTTTCCTCCGGGTTCTCCAGTTTCCCCCGCCATCTCAATCCACCAGTGCTCCATCTTTATTCCATGTATGATCAGTGTCACCGCCTGTGGTGCCGTAGTAGTAAAAGTGGGCGTTAAGCACCACAAAAATGGAAGGTGGTTTGTGTGTATTGTGTGTGTGTGTGTGTGCGTGTGTGTGTGTGTGTGTGTGTCTGTGTGTGTGTGTGTGTGTGTATGTGTGTGTCCATGAAAAGCGTAACTAAGTAATGCATTTTGATTTTCTAAAATTTCAATTGTGGATAGAATGTCTCCTTTTATTGTGCTCTTTTTATAGCCGATTTAACTTAGTCATATCGCGACTTTACAATATTTTGTACATTTAACATTGTAATTAAAGTATAACATTACAATATTTAACATTGGAGGCATTTGTACTTTACATTGTTGTCCCTGTGAAGTGTAGCACTATTCGGAAGATAGACGCTGTAAATACAAACAGCTGATGGTGGATTTACTGAAACCGTAACTTCTTGTAATTCACTATTTAGAAGTACTTCCCTGAGATATAAATCACTTTTCACGTAATTGCTACTCCTTCGCTAGCTTGACTGGCATTGAGTCTATTTTAAGATATACTTTGAAACTTTTAGTTTGTAGACGGAATTACCTCGAAAATTAGTTTCCCATAGACATGTTTGTATTTGTTAATCAGAAATTGTAAGTACTCAAATTGCGGCCGCAATCCATTGATATTCCATTGTATAGTTCAGACTTCATGTTGTGAGTGCTGAATGGTAAGTGCTTCATCGATTCAGGTTATACTGCGTAGAGCTGTCCCTTGTCGTTTCTTTGTTTTGTCTGGTGAAGTTTAGTAGTTCCTTAATGATACTTCTGGTTTTAATTGCTTTATTTGCATAATACGAGTGTAGTGCTAGGAGTGCCTGTGATAAACCTTGTAGGTCTTCGATATAGCTGAGAGCAATTGTTATCTATGTCATTCACACCCACAGTATTTTCAAATAAACGGAGAACCTGTAAGTAGTTTGTAGTAAATTTGTAAATTATCTGGAACTTTCTGGATGTCTTCATGAGAAATATAGATTTGTCTTCGGAAATTCAGGATATGTGAGAATCAAGGAAAGGTTAGTCCTGCTCTGATAGCAGATATCTTGGACATAGATTTAATACCTAGATTTTTAGTTGGTCTTCAACGACGTATATAGGAATTACTGTATAAACATTGTATATTTGGTTTCTTTAAGGAGGGGTTGCATCTCCAGTGATAGGTTCTTTACATATATTTTAGAGTATTTGCTAATTAGATCTTCGACACATTTTTTGTTAGACAGGAAAAAGCATCTACTTCTGTTTGAAATGCGCGGAACATATCCGATGTCGTTAGGTGAGATCAGATTTGCAAGCATGAGCACGTAATCTTTTATGCTTGTGCCTTCGCAGGACTCAATAATTAAGCCTTGTTCTTCATAAGGGTTTTAGGCAGCAACTGCCGAGTGTGGTAAACTTGGAGAAAGAACAGTTGTTGTCACTTGATTTCGATAGGTTATGCATTTGTTCGAAGCTTTAGTTTGTCATCTGTTTATTTAGGTTTCATCCGTTGGAACTACTATTTACGATCTTTGGCTTTATCTGCCAATCTCTGTTAACAGAGAATGCCATGGCTGTTTTCTAAACAATTTGAGGTTAGCTGTTTTATTATTCACTGAAAACTTTTAATTAGCATTGAAATTAATAACATCCTTCCTTACTCGGAAGTGGTGAAGATTAGATGAAGCTTCTTTGGAGATAATGTTTATGTTGCAGCTTCCACTTCGAAGAGCGCATTTATTTGAATAACCAGAGTAAAACATTTACACGCCAAATGTTTGTTGCAGCATTGCCAACTCTCAGAAGTTTTGTTTATTGATCCTTGTGGCAATACGTTATTAGTCACATCGTGTGCTTTTGTGGTGAAAGTTGCATCTCATTGTCACTCGTGTTTATTTTTTCTAGCTCACACTAGTTATTCGATTGAATGTACGACAATAATGGACAGTTCTGCTTTTTTCTGATTGGTAGAAACTTGCACTTTAGTGAAGTGTCAATATCAAGCTGCTGCTTCAAAACCCAAGTGACGATTAGAAGTGAAATGTATAAATAAATTTCGAGAGCTACGAGATGTATAATTACTATATTTAGGCATGCTAGAGCATTATTGTTATTTATGCTCGACCATGCCTAAATTTATTAATTATAAGTCTGATAGCGATCCTTTAATGGACCTCCTTAAGTTCAAACTTTTATTAAAGGACTGGTATTTACCCAATCAGACAATTTAATTTTCATTAAAGGACAGGTGTTCCACCAATCAGAGAATTCCCATGCAGCAATGGCAAAGCGCGATATCGATTAATTCTCGAAACGCAACTGTGAATGTGGAAACGAAAAATGCGTTTGTTTGATAACTTTTCCAACCTAGTAACTATGCAAATTTTATAGCAGGCACTTGGAGAAAATTATGTTGTGGCAGTGATGTCATTGCTGTCCTGTTAGCATGGCAATTAATAATTTACTTTCTAGCACTTATGCCATCATAATAAGCAGCTTTCATGCTAGGATTGCGTAAAGTGTATTTGCGATGAAATATCGAACGTTTTGGATTCAATACAGTATTTTCTGTATGAGGTGTAAAGTCAGGTTTTAGATAGGAGATTCGGTTACGAGTTTTGGAACCGAAGTGTAGAACACACTGTGTCACATTATGAGAGCTGTTCGTAATATCAGAAGTACAATGATCCTTCATCATTGGGCATTAGGGGAATATGAGATAAATCATAAAGTTTCCCATATCTAGAGAATGCGAAACAGGTATATAGTGCAGGAAAATCCTAAACCGAGAGAAAATTGTTGGCATTCCTCACGTGCAGCAGAAACAAGTATTATCCTCGTGCCTCATAAAGCGAGGGGGGAGGGGGGACAGAGTAATATTATTAAATTCCTGAGCTCTTTGTGAACCGACATTCTCTTCCTGATGACCACGGAAATCCCTGGTGCTTCTGCAACGTTATTACGGTTACACTGTACGACTTGTTTCAAGTCTTAAATTGCAATCTCATTGCACTCTATTAGGAACCGCCTTCTTCGGTTCTAATACTCTCTTCAAGTCTTTTAGATCCTAAGAGCCAAGGATCTCCTCAAATGTCCTTTAGCGTAGAGCATTAAACAGGTCATTACTTCTGAGTATTATTTTTGGGAGACAATACAATTTCATGACTTTTCCGGTTATATTGACATTGCAGGTAAATGAATTATCCCGTATTCAGATCTACCAACTTAACCCACCTTCCTATATTAAGTACTTTTAAGGCCTAGACCGCTAGCATTTTCACGCTCTTAAACTTAATATTTTGATTAATACAGATATAAAATATAATCAAATCTACTTGCTGATTTTTACCACCTCAATAATTGTCCTCTTACTGATATAATATACAGTACCTGGGTCACCGAGCTTCGCACGGTGTTTTTCCCCCTCCTTTTGTGAAATCTTGTTTTTTGAGAGAAGATACTTATTGAGATAAACTTGAAAAGCAAAACGTTAACTAAATAAAATTGTTTGTCGCAATTGTTAAGTCATTTCCGAGATACAAGATATATAAATATTTCATAAGCACTATCATTTCAGCCGTAAAATGCAATACGTTGAATTTCTATTTCAAACATATAGACGGGACGAGCTGTAACATATAACCTAATATAGGTATGTAAGTCAACTTTCTTACTGTATTCTGATGGTCCTGGAAGAGGACTTTAAAACGCTACTTCGTTTGTTGAAATCAGTCCATTAGAAGGGAAGAAACAGCCAAAAGAAGGTTCAATTGCTCTGTAGAAACGGGAATAAAAAATGTTTTTTTTTATGTAAAACAGCATTTTTTTTCAGGAATGACACCTATATAGATAAACTTAAAATTCATGCCAGCCTTCAATTAAAAGACTAATGATTATGTTACCTTTGCACAGTCAAAATACTGCGGCCCTTTAAAATACTCTTCAGTGGGCAGGTCAAATTTCTTAAATAATTACAAAAAAACATATTTTTAATAAACAGGTGAGCAAAATATCTGCCTAATTCTTCATATTAACAACACAAAGAAAAACCTTATCTGAATACAAAATTTCATTAAAATCGTTACAGCCGTTTCCAAGATATGAGGAATATAAGAATTACACGTTAAAAATTATATATATTTCACACGTTGTTATTTTAAAGACTAAAGCACTGGAATCGGTCCAACTTTCGTTGTAATGACGATCGAAGACATTATGCAGCGTCCATGAATCTTTATACATGTTCCGCGAAATAAACAGAGTAGGCCGTGCTCAAATCAATAATTATCCATAGTAAACATGATGGCTAACTTGAACGAGTGTGTTGATTTTGAAATCGAAGAAAACTGGAAAACTGGCTGTACTTCTCCCATACCTGAAAAATCTGGAGATACAAAAGATAACAGCATTTAAAAAAAAAATTGACTAAATGAGAAGAATGCAGGAAAAGATGAAAGTATATTGTGCACTAAGTGATACTTATCAGGTCGAGAATGCATTTTGGGAATACGAGGCCAGAAGGCCGAGTTTTCTCAAGCATTCAAGATCTGATAAGTAACTTACAGTTCGTGATTAGTCAATTACTCTTCATCTGATTCTAAAGTTGTAAAAATATCTAAAAGTTCCTTGTCGGTAAACATGTGCCCGGCACGGAATGACGCCATCTTAACCCAACTGGCAGTGGCGTGCGGTAATTTCCCGCAGCTAACATGTGACTTGTGCACAGTTTACTATAAAACCCCGCAGATGTCATACAACACCAGAGACTGCACAGCAACTAGTGTCAGCGTATAGCCAAGAGATGGCAGAAGAAGTCAGTGCACGTGGGCCCGCTTTAATGTAAGTGACTCGAAAGTTACGGCCATTAGAAAATGGCGTGATGCCCAACCGAGTATACTCGTCTTTAGCAAGACAGCAGCAACATTTTACCACCGAGTTAACTCGCTCTTAGCAGTGAAAGGGTTGAACTGTTTGTTTCATTGAAATCACTGCTTATTGCTCACTCACAGTCGCGTAAAAAAAAAAAAAAAATAACAAGTTGGGAAGATGAATGTTATGTATCAAGGTTGGTATTTCACATTTCATTCATACGCCATATTAAATTATTAATTATGTCCCAAAAATTGTATGCGTGTTAAGTGTAGTAAATATCACTTAGCATCTTGATATCGCAATATACCAAAGTATCGTGCAAAATAATTTTTATGTTCATATTACTCCTTAGTCACTTTTATATCTCTTCAACAAACTTTCTTACAAAATGTTACCTACAACGTCACACGTATTACTGAGACTATATCATATGTAGAGGCGTTAAATTATCATGTGTGAATTATCACCTGGTCATTGTTATGTTTTGTACTAATGATTCATTTGTTTAGTCAGTGTCGCCAACTATATTCCCTTAAATCGCTGGAATGAAGTTTATTACACATTACAATCGAGTAACAATCAAAATAGCATTCCATTTCAATATGACAGCTGTATTTTTAACAATTGTTCTTTTAATAATTGATGTATTTTTCAGAAGTACGGTCATTTGTTAATTTTAAAAATAAAGTGAGATTTATTTCAGATTATAGACTGTTTTTCTGTTATAACAATAAGAGAAGATCGAAATGCATATACTTCTATGGCAGGTGTGGGGAAGAGGGGTGGCAGGAATGCAATCGAGTATTTACCCTCTCCACTTACTGACAGTTTGAAGGACTGATTGGTTCTCTGAGGTAGACAGACAGTGGCGGGAGGCGTGGCCTGGTAGCTAACCACTATGAGATAGTAGAAGGGGTTAAAACTACGATGTAGGGGAATTGACACAATGTGTCGGTTCTCCCCATCTATGTTCTAGGGTTCGTTTTCCTCAGTTGGCAGTGCTAAGTAAGTCGAACTATACTAAACAAAATGCATATATTTTAGGTAATTTGTTATAGAATTTAACATTTTCTGGTCAAATATTTGCGATATAGCATTTAAAGTCGTATGTTATTTATGAAACAGTCCAGATAAATTTCATTCGATGGTCTGACCCTCTTTCTCGCTGCGCTCGAGAATTTATCGGTTGGGTCAGACGTCTTATATTGCTTGTGATAAACCCTTGCAGAAATGGTTTCCTAACACATTTCGTTTGAAGATATAAGATGCTGAAGCGATAGATATACCTTCATATGTTAGCGCTAAGTTTTCCACGAGTGCAAGATGCAGCACTCACGCTGTAACAGCCCTTTAAAAAATAAAAATATACTGAAAAGTCAAACCAAAACAATGAATTTCCCGGCAACAGTCACGCCAATGTGTCTATATTATAAAATTGTATTGACTGTTAACTTTTACCAATAATACAAAATGTTGTAAAAGTCATTCGTAATGTGCAATACTTCAGCCAGTTCTTTTATTTTGTTTTTTGTCTCTAATAAGCTCTTTAACTGCTATGATTCTTAGCATCCCGTCGCTTAATTTTGCTCAGAGGCCTTTGTCATACTTGAGGTTGTTTTAAATGCCGAAAATCTACGTCACATGATATATGTAGACTACGTAGTAGAGAAAAACAAATGAATACTGATAATACTACAAAAAGCAACAAAAATGGTGAAAAGCTCATACCAATAACGAGGCTGGGTCTGTAGTCTGGTGGTTAGCATGCTCTCAAATCCCGAGGTACCCGGTTCCATTCCCGGCTGGAGAATAGAAATTTTCCTTTAGCCAGGATTATTCACCTTCCTCCCGAGAGTCTGGAAGCATGAGTAAGAGTATGAATGTACATGTGAATTTAATGTTTATGGAGAAAACGCAACGTAAACAAACCCAAAGTTACACAAATAGGAAACGAATGAACATCATTGTCGGCATTTGTTTCAAAGGAGCACAAAAATGGCGCAAACAAAAAGAGCCAAAAAAAGAGATTGTCTCGGAAGCTTTTGAGGGCACAAAAAGTTATTTGAAATTGATTCTCTACCTTTAAGAGATCCACTTTTTTATGCAGCAAGCTTTCATCTATTTCCTATGCTTTACCCGTAATACAACTTCCCTCGAAATTAAAAGTACTTTATATATTTATCTATAATGTGAACATTACAGGCTTCCCCAAAAAATTACAATATTCACATAAAAATTTACAATATCAGTTTTATTACAGAATTAAATGGAAAAATGAATACAGAATAGGCACTACAACATCACAACATTAATTGCAAAATAAATTCTAACAAATATAAAACATGACAAATACAAAATAGAAAGTTAACATTGATTCACATATACATCAAATCTATTAAACTACTATTGGTAATAAAGGGCCACAGAATATAGCAAAACTGGTGATCTATACTGGATGTAATTTATTATAATTATTATAGTGATTACACTCGAAGCTTAAGACCTATATGAGTCAGT
Organism: Tenodera sinensis; assembly: GCA_030765045.1. NCBI lineage: Eukaryota > Metazoa > Arthropoda > Insecta > Mantodea > Mantidae > Tenodera > Tenodera sinensis. The sequence goes on from CM060970.1 coordinate 92,712,956, forward strand.
ATTAACTCCCTGAAAGAAAAACAAATGTTACGAAATCTATTTGGTGCAATATTTGAAATATAAAAATATATTAATTGCATTAGTTATATATTAATTTGTAAAGGAAAAGTAACAAATGACAATTTCTTCTATCTGATAGACCTTTAAGCTCAAATAAGTGAAGTAATGAATAATAAAATGTAAACTTATGTAAAATAATGAAATTTTTTTGTAAGACACCTACCTTAGAAATTTATATTGAATAAGTTCAATACTTTGGGCAGTTTGAGGACTCCATACAGCTGAACTGTACTCCAGTTTAGATCTCACTTCCAGGCTATTCCCAGAAAAGTCGAGACATACTTTTGAATATAATTTTTCGACATTAGATTAGGATACAAATTGCTTTAGTCATTTTTGGGAAGAGGTAAGAGTAAGGAAAATTATTCCACGTAAGGGGTTGTTTGAGCGTTCGTTTGAAAATATTCTGCCCGAACTTTTCGTTTCGAGTTGTACTGCTCACACACATACATGCGAAGCTGTTTTTCGTCCTCGACGGTGAATGGCAGAAATGGGTGAAATGATAAATAAACCCCAGGTCCATGGAGCTTTAACTTAGCCGACATTCATCTTCTCAGGATAAGGGAAAACCTCGGAGAAAAGCCTTATCTGGATAACTTACCCTAAGCGAGTTTCGAACTCGCGACCTCCTGAACGTGAGGCAGCAAGACTAATCATCAGGCTACTGAGACGGGCAACGCGATGATGATGATGATGATGATGATGATGATGATGATGATGATGATGATGACTACTTTTGGGGTTTCAGGGGACGCAAAACTTACATTTTAAATGAAACCTGGATATCGAATTTTTTACTGCAATATTTCCTCAGGTGTTCCATGAGGAAATATTGCTAGCTAAATATACTCTAGCGGCGACGTTCAACCTTTGCGAAAGAGGGGAAGTTGGATTCACCTCCTTCCACGCGAACTTTGCCTCACTTTAAAGCCGTACATCGTATTCCAGTGGTGGTTTAATGATACGTACGCCCCGTTTCAAATTCTATGCAATAAAGATCTGTTCGTTAGTGACTTATTTGGTGCTGTTTGCGTTTAAGAAGTTTTAATATTTGGCGACAAAGTCGAAGTGCATAGCGTTAGAAGATACACCAAGCGATCGTCGCGCAGGTATTGCGATACAGACTTTTAATATAGATCAATTTGAGAAATTCTGTTCGTAAGTATTAATAGACGTCAGGTTGGAGCAAACATTTGTAGTCTAGCAGACGTGTCAGAGTACAAAGACTGAAACAAATTCAATCCTGTTCTGTGGAACATTTGAAGGTCGTAGTGTTTTACACAAGAATGACACTCATTTGCAACTCATGTGGAGCTTCGCTGCACGAAAAATGCATAGGGTTATTAAAGTAATTTGATTTTCTTCTCCTCTTGAAAACAAAAGCATTCCTCCTCCAATTCAATATGAAACAGGAAACGCTTCAGTATCTTGTAAACAAACATGTAATTGCGTGTTCGTGTCCGTCACTGGATACTCACTGTCTGCTTGTGACGTGTAACATCATTAGCTAATGCACCGCTAATAACGTAAGGTTCTCCAAACAGAGAAGGTTGGGTACCCCTGTACTACAGTGTAGTTAGTATAGTTGTTTATGCCTAATACAAACTGCATTTGTTTCGTTGTTTTGTGTTGTGTTTTGGCTTCGACCATTTAGTTAAAAATGTCATCATAGAGCGGCAGACATAAAAGCGATTAAACTCAAGCGAACAAAAACATAGATGAATAGATATTTTATTTCAAATAAAATAAATTTAAATGTCAATGGGATTGTTATATATATTTTGTCCTTTGTTCGTAGCAGGCAGTTTAATTATGCATACACAGTGGGCTGCCAAACCAATTAATACACCTACCTCCATAAAACATAGTCTGCCACAATGTAATCTGTCATGTGGTCGTGTTTTGTTTTGCTGTAACGCGTTTTTAGTTTTGTAGTGGCCTCTGAGGGTTTGGGCCCCCACAACACCACAAATGTGGAAACACTGCCGATCACGGTGACAAAAACTCTGATTTAGTGTTTCGGAAACATTTCACTTTTTTGTTATATGTGGCCCGTGTTTTAAATTCCATGAACGTGCTGCGATTACGTGATACACCGATGTCAGCTCCCTCTTTGTTGATGCTAACTATTATTACATGCAAGCTCGGAAGTTATTGTGCAGAATATTATATAGGACGTGAGGGAACAACTAGAATTAGAAGTTAATAAGGGAATACAAAAATCTAAAATGTGTTCTCTATTTGTTACAGTTTTTGATAATCCATTTCATCCCTGAATATTGTACAAGATGGGCTTATGTTCTGTTGGTTTATATTACGCTGGATAGACATTTAGGTGAAAGGCACTTCCTAGAAAGATCATAAGAAAAAATCTACAAACTGAACTAGCTGGCCCCGTAGCTCAGTCGGTACAGCACTTGTGCAAGAGGTCCCGGGTTCGATTTCCGGCTGGGGGATGAAACTTTTTCTCTAGCCAAGATTATTTCCAATCTTCCACAGAGTCTGGAAGTATGAATGAGAGTGTGACTTTAACATATAAAATCCCTAAAGACTGAAAACCCACCTTAAACGAGTAACACCATTGGCGTTAGACAATATATTCCAAAGGGAAAGCTGCGGATATGACTATCGGAGTTAAAGGCGCGATATAAATGGAACATTAAAAACTCTGATGTGTTGCACTCTTCTCCGTGTTAGTTGAAATAAACATTTGTACAAATTATATTATTGCTTATTTCCTTGCAGGTACAAGGATAATATAGAAATACAGTAGGCTTTGAGCGATAGTCAAATCTTTTAAAGCTTTCAGATTCCGTTCTCTTTGCACGGTTAACATAAAAATGAATAGCGATATTCCATTTGACAGAAGTGTAAGTTATCCAAAACTTACACAAACAACGAGGAATATCTCCGAAGTGGTTCAATCTACAAAAAATTTTATTTGGACATAAATTGTGCGCTTTAGCGACATCTGCAATTTTCTGTAGTAAGATTTGGTCTATCTCTTACAGTTTACCAGTTATGCAAAAGTTATCCAGAGTAAATAGGACTTCATGTGCTATAGCCAGAAAATTCGAGATATAAATTTGATTTGTCATAAAAATATCTCAATCATATGGCATTTTAATCAAAATGGTTAGTCATTTTCAAAAATAAAAATTTTCGAAAAATTTTCCATGTAAAGGGTAGTCTAGGGTGGAGCAAGTTCCTTCGAAATCTTCCTATCGCATCCTTGAAAGACATTAAACTTAAATACAACTTTGGTTTTTAATCGACTTATTTTTTAGTTATGTTGTCTACAGACAGACGCAGCCCTCCCCCCCCCCCCCACACACACACAGAGAGAGGGAGAGAGAGAGAGAGGAGAGAGAGATATCTTATTCTAAAAATGCCTATTTGGATTCAGGTGGCCTCAAAATATATCTTTTCTGTGAAATCTCCACATCGAATTTTTGGGTGGAACATAATACTTCCTCTACTTTACTGAACGTACTAGAGAAAGTAAAAATAACTACCTGACAATTGCTAACTGTCCCCATTTAAAGATGTAACTATTCGTATTTTAGAAAATAAACAGATACAATAATCTCACACTTTAACTACGCAGCCAAATGGCGGCGGATGCTAGGGAATACATTTTAGACCAGTCTATATTAAATAGCTTCTAGGTATCATTCCTATACCATACCATCTGGCTTCATCACATATCTACAGAGGGATCAGTGCCTCTGTGACGGACAGATGGTTTTAGGGTGCCATCCAGTCTATCTGCTTTCAACATCTGCGGATAGATGACACAGCATTCGATATTACCATATATTTTTCATTTTTACTATTATTTTTAGACATAAGGTGGAACTTTGGGTCGTGGTATCAAATACGTAATCCAGCATATGTAAATATGTAATTCTTGGCGACTGAGGGAAACCAAGAAAAAGCCCTAGTCAGATTGGTTGTCCCACGGGATTTGAACGCAGGACTTCCTGAATGTGAGCCACCACCTCATACATCCCACTCGTTACAATAATCTGTTAAATCAGTTACACTACAAACTTCTCTTCATATGTCTACCTGCACAATATGATTTATTGCTCTGATATACTGATGCAAGGCGGCGCCGCGGCCGAGTGGTGGCCGAAACGGCGAATGGGCAGCTTTTCTCCAGATTCTCCTGTTTCCACCACCACTCATTCCATCAATTCTTCCCTAGTCACATTTCATTGGTCGATTGCGCCTCCAGAGGCTCCACAGGCAGTTCGAGTCGAGTGGGGAAGCTTGTTTTCCCCCACCCGAAGTGTCTTTACCGCAGTACCTAGCCGTTATACGGCTTTACCTGCGGGATAGTATGGTGTTTTGGTCTACAGGGATTTAATCTCTGGGAATGTTTGGGATCAGGGGTATTTATAGGGGCAAGATGGATCTTGGTAGGGATTGGTCCATGAACGGGCACTGTCCATACATGCTGATTGGCTGGTTAGTCAATCAGGTGACGCGCTAATCTCCTCCTGGTTCTGGCCGTCAGTCACTCACTGAGAGGTGATCTGAGTTAGGCGTTTTACTCTGTTTTAAGTACAGATATTCATTTTGCCTTTCCCATCTTCGAAAATTAGTCCGTTGGACTTAAGATGTCCTTCGGCAATTTTTTAGATGGTAGTCGGCGAGGCTCTCTCTGGTCATATTGTCCCAGAGTGTTCATCAGTGGACTAGGGTGGTTCTGGAGTTTGTTGTACATTGTTCGAGCGCGGGTTTTAATCACGTCGACAATGTACGGGATGCCGGAATGTTCGTGAAGGATGTGGGCAGGAAATCTCCAACCAGTGTCATAGATCATCCTTAATGCCCGATTCTGCAACGTCTGGAGTCTGATGAAGGTGGACTTTGCCACCACTCCCCAGATCTCGCATCCGTACAGGACCAGAGGCGGGATGATCGCACGATACAGCTGGAGTTTCAGGCGAATGGACATGGTTTGGGAGCTGAGGATGGGATACAACTGCCGTAGGGCTGCGTGACCTTGTAGTACTTTGCCCCTGACGTGATGCCTATACGTTAGCCGCCGGTCCAACGTGACCCCGAGATACTTCGCCGTAGTGACCCAGGGGATCCGACGGCGCCGAAGCACGAGGTCCTGCGGGAGCCGGTTTGCCAGCGTGTTGGCCAGGAGAATCGCAGAGCTTTTCTCCGGGTTGATAGAAATGCGCCAGTTCTCGCACCATCTACTGATGGCACAGAGGTGGGCTTGTACTTGACGGTAGCTGTAGCGCGGGTTCTTGTTTGTTGCGAAGATCATGAGATCGTCCGCATACTGACAGATGTGAGTGTTGGGGTGCGTGGGGAGATCGGCCATGTAAGCATTAAAGAGTGCCGGTGACAGTACACTGCCCTCGGGAACTCCTGCGCCAATGGGCCTTTCTCGGGAAAATGAACCCTCCACCTTCACTCGGAAGCTACGTTCCTGTAGGAAACTAGCCACCAAGTAAATATATGGAGGGGGGATTTCGTGCTGTATGAGCTTGTAAATAAGCCCTTCGTGCCAGGTGGTAGAGAACGCCTTTTCCACGTCAAGCAACACTGCCACCGTTTTGGCCCTTTCCTGGTAAGCCAGGGTGGCCTTTTCGGCTACTCGCAGTAGTTGCTTGGTTGTGGAATGGTCAGAACGAAAACCAAACTGATGTTCCGGTAGGAGGCCTTTTTCATCTAAAAGAGGTCGAAGGCGGGTCAGGAACAGTTTCTCGAAAACTTTCGAGATAACTGGTAGGAGGCTGATGGAGCGGTAGCTAGAAGGAAAGATCGGATTCTTGCCCGGCTTCAACACGCATACCACACGCGCCCTCTTCCAGACTTCCGGAAAATGGCGCATGCTTAGGCACGCGTTGTAGATCCGAGTCAAGTGCATCACGGCTCTAAAGGGAAGGTGCTGGAGCATTTCCGTTGTTACCCGGTCCTGCCCAGGGGCTTTTCTAGGTTTTAGGTGTTGGATGGTGTTAGTTACCTCGCGAGGGGTAACTATCGAGATGTGGAAATCCTCGTGGCCCGCAGGTCCAACTTCTAAGAAGTCTTCTACTGCTTGTTCCACGAGGTCAGTATGATGATTGCGCCTACATTTCATATCATCTTCTTCATCACTATCATACCTGGCGCTTGGCTGACCACCCACTTCCACGTCTTCATTCTGTCCGATCCATAGGTTCCTGTGCTCCCCGACAAGCGTCTAACCCTAGGCACTGGCTTGTAAGTCCTGGGGGTATAAGTCTTACATAAGGGGAGGGTAATCAGATAAAGAAAGAAAAATATACACTGACGCAATTTACACGTAACCAGGTAATAGGATAAGGTAGTACAAAAGGGTTTGTCAACATATTGTCTCGTAAGCAATGTTCGTTTTTAATTAAGTTTACATCGTACATATACTGTTTTTATTTTTCTCAATACTATTGTTGGGGTGCTACAGTTATTGTTCGTATTATTCACATGTTGGCAGCCAGCAGTTGGTAATACAAGGTTTGAAAATGGGGGTAACAATTTTGAGGTTAGAGTCCTGAAGCACTACTGGAAACAAGATTATAAAACTCGGCAGAATATGTGAAGTGGTATTGAAGGTGAGGATGTCGCTAGTGAGCGAGTGGTGAAGCGGTGGTTCAAGTGTTTCAATAATGGACACGTAGAAATTTGCGTTTTGGAATACTCCAGTTGTGGAATGTTGAGAATGCACGCAGAGTTTTGGAAGAAAATCCACAGACAACCACTCGGAGGGTCTCAAAACAACTTGTGCTTCAAAACATACCATAAATTACCACATTAAATCACTCAAAATCGATTAGAAGCTGTAAGTTTGTACCACGTGAATTCACACCTGATGAAGCTCAACGTAGATTGGTTATCTGTCGTCAGCTTATGGCTAATCCCAAGGATAATAGTTTTGTCACATACGATGAAAAGTGGGTGCCATGACACCTCAAAACAGTGGCTCGATACCCGTCAGCCTGCAAATTATCGTCAAAAAATCGCTTCCACCCCAAAATAATGTTTACTGCGGTGGAATTATGAATGTCTGATTTACTGGTCATTTGACCCAAATGAAAACGCGCTCGATAAGGAGTTTTATTTTCAACAACTGGAACGAGTTAATGTAGTTTTGTTCCATTAGTTGATAGAAACAGAGTTATTTTGCAAAAGGACAATGCGACTTGTCATACAGTTCACAGACTAATGGACAAAATCAAGGAATTAGAAGAAATCGAACTGCTATGTCATCAGATCCATGGCCCATTTCCTGCGAGGAAAAAAGTTTGAAAATGTTATTCAAGCAACTTGGAAATGGGTATCAAGAATTCTAGGTATAAAGAGCAGAAATTGGTGTGGTTGTGGGATGGCAAACCTCACTGAAGTGTGGCTCAGGACTATAGAATTGAATGGCCTACACTTTAAAGATTAGAATCATTTCGTGTAACAACACATTTGAAATAAAGTTATGCTTAAAAACGGACGTTACTTATGAGACATCAGCTATACATATCTGTTCCATATTACCACACATGAGGTACTGTGAGAATACTACAAAATCAGTCCAGTTACTCTTCTATAGCTTTATTTTCCTTCTAAACGTTTGCGCAAGACAAAACAGTTATCTTTTACTAGTTAACAAAGTCTTGGTCATATTACAACTCACAACTGTTTTCTTGTCGTAGTCCTGACACAGTCCATTCACAGTCTTTCTTCGCTTTCTCTATTTCTCATACACTAACTCCGACGATAGTCACTCAACGCTAATCAAAAGCTCTTCACTGCGACACACCTTTCACGGCTGTCTCACACTCACTGACTCTGAGCGACTCAAAAGTTTCCTGTTTCCACGCGAACCACAAGCTTTCTATACTGGCGATGACGTAACCAGATCTTTCTCGAAAGTCAACAAACAAGCCGGCTGCCGGACACTTCTCGAATGCTCTGGAAACTCTTTGTGTAGTCACTTGATTGTTGTTGGTCAAGTGTTCGCTCGCGTGAGCAGTGTGGGGAAGTTTGATCTTGAGCACCTTGTTACCCGCCTCATCAGAGGGGTAGGGCAACCTGGACCGACCGTCTTTTGTTGTGTGGCCGGCTTCACATTACTGTCATTAAGTAGCGTGCGCACATGCATACGCGCACAACCACACAAACACAAGCATACACAAGCGTATAAGCACACATGTGGGCACACAAAATAGAATATTAACCACTTCCTCTTATGACCCAGAAATAATGACATAAATCAAAACATAGGACCCAGGCCTGCTTCGTCACGTGTCCACAGGAACCTTAACCAGGAAACTGTATCTCTATTTCAGTGACAAGCAGATAACAGTTTCGACACGTGTTCACGAATACAACTGTATCTCTCCTGCTACACGTGCACCTCTAGATGGCAACAGAGTGTTGTTCACTCCACTTTCTTCCACTACTGCGGATAGATGGCAGAGCATCTGCTATTACCATGTATTTTTATTTTCACTAATATTTCAAACTTGTGGAATTGAATTTCCAATTTGGTACCTATATTGACATACGAAATAAACCCAGGCAGACTGGTCAGCCTACGGGATTTGAACCCAGGCCTTCCGAGTGCGAGGCACAGAAATTACAGTCTGAACCATTCCGCTCACTTCTACTGCTTTCGGTCTATCAATTATTACATTTAAATCTAGCGATACAAGGCCATCGCCATTTTATATGACACACCTCGCATCATCTGCACCTCGACTCTACTCTGCTGGACCCAGTGGGTGCCGACTGGAATAGGTACTTCCGGTTCTTCATCATTCCGTCAAGGTCACCGGTGTGAAAGGTACATTTCGAGCGCTGCACGTCAATTTTAGAACATGTGATTGTCAACAGATGTCTCTTTTTACCGGATGTCAATGGAGGTAGAGCAAGCATCAGTGATGCCAATATTCGTTATTATGGGGGTATCGTTTAATGAAACAATTTAACAGGAAATTCTGAATAAAACAATAAAACGAAGGAATAAATTGTACAATAAAATGAATTACCTAATGACCGAACTGATTCAATACCAAATGTGAATGCATTACAGATCTAGTTTCGTAATTGAATGGAGTGTAAGTTGGCGATGTGACACGCAGTGACGTAATTTAAAAGTGTTTTTAATTTGAAACATGGTTAACGTTTCTGATATTATTAACGGCAGCGGAGCGAAAATAAATCTGGAAAAAATATTCTTGTATTTGTAAAACTCGCAAGATTTTAAATATGTGCTAGAGTGTATGAGCGGCAAGAGGAAACAAATCTATTGTTACAAGGTCGTTGGTAAGTATGATTCATGTATTAAATACATAAATGTAAAATTATGTCAGTTAAATCATGACATAACCTGAATTGTAATGTATCTGCATTACTTATTTTCAATATAGAACTGTATGGTATGGACTTGACTAATATTACTTTTGCAAATCAGCTGTATTTCGAATCTACTCCGCTTATATGAATGATAACATAAATAATAAATAGCATAGTAACTTGATAGTTTATGAACAATGAGTCAGCAACAAAAGTACATTCGGAAATCTATTTAAAATTTGTAGTTGTTAGAAGACTAGAATTGAAAGCCTTTTCATCCTCATTTTAATATTAAATTCACCTTTGCATTCTCTGAATTTCAGAACTGTGCATATTACAAAATGAACTACTGCAGTGCTCGACATCTCCAGAAGTGCATCTTCAGGACTGTGGCACAGATTTCCTTCATTTATCATTTGAAGTAAGTTATATTTAATACATTTTCAACTTTGCTGCAATAACCCAATGGCAGACTCATTGCTACATTATTAGTAAATTATCTTTTCTTCAATTTTGTCACTGTGAGAGATTAGTACACACAATCTGAATATTGTTGGTACAGCGTTATGACATGGCCTAGGATCACATGCTAAGACAAAGTTCTTTGTAAAATCATATTGCTGTTTCATCAAGAAAATCATTTAAGTTTACAAACTTCAGTAATGAAAGATGTGGTAAAATGCCTGGTATTCATAAGCTGTAGCAATGTTTCAGTCTGCAGCACTATTTTAATATTGTTGTGATGTTACTGGTACATAGCTCATGATATCCTCACAAGAAAATAATTTCTTTGGAGAACCATTGAGATGAGATTAAAGCCGGTATCCCACGGTCCAAAGTTTTTGACCAAACTTTTTGTATCCAATGGAATTGTACACAAAAGAAACAGTGACTGTCACACTATGATGAATTTTGGTCCAACACAAATGACAGTTCACGTAGCAAGTGTGAAAAATAAACATGACAGAAGCAAATATTATTTTAGCGATTACTATATTAAGTATAGGTTTGCGATATATTTCCATGAGTCTATGCAGAAAGAAAAGATGTACTAGAAGTAAAAGACATTGGTGGGCACGGTCATGAGAACAGGACACGGGCCAGGGTATATTGGGTCTGCTACAGAACAAATTGAGGTTAGAGGAATTGGAAAATTATGGCAATTTTCTGCTAATTAGCGAAGCTTTATTTCTCAACCGTTTACTTCCTGTAGAAGGCAATATTTCACACTAGGACACAAATGAGACAACTTATTACAGTGCGAAAGAGATAAGGTACAATTGTAATGGTTTTAATCTTAGTATACATGGACAGGAGATTTGAACTCATTTCATAACGTAAAATTTGAACACACTGTAAACTGGGTTTCTTATTATTTATTAAGTTTAGCTATGTAATGGCCACCTTAGTAATGTATGTTAATGGTCACGAAAAATCGTTAATGAATCTTCCAGAAAAAGTTTAAACGTTTTATTAAAACACCCATCACATTAAAAGAACCATGAGCCATACGTATAAAACAACTGACTACATGTTGCCTGCACAGTCTGCCATATTGCTCTGTTACTGACGCTGATTTAGCTATTTTCAAGTTGTTTGATGAAAAAATTAGATGCAACAAAATTGTATCCAGCTCTCAGTGTCCCACGGTGCTCTTTTGTTGTATACAATGCTTTGTACCAGTATGTTGGACCGTGGACATCAACATAAGTAAAAATATTGAAATAAAGAAACAAGTTTATGGTAAATAAGTGATACTACAATGTTGCATTTACAAAATTAGAGAAGTTTTGATCAGTGTTGTTGCTGAGAATGAAGAAAGAATGTGTTATAAGTGTCAGGATATTTTATAGTTAGTGATGGGCCAGCTAAATTATAGTATCCTGAAAAAACCAAATGTTGTCATTCGGTTTAGCCATTCATATAAACATGTTGAAATATAATTGGACCAATAAAAACAGTTTTCTTTTCAATATTCATACACCTGATGTTACAATTGTATTTGGTTCTGTGTTGCATTAAAATTATATTTGCAGCACAGGTGTAAACAGAATTTTAGCCACAAAACTGTAATTAATGATCTTAGATATACTCTTACTCATTTATTAATTGCTCAATTTGTTCAGAATGTTTGCCATTGTATTAGATTATGTTTATTTAAATGTAAATATACTTTTTGACATTGCACTAGGTGAAGTATAATACTATTTGACAAGTTTGTTTTTGGTCGAGATCATTTAATAGTTTGGGGTATAATTACAACAATGCTATTCTTGTGTTAGAGATATATACAACAAAAAATTACTTTTTTTATGGATGCATTTTAACTAATATAGTTCTCAGCGTCCCATTGGGAATGACAGATTGCTTAATTTTGCTCAGAGGTCTCCTTAATTGGGCTTGAGGCCCTTCTTTGTGCTGTATATCTACAACACAGGATACTTCCCTTCTGAAGGAAGTTGTGCTAGAAATTTTTATGCCTGAAAATCCTGGCCCTCAGCCACATTCAAACACCCAGGGCACATACACAAAATCAGCAATCAGTGTGCAGCCAAGTCACACCAACAATATAGAAACAAATCTGCGTTGTATCAAGCAGGCTTAGAAACTAGAATTTAATATGTTTTGAACTGATCAGTAGTACTATAGAATACGCACTCAGAGTAGGAAATTGTACCAAACTAAATTTTGATTACGATGGGGCTTGAAATCGTTTTGAAATGAACTATATGAAATACTGATGAATTATTTGCACTGTTTCCTGTTGTTTGTTTCAGGAGAGCATAATTGGATTTGGCAGCACCTACCATGGGTAGCGTTATATGTATTGTGTATATTTTTCATACTGCTAGGTTGCTGACACTGTCTCATGTACTAATTTTAAACGTTTAAATAAACTATGAATGCCATATGAGACAATCTCAAATTTCACATCTTTCTCTTAATACATTATTTGGTAAACTTGTGCAGAAAATAATGTATAACTATGTTAAAGTGTAATTGCTTTTCAAACTCTTATTAAACATAGGCATTAACATGACTTCTTTGTTCTCTATTTAAAATAGTGCTGGTTTTTTTTGTACATAGTTGTTGGTGTATGTTCATTTAGAATCTATTTAGTTTTTTATTCCTTGGTCACTAAGGTTATCTTTCAGAAGTTTGTTTTAACATTATTACTAATTTACTGTGTACAAAAAAAGTTGCATTACACATAACCTTGTGATATCCTTTCCTGTTTTCCTCTGCCATTAACCCAATGTGTACTTATAATTGCTGTAAACTTTGAAATTCTTGAGAGAAATAAAATAAAAATATATTGCATAATCTCAACAATTTGTGTGATATTACACTCTCCATCAGATTACTAAAGTTGTGATTAATTGAAGACAAATATTCATACATAGAAAAAACTGTCAAGTTTAAAGTGGCTTCTTCTTGCCAATCTTATATTCAGGAATTGATTGAACTTCTTTCGAACTCACATCTCGCGCACTCATGAATTGTTTAGAGCACATTTCAAATTTTCACATATTAGCATAATATGCATTACATCAGCTACTTGGACAAGAATCATGTAGCTCATGTAGTGCGTATTACGCTAATATGTGAAAATTTAAAATGTGCCGGAAACAATTCACGAGTGCGCGAATTGTGATTTCGAAAGAAAGAAATTCGGCATTTGATTTTGGCGCGGAATAGGCACGAAGGAGGGATGGATGTAGGGCTGCTCGGTCGATATAGAGGCGTACTGCATTATCGACGGATCGTTAGTTCGCGCCGGTGCCGGTGTGAAAGGTAGCGACATCAGCGCCATTTGTGACATCATCCTCTAACACAGAGTCGATCATCTGGTATAATCTGTGGCTGGACCACTGGAAGAACAGGGAAGCCAACTGCGTGACCTCTCGTCAGGGAGCAGCTTCTACGCACCGTGCCAACTCATACGGTGCATTTGCCAGACCGGGCGCCGCTAGTTCGTCGCGGAGTGTCCGGTTTAAAGCCGGAAGGGACACCCCCTTCACCATCATCTGCAACTGCAGCGCTCGCCCCAAACCAGGCCTCACAAAAGGAGGGTAGAATCCCTCCGATTGTGTCCGATCCGTTCCCGAACCACATAAAGGTCATGAAGGAACCGAGACGGCGGTTAAAGGCCACTTTCCAGGCAACCCGGCATCCAGGGTGGGTTGTCATCAGAACCACCACCTCTGACGACCACACGGCCGCGAAGGGGGTACTGAAGGAGTGTGGAATTAAATTCCACAGTTACTCACTTCGGCGTCCCCACGTGGTTCGCATAGTGGTCAGGAGTCTTGATTCGGAGACAGACCCCCAAGATATCCGGGATGGCCTACAGGACGAACACGGAATCAAACCGAGGTCCGTGGTGCAACTAACCACCACAAAGGAAAAGGAGGGGAAACCCATCAAGGTACCCCTACCACTATTTTTAGTGGTAGTTGATAAACAGGGGGAGGGAACTCCAAAAATCGATCAGGTGACCCACCTGTACAACACGAAGGTCACCATTGAGCCCTACCACAGCAGGGAGGGGCCAGTCCAATGCTACAATTGCTTGGGCTTTCACCACTCGAGCCATGCTTGTGAGAGGCAACTCAAGTGCCTTCGCTGTGCAGGAGAGCAACTAGTGAAGGATTGCCCGACACCAGTAGACTATAAAAGTGTGCCAACTGCGATGGGAGCCACATAGGCATCTATCGCGGTTGCCCGAAGCGACTTGCAATTATGCAAGGAAGACAGGGCAAAGTACCAGAGATCCGACAGGGAGTGTCTTTTGCACAGGCAATGCCGGGGCACGAAAGTGTTCTAGTACAAGCCGAAAGTGCAGAAGCATCCCCACAGAACCAGGTTGTCAGTCAAATGACAACGCCAGTCCCAAGCGTCACTCCAAAGGCGGGCACAGATCATCCAGTGCCACCCCCCAGTGTTGCCCCAAAGGGCAAACGCCCTCCTAAAAAGAGGAGGAAAGGGAGAAAGGCTCATGTGACGGAAAGTGCAGAGCCAGAAACAGCCACGGTGGAGGCTGGTAACAAAAGTGTTGCCCAACTTCCCCCACCAACAGCCACAGCTCGGGATGCACCTCTGAGTGCTACAGTCAACCAGGCAACAGCTGTTACAGCCAACCAGGCAACAGCAACAGCGCAGCCAACCAGCGCTGGCCCGTCATCACAGACTGGCTCCATAAATAGAACCAAAACAGCATGGATCAACAAGCACAAGCACTTACAAACATCATCATGCAAGCACACACAGCAGCAATTCCCATCAAGACCGTTCAAATAAATCCATACAGCAGACCACTCCCTAAGGAAGTCATACAGCTCATAAAAAAGAAGAGAAAGGCACATAGAAACTACCTGAAAACACACAACCCAGCGGACAAAAGAATCCTAAACAAAATGCCAGAAGATGTCAAACAAGCCATACAAGAACACAACCGCCGACACTGGGACAGAAAGCTTCAAGACCTAACACACTCACATCAGCACAACCCAGCAAAGTTCTGGAAATTAATCAAAAGTACCAGGAAAAAAACTGCCCCCAACTACCCCATTAAAATAAATGGAAAAATTGTCACAGATACACACGAAAAACTTGAAATCTTCCGCACATACTACAACGAAGTATTCCAAACACCACACAGTCCAGACATCAATCAAAGATATTTCAATAGAATTAACTTCCATATCCAGCTACAACACCAACTTTACACCCCACAAATTGATATACAGGAGCTAAATCCTGATGATGAAGCAGAGACACCCTTAACCAGTGAAGACATATTGGCAACAGTCAAAAACACAAAAAATACAGCCCCCGGACCGGACAGCATCACATATCAGATGATTAAAAATCTGCCAACAGAAACCTTGCATGTACTAGCAAATATATACAACAACATGCTCCGGTTCGGCTACCATCCTACAAATTGGAAAACAGCGCATATCCTACTGTTCCAGAAACCTGGGAAAGACAGCACCGATCATCGAAATTATAGGCCAATATCGCTAACATCAACCCTCTCCAAAATATTTGAGAGGATCATGGTTAAACGGCTAACAAAAATATGTAATGAAAAACATCTCATTCCAAGAACACAAGCCGGATATCGCAGCGAAATTACCATCCAAGACCAACTTGTTCGAGTGCTGTCGGAATTTAAAAACAGCTACAATATAGGATTCGCAACAGTTGCAGCGTTTCTGGACGTCAAATCACCCTTTGACAAATGCTGGATCAATGGTCTCTTATACAAACTTACAGATTACAAAATACATCCGAGAATAACAAGATGGATTGCCAGCTTTTTGTCAGACAGAACAGCAAACATAAAGATCGAAAACAACCTATCCAGATCCATTACGCTGCAAGCAGGAACACCTCAAGGGAGCGCCATATCAGGTCTCCTGTATATCATATACACAGCGGACACACCACAGCCAATTCACCCCAGCATCCAACTTGCTCAGTACGCTGATGACACCGCGTACTGGTGCACAAGCCCCCGTACACTCCAGGCCAAACATCAACTAGAACTACAGCTTAAAAAATACCTTGACTGGACCAAAAAATGGCGCATATCGATTAATACAGAGAAGACACAAGCCATACTCATCAGAAAGGAGAGAAAATTCCTGCAAAACAACCTCACACTCAACTTCAATAAATCCATAATCCCATGTGCAAAATCAATAAAATATCTTGGCATAGAAATCAACACAAAAGTTACAGTAGGACCACATTACAAAACCCTCCTCAATAAAACAAGAGCAATACATTCCACGCTCACGTTCCTCGCCAGGCTCAACAAAACAGGACTTAGTACACATATACTGACGCGATTATACAAAGCGCTAATCCGTCCCTGTCTAACATACGGAGCAGTGGCCCTGATGCCACTTATATCAAAAACAACCATGGCAAGGATTCAAGCGTTTGAGCGTAGATGCCTACGAACAGCCAACAAACTCTTCCCCAACTATAAAAACACATTAATCCACGAGTATGCAAGGACAATGCCAATAGACAAGCATATTGCAAATCTGATGCTGAATTATATACACAATGCTCATACCAGACTCCACAGACGAATATTAATAAGAACAGCACAAATCATGAGAAAACTCCCTCCTGAACAACAAGAAGAAAATCCACCTCTACCCTAACCCTAATCGAAATTTATGACAAACACCAAGAGCAACAGAAAGAACAAGTAGAGCAATATCTCCAAGCATTAGTAAACATCTAATAGTCATCACCCCCCGAATCAAGAGAACAAAACCACAAATAATTTAAAAATGCAAGGCTGAGCTAACAAATAATAAAAAACATGCACCAAACAAAAGTCTGAGGGCAGAAGCAGAGACGGCGACATGTTGTGGGACCCGGGGCTTAACAAACACACTTAACATTGTAAATGTGTAAATATGCAAAATACAAAAAAAAAAAAAAAAAAAATACAAAAAAAAAAAATAAAAAAATACAAAAAAAACAAAAAACAAAAAATAAAACAAAAAAACCAACAAAATAACAAAACAAAAAAACCAACAAAATAACAAAACAAAAAAATATATAAATAAATAAACAAAATATATATACAAGTTTACGTACAAAATAAACAACAAGATGCATATTTACACATCATAATAACAACAATAATCTGCCATACGTACACGCTGAAGGATCTCTCACGTAACAAGACAAAAATAAAAATACTAGGCTGAAGAGGGTAAAACCCTAAACTGCCTGGGTTTTGGTTCTACCAAACCCAAAATCCAATTTTGAATTGAATTGACCACAAAGTGACTTGGGAGACGCCTTCGGCTCAGTGGACATGGCGGAGTTTGTTGAACTGGCAACTTGGTTTGCGGACTTTGTACAACGTTCCCTCCCCATTCTACGGCGCTGCAGGGAGCAAATCCTCAACCCCGAACTATCGGCTGTGAAGAAGCACCTTATAGTGCTTCAAACGGCCAAGGACCTCTACATTAACTCCATAAGCTCTTAAATGGCGCATAGAACGCAAATGGAGTTAGAGAGCAGAGACCTGGCCTGTTAGAGTTTCTAGACAGCCATGGGATTGATATCCCTATGATCTGCGAAACACACTTGCACGCCGGTGTACAGTTCAGTCTGCCAAGTTACGTCGCCCATCGGTCTGATCGGGTCGGCCGACAGGGCGGTGGTCCTGCCATTTTCATAAAGAACCATCTCACACATATTCCTGTTACCATTCCTGCGCTACAACACCAAGAGGCAACCGCCATAAGGCTACCCTTAGGCGGTGGCGACGTGGTACTTGTAGCGGTGTATGATCCTCCGGATGGGCGCTTCTATGAAACGGACATCACGGCACTCCTAAACCTACACCAAAGGGTTTGCATTGCAGGCGACTTCAACGCCAAACACCCAAGCTGGCATAGCCGCACCCAGAACGTGAAGGGTCGGGGACTGTACCGTCTCATTAGCGGGAAACCCGCCCTACATGCACACGGGCCGAGAGGTCCAACATACTACCCGGCACGTGGCGCCGCGGATGTCATAGACTTCATTGTCACTAAGAACATTCCATTTCACCTGGATCTCTCGGTGATTGATGCTCTGGATTCTGATCACAGCCCTGTTGTGGTCGACACAGACGTTATTCTAACTGCGCTGGGAGTGCCTGATTGGGTTGAGGAAGTCGACTGGGATGCAGCCGTCCTAGTCCTCCACAACTCCATGGAAGCATGTCCTCGAATAGACTCGATAGAGGCTCTCGAGGAGGCAGCAACGGGGATCTCAACCTCTGTCCTAAATGCGGTGCGTGCTCATACGCACCGCATTCCTACCGACGCACCAAACCCTACAGCTATCCCTGTCCCACTGAAACGCCTCATTCAAGCGAAAAACGCTGTTAGAAGGCTATGGCAGAGATTCCGTCACCCTAGGATAGGAGTAATACACCAGAGGTTCAAATCCCTGGTGAGACAACTCCTAAGAACATATAGGCAAGCAGCTTGGGAAAAAACGTTGCGTCATGTAAACCTCCAGGAGAGGAAACCTTGGTGCATCGTCCGAGGCTTGAGGAAAGATAAAACTGTACACCAGCACCCTGTGCATAGCCCTCGGGGAAGACTTGTCTTTGAACCGAGGGAAAAAGCAAAGGCGCTAGCAGACTATCTGGAAACTCAATTCCAGCCTAGAGTCGACCCTCAGAACGACGATCATACTGAACTCGTGGAACAAGCAGTAGAAGACTTCTTAGAAGTTGGACCTGCGGGCCACGAGGGTTTCCACATCCCGATAGTTACCCCTCGCGAGGTAACAAACACCATCCAACACCTAAAACCTAGAAAAGCCCCTGGGCAGGACCGGGTAACAGCGGAAATGCTCCAGCACCTCCCCTTTAGAGCCGTGATGCACTTGACTCGGATCTACAACGCGTGCCTAAGCATGCGCCATTTTCCGGAAGTCTGGAAGAGGGCGCGTGTGGTATGCGTGTTGAAGCCGGGCAAGAATCCGATCTTTCCTTCTAGCTACCGTTCCATCAGCCTCCTACCAGTTATCTCGAAAGTTTTCGAGAAATTGCTCCTGACCCGCCTTGGACCTCTTTTAGAGGAAAAAGGCCTCCTACCGGAACATCAGTTTGGTTTTCGTTCTGACCATTCCACAACCGAGCAACTACTGCGAGTAGCCGAAAAGGCCACCCTGGCTTACCAGGAAAGGGCCAAAACGGTGGCAGTGTTGCTTGACGTGGAAAAGGCGTTCTCTACCACCTGGCACGAAGGGCTTATCTACAAGCTCATACAGCACGAAAACCCCCCTCCATACATTTACTTGGTGGCTAGTTTCCTACAGGAACGTAGCTTCCGAGTGAAGGTGGAGGGCTCATTTTCCCGAGAAAGGCTCATTGGCGCAGGGCAATGTACTGTCACCGGCACTCTTTAACGCTTACATGGCCGATCTCCGAACGCACCCCAACACCCACATCTGTCAGTATGCGGACGATCTCATGATCTTCGCAACTAACAAGAACCCGCGCTACAGCTACCGTCAAGTACAAGCCCACCTATGTGCCATCAGTAGATGGTGCGAGAACTGGCGCATGTCTATTAACCCGGAGAAAAGCTCTGCGATTCTCCTGGCCAACACGCTGGCAAACCGGCTCCCGCAGGACCTCGTGCTTCGGCGCCGTCGGATCCCCTGGGTCACTACGGCGAAGTATCTCGGGGTCACGTTGGACCGGCGGCTAACGTATAGGCATCAGGTCAGGGGCAAAGTACTACAAGGTCACGCAGCCCTCCGGCAGTTTTATCCCATCCTCAGCTCCAAAACCATGCCCATTCGCCTGAAGCTCCAGCTGTATTGTGCGATCATCCCGCCTCTGGTCCTGTACGGATGTGAGATCTGGGGAGTGGTGGCAAAATGCACCTTCATCAGACTCCAGACGTTGCAGAATCGGGCATTAAAGATGATCTACGACACTGGTTGGAGATTTCCTGCCCACATCCTTCACGAACATTCCGGCATCCCGTACATTGTGGACGTGATTAAAACCCGCACTCGAACAATGTACAACGAATTCCAGAACCACCCTAATCCACTGGTGAACACTCTGGGAAAATATGACCAGAGAGAGCCGCGCCGACTACCATCTAAAAATTGCCGAAGGACATCTTAAGTCCAACGGCCTAATTTTGGAAGATGGGAAAGGCAAAATTAATATCTGTGCTTGAAACAGAGTAGAACGCCTAACTCAGATCACCTCTCAGTGAGTCACTGACGGCCAGAACCTGGAGGGAATTAGCGTGTCACCTGATTAACTAACCAGCCAATCAGCATGTACGGGCACTGCCCGCTCATGGACCAATCCCTACTAACCATCCATCTTGCCCCTATAAATACCCCTGATTCCAAACAATATCCTAAAAGCTACGATTCCTGGCATGATCTGCCACAGGAGCGACCGAGACGACGGATACGGTGGCACGGCCATATATGTTAGCCGCAACATCCAGCACCATCGCCTTAACCTTACAACCACTGATGGCTTGGAAGGCACAGGTATACAAGTGGCAACCAACAGAGGTCCACTTAACCTCTACTCCGTCTACATTGCACCAAGTAGACGTATCAGCGAAAGAGACCTGGATGCCGTATTCCTACAAGGCTCGACCACCATAGCCATGGGCGATTACAATGCCAAGAGCCCATACTGGAACTCTACCATCAGAAACCACAGAGGCATGGTACTGGAAAGTTACCTCGAAAGAAGAGGCCTTGTTGCACTTGCTCCAGCTTCCCCAACCATCTCCCATGGTGACCGTCATCCACCTGACTGGCTTGACATCGCCATTCTCCAAAACATCCGACATCACCCGAAAATCTTCTCGGTCCCTGAACTATCATCGGACCACTATCCGGTCATTCTACTCTTCAGAGACCGGCCATCACACAAAGTCCCTCCAAGAACCATAAACCCCCGGAGGACAAACTGGACCAAGTACAGTGCACTAATGGCCGAACAACCGGCCACCTTCCAACCGTGCGACAGCATAATGGATACAGATCATCTTGCATCCACCATCACGTCAGCTATGGCTACAGCCATGACAGAGGCTACCCCTCCTCGCTCCAAATTTTCAATTGGCCAAAAACCTCTCCCTCGCGAACTTCGTCAGCTCATCTCGGCGAAGAATAGGGCTCGCCGCAAATTCCAACTCACGCGCAGCCCCGTGGACAAAAGAGAGTGGAACAGACTACAGTCCATTCTCAAAATGGAGTTAAACGACCACAGCAATGAAGAATGGGAACGACGCCTGAGCACTCTAGACACGGAAGATTCTTCCCTCTGGAGAATGGCAAAGGCCATACTCCGAATTCCCACTTCTGACCCACCTCTTACTGATGGCAGAAGACTTGCCCAGTCCACTAGGGAGAAGGTCGATATGATGGCTGAACACCTAGCCTCAACATTCCATCCAGCGGAACCTCTCGACGCTGAAATTGCTGAAGAAGTTCAGGCCAGGGTTCAAAACTTCTTAGCAACACCTCCTGACAATGAAGAAGTAAGCCTCACCACGGTAGAGGAACTTAAGAACATTGTAGCCTCTGTCCGGCCATACAAAGCTGCGGGAAACGATACCCTCCCCTATGCAGCCTTCAAAGTACTCCCAGAGGAATGGATGGCTCTACTCGCCCACCTGTTCAACAGTTTGCTTCGTCTTGCACACTTCCCGGCTGCATGGAAACATGCGCACACCATCACACTGCCTAAGCCGGGAAAAGATGCCAAAGACCCAGGCAACTACAGACCCATCAGCTTACTGCCAGCCATCAGCAAGCTATTTGAGAAGGTCATACAGCACCGCCTACAGAATATGCTCGACAGGCACAACATCCTTCGCCCCGAGCAATTCGGATTTCGGCGCAATCATTCCACCACCCATCAATTGCTTCGACTCGTGGACCAGGTGGTAACCGGCTTTAACAACCGGCATTACGTTGCAGCCCTCTTTTTGGACATCTCCCGTGCCTTTGATTCTGTATGGCATGAAGGCCTAATCCATCGGCTTATAAATTACGACACCCCGAAATATCTGGTCCACCTTATACACAGCTTCTTGACCAACAGAACCTTTGTCGTGACAAAGGAAAGCATAAACTCTCACACTTTTTTCATCAATGCAGGAGTACCCCAAGGCAGTGTCTTGGGCCCCCTGCTATTTTTAATATATATAAACACTCTCCCAACTCTCCAGGGCTGCAACCGGTATCTCTTTGCCGACGACACTGCAATTACCACAGCATCGTCAAATCATGGTATTGCAGTACAGAGACTACAACGTTATGCCAATATGCTGACAGCATGGTTTGCTGCGTGGCGGCTCAAAATCAACGCCAATAAATCCAAAGCCATCACGTTCTCCAGACGCCGCCTCCAGGATGTTGATGACCTTCGTCTGGCAGGCGAAAAAGTATCATGGTCCACAGAAGCAACATATCTGGGAGTACTCCTAGATATGCGACTAACATGGAAAGCGCACATCTCAGCTTTAGCTAATAAAGTGAATAGGAGAATGGCTTTGTTGTATCCACTGTACAACAAAAAGTCCCCCATGTCCTTGAGGAACAAGGTCCTCATATACAAACAAGTCATCAGGCCTGCATTAACTTACGCCTGCCAAGTCTGGGGCGCTACAGCGAAGACAAACCTCTACCAGCTACAGGTACTACAGAACAGATACCTCAGGACATCAGTAGCAGCCGACTGGTACATCCCCAATGAAAATATCCACACTGACTTATCATTCCCGACATTCATTGAGCGCATCAAGGACCTTGCAAACAAGTTCTATGCACAACTTCCCAACAGCTTCAATCAGCTCATACGTGGACTTGGGGAGTACGACTTAGACCCCGGCGAAACTTACAAACGCCCCAGACTAATACTGACAAATCCTTGACTACTGCACAGACTCTCATCATCCCCAATATCATCAGTATAACCCAAAAAGGTAAAAAAAAAAAAAAGAAAAAAAGAAAATCTTAGACTAAAATCCCACCGCTGAACCACCATCTTTCTAAAACACCATTTTATGCCAGTAAGGGATTCTATCCCGGAATGGCGAGAGTCAGAGGGCGCCTCCCATAGGGAGGATAACCCCTCAGTGACCCCGCTACAAGTGGCAATATCAAAAACACTATAAACTAAAAACCCAAGACATTACAAGAGGGAACTGTTCTGGGTGGCCCAAAGACGTCCACTGTATGGGTATATAGCATGCAAACCAAACTATTGTATATAAAAACGATAATGTTAGTCTGTAAGCTGGGCCCGTTGTACCAGCACCAGATACAATGGGTTAATAAACAAATCCTTAATCCGAGACTTTCCCAGAGTATTAAATCCCTGTAGACCAAAACATCATACTATCGCGCAGGTTAAGCCGTATAACGGCTAGGTACTGCGGTAAAGACACTCGGGTGGGGGAATAACTTCCCCACTCGACTCGAACTGCCTCTGGAGCCTCTGGAGCGATACAATTTTTTTTTCATTTCTTTTTCAAGTGGAGGAAAAATCCATTTACGGAGCCCCATGTGCTTGGATGGCACAAAGGGGGACTGTAGGCTTCACCCGAAGGTACTACCCACTAAAAAACCTCCACTGGATAGAATTCAGGGAGGAAAGGAGTGACAGTACCGCTATTGCACCTGCGGATTAAGGGAGCGGGTTTGTTGGCTGGCCAGAAGGGCCAAAGCCAGGAGAGAAGTTGCCAGGGTGTAAACATGGCCGAGGCCCTGATTACGCCCTTGGGTAGTTAGGTGTGATAGTTAAGGAAGTATTATGGTGAAAGAAACTGTGGGAATTTGTTGCGATGTTAATACCGCCGACGTTCACGTTGTTGCGTCGGAGGTGCTGCATTGGCCCCATAAGGCGCGGCGTCTGTTGAATATCGCTCCTCTAGCATCGTCTGTAGAGCAGAGACCCCTTCCTTGACGAGCCTTTGTAACGATAAAAGAATTTCGTTGAGTTTTGACTCCAGGGTCCTCTGGTTACTAGTCACTTCAAGCTTGGTAGGCATAAGAATCTCCGTGCGTGAGTTGTAGTACTCCATGGTGTCCCTGAAGTCAGTGAAGATTTCTTCGGCGTTGTCTAATTGGGTGTGTAGATGGGTAATCTCTGCCTGGAGGTCCTCCAGCTTTTGGAGGATCAGCGTAGCAGAGGTTGTGGAGATCTCGTTCGGTGTGGCGTCGGCTGTCTTGCTCTGGTCCCCACTGTCTGGCGGCAGGCTGGCCCGGCGCTGACCGGTGGTGACCGCGGCTTTCGGCTGAGACGGTGTTGTCCGTTTTCTCATCGGTCAGCAAGCTTGCCCGGTGAAGCGATCCTGCCCCCAGCAGGAAGCGCAGAAGCGGCGACGTCTGGAGAGGTTGTGCTGGGTTCAGGAAGGCGTTGTGTTGGATGCCCCGCAGTAGTGGCACCGTGGAGCTGCAGTGCATCCAGCTTCGTTGTGGCCGTAAAGGCAACAGCATCGGCAGGGTGGAGTGAAATCCGCCCGGCTCGGTTCGATCCGTAGGGACTCCCCGAGTAGTTCCAGCCGGCGTCGATTGCTGTGTCATAATGCGCCTTTTTTGTGAAGAAAAGGCTCACCAGTGGAGTTGGGCCTCTCTTGGACTGGATGCGAATGGCCCTCGAAATTGAAGGCCACAATTTCGCGACATAGCCCCGAAGAAGCTGCGTCGGTAGGTGATGCGGGACGCCTACTAACACGCCACTGTAAGTGCCGCGGTGCAGTGTGTGCGATCCCGGTGAAGCTGTGGTTTTGTTGGCGGAGGTCTGAGGTGTCTCTTCCGGTATCGCCTGACTGGACTGGCCGGCCTTGGCGATGTTGACTGGTCCAAGCGTTCGGCTGGAAACCGGCGCCGGGGGTGGAGAAGTTCTCTCCTCGGAGTGCGTCGAGCTGGGCGAGCCAGTTGAGGCGGTGTTGATGGAGTTGTTTCGCGGCTTCTTAGCTACGGATGTAGCAGGAGTAGCCGGTTTGGTCCTCTTCTTAGCGCGGCGGTTCTTTCCCATGTTGACAGCTCGATGTCTCGAGGTGAAGTGACGAATCAAAGATACAAAGCTTTATTCCAGAACTTATACTACTAACAATGATCACCACTGGTAACAAAATGTTTGAGCCATTTTTAAAACAACTTTATTTTAAAATTGGGAATTATATCTTGTCATATTCATAAAGGTAATATTTATCATTGTTTAACCATTCCTTTTTTACTTTGACATTTCGTTGTTTCCCAAAAAGACCAACAATGAAAGCTTTAAAACAACGCAATTCAGTAGCAGGAACAGTGACAATATCCATTAACTGCATGCCTTAAATCACAAAAATCAAAACACAGTATTTAAAAAATTGCAGAAGCTGGGCATAAAGTAAGCACCCGCCTT
Organism: Tenodera sinensis; assembly: GCA_030765045.1. NCBI lineage: Eukaryota > Metazoa > Arthropoda > Insecta > Mantodea > Mantidae > Tenodera > Tenodera sinensis. The sequence continues at coordinate 92,738,295 of CM060970.1, forward strand.
GGTAATGCTAGGGTTAAATAACTGCGTGAACTCCCATCTATTAACTCGTTAAGAGAAGGCCTTCTATTTTCTTAACTCAACGGACATGTCAAAGGGTAAAATCGTATCGTGAGGTATTTGATTTATTTCAAGAAACAGCTGTAATCTACCTTCCTTTTTTTGAGACTGCCAGCTTTAATTCTTTCATTGAGGAGGAAATTTCCACAGAGGTGCTTAACCACTTCACCACTGGGATGGAAGCCAACTCTTAAGTGGTAATGACTTCAGATGATAGGCTCGTATCTTTTGTTTGCTTCTACGGGGTTTCCTTTTCAGAAAATTGCACTTGCTCGCCTCTCCAGATATGAATTTCAAGTCAATACTCTCTTAAGATGGCAAGACTTTCTTTCTTTCTTTACGAATGATGAAGCAAAATTGAGAATCAGGAAATGCAGAACTCTGCAAGATACCGACGTACAAAATGTCCAAGATGTTAAATGTGCGCGGACCGTTGCACCTTGGATGTGCTCGCAAACTTTGTGTATTAGATTCTGGTATTTTGTGAGTATTTTGGGACGGGACACTATCTTTTCTTAATTCTTTATAGGTTTCAAATAAATTTAAATTGTCTAGACATTATGTAGACAACTCACTATCAAATAAAACCTAACAAATGATGTGTTGTTCCCTTATAATCTGTGGTTCCACAGAGAGTATGTATTAGTGACACATTCTCTTCACAATTTGAAGGCCTAAAGACATTTGAAATCAAAATCCAATTATTTTGCACCCTTTCAAAATTTTCAGTGAGGCTCCGCACGAGCTGCAAATTAAACTACTTGCAGAATTCCACGACCGTCAAATGTTCTGAGAAAGAAGGGTGGGAAGTATTTAGGTCCTTGTCCTGCTATGAGTATCCGAGATTACGTTTGTTTGCATCTAGTTTAATGACAGTCTTTGGCCCTACTTACATCTGCCAACAAATGTTTTGAAAAATGAACTACATTAAAACTGAGTAGCCCAGCAAGACATCATTTTACGTATCTTTTGAGACTGCGCACTTCTTTTGCACCAAATATTGAAGACCTTGTGAAACGTAAATCGTGTCAAAAAAAGGTCATTTTCAAAAGCATCATGTGGGGTAATCAGGAGTAGAATATAAATGTGTAGTTCGGTGACTGGAACTCAGTTATTCTCTCCCAGCGGGTGGAAGGAGGTGAGTTCAACCTCCCCTTTCCTGCTTGTACTTGAACACCGCTGGCCCAGACTATGGGTAGCAAGAAGAGAAAGGCAACAATTGTTTACCTGCTACTCACTACCACAATGTCGATCCTTGCGTCTCGTAGATGGAAACAGCAGCTTCCCTCCAGAAACGTGGGCACAATTCTCCGAAAGTTCCGTTTGCACTACAAATAATTGCGAAGCGTTGCATGCTAAATTGAATGGGATTTATTTTATCATCCGTACCCATACATTTTTCAATTAATTGAATTTTTAAAGAATATTCGAAGTGACACGTATATTTTAACGGGATTAAAAAATAAATAAACGAAAAAAAGCAGTAACAGGCATTCATTTTATATAAAATGATGAAGTACAAAACCATGCCATAACAAGATACGACATTGTTAGAAGCGTTGCTTTTAAGTTTTTACCTGTTTAGCTTTCAACATATTTTGACAAAGTGGCTGTGCGCCAAGCATCATTGGTACCAAACATTTTTAACTATACCAGGAGTGCTAGCCCTGACAATCATAAGTCTGTTTCAGATGAGAAGGAAAATGCTTACACCTGGGACCGAATTTATGAAACCTGGTCAGAGGGAACTCTGATATGAAATGGACAATAGAAACTTTGTTTACATGCTAGCGCCTGTGAAATGGGAAGGAAATGGCCGTAGCTAAACTAACCAGACTCCGCAACAAACAGTAAATGTGGTATTTATTAGTTAAGTTGCTTACCAATGGCTGTGCAATAAATGTTACGTAATGTAAACCACTTATTCAATTTTCCTAGAGCCAACGATAGTGTCTATGATACATTATTTTGATTAATAGTTTTCATTTGTATGTCAGGTGGGAATGAACACTCGCGGTGTTGTCCACAAGTGTAGCCTACACCGAAATGTTTCTCGTCTACGGAGAAGTCTGAAGGAATGAGTCTTGCTGGCTGCATAGAAAATGTTACCCCAACAGACGTCACCCAGCTCACACCATGTTTCCAAGATTGAAATGGCGTTTAAGTGAAACAGGTAAGGCCCACGGAGACGCCGTACAACCAGAGTATGACAAGCAGATGCACATAACGTATCAAAGTTGGAGGGAGCCATTTTGAACCCATTCAGTAGTGGATTAAAATGTTATCTGTTTGCTTGGGGCCATTTAAGTTTTCTTTACCTATGTCCTGTCTTTTGTGATTCGTACTGCATACGACCCTTTCTCTAACCAAAGGTCCCCTGGAGATAGGTTTACTTACAAAATCACATGGTATTCATTTATCTACCACCCAGTCTTTTGACATGTATATATACCTGTATATTGAGAAACCAAAATTCCAGTAATCTTTTAACAAGTAGCCTGATAAGAGTTTTAATATAGAGTGCTGTAAATTAGCGTTAAAGAAGTTCAGCGATTCACCTAATACTCAAATTGATTTCAGAAACAGCAAATCATGAGTGCATATTGATAACAAAGATTTATAAAATTAAACATATTTACACTCAAGCTTCTTGTATAGAACATAACTCCATACATACAACCCGTTGAGTTATAAACTTAATTTTCAAATATTTCAATCACATTTTGACAAGTGTCAGCAAAGGTTCTGCAATTTCTGGTATGTATACAACAATTAATTTCTACATCGAGTGATTTGCCTAAAAGTAGGCGGTTCTTCATTTAAGCTATCTTTAATTTCTTAATTTTATACGGATTTAACAAATCTTAAAATTTCTGTTCCTACCTTATATAAAATATAAACTTACCTCTGCAATTGCCGTTGTTTCGTGCCTGCGGGCAAACAAACAAAGAGATGGTAAGACAGATTGCAGACGGCGCTGTTAGTTGCCCTGTAGAACAAAGTGTACCCAATTAGAAACGGAAAGTTTAGATTTGCACGAAAGTCTCACTATAAGAAATCTAAGAACTCCAAGATTAAGCAAACATTTACGCCAATTCAAGAATTATTCCATTTTTACTTTCTCTACCGTTCAGTACAGCATGCATTGTATTCCACCAAAACTTCGATGTCGATATTTCACCAGAAATATATGTTTTGATTCCCCCTGAAAAAAAAAAAAAACAAAAAAAAAACATTCTTTTAGAAAAAGGCCCGTGTGTGTGTCTGTGTGCCTGTCAGTCTGTGGACAGCATAACTCAAAAACGAAAATTCGGTTAAATATCAAGGTTGATATTTAAGTGTAATGTCTATCAAGGATGTGAAACGAAGATTTAGAAGAAAATAGCCCCACCCTAAGCCACCCTTTACATGAAAATGCTTCAAATATTTTGATTTTCTTGAAAATGGCTCTATTTTAATTCAAATGGCATATGTTTAAGATATTTGTATGACAAATGAAACTTATATTCTAAATTTTCTGGCTATAGCCTATGTAGTCCTGGATGACTTTTGAATAACTCGTAAACCATAAGTGAGAGACAAAATCTTAATATACAAAAAATGTAGATCTCGCTAAAACACACAATTTATGTCGGAATAAATTTTTTGTAGAGTGAACCATTTCGAAGATATTGCTTGTTATTTGTGTCAGTTTCGGAAAACTTAAGACTTTCGTGAAATGGAACATTGTTTATTTTTTATGTTAACCATGCAAAGAGAACGAGATTTCAAAGCTTTAAAAGGTTTTGACTATCGCTCAAAGCTTACTGTATTCTAATATTGTCCTTGTACCTACAAGGAAATACGCAATAAGATAATTTGTACAAATGTTTATCTTAACTAACACGAAGAAGATATAGGAATAAGAGTTTGTAAGAATGGTTAGTACAAGAGTAGAGAAAGTCATGTGAATGCAACACATCAGATTTTTACTTTCTGTGCCACATACTTAATAATGCTAATAATAAGAAGAAGCATAGCGGAAGTATATTGTTTCACCCAAGGTATGATATCGAGATTTCTCAGAAAATATATGTTAGCCCTCCGAAAACAAAGGAAACAAAAAGAAAATGGATTAAAGCAACAAAATGAATAAAAAGGAAAGAATGAATAAAGCATCTTTAGAAAAAGATATGAGTGTGTTTGTGTGTGTGAGAGAGAGAGAGAGGGAGAGAGAGAGAGAGAGAGAGAGAGGGGGAGAGAGAGGGAGAGAAAGAGGTGAGATAGAACAAGATTTTCATGAAAATGCTCCCGCTGTAAACTACACTCTACTGGGGAAAACTTTCCATTTTCGCTTTTCTCAGAAATAACTGCAACGATTTTGTTTGAAATACAGTGTTTAAGATGTCTGCATGAAAAATAAAATGTCTATCTTCAGTTTTCGGAAATAGCCTGTGAAGTCCAATTCTTTCTGAATGACTTCTGTATAAATGGTAAATCGTAAGAGATAGACAAAATAGTTCTACAAAAAGAAATGTAAATCTCGTTAAAGCGCTAATTTACCTCAAATTAGAGTGTTTTGTGAAATTTTGAGAGATATTCTTGATATTTTCTTTGGATTTTCAAATATTCATATTTTCATTAAGTGGTAAGTCGCTGTTCTTTCTTCTTATGGTGATGTAAAGAGCATGGAATTTCAAAGACATCACATAACGACCTGCCTTTTAAGAAATCTGGCTATAATTTTAGCCTACTGAGAGCACTGCTCTAGAGTGGCGATTTGTTTACTGACCTATAGACTCGCTGCGTTCCTCCCAAGGACCATGACCTGGTGAACAAACTGTACTTCAGCCTTCTCTATCCTGCAACGAAATGTGAAAGTACCTAAAGAAAGTTTATCTAATACTAAGACCTCGGTAGAAGCATAATATTTTGTACGAGTAGCGTGTGGAAGAGGGAGTAGAGAAAGTCACGTGAATGCTACTCAGATTTCCTCACAATTTTAAAACACTAGCTCTACGCACGTTGCTTTATCCCACCATCGTTGCTACTCTTGTCTACAACTCTGAACCCATTTTCCTTAATCATTCACAACCTGCAAATGCCTACCGGCTGAGGAAATTAAATTTTAAAACACAGCTTGAAAGTAAACGGAAATTTACTACGTCTTGCTTCTAATCAGTCTCATCTTTTATTTCTAAAGACATCTTTTATTTCTGAAGAGTTGTGGGAAAGGAATGGAGTTATTCCAGAACTTTAGAGGCATTTTCGAGCCCTAGGAGAAGGTAAACGCCAAGACTTCAGAAGTTAGAATGTAGTGCACTTCCGGTCAAAGTTCATAGAACGAAGCTTGCTAAACTGATATTTAGATACAGTGTTTGACTGCACACAGTTAATCTATAAATCTCAGAGCAGAGGCAATGTTTACCTTCGAATAATGTCTAAAGTGAAGAGCAAGAATTGGTATAGAAGTGACAACGACGTCGTCTAATTCTCGGCGGTATCTAAGCTTAGCTTGTGACATGAAAAGAGAGATTAATTGATAGTACATTTCCTTTTAAAAATCTGATGTGTTGCACTCATATGACTTTCTCTACTCTAACTATTCTTCTTCTATCATCTTCGTGTTAGCTGAGATAAACATTTGTACGAATTATTTTATTGCTTGTTTCCTTGTAGGTGGAAGGAGGATATGGGAACACAGTAGGCCTTGAGCGACAGTCAAACCTTTTGTTATTCCTTTCTCTTTGCACACTTAATATATAAACAAATGAACGCTGTTCCATTTGAGAGAAGTTCTCCAAAACTTACACAAATAACGAAAAATGGTTCATTCTATTAAAAAGTGTATTTAGACATAAATTGTATACTTTATAAAGATCTATATTTTTGTACAGTAAGATTTGGTGTATCTCTTATGGCTTTCCAGTTATGTAAAAGTCATCCAAAATAAATACGACCACAGGGGCTATAGCCAGAAAATTCAAGATATACATTTCATTTGTTATAAATATACCTGAAACATGTGGCGTTTTAATCAAAATCGTTAGAGCCATATTCAAGAAAATAAAAATTTTCGAAAAAAATGTCCATGTAAAGGATAATTTAGGCTGAAGCAATTTTCTTCAAAATCTTCGTGTCGCATCCTTGAAAGACATTAAACTTAAATACCAACTTTGGTTTTTAACTGACTTCGTTTTTGAGTCTTGCTGTCCACAGCCTGACAGACACACTCGGACCTTTTCCTAAAAATACTTTTTTCGGACTCACGCTACCTCAAAACATACATTTCCGGTGAAATCTCGACATCGGATTTTTGGGTGGAATACAATACTTCCTCTACTATACGTAGTAGAAAAAGTAAGCGTGGTTTCTTGAAAATAGTAGCATATCAGATGTTTCACAGAGTTGTGAATAATTCTGTATATATAGCGGATGTGGTAGTTTTTGAGAATAAAGGTATATATTGGGACCGAGCCTATTTTTTTTAAAGTTTGCAGATTTATTGGTATCTGTATATAGAAGAGACAAGAGATATACACTCCACGTTGAACTTGATCAGGAATCAATTCATATGGTACAAATTTACAACTTCTGAACAATTTTCAGTCCCTTAATATAGCAATGTATACTAAGTTTGAAGCACCAAGTTTGGACAACTTCCGTGTACTCGTCTGTGAATTTTCTTCGAAAACTCTGTGTGTATTCCCAACATTCCATATTTGATCCTCCAGAACGTTACAAATCTTTAGCATTTTAGTCCCTATTATTGAAACATCTGAACCACCATTGCGCCACTCGCTCACTAACGACATCTTCATCTTCAACTTCACACATTCTTCGATCCGGGGTAGCAGCTACACAGTCTTGTATCCAGTAGTGCTTAAGGACTATAGCTTCAAACCTGTTGCCTCCATTTTAAAATCTTGCATTACCAACTGCTGGATACGTAACTGTTAACGGTACGGTACAATAACCTTAGCACCCTATAAATAGTATTGATAGGTGTATTACAAAGTAGCTTGAACATGTATGTCTATTGCGTCATATTATCATGCAGTTTTTGCTTTCGAATGAAAGATTTTCTAGAAGAAACCGCCTTTCTTGGGTGGAATTAAATTTTAATTTAATTTCTATGAATTTGCAGTTTCTGAAATGTGTCAAACTGCGTTACTAGTTTGTTACAGGCTAATGATTTGGCCACGTGTAGCTTTAGATGTATACGACATGCTTTAAATCAAACAACAGTTGACTTTAATGAGTAACGATTTACTGAAACACCAGGAAAATCAATACTTTCTTTTCAGGCCGGCGTGTTATTGGTTATAACTATCATATATCATATCTGTAAAGAAACGCTTTGAATCTCTTTCACAACTGTCTAATATCAATTACTTGAGACATAATTAAAGATTTGTTTCAGTTGCAAATTAATCCAGGGCTAATCCCCTGCACTATGCATGCTGGAGCGGCTGTGCTTAACACAGCCAGTGCCTGAACTTGTCCTAATGTCCTTGTGATATCTAAAAGGTACTGGAGTGTCTTGCCCTTATTATGAGACAAGCTAAGGGCAGAAAGTATGCATGCAGTTCTTGAAAGTCCTGGCTGGCGGGTGCAACATTTCTCTGTCAAAAGTTTCCGGAGAAGAAGCGAGGAAATTGTGCGCCGTATAAAAGGAGAAGTGCTGTCAAGCCGTGCTTCATATGTTAAGTGAGCAGCCGAAATGAAGAGGATAAGGAATAAATCATGTAGGAAATAGAGTGGGACGGAAGGGTGCATTAAGCTTGTATTGACATTTTCATCTTCTGATGATGAATCTTCCATGGTATTCCTCGCAGACGAACAAGGCACTGCGATAAATCGCAAATGCAGGCAATTTGATTATCAGATATCATTAAATTCAGTTCTTTGCTCACATGGAGCGAGGAATTCCGCGATCGGCTGAGAGTTGTGAAGGATTGGCAGAATGAGAAGCACGCCGAATGGCTTTTGTATTGCGTTTCTGCGAGGTCTTGGTGGAATGTTCCGCGAGAGATTCGGCTGTGAGCGGACAGGAATGCGGCGGTCCAACTAAAATAAATTGAAAAATAGCATCGGCGTTTAATTGGACTCCACGACCTGAGCCCTACTGTTTTCCAATTTGTTTGAAAGTCGATTAAAAGATTTTATCGGAAAACGGTTCATGATCGATTATTCCGAGATGCATAATTCATAAACGCTGGAATTAATACCCGATTTAGATACAAGCACTGAAAAAACTAACTTTGAGGATAATCGAAATCGGATTATAGTATAAAGTTATTATTTTGTCAGTCATAAATGGAAAATATATTTAAGTCACAATAGCGGTATCAAAAGATTAAATTTTATTAAAATAAATCCGATGCTCTATTTCCCTACCCAACATCATACTACAGCTTCCTAGGTTCATTCTATCTTAATGTTGAAAATTGCGATTTTTTTTCAAAATGCTCAACTTTTTTATTTGTGTCGTAATAGCCCTAAGTTTTTACTTTCAAAAATGTATAGTCTGCATGCTAATTGTTAACTGAGACGCGTTCAATGTAACAATTTGTACAATCAGGTAAGCCTGTTTGCTAATATTGTAGAAATTTCTTTTCATATTTATCGAAATTAAAATTTGAATTTTTCAGCCTTTTTAATCCAAAGGAATTACCCTTTAAACTATGCTATACACCTGATTCATAATTTTGAACCTTATTATACAAGGAATGATGTAAACGGACAACTGTGGTCTTCGTCTAAATTAGAATTCTGTACCTGAACAAAACTTCAGTAGGTAAGAAAGAATTTTGACTTTCAAAATTCATAACTTTTTAAATAGCCAGTTTACTTGATATAATTGAGGTTCAAATCTATGTATATGTTCAGAGAAGTAAATTGGTGCATTCAAGCTACAGAATTTGAAAAAAAAATAATATATGAAACTTCGAATTTTTAATTTCTTACGTTTACCCAAAGATATTTATAACTGTTTGTAGTGTAAGTATTACTATTTTATTATGCCAATCATTAGAAACATATTTTTAGCAATAAAATTCTGGATAAAAATACAGATTTTTATTCACAAAGAGAGTATGTTTCTGAGAGATTATTTGTTCTAGGTATATATTGCTAGTCGAAATTTTTCTGTAAAGGCTTAGCTCATTTATTTCCTTTAAGAAGAAACTAATTCGATAGTGGGATGTTTAAAAGTGAGTGTTTCTTATGCTGTTTAACGCTCATTCTTCCTACTTATAGCACCTCAGGTGATACACAATAGTCATACAATCGGTCTGGGTGGCACAGAGAGTCCCGGAGGAGATTCGAGTCGAACGGCGCTTGCCCCATTCGGGTGTCGTTTCCCCAGCACCTAGTCGCTTCGCGGCTTAACCTGCGAATTGTAAATGAGTCTGTTGGTTAAGCGTCTGATACTGACGGGTTTAATCCCGACCAGGATCAATGGTTTTTTATGCGTACTTAAACGCAAAAGCCCGATGGTAGCATGTAAAAGAACTTCTTCGGGACGAAATTTCAGCACACCGGCGGTGCTGATATAATCCTGGTAATAAATGACAGCGGCGTAGTTCACAAACCATTAAACAGTGGTGATACATGAAAGTGAATGAGTGACTGATTGGGCGTATTATTGAGTGAGGGATTGAGTGTGTGATTGAGTGAGTGAGAGTCGAAAATTAGATCGTTTGGGCCCGAAAACAAGGTTAAAACCTGAAACCCTCACAACTTGATAAGGTCAAAACGTGGAGAGTTAAAATATTAAACGGTTAAAATATGACAGGGGTAACATATTATTTTAAAAAATCTTAAATGTTTAAAACCCTCCTAAAACTCAGAAACAAGTTTGACCTGTTTTTCGAAGCCAATTTGCGCGAGGAAGTGCAGCGCCTTAGTACAGAAACTGGGTCCTCGCCCACAATTGAGTGACGTGTAAAACCCAGTCCAATAACCGGCTATCACGAGCGTGTCGCTGACAATCAAAAAGAACATGAGACACGGTCAGTCCTGCCGCGCACGTGAAACAAACAGGTGCCGGTTCACCATGCAAAAGATGTCCACCAGTGGCGCATGTGTGACCTGTTCTTAAACAGGCGAGAAGAGACCTCCGGAAGTGCCTGCAAAAAGTCATCCAAAGTTGTACGAGTGACACACGAAATGAGTTTTGGAAAGGAAGTTCGGAAAGGAAACGTTCCAGAGCCAACTTTTGGGTACTTTCCGGCACTTGCCAGATATGAGGACTGAGAAAACATTGGGATAAACCTTAAAGTAAGGGAGGACGGTTTGCTGGGATTTGAACCCCGAATCTCCCTTTCACGGGTCCATGTGTTAACCACTCTGGCCACCCAATGAAACTCCATACTATTTCCATGAACATCGCGAGAAACAGCTGAATCCCGAACAGTACTTTAAGAATGGCAAAAGCACTGAAACATTCAAACCAATTATATGTTTTAAAGCTATCTCTATCTACATTTTTAAAGTTTACGAATTATATAAAATTTATTCACAGAAAATTCAGGATATATATTTAATTTGTCTTGTAAAGTATGTTAAATGTAAATGTTTAATCCAGCCCAGTTCTAATATTCAGGCATTTAGAAGCTGAAATTAGCTGCTCCCTTGTAAAAGATAGCAGACCGAAGGAAATTTGCAGCACTGCGTTACACTAGATTTATCAGACAGCCTATACTTTGTCTTTTACTGGGGTGAATGGGACGACGTGGTTGTTTATTTAATGTTTTCAGTTAGAGCTAATAGACACGCCAAATATCTCCACTCCTTAAGCTCGGAAAGAGATTATTAAGGGATGTTGCAGTTGCAGACCGTTGCAGCATTCCCCCAAGGCGCTCGCATTCACCCTTCTGGTGTATTATTCGGCGTCTTTTGTGACTCTGCCCTCTAATTAGGTGGTTGAAGTGGCTGTTTGCAAAGAAACTGTCTGTTGGATGCAGTCGGTAACAACAAAGACGGGCTTGTTATGCTGTTTTCCCCAGCCCTCAAGGCTTCCGTATGCACTAGGCGACCAATTAATGCATTAGGCCCATGATGAGCTCGAGAACTATATTTCCTCTGTATCATAATAATATCCCGAGTCTTATTTTGGCTTCTGTAACCGGAGTTGCCGCTTTATTACCGTATGAAAGCGCTGGATATGTTACAGATAGCTATGTATCTAAAATAAACATCCTTGTGGAAGAAGGAACCAAATTCAAAATACTGTTATATGTGTAATAATATGAGTATCACTATAATCGGGTTACTTTAAAGATAAATTAGATGTAAGCCGAAAATTAACTTCATTGGATGGTGCATTTTAATACTGCCGTATTGCTCCACAATATATTTCCAATGCCTATTTAGCATCTTGCTTTACTTGCATTCAATAAGCCACTTAAATTGTTGTTATAATATAAAACACAACGTTTTAATGTAATATACTGCAATAATACACCATATACCTTATCGCCAATAACAGAACGTTCCGTTCACAACCGTAGGGTCATCAACCGTAGGGTTTTCCTCTTGCCTCAAGCACCATCTGGGCGTGCAAAATGGAAACAAGATTGGCAGAAGTGGCTTTGTTTAACCTCTGCGTTTTTAAGGAACGGTGAAAAGGTTATTATATTGAATAAATTCAATACGTTTTCTGTGAAGTATCCTACCGTGGCTATAAAGATCTGGTAAAGCGTGATAATGAACAATGCCTCTTACCATCCAAACAATGCATGGAAAAAACCCTGAAGTGCTATCTTAGCTGATATCTGAGAATAGTTACAATATGACACCTGTGATTACTGAAATAACAATGGCTCTTATATGTTCAATAATGCAATGGCTTATATAACAACAAAGATAGCAGTTAAATTCAGGTTATCCGAGCGAGATAAATTGGGCAGTGGCAACATTAATACTGTTGTTTACATGCGCACGTGCAGATATTATGTTACTAGAGGTAGAGTGGAGGAATACACTACTATGTTGTAACAGCAAACAGACTACAGACATGTATTGAAACACGGAAAATTGGCCACTGCTGGGGAAAAGCTGATTCATGGCTAATGCAATGGTGATAGGCATACCATTGCGCCATTGATTTTTGCTCAGCTTATGTTTGAAATCTGAATAGTGTGAACGTTTTTCAAGTGCAAGGAAGATTCAGAGAGAGGATTTTCGTGCAATGAGTTTGTACGACTTCAAATGTAGATGAAATGAAACGCTGTCACTTGAGCATTTAACAGGAGCTTTTGGTGTCACGTGATACTGTGTTAGGCTTGTTTTCAGAATTTAACAGAGGGCGGTAACTTCTTAAAGCTGAAGAGAGTGGCACACCAACAATAGTAACTGGCAGAAACATCAGCGCTGTGTAAACAATGATTTAGGGAAGATCTAAGACTAATCTTCAAAGACATTGAGCTGGCATTAGGAATCATTTTTTCGAGTGTTTCACTCTGTATTCCCATCTGGCATCATAAGATTTCTTGTTGTTCCCTACGGTGAAGAACAGACTTCGATTTTCTAGCCCTGAAGAGGCAGTTTCTGCATGCGAAGAGGAGTTACCTGCAGTGCCAGAAACAGAGTGGCGTGGATTCTTCCAGAAGTGGTTCCGGTGGATGAAACACTGCATACAGCGCCAGGGAGAATGCTTTGAGAAACAGGAATAAACAAAACGTTTCTGTGACATTCATATTTTTCTGTCTAATTATAAATCTAGTGATCCTCGTATTAGAAAGAGAGAAACATAATTTATGCACATACCCTGCCAGTCAAACGTTTCCAGACAACCAATAAAACTAATACAGTTCAGTGTTTAACTTAATTGTTAACTATTACACACAACTGTAAGGATACAAAAATTGTTCAGAGGTGAGTATATAATATGTTTCGAAAATTTACAAAACTTCACATTTTGTGCTTTCGCCTTCCCGCCATAATTAAAGCATGCCATACCGTCGATTATTTTATCTGGGCCCACCCCATCCTAAACCACATGTAGGCTAGACGACCGAGTGAGTATAGCGGCACTCCATTAACAGCATATTTCTGGTCCTGAAGTAATATTTCCTAATACCAGGGGAGTTAAATTCGTATATAATTATTTTTAGTTTTCATCAAGAGGATATACCTAAACATCTTAGAAAGCGCAAAATCAGTCAGGGAGAATTTGCTATAATGAAATGATACTAAAGAAAACTAAACACATTTCCTAGCTTTTAATAATGTAGTTAATTTTTTGGCATGATAAAACAAGGTTTTAAGATGACAGGAAAAAACTAATTATTTTAACAGTGTATCCAAAAAGTGTTGGCCGATGGTGTATCCGTAAGGTAATCTTAAAAATTCACTGATTTTAGTAGTTATCTCATCTTTCAAAAGCCCTGTTGTTTCTGATGGGCATGGGTTATAAAACACCTTCTAATTTCGATTAATAGTTATGCAAGGATAAAATCGTATTTACAAATTTACGTTGCCATGGAGTATAAATAATTTGTGTAGTCCAGAGAAACTGTGAAAATACGAAAGTCGGTTAGTTGCAGTAATCAGCAAATGTTGATTACATTTTATTCCAAGCTATATATAGAAGTCAACTTAAAAAGTGACAATGGATCCTATTTATAATGCTACGAATCATATGTTATATTTATATCCTTAATTCCCAGTTATTAAATAGTGCAGATGTGTATGTAATGAAACGGTATCAAAATAGCGTCAATTTTCTTTGAATATCCTATGAAATCCTCTTCATTCTGAATTACTTTTGCGGAAGTCATAAGCACTAAGATTAAGACAGAATCTTATTTTACAAAAGATGTAGATTTCGTTAAAGCATACACTTTATACCAAATAAATTTTATTTTAATGTTAACTATTTCCGAGATAGTATTTGTTATTGGCCTGAATCTATTAATGCTTGTAGTTTTTCCAATGGTAAGCAACTATTCATTTTTTCTGGGATCAGGCAACCAGCATGTGACAAGCCTATCGCATAGTGACTTGACCTTTATAACCGTTAAGCCTACTGGATACTTCTTATACATGAAATATAATTTCTAAATGTGCAGGTGTGTAATGCAGTTTATCTCGAATTACAAGGAGCAATAATGTAACTTAAACTGGAGTAACTTAACGTGACGCCACTTAAGGGCTTAGCAGTACCTAAGTCTTCCTTCACGTTACGTCACGTTTGGATTTTACATGACTAATTTGAACCAATTGACGAGTAGTGCCATGCAGGAACAAATTTTGCTTCTCTATGTAACTTTTTGCTCAACACTGTTTTTCTGTTTCTTTTGTTCTGCTCCCAAAGAAGCTTATGGCCATCTCCATACTTTATTTCCCATTTAAAAATGTTTCTTACTCCACATTTTAGTATCCTCTTTCCTTTCATTTTTGGAAAATGTAGCCTCTAATTAGAAAAACAGCTGCTCCAAACATCCGCCATGTCTGCCGAGTAGAAGAACAACCAGTGATTTCCGTTACGTTAAATGCATCCTAATGGATCTACATTTTTACTTTCTCTACTCGTATAGTAGTGGGTCAAGATTTCACCGGAAATGTGTTTTGAGGCCCCCTGAATCAAAAAAAGGTATTTTTAGAAAGCGATTCGTGTATGTGTGTGTTGGGGTCGTCTGTGTGTCTATATTAGACTGTGGACAGCACAACTCAAAAACGAACACATTTTCTTGAAAATGGCTCTACCGATTTTGATTAAAATGCCCTATGTTTGAGATATTTTTATAACAAATGAAATTTATATCTTGAACTTTCTGGCTATAGCCCATGAAGTCCTATTTTCTCTGGATGACTTTTGCCTAATTGGTAAACCGTAAGAGATAAACTAGACCTTACTATACCAAAAAAAAAAAAAAAAAAAAAAAAAAAAAAAAAAAAAGTAGATCTTGCTAAAACATAAAATTTATGAACCTTTTCGGAGATTTTTCTCGTTATTTGTGTAAGTTTTGGAGAACTTATACTTCTGTCAAATGGTACATCGCTGTTCATTTTTTATATGTTAACCATGCAAAGAGAACGGAATTTGAGAGCTTTAAAAGATTTGACGGTCGCTCAAAGCCTACTGTACTCTCATATTCCCGTTGCACCTACAAGGAAATGAGCAATAAGATGATTTCTGCAAATGTCTTATCTCAACTAACACGAAGAATAAGAGTTTGTAAGAATGGCTAGTACAAGAGTAGAGAGAGTCATGTGAGTGTAACACATAAATTTTTTCTCTATTTATCATTTCTAATTGTCTTAATTCACATATTTTCAGTGAACATATAAAAATATATTTCCCTACACGGAGAATAGCACACATTTGCCAGGAAGCTGAAACCAGCGCTAACATGCTTCGCTGAGCAATACCATAGCACTTTTGTAAAGTCATTGTAAAGCAAGTTTGGTGTATGGGTAGGTACTTCTCCTTTAAACCTCCTCGAGCCTTGCACCACTTCTCTCACTTCAGCCAGTGAAAGAGAAGAAACCCACTGGGGCCAGAACGGGATTGCTTGGCGGTGGTTGATGCAGTCAGCAAGTTTCACTGCAAGTGTCAGTGGACTGGATGTTGTCATCGGCTACAACTGCTACATCTGCGTTGTGTGTAATATATTTACCTACCTCTCATATGTTTGTCTAATCAAGGAAGATTTATTTAGATTATTCGTGTTAAGTGACATAAGTAGAGGATCTATCCTCCACCCAAAAAATTTGATACCGAGACCTTAGCGGAAATAAATTAGAAAAAGATCTATGTGTGCATTTGTGTGTGAAAACGACAACTCAAAAACGAAAAGTATGTTAAAAATCGAACTTCATATTTAAGTTTAGCACCTTCCAAGGATGTGACATGAGGATCTTCAACAAAATTTCCGCACATTTTGATTTTCTCAGAAATTTCTCCAACGATTTTGATTAACATAGTGTAATAAGGACAGCAAAATGTGAAATAGTGTTACTTATTAACACTATTTTCCTCGAAATTTTAATATAAATGCACAATTTCGTTCTCGTTGCTAACACTTTACTGTCCCTTATTTCTTGATTACTACGACACAATCACTCGACGACACATACGCACTCACTGACAGGCTGGCCGACTCACTTTCGTAACTTGCACAACAAAACAATAACTCAACTCAAATCAAACTCGAAATTGAAATTAAGCTTGTCTATCCTATTTATAATGGAGCCGGCGTCACGTGACCTTGGAGAACCTTCCATACACACGTGTAACAATGACTCAGCGGAATTAACTAGAAGCTTCTGCACCCATACTTTTGTGTTTTACGGGCATCATTATTTATACTAACGTACACATAGTCACTCGCCATATCCAAGGTCACATTCCCCCTCTCGTCCGTATATTGTTGTACGACCAATATCACAATATCATTTGTTTAAGACATTTTCGTGACAAAAGAAATGTACCTAGGTATATCTTGAATTTTCTGAGAATAGCCCTTGGAGCTTTCCTCATTCTGAACGACTTTTGCGTAGCTAGTAAACCGTAAGGGATAAGACAAAATCTTGTTACATAAAGTTGCACGAGTCTTGTTAAAGTGCGCAATTTATGTAAATTAAAAATGTTTTGTGGAGGTAACTGTTTCCGAAATATTAACCTTATATTCTGTATAACCCACCCTATAAAATGCTTACTAACTTCAAGAAAACCCAATGTGGGAGTAGCCACCCAAAGGTGATTACTCTGGAACGTCCTGAATGAAAGGCTCACGCATAGAAACTGAGGGAAGGCATTTCGATGCGCCGCAACCCAGGGGGAAGGGATGAGAAGAAGGGAGACCTCAGGCCTGTTAGAGGACGGAGCCAGCGAAGCACAGAGGCACACAGAAGTCCCTAACAGTTGGACAAGTTAGGCCACAACCGAAGTATTTCTCCCACACAAAGAGAAGGCGACGAGGCAACACTTCCTCGGGAAGCAGCTTTTAGGGGGGGGGGGGGCAGGGAAAAACGTTTTAGATCTCTGACATCTGTTAGCATCCACCAGAAACTACCACACTACCAACCAAATCTGAAAGATGTTAAGGGAGTGAAATGAGAAGGGGAAACCACGGAAAATCCTAATTCAGAGTAATGGGCTGACAGGGATCGAACCCGTGTCCTCTCGAATGCGAGCCACACATATTATTGCGGTAGCACCTTACTCAGTCATATCACATTCAATTACTGAAAAACCTCTTCAGACACATATTCGATTAGTATCTAATATAAGCGGAGGTCACCTTTAGATAACTTTACTAGGTAATACTGGAAGTACAATAATAAAATCATTACTATCCCTATTAATCATTAAACCAAAAACCGAATCAATATACTCCTGCAGTGACCAAAGTTAAATGGGCTAAAGCCGATACGGAAGTGAACATAATATTAATCTTTTTCCGTTTTGGCGAGCTTTTGTATTATTCAGAAATTCCAATTTGTTTCCCTATCCATAGCTTTAAGGCTAATCGGAAAAACATACCATGAGTTCAATAAGGTGCGTTTTATCTAAAAGCACTCACCTTAGTAGATAACAGGTAGTTCCATATCCACGTAATTAGCTATATTTGCAGTTTCCTTGGAAACACAGCGTATCCCAAAACAAAAGCGTATTGTCGGTTTAAGAAAATGCAGAGGTTTTCGTTTCTGCGTTGAGCAGTTGCCCTGTCATTCAGGAAAAGTTAGCTATGAGCAAAAAACCACCGAACGGTCAGCGCGTTGATTTTCCACTGGACGTGTGCAAACAAGACAGTGCTGCTGTAAACAAGGTCATGCTTGTGCAATACTGAGTTGACGGTGATGTGATGCGGTTCAGTTATTACAACCAAATATTATTTTGTCCTGTACTTAGTCCTAGAGTGCATTATGGCTCAGCATTTGTTTTCAACTGTACATCATGTATTTATTTATGATTCGTATGTGTTAACTCAGTCAGCTCGCCAAGTGAAAGTGCGGTTTACAGAAAGATTTCCAGGTGTAAACGTTCCAATACATAAACTTTACAACAAATTTCAGGCCACAGAAAGCGTTCAAGCCAAAAAATCTAACAAACGGCGTACGGTTCTTACTAAAGAAATATTTGACGACATCGGTCATCGTTTGGAGAATTCCCCCTACCACAAATCGCCTAGGTGTCTTTCACAATAGGCAGGCATTTCTTATGACTGTGCAAAGAGCTACTAAATTACTGAAGTTAAAACCATATAAAATAACTATGGCACATGCTCTAACCAGATGATCCTGTAATTAGGCGCACATTTTGTAAGTAGACTCTCAACGGTGTATACAATGGCGATATAGGTCCACATTTAATATTTTTTACGCATGAGACTTGGTTCCATGGTTATGTTATTGGAGCTCTGAGAGACCTAATATTGCTCATGAAGTGCATCTTCATGACAAAAATACTACTGGTGTATGGTGCGCCATTAGCGGACAAAGCGTTATAGGCCCAATTTTTTTCCAGTCAACTATTGACACCCGCACATACGTGAATACAACTTTGCCCCCTTTTTTAAAGAATTGACAGGGAGCGTGATTTACCTTTTTTAAAAATGCTCTGCAACAGCTCATACGGCCAATCTTTCGATGAGAACAATTGAAAGTGTGTTTCAGGACAGAATTTTTAGTAGAGATTTGTGGCCCCCTCGATCCCCCGACTTAACCCCCTGCGATTTCTATCTCTGGGGTAACTTAAAACATAAAGTGTACAAGACAAATCCAGACACTTTGAAAGAATTAAAACAAAATATCTACCAAGAAATTGCCAACATTTCTCAATGTGAACTACGCTGAGTGATGGATAGTTTTCTAAAGAAGCTCCAAAAATCTATGGACAACGACGAATGGCCATTTTTAGTATCTCCTTTCTAAAAGTTGGCAAATAAATCCTTTAAAAGTAGTATTAAAATGTTATATGATTTCATCTGCGCCTTTCTATGATAGCGGCAAACAGCAACGAGTGCCAAGAACGTGGACATACAAAACACCACAAAGTCGATTCATAAGTTGTTTGCTCTCTCGTATATCACTTTCACCGGGAAAAAAAGATTTTTGTCCAAATATACAGGGTTGCGGCTCAATCAGTACCGGATTTGGGCAGATTTCGCAGTAATAATTAACATATGTGAGGTGCTGCCGAAGAAGACGCACCCGGTAGCAACAAGAATAGATTTTCCTTACTCTGGTTTGGCATCGATTCTCTAGGTGAACTGATGCGAGAGAGCACACCCAATAAATATTAGTGGAGCTGCGGCTGGTACAAGTTCACAGGTAATCGAATCTGCCTAGGGACGGAAGTCGAGGAATAATGCAGTAGCCAGACGCCGGAGGGTCTGACGGACAGCTGAATAAAAACAGCGAGAAGCAAACTTCTTGTAACTACTTCAAGGGGAGCTGATACTGAAAGAGAGGCAAAAAAGTATACACTTCTCGCCCGAGGCCTAGCGCTTTCACACTGTTTCTCGTAAACATCGTACATGGAAACGTTCTCAAAAACGTCGGCTTATTAGGGTGGGCTGCTCTGTTTTATAAACATCCACGGAGTGGTCGACGACTTTGATGGCATTAATGTAACATCAAGTTTACAAAACCGAGCGGGATGCCCCAGGCGGCAACCTCTGTGGCCCACATCTGGGGGTTCCCGAGTTCGAATCCTGATGGCTGGCAATCTGACGAGTTATTTTTGTGGTTTCTCTCAGTAGGCAATGTAAATACTGGACATTTAGTACCATAACCCAAACAATAAATATGGTAACAGTGAATTTTGTACCTTCTATCCAGAGTTAATAAAAGCAGGTTTACTGTGCGACACCCTAAGCTGGTATAGAAGGGATACAGCTGCCTAGCACCAAGGTTTCTGAGGACATGTGTCAAAACTGCCACCTGTCCGACACGTGTAGAAGCAGAGATACCGTTGCATAGTACTATGGCTTCCTCTACCTGCAAATTCAGCCACATTAGGCCACAGTTTGCTTGGTATCAATCAGCAGTGAAGTCATTCACTCTCTTGCGTTCCAGTATTTTGATGAGAGTTTGGTATATTGGTCGAAAGTTTGGCAGAAGAGCAGGTGATTTCAATCCACAGGGGATTCAGCTGTACCAATGTTTATTGATTCAGTTATGGCCTGTTAGTAAGCTAAAACCTGCTACGAAGTATTTTACTGATAATATAGTAATTTTAGTCGTATTGTGCAGATTTTCCCCGTTTTCCTTTTGTTGCGATACTAATACATCCTTTAATATTTTTACTGCATATTGATATGATTGTTTTAATAGAGTAAAAGTTGGAGAACCAGATGAATGACGTAATTTTACTACCTTTATTGACCAGAAAAACAACTGTTTCATCGTTATCTTGAATTATCCAGTATGCTGGTATCCATTCAAGTGTCATTTTTGTTTAAATTCATTGTTTGCGACACTGTGACATTTAGGTTTTCTATTGTATCAAGCACTGTAAGCATTAAAGCACTTTAGAGTCAGATAAAAGTATAGGATCCTTATAAGTGTGTACTTATTTTCAGAACTTCGATCTGCCGGAGTTTTGATCCTCGCCTTTCGCGTGTTTGTTTTCTGAAATACAAAATTAACTTCTTTAATGCTCGACAAGTTTTTACCAGGAATTGAAAATCAGGATAAAGGCACACTGCTATAAATTGAGTTACTGGAGACATGGCAACATTGTATAGCACTTGGAAGTAAACAACATGGCAACGCTGCTAGGTGCAAAGGGTTGTTTCGCGTTTAGGTAATCTACAACTACATTGTGTTGTTTGATATATCATTAATTAGATTATTCGCTGGCATCCAGATCCTGTAACAAGGCATGTTTGTGACCATTAAAACAGAATTTTCAACTATTAAACGTTTATATACCTAAACATGGTAATAGTTCACGTAATTTATAGATACTCTTGAATACGAATATTTAAAGGAAGATATTGTTAATTTCGGGAGGAATGATTACAATTGACGTAAGCGTATTCCCAGGTTTATTTTCAGCAATTTTAAAATACGAGTTCAAATTGCATTGCAGCATTCATAAGACGGCGGAAAAGGTTACAGCTTTATGCGGAATAAAAATATCTAAAGGAGGAGGTTTATCAGAGATAGATTCCATTTATAATTTTGTATTTTGCATTGGCTGTATAAATAATGATGTTTCCATTAAGAAAGAAAACAGAAGAAGGGAGAAAAAATAGCATTGAAAGAGATTCGAACTACTAATTTTAGGCCACCACTGTTGACTTGCACAAACACGCCTTAGCCAGTTCCGCTATAGCGAACACAGAAACTGAGTGTCACTGATTAAGCTTATATGTGTAATCCTAGCACGCAATATTGGAATAATTTTGACTTGTAGCCCATAACTTAATAGAAACACAACAAGAATATATTTTCATCAGGTACACTGAAGTTAAATTTTCAATGTTTGCATGTTAATGTAGAAGGATTGGTTTTCAAAACAGCGAGGTGAGCCTATGCTGCCATGTCCTCTGAAGATTAAGGGAAGCATATGACTATTTTAATTCTCACACCGTCTATGCAAGTACGCCTTAGAATTAGGTGACGCTTCGCGCAGGTCTCACTGAAGTTGAGTATAGATAGTACTTATAATTAATAATATATAATGAAACTATTTATGCAAAGTTTTATCTGGTTTAATATAGAGTACATTGAAAAATTAGGCTTTGTAAGAACAGTTTGTAGAAGAAGTCAAATTAGAAACGATAGTGCTTAGAGGCAATAATATTGTGACTTTTGGTTGCGGGTGTGAAGTAAAGTAGACAGATGTAGTCGAGATAAAGAAACACTTTTATTTCCGTAAACAGTAACTTTGTACACTCGTTGCAACAGCAAGAAAGTCTTTTCCGATTCTCCAACAGCACAGCTCCGAATTCGTAACACAAAGAACTCTCTTCTCCGTCGGCACAACTCTTCACATCGTCTGTCCGTCTCCGTCGGCACGACTACTCAACCTTCACATACGTCTGTCCGTCTCCGTCGGCACAACGCTTCACATCGTCTGTCCGTCTCCGTCGGCACGACTACTCAACCTTCACATACTGACTGACTCTCCGTCGGCACGACTACTCAACCTTCACATACGTCTGACTGACTCTTCTGTCGCACTTTACCGCTATTTATATCTCCCAGGCACTATTCTGGAAGCTTCAGGAACGTTCACTTATTTTGCGGTGAAATACAAAGCAGACATTTCTAGAGGCCTCTATCACTTTCTCTCTTTCGGCAAGCGCCCAACAATGCGGCCATTCTCTGTCTCTTTCCTTCGGCTCCTTTGCGGTAGTGCCGACAATAATGCGATGGGTGACACTGCGGTTGTCGGCAATTAGATACGGCGGGCGCGGTGACACTGCTCCCTCCTCAGAGCTGGTCGTCCCGACCAGCACTATCACTGCGGCATCTCCCTTGCGCCCCGGCGGACTATCCCATCGAACCTCTTCTCCAGGAGGCACGATCCTAGGTATCGCTGTTGGATAGTGTCCCTTGGTCTGGGTAGGACGACGTATGCCATCCTGCTTCGAAATTCTGCAACAGTGCCGCCGGTCTTGACGGTCCCTCGTCCAGTTGCCCTTCTTCCTGGTGTGTTGACGGGCCATCCTGCGCACTTGGAAACGGCTCATTGGGTACCGTGTCCGCCGACCTCTCTGGCGCACCTTCGCAGCCACCTTGCTTCCGATGGGTCCGGCAACAAAACCCACCACATCCGCGCGAGTCGCGTCCACCGCTGCACTCGTGTTCACTCGTGCTCGGCACGGCCTCTCCTGTATCCTGCCGTCCACGATGATGTCCACCATTCTTCCGTTCACGGCACTATGTGTCAGGTGATTGGATGGCTCTGACGGTCCCCCCATGTTACACGCCAAGTCGGTTCTCGCGTGTTGCTCGTTTGCTTGTGCGCTTCCCTGCTGATCGTCTTCCACGTCATATCCTGTTTGGTTACGTACCCGACACACTCCTCCAGAGGATCCTCGATGACGTCCCTGAACTGCCCCTTTGTCTTCCCCGAGACGTACACTTTCGTTATCTGAAACGGGCGCAACTGTCGCCTCGGCCACTAGGTGCTCCCTCCCCGGGTCTGTGCTATTCCGTCTGCCCCTGGCATCCAGTACTTTGACGCTCTCGTCAACTCTTACTACCAGGGCGCCAAGACGTTCCCCGTCGTCCTCCACGACGTCCACATGCTGGCAGAGGTCTTCCACCTTTTCGCCGAGTTCTTCCACGTCTTCCGTCACGCCAATCAGTTCGCCGAGTTGTTCCACGTCTTCCGTCACGCCAATCAGTTCGCCGAGTTGTTCCACGTCTTCCGTCACGCCAATCAGTTCGCCGAGTTGTTTCACGTCTTCCCTCGCATCATCTGGAACGGGCGCAACTGTCGCCTCGGCCATTAGGTGCTCCCTCCCCGGCTCCGCGCTATTCCGTCTGCCCCTGGCATCCAGTACTTTGACGCTCTCGTCCACTCTTACTACCAGGGCGCCAAGACGTTCCCCGTCGTCCTCCACGACGTCCACGTGCTGGCAGAGGTCTACCACCTTTTCGCCGAGTTCTTCCACGTCTTCCGTCACGCCAGTCAGTTCACCGAGTTGTTCCATCTTCATCTCTTTCAGCTCGGCAGCGAGGTTGTCGTTTGACGTTTCCATTTTGGCAGCGAGGTTGTCGTATGACGTTTCCATTTTGGCAGCGAGGTTGTCGTTTGCCGTCTTCATCTCTTTCAGCTCGGCAGCGAGGTTGTCGTATGACGTTTCCATTTTGGCAGCGAGGTTGTCGTTTGCCGTCTTCATTTCTTTCAGCTCGGCGAATAATTCTTTCATCATTGCCATCATCCTGGTTTCCGAATCTCCCTCCATCTTGGTTCTAACGTTGCAACTTCTAACGACGAAGTAACGAAACTAGAAGCAATTCGACGAATCCCACTTCTGACACCAGTGTGACTTTTGGTTGCGGGTGTGAAGTAAAGTAGACAGATGTAGTCGAGATAAAGAAACACTTTTATTTCCGTAAACAGTAACTTTGTACACTCGTTGCAACAGCAAGAAAGTCTTTTCCGATTCTCCAACAGCACAGCTCCGAATTCGTAACACAAAGAACTCTCTTCTCCGTCGGCACAACTCTTCACATCGTCTGTCCGTCTCCGTCGGCACGACTACTCAACCTTCACATACGTCTGTCCGTCTCCGTCGGCACAACGCTTCACATCGTCTGTCCGTCTCCGTCGGCACGACTACTCAACCTTCACATACTGACTGACTCTCCGTCGGCACGACTACTCAACCTTCACATACGTCTGACTGACTCTTCTGTCGCACTTTACCGCTATTTATATCTCCCAGGCACTATTCTGGAAGCTTCAGGAACGTTCACTTATTTTGCGGTGAAATACAAAGCAGACATTTCTAGAGGCCTCTATCACTTTCTCTCTTTCGGCAAGCGCCCAACAATGCGGCCATTCTCTGTCTCTTTCCTTCGGCTCCTTTGCGGTAGTGCCGACAATAATGCGATGGGTGACACTGCGGTTGTCGGCAATTAGATACGGCGGGCGCGGTGACAATATGAACGAAACACAAGAGCTATTTCTGATATGTTTGGCAAAGAAAGCATTAGAGCTGGTTTTGGAGGTGGTTCGCTGTGATACACCTATGCTGGTTTCGCTTTTGCTGACATAAACACTGAAATACGTACATATTGGTTTATTTATGTTAAGCAATTTCCTGTACTCTGAACATTTTCCAGCCGCCTGTTCTCCCACAGACCGCAAATAAAACTTCATGGACGTGCATTTTATTTAGCTGCACATCCGTGAAAATCGCCAAAAAGTGCTGGACTCTGTACGCACCATTACACCTACCACTTTTTGTACTAATGGAAGCAATGAATCGACATAGTGCTATCGAAAACATTCACTTTCTGATAACTCTAGCAGCTGGCTTTTATAGCACAACAAATTTACACGCGTTCTTTTTATTTTAAATTCAGAACTAATTCTTGTTCCGGTTGGATAAGCTTTTGGACATTGTGTGTAGGTACCTCTACTTATAAAAATGTATTTAAAAAATGAAACTGGAACTAATACAAATGTGCAGAGTCTAGAGCTGTTACAATCACACATATTTGAATAAACACCACAATAAAAACATGATGTATTGCATTCACACGATTTCTCTACTCGTTTGTCATCAAGCTATTCAGACAAAAGCTTATTCTTCTATCTGCTTCAAGGTCATCCGGATAAACATTTTGGAATTTGTTTTATTGCCTGTTTCCTTGCAGGTACAAGTGCATTAAGGCAATACAGTAAGTTAAAGAGACAGTCATCTCCTTTAAGAGCGGTCGATGCGTGTGGCTTTAAAATTCCCTTCTCTTGCACGAATACAACAAAAAATCATATGGATT